>CM066994.1:85522870-86122870 GCA_033977485.1 Hydrangea macrophylla
GTTAAGGCGTATAAATAGGATTTGTTTTCTCCCGATCATGCACCCTTTAGTTTTCAATGCAACCCTACTAGTGACGCCTTTCTTACAAGTCGTTTAGCCGTTGTGAGAACTACAGGCTCAGATTTGATGATCGCTCGGATTCCGATAGTCCAAGACTATGAGGATGTCTTTCAGGACGTTTCTGGATTACCACCAAAGCGCGAGATCGACTTTTGTATTGAGTTGATACCCGAGACGACACCGATATCCAAGGCTCCTTATCGTATGGCCCCAACCGGAAATGCTGGAGTTGAAGAAGCAAGTACAAGAGTTAGAAGATCTTGGATTTATTAGACCAAGCACATCACCTTGGGGAGCCCAGGTTCTATTTGTTAGGAAGAAGGATGGAAATCTTCGACTCTGTATCGACTACAGAGAGTTGAATAAGGTTACTATTAAGAACAAGTACCCGCTTCCCAGGATAGACGATTTGTTCGATCAACTACAAGGAGCGACAATTTTTTTTTGAAGATTGACTTACGATCTGGGTACCATCAGTTACTTGTCAGGCCGGAAGATATACCGAAAACAGCTTTCAGGATAAGATATGGGCACTATGAGTTCTTATTTATGCCTTTTGGATTAACTAATGCCCCGACAGTATTCATGGATTTGATGAATCTGGTGTTCAGAACCTTCTTGGATCAATTCATCATCGTGTTTATCGACGACATCCTTATTTATTCGAAGAGTGATGAAGAACACGAGAAGCATGTAAAGATTGCACTTCAGACACTTAGAGAAAATCGTCTTTATGCTAAGTTTAGTAAGTGTGAGTTTTGGCTGAAAGAAGTCAAATTCTTAGGACATGGAGTCTCAAAGAATGGAATTTTAGTGGACTCAACCAAGACGGACGCAGTTTCTAGTTAGAATAGACCAACCAATGCATTAGATGTACGAAGTTTCCTTGGATTGGCTGGATACTATAGGAGATTCGTGGAAGGTTTATCAAGGATTGCGTCTCCTTTAACCGGACTAACAAAGAAGGATTCAAAGTTTAAGTGGAAGGACAAGCACGAACGCGCCTTTCAGGAATTAAAGGAGAGGTTGACCTCAGCGCCAGTGCTAGCCATACCCAAGAGTGGTGAATAGTACACTATCTACAGTGACGCTTCATATCAAGGACTAGGATGTGTACTCATGCAGAATGGTCAGGTGATCGCTTACGGATCTAGGCAATTAAAGCCACATGAATTAAACTACCCTACGCACGATCTGGAATTGGCTGCAATTGTCTTTGCACTCAAAATTTGGAGGCACTATTTCTACGGAGAGAAGTTTGACTTGTTTTCGGATCACAAAAGCTTGAAATACCTGTTCTCTCAAAAGGATTTAAACATGAGACAACGACGCTGGATGGAGCTACTTAAAGACTATGACTTTAATTTGCAGTACCACCCCGGTAAGGCAAATGTAGTCACAGATGCTTTGAGCAGGAAACCCCAAAGGTTGATCGCCTCACTTTTAATCAGGGAATGGAAAGCCTTAGAAGCTTTAACGGAATTTGACTTTCAGACTACAAGACCAGATAAGGGACGACCTTTTGGACGTCTTATGGTGCAACCAACCCTCATTCATTGAATACTCGAAGCTCAAAAGAAGGATGAGGGATTGAGAAAATGGTTTGAGAAGGCGAAAGCAAAGAATCCGACTAAGTGGAATATTGGAACAGACGAAGCATTCAGATGTAAGGAAAGGTTATGTGTAACCGACACGGATGGTTTGAGGAAAGACATTCTGGATGAAGCACATAAGTCGAGAATGACCATACACCTCGGCGGAACCAAGATGTATAAAGACTTAAAAAGGAACTTTTGGTGGAAAGGCATGAAGAGAAAGGTCGTAGAATATGTAGCCAAGTGCCCTACTTGTCAGAAAGTCAAGGCGGAACATCAACGACCTCCAGGATTACTACAACCGCTACCAATCTCAGAATGGAAATGGGAGCATATCACCATGGATTTTGTTGTGGGATTGCCGAGATCTCAGCAGAACCATGATGCTATTTGGGTATTTGTTGATCGGCTGGCCAAATAAGCCCATTTTACTACCTACAACATAACCTATTGTATCGAGAAGATGAGTTGAGTATACCAGCAGCAGGTTGTGCGATTACATGGAGTACCGGTGTCAATCGTATCAGAATGTAATTCGAGATTCACTACTAGAATTTTGGGAGAGTCTTCCAAAAGCAATGGGAACGTCTCTGACACTAAGTTCTGCATTTCATCCACAGACTGACGGATAAAAGGAAAGGATGAAAGCAGCGCAAAGCAGATACAAGAAGCTACGCGGACAAATGACGTCGAGATCTAGAATTTAGAGTTGGAGATCATGTGCAATCAAAAGTTTCTCCGGCTGGAGGCATTGTAAGGTTTGGATAATAGAGGGGAAAGTTATCACCGCGCTACATCAGACTATTTGAATTTCTAGAGCACATAAGGAAAGTCGTCTATAGATTGGCGTTACCACCGAAGATGTCGGGAGTTCATAACGTATTCCATGTAAGCATGCTAAGGAAATGTCTTCATAACCCGGCACACGAGATCGACTTCAGAGATATCGTAGTAAAAGACAATGCTACATTCATTGAAGGACCTGTAAAGATTATGGATCACGGAATCGAGAAGTTGAGAAACAAAGAGATTCCCCTGGTAAAGATTCAGTGGAAACACCATGACGAAGGAGAAGCCTCTTGGGAGCTGGAATCGGAAATGAGAGAGAAATTTCCTTTTCTTTTTAGTACCTAGATAGCTCAGATTTCGAGGACGAAATCCTGTAATAGGTGGTGGAAGATGTAATACCTGTAATTTCTCTACGTGCAATAATACGAGTTTTATGAATTTCTATATCTGCTCTATTATTACATTATTATTTTATTTGTGTGACTGTATCAGTGTAATGTAATTACTAATTAGACTATAATCACTGCACCGACTCGACCGTAATTAGAATTAACTTAGTCCCGTAACCGGACCCGGACGTTAGAAACAACACCCGTTTGGACGTAAATCGAGACTGACACGCATATCAAGAATATTTGCACGCAAACCAAGGTAGTGGCACAAAATCCTAGGTGGGGCCCACATAATCGGCCACTTGTTGCACATGCAACCCCCCTTAGACACTTGTCACTATCTCATTGACACTTGTCCATATGTTGGACATGTGTCCTAGCATGCAAGCATGCATGGTGACACATAATCCCTTCCTTTCTTTATATAAGGATGCCTACATCCATGCATTTCACCCTCTTAGTCACTTAAAAATCTGCATATAGAGTTAGAGAGAGCTAGGAGATGAACTCCATGGAGAGATAAGAGATACATGGAGATGGAGAAGAAGAACTAGGAAGAAGTCTCCACCATTGAAGTTGTGTTCAAACTTCCTAAGCTCAAATCCAAAGCCCAAGCTCAATTTCAAGACTTGGTGAGTATTCTAACTCACTTTAGAACCTATATAGTATGTTGTAATGTTTAGCAAGAGTTTGATGTTGTATTTTGAGGTTCTATGCAACATGCAAATCAAATCTTCAAATCTGGGAAGCTGAAACTTTCAGCAGAATGTTGTTTAGTAAAACGAACGTTTTGAGCAGTTCAAAAATGGGAATGAGGCTAGGTTTTTTTGTACATAAAGCTAACTCATGTATCTACAAATACCTCTTCTATAGCTCAGTCTAAATATCACTCCTTCATGGGTGAAATGCATGTACAACGCAGTGTTATAAATCTGAGAAACAGAAACTTTCAGCAGAACATAGTTTAGTAAGATGAACATTTTGAGCAGTTCAAAAATGGTAATCAGGCTAGGTTTTTTTGTGGAGAACTCTAACTTATTTATCTACAAATAACTCTTCTATAGCCCGGTCAGAAAATGGCTCCTTAATAGGTAAAATGCACATGCAACGCAGTACTATAAATTTGGGACAGAGCAGTCCGAAAATACAGAGATGTCTAAGTAAAATAAATATTTTGAGCAGCTCAAAAATGTAATTGAAGCTAGATTTTTTTTGTACATGAAGCTAATCCAATTATCTACAATGTTCTAGTTTTGAGTTTGATCTACAAATCAATTTATCATGCCCAAATAAATTAGATCAATTCAGTCGACATAGTAAAATTAATTTCTGGCAGATTGTATAACTACTTGTATGATGTGTTTATTAATGATGCTTACTTTCTGGTACCTGTGTGGTTATGGATATCTTGTATTATGATAGTACTATTGAGTAGATGAGTATGTTAAGGGTTTCATCTATACATTATTGGTATTAAATCCACGAGCTACACGCTAGGTTTCCGTTGTTATGAATATAGTGTGATGACCATAGAGAGTTCATACCCAAGCTATAAGTATGTTGTACGGCACGATTATTGCGTTGATAGTGATTGGATAAGTTTCCATTGTAAGTATATTACGACATAAAACAGAATGACGGATGTATAAACGTAACTTCGAAAGTATATTCGGAAGTCCTTTAATGTACTAAATTCCAAAATGAGTGACGAATGCGTGGTCGGGAAAACATAAGGGTCAGTTATGCTATGTTAGAAGCAGATTATGCTAAGGATAAATGTCGGATAGGTAATCTGGGTAGCGGAGGTCAGGATAGTGAGAAAAGGGTATGGTTGACGAATGTGAAAGTTGTGTATCATTTCGGTTCTTCGTGATGGTGAAGTGGTGTTTCTTAGAGTGAAGACTCCTTTCAGTTCTTAGTGATGGAATGGATGTTCTTGCACTCCGTAAACGTTTCGGTTCTTCGTGATGATGAAACGGTATTTCTTAGAGTGAAGACTCCTTTCGGTTCTTAGTGATGGAATGGATGTTCTTGCACTCCGTAAACGTTTCGGTTCTTCGTGATGATGAAACGGTATTTCTTAGAGTGAAGACTCCTTTCGGTTCTTAGTGATGGAATGGATGTTCTTGCACTCCGTAAACGTTTCGGTTCTTTGTGATGATGAAACGGTATTTATTAGAGTGAAGACTCCTTTCGGTTCTTAGTGATGGAATGGATGTTCTTGCACTCCGTAAACGTTTCGGTTCTTCGTGATGATGAACGGTATTTCTTAGAGTGAAGACTCCTTTCAGTTCTTAGTGATGGAATGGAAGTTCTTGCACTCCGTAAACGTTTCGGTTCTTCGTGATGATGAAACGGTATTTCTTAGAGTGAAGACTCCTTTCGGTTCTTAGTGATGGAATGGATGTTCTTGCACTCCGTAAACGCTTCGGTTCTTCGTGATGGAGAAGTGGTGGTTCTTCGTGACAAAGTGAAGGTTACAAGTGTTTTGGTTAATGAAAGATGGTTTAGTCAGTGCGAGATGGTTTTGGTCAGTAAAAGATGGTTTGGTTAATGAAAGAGGGATTGGTTACAATTGGCAAGTACAAAGTGATTTAGTTGTGCAATAGTGACAGCCTTTTTGGTGTTGTTGATTGGAGTTAGGACTCCGAAATAGACTTCGGTAATGGACTGTGATAATGTTCCGAGATATAGAAGCGAGTTGTATCAATTGTTTATTTTCTCTTCGAATGCATGTATGGGCACGTAAGTAGTTATAGTCCGACGGTGAGAACGTGAGAGAACTTTAATAGACGTAATAAAAGTTGTAAATATATTTCTTATTGTGTGTGACTATATAAGTTCCATTTGATTTAGTTTTCTCACTCAGCTTTCATAAGCTGACGACGTTCATGTTGCTGGACATTCCCATGTCCAGCTTATCCAGGTGATGAGTACACGGGTGATGGTACGCAAGAGGAGATCATGGAGGAAGAGTACACCGAAGATGGCTATGGATATGCTAGTTAGAGAGAAGACTAGTGGATGTCTTTGTAAATGTTTTTGGTTGTAACCTCTAGCAGAGGACTTCATCTATCTTTTGTAATAGTTCTGTAAGGCCCTAGAGCCATAAGACTCTGATGTATCTACCATGATGTAATAATTAACTAGTATTGTGGCCTCTTATTATAGTATATCCTTGTTAGCTGCTGTTGGTTTTATCCCTTTAGTTATGTTGTTTATTATTAGCATTTGGTGAGGACAATTCGGTAATGCAACCAGTCACGTGCCTCAGGGTCCAAGATGGAAAATTCAAAAATTTTCCCTATCTTGGCTACGCCGGGGCGTGACAAAATAATTCTTTGAAGTTGAATGACTCACTGTTTTGAAGGTTTTGAGAAAACAAGGTTTATTCCTTGAAATCAAAATGAGGGGTTTAAGAGGGGGGTTTTGGAACGGGAGTTTTGAAAACATATTTTCAATACTTAATGAAGATTATAACCACTTAAAATGTCAACATCTGACTCACATCAAGAACCTCCAAGATTATTGGAAAGTATTATTTCCATTTTAAAACAACTTCATGAATACATAGGAATGTATTGAAGTTGAAATCATCATCTATCAAACATGTTTTTGAGGTTAAGAGTTACTATCCATAAGGATTCACTCACCTCAAACTTCGTGTCATCATCTAGATGATGATAGACTAGTAAGTAAAAAAATAAACAAAAAAAAATGAGGTAAGAGAAGATGAACAAATATAAACAAATAAATAGTAGCAATCAATAGATGATATTCATGATGTATTGAACTTGTAGTTTGGTGTTTCACTCATATGTGGTGACATTGGACATGGAAGTAGCTTCCCCTCTCTTAAATGCTCACTAAAATGGTGGTTGGGTGTATAGAATATGAAGTAAATGGAAGTAATGAAGTAAAACAAAGTTTAGAACTCACTTTTTTGTTTGAAAATCAAAGAAGGAAGCTTCTTTTCTCTCTATTCTAACCTTATCTCTACAACTTTCTCTCCAAAACTTTTCAAAGCTTGCATTTGACACACCCCAAAATGAGAATTCAAGGGGGGTTTATATAGGCCAATTTGGGGTGGTTTTGGGATTTCAGAAGTACTCCCATTGGTCCCAAACATCTGTGAACATAGAACTACGTCGTTTTGGTTTTTAATTAATCAAAATGAACCCCCAAAAGAAATTACAAAAATATACCATTCTGGGGGAGAGTGCCGCGGCGGCACTGCTCCTCATTCGTCCAGATATTCCTTTTTATGCCCCCAGAGGTTCCGGTATTCGCGAAAAGGCCCTATTTCGTCCGAAATTTACAAAAAATGCATACGAACTCCAAATTGAGATTATGATATACCATTGGAAAGGTAATGGAGTCTACTTTACATAAAAAATAGTTTAGAGATAGGTCAGTTTGAAAAGTTTTGCAATATTCACGATAAAATCCGATTTGATCACCTTTTTCACCTTCAAAAATTCTAATATATTCATTTTAAACCCAAAAATTATGTGTGACATACCGTTGGAAAGCTATTGACCTCTAGTATCTATGAAAAATATTTGAAAAATGATATGGTACTCCGGTTTCAAAAGTCAACTTTTGGTCAAACTGATCAAGCTTGGGATTCCCGGGAAGTTCTGGGAACCTCTGGGAGCTCCCAGGAGCTGACGTTTTAGTTCGATTTTTTTTTAAAACTCATTTTAATGCTTTCCACATGATCTAGAATGATTCTGGAACTTTTTGGCGAATTTGGACGATTGCGGTCAAATCTTGGTCAAATTTGGTCAAACCTTGGTCAAACCGGTCAACGGGGACTTTTTGGTAACTTCCGAGACTTTCGGGGGTCTCTAGGCGCCGACGATTTCATTCGATCTTGCTTTAAAACTCATTTTATTGTTTTTCTTACGACATGACACATTTCTAGAACATTTGGTCCAAATCCGGGAGCGTTCGGGCTTTCAGGGGTATTTTGGTCATTCTGAGCATTTTGAGAGATAGAACTAACTTCCAGGAGTCCTTTTTGAGTCTTTTCGATCATTGTGATCCACCAAGATATGGGTCTCCTAAATCTGATAGCCGACAAAATGGGGTGTCTACAGTTTGCCCCTCTTTGGCATGAACTTGCGAGGCAACGCATGTCGCAAGTGAGTGCCAAAGCTTTGAAGAGACAGGTCTTTTTGGAGGCTATAGATTTAGGATAAAAAGCATTGAAAAAGATGTAATGATAGAAAACATGATGCTGGGGCTAGGGCAGGTCATGCTCTTTGTGAGCTGCCCACGTATCCCAAGGAGAATCAGACCAGGACGTAGTTCGGGGCTTAAAGGAACAAATCACACATGCACATACACAACAATCAGGCGGATGCTAGGATGTACGAATGATATGCAATGCATGGATGTGATATGAATTACGTCCTGAGTCCTATCATGTTTAGTGTTCCGATCTTAGTGTGAGCTGGTGTTGTGGGGTGTGTGCCACTCCAAGTGGACTTATGCCGTGCTAGTGTCTCCGACCGTGATGCAGTGGTTGACTCGGATAAAGACACAATGATTTGGAATACTCTGGGTCTTGGGGCAAACTTCTTAAATTACGGGAAGTGTGCTGCGCAAACAAATGAAATGGATCAGTCGCAAGGTTTTAGAAGATGACAACTAAAGGTGATCTAGGGATCTTGTGATAAAAGCTATGATAATAGACAAATGAAAAAGCTCATGATAATCAGGAGACACGGAGTCGTGGAACGACGGTGCTCGTCTGGACACGGGCAATGTTCTGGTTGTTCCTGATGACCGATCTTCGGGAGTCGGTTCTGCTTTTGCTACTTTCTGCTGGGGATAGTGGGAACTAGCATCCTTTCGTATTTGTCCTTGGGGGATGGCGTAGGACTCTCAGAGAATCTCTTTGTTCTTGATCGGGAACCAGGACCCATCTTTGAATCTCTCACGGTTGATCAAATCTTTCGGCGCCCAATCCAAGAGGGCCGGTCGGGGCCTCCGGGAGTTGGTATCTCTATTTCTGTCCTTGAGGGATGGTGTAGGACTCTTGGGAAATCTTTCTTAGCTATTTCATGGTAGAGAACCAGGACCCATCTCTGAATCTCTCACGATTGATCGGGTCTTTGCAATGGTCAGTTCAAAAAGCTGATTCAGGCCTTCGGAAGCTGATATCTTTATGTTTCTATCCTCGGGGGATGATGTAGGACTCTCGAAGAATCTCTCTTAACTGTTTCTTGATCGGGAACCAGGACCCATCTCTAAATCTCTCACGGTTGATCAGATCTTTGCAATGGTCGGTCCAAAAGGCCGATTCAGGCCTTCGGGAGCTGATATCTCTGTTTTTGTCCTCGGGGGATTAACTAAATTTCCTAGGGTTAAAATGGATCTGTTGAGGATAAAACCTCATAAATTTTGACTAAAATGGGCCACTGGGGCTAAACGGGATCACGAACGGGCTAAAACGGGTCGGAAAGGGATGAAATGGGCTAAAATGGAGCAAAGCGGGGCCCGCAGGGAGTAGTGCTGCGGAGGTACTGGGCCACTGCCGCAGTGGCAGTCGGCCAGTACCGCGACATCACTGGGTGGCCGGACTCCATGTGTGTATATCTCGGGTTTTTGGGCATTTCAAGCTAATTTTTGGCCATTTCAGGGTGCTTTTGGAGCTAAAATTTGTCAAAACGTAGCTTGTGCATGCTCAAGTGAGTAATCTTTTCCCATGATTAGAATTTTGATTGGTGTTTTGGTTTGTTCCATTTTTCAAGAAGAAAGTTTGGTTTTAGTTTCCATTTTTCTTGCAGATCCATGGCTTCGAGCTCAAGGAGACCGTCTAAGAAGGCCAAGGAACGAATGAAAGCCGAGAGCCAAACCCCGGACTTGATTTTACAGGACCCCCAACGTCATCTTTCGCCCGCGGCTCTAGCGAGCCTAGTATGTGAAACTTTGGATTGTTTAGGACTATTTTGTGCATTGTGCTAGTTTTATGAACTGTAGTGTGCACCTAGAGTTTGTTGGAAGCTTGTTTTGTGCTCGTATGTTTATTTTATGAAGTTGGACTTTGGGTCGTGAATAGTAATTTTGTGCTTGTTTTTGTCATTTTTGATGTGTACAGGTGTCGAAAGTGACATTGAAGAGCCATGGTAGCCTTGCTCACGCTTTTCTGTGGTACACCCAACTCTCGCCTGCCGTCAAGAGAATGGTAGACGATGCTGGGTTTGGCGGCTTTGTCTGCCTAGTTTCAAAGAGTACCAACGATCTGGCGCATTTTTACGCTCTTGTTGAGAGATGGTGGGACACCACCAATACTTTCCATCTACCATTTGGTGAGATGACAATGACGCCTTTTGATTTTTCCATGATTACCGGCTTGAGGGTTGGCGGGAAGCGCCTAGTCTTGGATTACTTCTATGAGATTGACCCTGAAGCTGTAGAGATGTTGATTGGGGCTATTCCTCGTAATCTAGAGAGGCACTGGTTCCCTTGTGGCTGGCTTTATCGGGCTTACGATAAAGGGAATCACAACCTGAATAATTCTTAGCTTCTGAGGGTATTTCTTCTGCATGTCCTTGGTTGCTCGATTTTCGCGACACGGAATGACCGGGTGAACTTGAGACTTCTTTCTTGCCTGGCGACCATTGGTGAGATCCCCTCTTATGATTAGGGCAGTGCTTCCTTGGCCCACCTTTACAAGCATATGGGTGAGGTTTCCCGGGGTGATGTCAAATCGACAGGGGCATTTTGGCGAGCTTGGGAGGTATGTATTGCAACTTCTTTTTTTCTTCCGATTTTTTGATTTCCGTACTTCTTGTCTTTTCTGATTTTTCCTTTATCTGTGCAGCTTTGGAGCTTTGAATACCTGAAGATGTTGGCTCCTTCCCCTGCTGATGAATCAGGTGAAGATGAGGATGGCATGGCTCATGTGCCTTTGTTCCCCCGGGGCTTGAGATGGCAAAGGGATGTTGTCGGGGTAAAGAACGTGGCTCATTGGATTGTTCTCCTCAGAAACTTCTTATGTAGGCTGACAGCTGCTAGCATTGATTGGACGCCTTGGGAGCGCGTTGCCTATGCTGCCCCAGAGGAGATATAGGCGGTCAGGCCCCTTTCCTCTTGCCGACTTTTGATGGAAAGTACCAAAAGCATGCAATGGTTCCTTGGCGAGCGAGTGTCTCGGCAGGTGGTTGGCGGTCCAAGGTATCGCGTCTCTCATGATCCTCCTGTAATGGATGCTGATGACATTTCTGGTGATGCTTTGCTGGCGGCCTTAGCTGGTACTGATGTTTGGGATCACTTTCTCTCTGAGACTGGCTCTAAGACTTACCGTGGCCGCTTTCTGATGCCCAACTTCCCACTCTTGGATGTGAGTTTCTTTTACGTTTTTGTCTCTATCCGTTGCCTATGTTTTTGACACATCTTTTCCATAACTTGTTTTGTGCCTACAGCTTCGCGAGATGTACAGGAAACAGGTTCCCCTAGTTTCTGATCCTATCCCTCCTTGGGATTGGACCGTTAATGTTTTGGGTACAGATGGCTCTCCCCAGGTTATGGAGGTGCCACGGGTCACATGTGGGTATCCCACCCAGCTAGTAGGCATCCTCAACGTCCCTTGGAGTTATGCTGAGAAGAGCCATGCCTTGGCAGCTAGCTTACGGTCTTTGGTCCTGTAGACACCTCGATTTTGACCAAACGTCGAATTAAGGAGAGTGTTACCTCCATATCCGATGATGACCATGTTCGAACCTATCTAGGACTTCCAAAGATGATTCAAGCTCTTCGAAAGACTCACCAACCCAAAACAAAAAGAAAAAAAGAAGGAGTAGGAAGAGAATAAGCAGAACGGCACTCAAGCTTTTCCGCGGCAGTCACGGGCTGTCGTTGCGGCAGTCTCTGGACTGCCGGACGGCATTCTGTGAATGCCGCGAATTTCAAACAAGTGCCGCAAAAAATGAAAATTTACTAAAAAACAGCAGTCCCTGGAGTTGTCCGCGTCATTCAGTTAATGCCGTTCCGGCAGTTAATGAATGCCGTAACGGCATTCACTGAATGCCGATGCAGCATTTACTGAGTGCCGCTTCCATCTCCGGTGAATGCCCCGTTTTTGCTAATGACAGCTGGTATACAGCACGTTTTGTACTATAAAAAGGACAACTGAATTAGGGTTTTCAGTCCTGAAATGACTGAAATACCCCTTTAAGATTCCCTATAAATAGAGGATGAATATTCACTTGCAAGGGAGGAGAAATTTTTTTGAATCTATAGGTTGTATAAGTGTTCTTCTTGCCTTAATTTCCATAATTAGGAGTGAGTTTAGGATAATTTAAGAGAAAAGTTGTGTGAATTAGTGTAGAAGAGCTTGATTAGTCTTTGGAAGTCCTCCAAAATCACCAAGTTGAGGATACTTTGGAGGTAAACTCTAGCATGATTAGTCTTCATTCAAGTTTAATTATAAACATGCATGGAGTTCTTTAATTTCTCTTTTCATTTGTTGTGTTCATTCTTTGGGTTCATAAGGCTCTCAATGCCTTAGTTGAATCTTTTGGTTTGAAATTTCTTAATCTCTTTGTAGTTTTATTATTTAAGGAGGACTAAGGTTGATACTAGGATGTTTAGCATAATGGACTTAAACCTATCTTCATGGTTTGAAGTTTGCTATGATTAATTTCATGAAGTTCTTCCATACTTCATTGAAACTTATAAATATGAATATATTTAGTCTCCAATGACCACCAAAGGGTAGGAGAATTAGCTTTAGACAAGCCTAATCCCATGGCTTATTTGTCTAAAGTTAATAGGAATAAAGAGAATTAACTCAATGAGCAGTGAGTTCATAATCTGTTCTTGATCATGGATTTTTAACCGAACATCTAACCGTTGGAATGGAATGAAACCAACGGGAAAGTGTTTATAACTCAAAGTTCTACCACTGTAATTTTTGTTTTAAGGTAGTTTCTTGGTTTGGGTGGTTTGATCAAGGGTTTTGTGAAGCAATCATAATCTGTCCAGAGTTTCAGAACAGTGATACTCTTTTGAAACAAGCAAATCAGAACCTTAACCTAGCACTTGTTACCCAAAATAATTTTTTCTAAGTAGGATAATGTATTAGGAAGCTACCCTAAAAAGAACAAAGCATTTCTGATTTTTTTACTATTTTTAGAAAATCGTACAAGAACTCTGGACAGGAGGTTGCAAAATGCTAAGTGGTGTCTAGTTTTTGTCCAATTCCTGGAGATCCAACCGTTGAAACTTTGATTTCTTTTTTGGGTTAAAAACTAGACACACAGAGGCATCTTTTGTCCAAAATGCATCAAGATCAAACCATGGGAACCATGCTTTTTATTTCTTTGAAGTTCTGATCTTCTCTCAGTAATTTCCAGAATTCTGTGACAATCTTGATCAATCTCATAAATAATAGCTTAGATGATATTTGCATGAGTTAAGGTCTAAACCATGTTTCAATAACGATTAGTTAAGCTTGAATTCAAACTTTAAGTGATCTAAATCATTGAATATTTCATAATTTATTCTTGTTCATGTACATATTTATCCATATGGCTTGATGCTTGTAATTAGGACTTATTTGCTTTAAGATTTAATTACATTTGATAGATTTAAACTAGAAGTCTAGGATTGTTATTTAAGATCCAACTTTATATCTTGTATATTATGTACACTAACCTCTATTTTGTAGCACTATTGAGGTACAATTTCTCAAACCCTCTCTAGTTTACTGTATTCTTTGATTTTAATTGATTTTCGACTTCATGCGCGACACATTAGAATTAGGATCTTGCCTTATGTGAATACAGGTGATTAGAGACTCTTTCCTAGGTTTTATCTATTTGCATGCATTTGCACGTTTAATATTCGCGGCCTGATCCCGCGTAAGTTCTCTAGTTCCCTATTTGCATATCATATTGCTTGCTACTCGAATTATGTGACTTTTGAATGATATTTTATCATTTGCAATCTTACACCCTTTAGACATGCTTTTGTAATGTATATTTATACATATGTATTAGTTGAGGGCACATTTAAGTTAATAATTCGATTAAAATGATGTTAAGTAGAGGCCTATCGCGAGATAGGATGAGAAGGGGTGTTTTAGTCCGATGGACTCCTTCCCTTTTCATTCCATAATCCCCGGACCTAGTTAATCTTTGGTTTCGCAAAAGATCAGTTTCCTTTTGAAATGGTTTCTTAATTTTTCCTTTTAAAAATTAAGTGGCGACTCATGTTTTGTGTTTTTGATTTTGAAAGAGAAAACTTTTAGAAAAAGAAAAAATTGCGGTATCCACAATCTGGCGACTCTACTGGGGATCGAACCCAGAATCTCTGGTTTCGCAGACCAGAATTCTAATTTTGGGTTCATTTGAGGATTAGACTCGAAAAACATCCTTTTAATCAAATTAATTAATCTTTGTGTGCCTGTTGCATTTCACTTGCATGTCCAGCCAGTCGATTGCACAGAATTATGACCTTGGAGACTCGGGGCAACCCGGTCGGTCAAGTTATCATGAGACTGTGTGATCACCCTTGATCTTGTACCATGTGTTGTTATATGAAAGCATCCTATCGGATGTGTGTCAAGGGTCCCTTATTTGACCAAAACCCAGCTTTTGCATGGTAGCTTCTATAGAACCTTTCAAATATTAGGAAATCAATTCTTGATTAGGATTTATGTGCTAGGAAGTTTTGTATGCCCGAAAGGGATTATCTGAGATGATGATGATACTTGCTTGATAAAAGATGTGTAACCTCTTAATCACTTTTGAACAAATTCCTCTTCATGTCCCATGACGTTTGAGAAGATGCCGAATCTTATTGAAATATTACCCTTCTTATATCTCGTTAGCTAAGCATCACTGACCTTGTATGCATCCGAATTCATGAAAAGTGCGATAATTATCCAATCATGTGATACTCCTACCCAAGAATTCAAAGTTCACTGTTAATGACAGATTTTGATTATCCATCATCTTTTATCCAAAAATATTTAAAAAAAAAAATTCATTCTTTAAAAAGAAAAAGGAGGGGATCAAAGGTTTATCTTTTTTTTTTTTTTAAATCAAGTAAACCTAATCATCGTTTATTGAGAAATGTTTTCATACCCTCATTTTCAAAGAAAAGATTCAAAATTCGCGAGAATTATTTTGAAAGACTTCATCATCCAAAGAAATGCTTTTCAAATGAGTATCAAAGTAAAGTTTCAGCTCAATCATATTTTGCGGAGAAATGATTTCACTTTCAAAGGGAAATTCGAGATTCTTGAGAATTTGAAAGATCCCATCATGCTTTTCAAAAATAAATCCGACCTTTGAGAGGGTAGTGAAGATCATAGTGAAAGGAGAAGTTAAGCGCACTCGATATGGATGAGGATTTTATGTGCTTATGTGTTTATATGTTAAGATTAGAATTTTCCTTTCTTTTGCATATAGAATAGGCACACACACGCACTTGCATTTCATCTGTGTGCCATGTGCGTTGTCCATGCATTAGCCACATCAAATCATCAAAGCATGAACATTTTGTCATTGCATACATGCAGCATACAAATTTACACCATCCTCTTTCCAGTCAAGATCAAAGTAATCCAATAGTTCCTCAAAATTCCTTGCCTCCTGAAAATCAATTCTGCATGTGAACCTTTTATCTATGTTAAAAAAGAGTGGGACAACCAGCCCCCTTGGTAAGGACACTTTTAATCTTCTTGGGTTCGTCTTTCTTGATTAGAGAAGAACATGGATCATCATGCTGAGATTGATCCACCAATTGCCTTGAGAGCTTTGGAGGAGAAAGTGAGCAAACTGCAGGCCACCGTTGAGCAACAAGATTCAAGGGTGAAGCAATTGACGAAGGTCATGCTTGAGTGCATTCAATTATTGAAAGATCAAATAGGCCATAATGAGGAAAAGACAGATCAGAGAATAATGGATTGCTTAAAGAAGCACCAACAGGCATATCTGAACCCACCTGTGCACCGAAGCCCATGTCCAAACCCAACCTATCACCAAAGTCCATACCCAAGCTTAACCATTCACCAAAGCCCACATCCAGGCCCAATCCCAACTAACCAAAGAGCTATTCCAAGTCTACATCCCAACCCAAAAACCAGCTCTAGCTCAAAGTCGAATTCAAATTCAAACCAAGCCCGCAAGCCGAGAATCTTCACCAACCTTGGCATGCCATTATCGATGGCCCTTGGTCACCTTGTCAAGAATGGTCACCTCAACCCCTGGACCCAAAGCCACTACCAAATCCCTTACCCCGCAAATGTGACCTGTCTTTGTACTGTGCCTACCACCAGACCCCTGGCCATACAACTAACTATTGCATGAAACTCCGCCATGATATCCAAGATCTCATTGAGCATAAAATCATCACTCCTTTGCTGAACCCACCGAGCGGCATCTGGCATGACATACAATCTTTTCAATCACAGCCATAGCTGAATACTCTTAAGGGATTCGTTGCTTCCATGAGTGCGCAACAACCAACTGACCCTGACCCAATCAATGGAATCAAAAAAGGCATTGGCAATGAGTCAGAGGAGGGTCATTTGACTAAAAAATGGGTCATAAGGGCAGATGATGTTCCTACAAAGATACAGAAGGGGAATGACAAACCTGAAGGAAATGCTAGTGAGGTGATAGTGTTTGGAACCGCCGCTGCTAAAGTAAATATGGATGCTCTTGGAAATTAATAAATTGAAAATCATCTATGACACTCTAATTAAGACCGAATCAAGTCTAGTATGGTCCATGATTGAGTCATATCAAGTTGAAGTCAAATGTTGAGTCCAGTCGAGTCTTCTAGTAAGTCTGTTATCGAGTTTATTGTCAAGTCTTCATCGAGTCAATCGAGTTAGGTGGTGTAATCCGCTAATAATTGAATAAAATCGCATTATGCTTGATTCAGTGTGCCAAGTCGTGAACGTATGGATCATTAAGCCAAAAAAAAGAAAGAAAGAAAATCACTTTTTAAAATGATCATGGAAAATATTTTGTTAATAAATCTTTGCATTGAAAAGGATCCCCAAGTGATCAAAGAAAATTTTGTGCCAAAACCAAGGAGGAGTAGAGAATTAATTAGCTTTACTTTAAGAATTTAAAGATGCTTTTACTCAATCTTGAAAAGATGAGCTTGGAACTTGAAGCTTGCTCACCATCCCCTTTTCTCAAATACCAAGCCTAAAAGATGGCCCAACCTGTCTAAAGCCATAAACTTGGTCCTTGATGGTAGCCAGACATTTTAAATGAACTTCTTCTTCGAAGAGAAAAGAAAAAGAAAAAGAAAAAGAAAAAAGAAAGAAGCTCGCTAGGATGAAAACCCGAAAGGGCGCCTAGGCAAAAGTTAGAGCACAAAAAGAAGAAGAAAAAGAAAAAGAAACATGAGATCGCTAGGATGAAAACCCGAAAGGGCGCCTAGGCAAAAGTTAGAGCAAAAATAAGATGCGTGTTGATTTCAAAAATCCTAATCCTAGCCAGTCAAGATCATAGAGAGAATAAGTGATAGTACGGAAGAGAAAGGAAAGGAAAGAGAAAAGAAAAGGCAGGGAATAGATAAGATTGAGAATTCTTGAGCACTTCAAAGTAGATCATTGGCACATGAACTATCTGAAGACTTTGTGTCGGGGTATTTTGTAAAATACAACCGCGCTAAAAGAAGAAAATGTATTGATTTAGTTTACAATTCCTCCATTTATCCGCAATTTGAATTACAACGCCAGTTTATACACATTTTGATTAATCTATGATAAGCTGTGTGTTTTAGTTGCAATTTGTGCAGACTACAGTTGCTGTGTGAAGAATTGAAAGATAACGATAAAAGGAAATGCTGAATTCTAATGAAGACAATCAAAAGTTGAAATACAGAGTTCGATCGATTGAAGACCATTCGATCGATCGACGTTTCGATCGATCGAGAGAGGCTCAAGCGATCAAAGGTTCCAGAGTTCAATCGATCGAGAATTGTTCGATCGATCAAACATGCCTTTTATCAGATTTTTACGCGCACACAGTAGAATAGAAATTTAACCCTAAGCATTAGGTTTCTGCTATATATATTCGTATTGTATACGTCCTTAAGGACGCCCAGATTGTTTTCTTCAGTTTTTAGAGAGCGAGAGATAGAGGTTTTATGTGTGTTTGTAGGTCTTGGAGGTTGGATATTGCTTTTGGATTGCTATTCTCATAGTTTAATACAAGATTTTCATTCCAGGTTACTTAGTATTGTTCTATTTACATTCTGTTAGTAGTTTAGAGTAGTATAATCTGTTGGATTTAAAGTTTTGCATGCTAAATAGAGTTACACCATTAGTTACATAATTTTCATGTTCAAAATGCAAACAAACGCATCCTTAATGAACCTTTACGTTAAAAACAATATTGTGACACTCCAGACCATGTCTGAGTAGTCTCCAGGTTGGGAGATCATGATGAAACTGTGATCTCAAGCCTCTGCCATGCAGCAGAATAATTCCTGTGTTCGATCGATCGAGGTCAGTTCGATCGATCGGACCAGAGACATAGTCGAGCGATCGAAGTTAGTTCGATCGATCGAGAGAAGAAGATGTTCGATCGATCGAAAGCGCGTCGATCGATCGAACCCTCTGATTCTTGAGGACATTCTATGCAATATTCTTAGACTTTCTGCTTTACTGATTTGTTATCAAACTGTCCCCAAACACTCAGTTTGTCAAAACAGTCTTTAAACTTAAAGCCTTAAGGCATTTTTCTTCAATACCTTTTGCAAACCACCCTTAATGCTAACAACATTGTAGGTGCGAGTCCTAACTATTGAACCAAACTTCTTTTGTGTATTTCAAATTTAAATGTGATGACATAGTCCCGATCATGAAAGGACTATGGATTCTTTATCCTAAGAGAAATACGGAATACTGTAGAAAATGTGCTCCATTGAGCTTGAATGTAAATGCATGGTAGATGGCTAGGTCGCGGTGGATTCGTGTAATCCCAGCATTCCTTTTTAATTAAGAAAAACACATTTTAAATTATCACTTTAATTAATTAGTTGGCAATTAGTTTATTTTAGTTTAATTATTTTTAGAAGTTGATAAACTGTGGAACTTTTTGTTCTACAATTCTTTTAAAAATATTGATTTTTATTTTCCTTGTTTGAGATTAATCTAGGTAATTAGTCTAACACCTTCCCTGTGGGATCGACCTGGACTTAACCATATTACTACTTGCACGATTACCTATACTTGGGTATAGCACACAAGCACACACAGAAAAATTCTCGTGTCAAGTTTTTGGCGCCGTTGCCGGGGAAGGCGACAAGCTAACGCTTCGATTACCTCAATCTATCTTTATCTCTTTCTGTTTTTTTTCTCTTTCAATTAAAAACTACTTAGGGTCTTTCCCTTTATGTCCGATAATTCCATCGAAGGAATTTTTGGAAATCCACTCTATTCATCCAGTTCATCTAGTTCTATTAACCCCATAGTTCCACCAATCGACTCAATGGCCGACAATCAAAGCGAAAAATGGTGATAATGTGGTTGTACCAATCGACGATTCACTTCGTCCTTTGTGCGATCTCATGACACCTGAACATGCGCCCACACCTTCTTGCATTCTCATTCCACCCCATGCAGGCGAATTTCAATTTCGCAATGGAATGATTCAACTCCTTCCTACCTTTCATGGAATGGAGAGCGAGAAGGCATATCTACATGTCAAAGACTTTGAGGATGTTTGTAAAACTTTCTCACAGAATTGTCCTGTAGATGTGACACGTTTAATGCTATTATCTTTCACTCTGAAGGACAAAGCAAAAGCGTGGTTACTCACCTTGAAGCCAAACTCCATCTACACTTGGCATGCGATGAATACTGCTTTCTTGAAGAAATTCTTTCCACCTCGCATGACCACCGAGCTTAAACGACAAATAAACTCTTACAAACAAAAGAGCAATGAAATGTTCACCCAAACTAGGGAGCGTTTCAAGGATTTGCTACTCTCATGCCCACATCATGGGTATGAAAAATGGCGAACCATCAGCTACTTTTATGAAGGGCTAAATGGTGAAACAAAAAAGTTGGTCGAGACCATGAGTTCGAGGCCATTTCTTCGTAAAAACACAGAGGAAGCTGAAGCTCATTTTGAGTGGCTAGCTGAACACGCCCATGAGTGCTCAAATTCAGATGATATCCCACGATCACAGATATCCTGCGTAGAAGAGAAAAGTTTATATCAACTAAAAAGTGAGGATCATCTGATGAATAAGTATGAAGAACTAGTAAAGAAAGTGGAAGAATTGGGGATGAAAGGAGAGAGTTCTAGGCAGTTTTTGCCTGAAGAACCATGTGGCACATGTAACATGCTAGGACACACTACTCAATATTGTCTAAATGTGCCATATTTTCAAGAACAACCCCCCATGGAAATGAATGCCATGCAAGGGTATAGGGGGGCGGGGAATTCCTACAACAACTATAATCCACAAAATAATAGATGGAATCACCCCGGGTTCGACTGGAAAAACAATGCTGGGACCCAAAACCAATTTCAACAACAACAGCCCTACAATAACAATAATCAATATCAAGGGCAATACAACAGGCAGTCCCAGCCATTCAATCAGAATAGAACAAACAACTACAACCAAGCGTAACCCTCTAACAACCAACAAGCAAATATTTACGTGCCACGTCACAAGAAGGTGCAGGAGGAAGATCCACTCTCTAATGCAAACTTAACACAACAGTTAATTCAAATGATGAGTAAAATGTCCGCAACATTAGAGAGGATGGATACACGTCAAGAGGGTTCGAGTGGTACGTTTCCTGCTCAACCACTTCCAAACCCCAAGGGATACAGCAATGGCCCTCCTAACCATGAACAGGCAAAAGCCGTGACAACATTAAGAAGCGGCAAAGTCATAGGGCAAAACATGCCTCATTCTACTCCCAAGGAGTATGAAGAGGAGGAAGTGGGAATTAGGAGAAAATCATCCACTCAAGAAGAGGAGTGGTCTAATAATGATAATCAGTAGAATTAAACAAGGACACTCCTAAAGAAGTAGAAGAAGTTGAGAGAAGGCCTGGAAAGGAGCCAGTCATTGACGCATTACCTAAGTGCCCTTTCCCTGCACCTTACCCTCAAAGGCTTAAGAAACCCCAAAACGAGGCAAAGAATCAGGAGTTCTTGGAGTTGTTCAAACAAGTTAAAATCAATCTCCCACTCCTTGATGCAATCAAACAAGTGCCAGCCTATGCTAAGTATTTGAAAGACTTATGCATGGTCAAAAGGAGACAAAGTGTAAAAAAACATGCTTATGTCGCTTGCCAAGCAAGCGCAATAATTCAAAATGAGTTGCCTCCAAAGCTTAAAGACCCTGGCACCCCAACTGTCTCGTGTAGAATTGGGAATCAAAGGATAGATAACGCACTCCTTGATCTAGGGTTGGGTGAACTCAAACCCACTAGAGTTGCATTGCAATTGGCAGACAGGTCAGTCAAATATCCTAGAGGAATACTGGAGGACGTTCTAGTGCAGATAGACACATTTGTCTTCCCAGTGAATTTTATGATTTTGGACACTGAACCTGTGTCTAATCCATGTTCACAAATCCCAGTGATTTTTGGACGTCCATTCCTCAACACCATTAATGCCACAATCAAAATAAGGAGTGGTATCATGACCATCGTATTTGGGAATATGACTTTAAATGTCAAGATTTTTTCAAATCCCCGACCTGAAGAATACGAGGATGAAGAAGAAGTGAACTTCATCGAAACGATCATCGAAAATGAGGTTGATTTGGTTGACTATAAAGATCCTTTGGAGGTGGTAGTGTCACAATTCAACGCTACTTATCGACCCAACGATTCTACCCCATTGGACGCTGCTCTAAATCATGATTGCCTCATGATGGAAACTAAAGAGGAGGATAGAGAGGAATGCATGTGGGTCACCCCATATGAATCCTTGCCTCCAAAAACGAAGTTAACCATGCCTTTGAACTTTCAATTTCCCGATCTTGAATTAAAGGAGCTTCCAAAAGAGCTCAAATATGTTTTTCTGGAGACTGAAAAGACTTATCCCGTTATAATCTCAGCCTCGTTAAGTTTAGAACAAGAGGATAAGTTGATCCAAATGCTCAAACTGCACAAGGGAGCATTAGGATGGACTATTGTCGATCTGAAAGGCATAAACCCATCTATTTGCACCCATAAGATATATCTGGAGGAAGACGCCAAACCTTCACGACAAATGCAGATGCGTCTGAATCCAAATATGCAAGAAGTTGTGAAGAAAGAAGTCCTAAAACTTCTAGACATTGGGATAATATACCCTATCTCTGACAGCCCTTGGGTTAGTCCAACCCAAGTGGTGCCCAAAAAGGCCAGTATAACAGTAATCCCAAATAAAGACGGCGAGTTAGTACCAACACGCGTCCCCACTGGATGGCGGATGTGTATTAACTATCGAAAGTTGAATACTGTGACTCGGAAAGATCACTTCCCACTGCTATTCATGGATCAAATGCTAGAATGAGTGGCGGGTCATAAGTATTATTGTTTCTTGGATGGATATAGTGGGTACAACCAAATTGAAATTGCTCCTGAAGATCAGGAGAAAACAACATTCACATGTCCATTCGGTACGTTCGCTTACCGCCGCATGCCTTTTGGATTATGTAATGCACCTACTACTTTTCAGCGGTGTATGTTGAGCATTTTCAGCGATATGGTTGAACAGACACTCGAGGTTTTCATGGACGACTTCTCGGTGTTTGGCCATAGTTTCGATAACTGCCTAGAAAACCTTGAAAACGTGTTAGTGAGATGCGAGGACAAACACCTAGTACTAAACTGGGAAAAATGCCACTTCATGGTAACCAAAGGAATTGTCCTCGGCCACATTATCTCTGACAAAGGTATCCAAGTCGATAAAGCAAAAATCGATATAATTTTGAATTTACCTGTCCCTCGTACAGTTAGAGACATCCGTTCTTTTCTGGGACATGCTGGATTTTATCGACGCTTTATCCAAAATTTTAGTGCCATCTCTCGACCACTGTGCCAACTACTCGTCAAAGATGCACCTTTCGAATGGTCGGAAAACTGTCAAATATCCTTTGATGCACTAAAAGAACACCTTACCTCCGCACCGATAATACAGGCACCCAACTGGGGTTTGCCATTCGAACTAATGTGCGATGCTAGTGACTATGCCATTGGTGCAGTCCTGGGACAGAGGAGGGACGACAAGCCTTATGTTATATACTATGCCAGCAGAACACTCAATGAAGCTCAAATGAACTATACAACTACTGAAAAAGAGTTACCGGCCATAGTCTTCGCGTTGGATAAATTTAGGTCTTATCTGATAGGGTCCCCAATAGTCTATTTTACAGACCACTCGGCCCACAAGTACCTGTTATCTAAGAAAGACGCAAAACAGAGGCTGATCCGTTGGATACTTCTACTCTAGGAATTTGACATCACTATCAAGGATAAAAAGGGAGTAGAGAATGTGGTTGCTGACCACTTATCTCGGTTAACATTCACAGACAATACTGAGCCCATACCAATCAAAGATGAATTCCCAGACGAGCAAATTATGGCAGTCTCGGGTTTACCCTGGTATGCTGACATAGTAAACTACCTAGTCGCAGGACAAACTCCGAGACACTGGTCGAATCAAGACAGGAAGCGGTTCCTCTCGTTTGCACGCCATTTCTTTTTTGATGACCCTTATTTATTCAAGTATTTTGCTGATCAGGTCATCAGGCGTTGCGTCCCTAATGAGGATATAACCGTAATTCTAGCCTCGTGCCACTCTGAAGCGTGTGGTGGCCACTTTTCTTCCCAAAAGACCGCACAAAAAGTCCTACAAAGCGGATTTTATTGGCCCACCATATTTAAGGACGCTTATTCTTTCTATAAATCGTGCCAACGCTGTCAAAAGCTAGGTACTATTTCAAAAAGAAATTCTATGCCCTTAATCCCTATTATCACAATTGAAATATTCGATTGTTGGGGCATTGACTTAATGGGCCCGCTCCCTAAATCAAACAATTGTGAATACATACTCCTAGCTGTAGAGTACGTATCAAAATGGGTGGAAGCAATACCGACGAGACGCAATGACCACAAAATAGTCATGTCTTTTCTTAAGGAAAACATTTTATCGCGTTTCAGAACCCCAAAAGCATTATTAAGTGACCAAGGCAAGCATTTCTGCAACAGGCCTTTGGAAGCACTACTCAAGAAATATGGGGTACACCATAAAATTGCTCTAGCGTACCACCCACAAACAAACGGGCAGGCGGAGTTGGCTAACCGTGAAATCAAACACATACTTGAAAAAATGGTTAGTTTTAATAGAAAAGATTGGGCTTACAAACTGACTGATGCTTTATGGGCATACCGCTCGGCCTTTAAGACAAATTTGGGAATGTCTCCATATAGGCTAGTGTATGGTAAGGCGTTTCACCTTCCTGTCGAAATAGAACATAAAGCTTATTGGGCAACACGCTCATTAAACTTTGACATTAAAGAAGGAGGACATCTCCGGAAACTGCAGTTGGCAGAACTGGAAGAAATCCGATGAGATGCATATGACAATGCCAAACTCCACAAGGAACGGTTGAAGGCTCGTCATGACCGAACGATTTTTCAAAAATCTTTCGAACCTGGACAGAAAGTTTTATTATATGACTCACGCCTTCATCTCTTCTCTAGAAAACTCCAATCCCGGTGGACAGGACCTTTAACAGTCAAATCTGTCTTTCCACATGGGGCCGTGGAGGTATTTAATCTTAAGAACGATGGAATTTTCAAGGTCAATGGCGAGAGAATAAAACCGTTTTTAGAAGATTTCCAACCTGAGATCGAGCACATCCAATTGGATGAGCCCGACTATACTTCAAACTAAAACGCCCAAGCGCGTTCTCCCAATGTTGTTGTATTGTTTCTTTTCCTGTTTTTCATTTTGTTTTATCTTTTGTCTGTGTTTTTGAATGTGATCCTGATCCTAATCTGCTATTCCACTTTTATCTCGTGCAGGCTGTCCACTATGAGAGATGACGATATTCACTCGATAGGGTCATGGGCTGATTCAGAGTATCAGAACCCACAGTGGACTGCTGATGAAATAGCATTTTGCTTATCTCCATACCAAGGGCCAGGAGCCGATGACATCGTTGACTTATCCTACGAATATATCCCGTATGATCCTGCGCTCCTTTAGATCAACCCATTTGCGCACATGGAACTCCCTGAAGAGGAGGGAGAGCCGGAAGGATATGCTGTGTGGGAGGTCGAGGACGCTCTAATGGAACAATGGGAAAATGACTCAATGTGGGAGCCATGGGAAGAAGAGGACTTACAAGATGTGGTGCCCGAACGCCACAATGCTATTTTCACATATGTTGACGACTTTCTGGTCGTCCAAGTGGTTCTCTATATTTATGTCCATTTGAGCTATTTGTTGTTCAGGCTTCAATGCCCTCTACCTGCTAGTGCACCTGGGGATATCCAGCCAATAGTGAGGTTAACTCTGGGTCACATTCTGTTCTTTTTCTTTTCGTTTTGCTCTTCCTTTTTGTTTTTCTGTTGCTCTTATTAACGTATTTTCTCCGTTTTCGTTTTTGTTTCCCTTTGTCAGGAATATCACTATGAATCTACCATTCCCACCGCTATTCCTTCAACATCAACTTTTCCATGGATTTGGACCATACATAAGGTCCCCAAACACCCCGCCGCAAGAGGACAGTCTGATGCGCAATTACACTCCATTATCTTTGTCTCCATCTGGATCTCCTGTTGTCGGTGATATCAATTTCTTAGAGAGTTTGGCCTGGCTCGATGATGTCCTCGCTGCTTTCCGTTTGTTCTGGGAAAGGGAATCATCAAGTTCAGACTCTACATTGGCAGTTCTGGTGACCACTAGTCCATCTACTTCCGATCCCCCGGTTGATTTTTCTGTTCCTTCTACTTCTGCTGTACCACCTACTGCACCATCATCATCAGAGGGACCACCTACTTCAGAGATACCATTTCCACTTCCTCCTGTCGTGGCCGACACATCAGTTTCTACTCCAGATGCCACGATTGCGAGTGCTCCGGTTACCACTACTACAGGTGTCGAGGGTGGAGTTATGGATGCTCCAGCTCTATTGATTGACATTTTATCTGATGTTCCCGATGATGGGTAGTCTGTTGGTTTGGTTTATGGTTTTTTTTTTTTGGTTGGTTTTGTATATTCTGGGTTGTTTGTTGGGCGATTTTGGACACTGTTGGGTTGTTGTTTTTGTTGTTGGTGGTTTGGATGGTTTGGATATTTGTTTATATGGCATATCGAGATTTTATTATCGCTGTTCTGTTCGTTCACTTTACTATATTTCCAGTGAATAGTTTTATTTTATGCGTGGATCTGATGCTTTATTTTCCTATATTTCTGATCTTTGCTGCTTGGAGGGTGTATGTTTTCTGTACAGGTTGTTACTATTTTGATTCTTACGATGATATTTCAGGTGATATCTCTTTATCTATCTTTGAAAATCGTCTGCTGAGGACATTGCAATTTTCAGTTGGGGGTGGGAAGTAGATAGATAATCACCTGTGCATATTAGTTACCTAACAATCTGGACCGCTCTATCTATTGCTAATGTCATACAATCTCCATTCGAAGTTAGAATTAACTTAAAATTTCAAAATTTCCTAAATTTCAATTTTTGAATTAAATTGGCAGAATAATTTTGAATTTTCACTTCTATTTAGCTGTTATCAAGCAATGACACAATCATTTTATTCTCATCCTTTTATGAATTAAGTTCACGCGTTTTTCTAGCTCTCTAGGATAGAAGCATATGTTGACCATTCTTGTATCCAAATCATTTGCACGTATTAATAGCTATGCGGAGAACTTAAAATAAGAGTTAATACGACTTTTGTACTTTAAAGAAAGAAGTAGTGAAAACTAGTTACCCTTAGTGAGCTTTTGAATCCAATCTTCAATTCTGAGGGAATTATCACATTAAATTCGAATTGTTCTTATTGAATATGCGATTAGAATTCGTTGAATAGTCTCTAATTCTTTGTTTTGGCTTCTTAATAGAGGAGAACGTTCAGGATTTACCAACTAAACTCAGTGAACATGTAAGTGTTAAAATTTAAGAAGTTGAGAAAATGATTTAAGCCATCGTTATTTGCTCCTTATCTTTCCATATACCTGTATCAACGCTCTAACAATATGTGTTGCTCTTAACCCCACACCGAGTAAATACTTCCAAATTTATTATAAACTTCTAAATCCCTAATCCTATACTTTGACCTCAATGAACCCCATTGCACATCTAATGTGATTAAATTGTTGAAGTATGTTATGAGGAGGGAGTAATAGTGGAAGGGGCTGCATAAAAGAAAAGAAAGAAGATGGAGTCCAGGTTAAAAAAAAAAAAAATTATATATATATATATATAAATATAGAGGATGGTTGGAAGTAAGTAAAGAGGAAAGTACTAAGTTCAATCACATGATAGAGATGTGCAACTTCCTACCCTTTCATTTCTACCCTGCTAAATAAAAACACTGTCAAGTCAAAGTCTTAATGATTTTTAACAACTTAGTTTAAACATGAACGTGTAATTTGAGTTATCCACGATATTTCGCTCCTCTAGTAAGTAGTATTCCTGTCTTGAGACTATACACTCTAAAATGTTCGTCTTTTATAGAGTCGAGTATGGAAGCATTAGTATCCGAAAAATCACTCTTATCAAGGCTTCCATGTCCTGTGCGATCATTATTAACCAAGTTCCTGTGGGATGTTCATTTTTTAGGGTAATAACCATGTGAGGCTTGAGTTGAAACTACAAGTTCTGAAAGGTGTGATAGTCTAAACAACTCTAAATAAAGTTCGATGTATAGCTGTTGATTTCACACACACACGGATACATGGATGTGATGCATATGTTTTTTTTATCTTGGTGGCATGAGGAGCATGTGTATTTCTTTCATGGTTTGAATGAGGATGATATGATTTGTGGAGCTAAATTAGTAGTTGAATAAAAGGGATTGTTTAAAAGTTATTCTATATCTTTTTGAGCTTAAAATTGGAGAATTTTGTGGATATATTCACTGCAAACTCTCACGAGACAACACTCGTCCACTAGGGGAAACCTAGGGGTTTAACGGCTTGTTGCATCTGCTAAATGCAACCGCGATTCCTGCGAAAGTGAGTTAGGCAGTTTTTCCTTGTTATTTTAATTGACTTGAGTTTAATTTATTATTAGTCATTGTAGTATTAGTGTAGCTTGTTTTTATGATTCGCTCTATTGCTAGGGACTAGCAAATCGCTAGTTGGGGGTTGTGACAAGCGGGGGTATTTGTAAAATACAACCGCGCTAAAAGAAGAAAATGTATTGATTTAGTTTACAATTCCTCCATTTATCTGCAATTTGAGTTACAACGCCAGTTTATACACATTTTGATTAATCTATGATAAGTTGTGTGTTTTAGTTGCAATTTGCGCAGACTATAGTTGCTGTGTGAAGAATTGAAAGATAATGATAAAAGGAAATGCTGAATTCTAATGAAGACAATCAAAAGTTGAAATACAGAGTTCGATCGATTGAAGACCATTCGATCGATCGACGTTTCGATTGATCGAGAGAGGCTCAAGCGATCGAAGGTTCCAGAGTTCAATCGATCGAGAATTGTTCGATCGATCGAACATGCCTTTTATCAGATTTTTACGCGCACGCAGCAGAATAGAAATTTAACCCTAAGCATTAGGTTTCTGCTATATATATTCGTATTGTATACGTCCTTAAGGACGCCCAGATTGTTTTCTTCAGTTTTTAGAGAGAGAGATAGAGGTTTTATGTGTGTTTGTAGGTCTTGGAGGTTGGATATTGCTTTTGGATTGCTATTCTCATAGTTTAATACAAGATTTTCATTCCAGGTTACTTTGTATTGTTCTATTTACATTCTGTTAGTAGTTTAGAGTAGTATAATCTGTTGGATTTAAAGTTTTGCATGCAAAATAGAGTTACACCATTAGTTACATAATTTTCATGTTCAAAATGCAAACAAACGCATCCTTAATGAACCTTTACGTTAAAAACAATACTGTGACACTCCAGACCATGTCTGAGTAGTCCCCAGGTTGGGAGATCACAATGAAACCGTGATCTCAGGCCTCTGCCATGCAGCACAATAATTCCTGTGTTCGATCGATCGAGGTCAGTTTGATCGATCGGACCAGAGACATAGTCGAGCGATCGAAGTTAGTTCGATCGATCGAGAGAAGAAGATGTTCGATCGATCGAAAGCGCGTCGACCGATCAAACCCTCTAATTCTTGAGGACATTCTATGCAGTATTCTTAGACTTTCTGCTTTACTGATTCGTTATCAAACTGTCCCCAAATGCTCAGTTTGTCAAAACAGTCTTTAAACTTAAAGCCTTAAGGCATTTTTCTTCAATACCTTTTGCAAACCACCCTGAATGCTAACAACATTGTAGGTGCGAGTCCTAACTATTGAACCAAACTTCTTTTGTGTATTTCAAATTTAAATGTGATGACATAGTCTCGATCATGAAAGGACTATGGATTCTTTATCCTAAGAGAAATACGGAATACTGTAGAAAATGTGCTCCATTGAGCTTGAATGTAAATGCATGGTAGATGGCTAGGTCGCGGTGGATTCGTGTATCCCAACATTCCTTTTTAATAAAGAAAAACACATTTTAAATTATCACTTTAATTAATTAGTTGGCAATTAGTTTATTTTAGTTTAATTATTTTTAGTAGTTGATAAACTGTGGAACTTTGTGTTCTACAATTCCTTTAAAAATATTGATTTTTATTTTCCTTGTTTGAGATTAATCTAGGTAATTAGTTTAACACCTTCCCTGTGGGATCGACCTGGACTTAACCAGATTACTACTTGCACGATTACCTACACTTGGGTATAGCACACAAGCACAGACATAAATATTCTCGTGTCATGTTGTTCTAAAGAAATTGGAAATGAAAAGAGAGATTTGAAAATATCAATTAAGCTCACAATTTTGTGAGAGGCTCAATGGCTAAGAGGGCATAAAACAATGCAAAGATATCTTTGAGAAAAATACAGAGTGATTTGGAGGGCTGATATTGCTTTGTGAATATGATAGAGTATGAATAAAACATGATGAGAGTTGTAAAGATTAACTGGCTAGCAAAAAGGTTAAAGAATCAATCGTCAAATAAAAAAAGAAGAAAAGAAAAGGGAAAAGAGAATACAGGAAAAAGTAGTTCATCATGCTACACAAGGGCTACCACAAGTGACATGTACTCCCTAGACCCAAATGGCAACATGGCTCAAAAAGTCCACCAATTCTTGAAGCCTTATTCTTTCAAGACCTCCAGAGTCGATGAACTACGTTTTGACCTGATTCCCACTTGGGGATACGTAGGCAGCCTGTGCGGTTCGGTCTCAAACGTCGTTGCACCACGTGATATTTCTCTTTCAAGCCTCAGTCGAACTACTTTGGACCTGATTCCCACTTGGGGATAAGTAGGAGAACCTCCCAAGGTTCTCGGTCCATAACCATTCCTAAACCGAAAGCATCACGCTTTGCACCTTTGGTTTCCTTCCTTCAGACTAGGGGGCAAACTTGTGTTTGCCTGGAGCCATATATGTACTGCCGAACCAGGGGCAAACAAAGTTTGCCTATCAGCATTGGGTTTCCCGCTTCAGCCCACCACATTCATGATGATTATCTCTAGGTTGGGAGTAAATGCACTACAGGCATCCTGTACCATCATGTTCTCAAAACCCTTGGATGAGCCTATTTTCCCTTTAGACTAGGGGAAAACTTCATTTGCCAAAATCCCTCTATGCCAGAGGCAAATTCTCAAGTAATCAAGTTTATTTTGAAAGGATTGAAATAGAGTGCCTTTCATTCTATAAGCTAAAGCACTAATTTGAAGCATACTCTAGATAGGCAAAGAATTCGCTAAATCGAAAAGGGGAAGTTTTCAAAGTGTCGGTTTATCAGCAAAACACTAACATTTGTAAGATGATGAATAATGAAAAGTGAGATGATACATTATTCACAATGAAAGCACATTGATTCATAATGAATGTAGAGTTTGAGTCAGTCATCTTGAGTAACTAGCTTTGTCAGGTATGTCTTCCTTTGATGAGTCAATAAATGGTCTCAACATGTGTGGGTTTAAGATGATAAATAAAGATTTGAAAAGTCTCCATGAGCATCCTAAGAACAATACGAGCAGAGGTTTTTGAACACTATCACAACATAGTGCTAAAGTGACAATATAAGAAGAGTCCAATACTAGGGGCAAAGGTGACTTCCCTCTTTTGACAGAATCGATGTGTTTCTTCCAAAGGTTCGTAAATGCATAAATTTTTTTCTTTCAATCAGCTCCGTTCAAATTCTTTGAGTTTGAAAACTCCTTAAATTTTGAAAAATCAACTCTTTGAGTCCGTGGACTCCAGAAATTTTGTGAAATCAATTCTTTAAGTCCGAAGTAACTCCGAATATCTAAATTTGGTTCTTTGAGCATGAGGAGACTCCAGAACAAGCATTAGTCCTCAATGGCAGCTTCTCTTCATAAGCATTAGTCCTCAAAGGTAGCTTCTCTTCATAAGCATTAGTCCTCAATGGCAGCTTCTCACCTTGCATTAGTCCTCAATGGCAGCACTATCAGTGCTAGTCCTCAATGGCAACCTTGCATTAGTCCTCAATGGCAGCATCATTTGTGTTAGTCCTCAATGGCAACCTTACATTAGTCCTCAATGGCAACCTTGCGTTAGTCCTCAATGGCAACCTTGCGTTAGTCCTCAATGGCAGCATTATTGGTGTTAGTCCTCAATGGCAACTTTGCGTTAATTCTTAGTACCAGTATCATTTGTGTTAGTCCTCAATGTCAACCTTGCATTAGTCCTCAAAGGCAGCTTCTCTTCATAAGCATTAGTCCTCAATGGCAGCTTCTCACCTTGCGTTAGTCCTCAATGGCAGCATTATTGGTGTTAGTCTTCAATGGCAACATTGCATTAGTCCTCAATGGCAGCATCATTTGTGTTAGTCCTCAATGGCAACCTTGCGTTAGTCCTCAATGGCAGCATTATTGGTGTTAGTCCTCAATGGCAACCTTGGATTAATTCTCAGTAGTAGTATCATTTGCATTAGTACTTGCATTAGTCCTCAATGGCAACCTTGCGTTAGTCCTCAATGGCAGCATTATCAGTGTTAGTCCTCAATGGCAACCTTACGTTAGTCCTCAATGGCAGCATTATTGGTGTTAGTCCTCAATGGCAACCTTGCATTAATTCTCAGTAGCAGTATCATTCGTGTTAGTCCTCTATGGCACCTCATACTAGTCCTCAATGGCAATCTTTTTGAACTAGCGTTAGTCCTCGATGGCAGCATCTTTTTGGTCGATATTAGTCCTCGATGGCAATCTTTACTGAAGTCCTCTAGATTGAGGCAAATATGTTGAAGTCCTCTAGATCAAGGCAAATCGATGTTTAAGTCCTCTAGATCCAGGCAAATCTTTGTGGAAGTCCTCTAGATTGAGGCAAATCCGTTGAAGTCCTCTAGATTGTGGCAAATCCTTGTTGAAGTCATCTAGATTGAGGCAAATCCTTGGCCGTGTAAGGCATAGAATGCATTCATATCACCAAGAAGAGCATGATCTTGGATCTTCGCATCTACATAGCATGAAGCATGACATTGCATTGACACTCGTTATTCCATGAGCACGTGCATCACGATAGGATAGGTGCATGCATTCGTGTGATTATTTGTACTTAGGCGTTGTCCCTTGCCCGAACTATGCTTTGGTCTGATTCCTGATGGGATACGTAGGCAGCTCATCATGGAGCACGAATAATTAGAATTCCGCTGCGTGCTCGCTTCCTTTTGTAATGTATTTTGTTTGTTCCTTAAATCCGACAGTTTGGTCAAAGGCTCATCTTCACACAGGCTTCGACGTTCGCTTGTGGTTCGCATTGCCCCACAAGCTCCATCGAAGAGGGGCAAACTATAGACACCCCAATTTTGACCAAACATCGAATTAAGGAGAGTGTTACCTCCATATCCGATGATGACCATGTTTGAACCTATCTAGGACTTCCAAAGATGATTCAAACTCTTCGAAAGACTCACCAACCCAAAATAAAAAGAAAAAAAGGAGTAGGAAGAGAATAAGCAGAACGACACTCAAGCTTTTCCGCGGCAGTCACGGGCTGCCGTTGCGGCAGTCTCTGGACTGTCGGACGACATTCTGTGAATGCCGCAAATTTCAAAACAAGTGCCGCAATAAATGAAATTTTACTAAAAAACGGCAGTCCTTGGAGTTGTCCGCGGCATTCAGTTAATGCCATTCCGGTAGTCAGTGAATGCCGCGCCGGCATTCACTGAATGCCGATGCGGCATTTACTGAGTGCCGCTTCCATCTCCGGTGAATGCCGCATTTTTGCAAATAACAGCTGGTATACAGCACGTTTTGTACTATAAAAAGGACGGCTGAATTAGGGTTTTCAATCTTGAAATGACTGAAATACCCCTTTAAGATTGCCTATAAATCGAGGATGAATATTCACTTACAAGGGAGGAATTTTTTTTTTGAATCTATAGGTTGTATAAGTGTTCTTCTTGCCTTAATTTCCATAATTAGGAGTGAGTTTAGGATAATTTAAGAGAAAAGTTGTGTGAATTAGTGTAGAAGAGCTTGATTAGTCTTTGGAAGTCCTCCAAAATCACCAAGTTGAGGATAATTTGGAGGTAAACTCTAGCATGATTAGTCTTCATTCAAGTTTAATTATAAACATGCATGGAGTTCTTTAATTTCTCTTTTCATTTGTTGTGTTCATCCTTTGGGTTCATAAGGCTCTCAATGCCTTAGTTGAATCTTTTGGTTTGAAATTCCTTAATCTCTTTGTAGTTTTATTATTTAAGGGAGGACTAAGGTTGATACTAGGATGTTTAGCATAATGGACTTAAACCTATCTTCATGGTTTGAAGTTTGTTATGATTAAGTTTCATGAAGTTCTTCCATACTTCTTTGAAACTTATAAATATGAATATGTATAGTCTCCAATGACCACCAAAGGGTAGGAGAATTAGCTTTAGACAAGCCTAATCCCATGGATTATTTGTCTAAAGTTAATAGGAATAAAGAGAATTAACTCAACGAGCAGTAAGTTCATAATCTGTTCTTGATCATGGAATTTTATCCGAACATCTAACCGTTGGAATGGAATGAAACCAACGAGAAAGTGTTTATAACTCAAAGTTCTACCACTGTAATTTTTGTTTTAAGGTAGTTTCTTGTTTTGGGTGGTTTGATCAAGGATTTTGTGAAGCAATCATAATCTGTCCAGAGTTTCAGAACAGTGATACTCTTTTGAAACAAGCAAATTAGAACCTTAACCTAGCACTTGTTACCCAAAATAATTTTTTCTAAGTAAGATAATGTATTAGGAAGCTACCCTAAAAAGAACAAAGCATTTCTGATTTTTTTGCTATTTTAAGAAAATCGTACAAGAACTCTGGACAGGAGGTTGCAAAATGCTGAGTGGTGTCTGGTTTTTGTCTAATTCACGGAGATCCAACCGTTAAAACTTTGATTTCTTTTTTGGGTTAAAAACTAGACACACAGAGGCATCTTGTGTCCAAAATTCATCAAGATCAAACCATGGAAACCATGTTTTTTATTTCTTTGAAGTTCTGATCTGCTCTCAGCAATTTCTAGAATTCTGTGACAATCTTGATCAATCTCATAAATAATAGCTTAGATGATATTTGCATGAGTTAAGGTCTAAACCATGTTTCAATAACGATTAGTTAAGCTTGAATTCAAACTTTAAGTGATCTAAATCATTGAATATTTTATAATTTATTCTTGTTCATGTACATATTCATCCATATGGCTTGATGCTTGTAATTAGGACTTATTTGCTTTAAGATTTAATTACATTTGATAGATTTAAGCTAGATGTCTAGGATTGTTATTTAAGATCCAACTTTAAATCTTGTATATTATGTACACTAACCACTAATTTGTAGCACTAATGAGGTACGATTTCTCAACTTCATGCGCGACACATTAGTATTAGGATCTTGCCTTATGTGAATACATGTGATTAGAGACTCTTTCCTAGGTTTTATCTATTTGCATGCATTTGCACGTTTAATATTCGCGGCCAGATCCCGGGTAAGTTCTCTAGTTCCCTATTTGCATATCATATTGCTTGCTACTCGAATTATGTGATTTTTGAATGATATTTTATCATTTGCAATCTTACACCCTTTAGACATGCTTTTGTAGTGTATGTTTATACATATGTATTAGTTGAGGGCACATTTAAGTTAATAATTCGATTAAAAAGATGTTAAGTAGAGGCCTATCGCGAGATAGGATGAGAAGGGGTGTTTTAGTCCGATGGACTCCTTCCCTTCTCATTCCATAATCCCTGGACCTAGTTAATCTTTGGTTTCGCAAAAGATCAGTTTCCTTTTGAAATGGTTTTTTAATTTTTCCTTTTAAAAATTAAGTGGCGACTCATGTTTTGTGTTTTTGATTTTGAAAGAGAAAACTTTTAGAAAAAGAAAAAATTACAGTATCCACAGGTCCTCACACGAGACCATCGGGTATGTCTCTAATTTTGCGCTCCTTAAGGTTATGAGGTCCTAATCATGATTTTGCCCTTGACAGATGGATGGTATGCTGTAGTTCGCCACTAGTTAGATGGCGTCCTTGGTATGTTTCTGACTCGACTTTGTTTTTGTACTTTTTATTGTTTCTCTACTGATTGCTTTCATTTATTTGTGTGCGCAGTATCGTACGGGTGGTACCAGCTTGTCGAGGATCGAGCCGAGGTGCAGAGTTGGCAAGAGGAGACCATCGCCGACCTACACTTCGGGTGGCCCGACAGAGGACGAACAAGAGGAAGACTAAGGCCTCCTAAGCAGGGATTTTCATTTTATCTCAATTTCATGTTTTTAATTGGGTTGTACTAGTGAATAGTGTGACTGTTGGACAATGTGTAGGATGATGTGTAGGATGATGTGTAGGATGATTTATCACCCTTGACAGCGTATTATGATGTTTTGCCTTTCGAGCAGAATAGTTTCCGGTTTAAAGGCGCAGTTGTGTGCTTGCTTTGGTTGGTGGTTGTGCATTGTGATTCTGTTATTGTTGATGTTACTGCGATGAGCAGCCTTGTGATAGTGAGTGTGTTTGCCTTGAAGGTGGGATAGTCTGTGAAACGGCGAGGTGCTACCGAAATTTTGAATTTTGCTAGAGCCGCGACAGAAAATATGGCATTGTATGATCCCGCTCAACTCACAGCTTGGCTGAACATCACAGATGGTATGGAATGGATAACCCTCTTCAGCTACAGTCTGACCGAGCTATTCTCTCTTTGCCAGATGGCTCTGAACACTGAGTTCATGCGTGCCGCTATTGTTCACTGGGACACGGTGAACCATGTCTTCAATTTCAAAGGCCTGGAGATATGCCCCCTGTTTGAGGAGTTTTGTACTATCCTTGGCTTCGATTCTGACTCTGACCTGATTCTCCCTTCTGCTGATACCCCCAGTCCCACGCGAGGCTTGACTGAATACCAGAACTATTCTACTACTATTTCCCGTGGGCTAATTCATGGTGAGGTTCTTGACATTACTTCCATCATCGCCCGGTATGCTAGTCCTGGGAATCCTAACGTATATGATGCTACCGGCAGGGCCGCTCTAATATTGTGCATGACTTTGCACTTTTTGTTCTTGAGTGCTTCCATCGACTTGGTGCACGTGTGCCTTGGGCTGAAATTTAGCAGGAATCCCATGGCCATGGTTCTGGCAGAAACCCTGAATGGTTTGGATCGTGCTTTCAATCAAGGAACTCTTCATCTTTCTGGGGCGCCTTTGGTGTTACAGGCTTGGCTCTATGAGCGCCTTCAGTTATGGGTAGGTAATGTGTCGCCAATTTATTTCTGCAGGGTTGTGCTTCATCCTCATTATACTGCTACCGATTGGGTTGGCATGATGGGTACTTTATCTGAGGCCGACATTTGCTGGATCGTGAGACGCTGGGGCCTTCATGTTTTGACCACTAGTCTCGGGGATTACCAGAGAGAGTGGCTGATGGGCCTGAGAGAGACTTCTTTCTATCATCCTTGCTGATTGGCCAGACAGTACGGGCGAGTTCAAGAGGTCCCCCGGGGTTTACTGAGAGGGTCTTTGCTTCCAGAGTCAAAGCCACTATTATTGCTGCTTTCATCATGGGCTGGGCCGGTCGAGCAAGAGCCTATTACTAGAGACCTTTGAAGAAATAAAAGACACAAAATAAAACTAGACTTAACTGATTTTGCTTCTTTCCTCCAAGCGTCTTTGATATTTGGGATTGCTTTCTAAAAGAACTTTTTGCGTTTTCATTTATCCCTGCTTATGTAATATTCAAAGTTTGTTTATCAGCGAACCTTGGTTACTTTGAGAACCTTATTTCATGCATTTGGCTTTTTGAAAACATTCGTAGTATAATTTTGATCAGATGTTTGCTTTTGGTACTTATTTGGGCACGCTAGGACGATTGCAAACGAGGCGGGTGGCCGAAGTTTGCCCCTACTTTGAGATATGTATGGTTGTGAGGTAAACGAGGTAGATGACCAACGTTTGCCCCTAGTTTAGAGGAGGTTCAGGCAAACGACGCGGGTGGCCAAAGTTTACCCCTACTGTGAAGAGTGATTTCTGGGTTTTGGTAAGGACCGCGACTTTATTTTTCTTACACGCTCATAATTTTGCCTAGGCACCAGTTAGGTGTCCTAGCCATCTTTTCTCTCTTTTGTTATTGCTCACTTTGGATTTAACTCTAACTTTTGCCTAGGCGTCCTTTCGGATTTTTGACCTAGCGAGCCATCCTTCTTTTCTTTTTTTTTTTGAAAGTTTACCTACGTACCCCCGAATGGGGATCAGGTCCAACGTAGTTCGGGCCAATGTCTTGAAAGAAAAGGGGTTGACTATGATGGTGTCGACCGAACCGATGCGGTTGCCTACGTATCCCCAAGTGGGAATCAGGTCAAGCGTAGTTCAGGCTAAGGCTTGAAAGAAAAGGGGTTGATTATGATGGTGTCGACCGAACCGATGCGGTTGCCTACGTATCCCCTAGTGGGAATCAGGTGAAGCGTAGTTTAGGACAAGGCTTGAAAGAAAATTGGATTTGGGGAATGGTCAAGTATAGTTCTTTTTGAGGCGATCCATGTTGATTGGTTCTTTGAATTCAACGCCATCAAGGTCCATAATGTAGGTTGCTCCTCCAGAAAGGATAGCTTTGACAATATAAGGGCCGACCTATTTGGGTTTGAACTTTCTGCGTGGATCAAATATCGGGGCTCGCAATCCCTTAAGGACAAGGTCACCCTTGACAATATTCCTCGGACGAACCCTTTTGTTGAAAGCATAGGCTATCCACTTTTGATGGATTCGGACATGGTTGACTGCCACCAGGCACTTTTCATCTATGAAGCTAATTCTTCGTACCTTTCCCTTAATCAATTCGATTCCGAAATTTTACATTCTGCCATCACACGCAGGGATGGTAGTTCTATCTCGACTGGAAGTACTACTTCTATTCCATATACCAGTGAGTAAGGAGTTGCTCCTGTAGACGTCCTTATCGATGTTCTGTATCCCCAAAGTGTGAATGGTAGCTTTTCGTGCCAGTCTTTGTAGGTATCGGCCAATTTCTACAGTATGGCCTTGACATTCTTGTTTGCAGCTTCGACTGCCCCATTAGTTTGTGGCCTGTATGGTGACAACTTGTGATAAGTGATTTTGTATTCCGTATGTGGACACGCGGAATTCCACATCTTTTTTGTTTGAAATTATTTTGAAAAAAGTAAAAGAAAAGGTTTGTTGAAAACAGATACAGAGTCACCACTTGGTCTTTAAGGAACCAAGAAACCTAATTTGACTCACCCAAATGGATAAAGGGCACTGTCCCTTCATAATCAAAGAACTTGGTTCGGGGTTTTGATACGAGAGAGGAAGGAGCCTTTGTCAGGACAAAAACACCCTCAACTCGCCCCGTCTCTCGACTGGCCTCAATTAGCATCCAAATAATCATCTTTTACTATGTTTGGTTCGACAATTAATAATATGATAGTATATTACATCACACAAGAATTTTGAAATGGAAGATCGAAATATAAGATATCATTAAAAAGATCTAAGCCAAGTATCACACAATGTAAAGCTGAAAGATCACACAAACAAACTTAGGAAAAATTGTCTAATCACAAATCAAGTAATCAAGTTTTCCTAATCTAAAGGGGACACGAGTTGTTCTCGAAACAACTAATCAAATAAATCAAAACATGCTTAGCAAACTAGAATGATGCATGCTAATCTTTGGAAAAAGAAGACCTCTCAATCCCCGGGACGGATGAGAAAGGATGATTAGATCGGGGGGGAAGTATGGACGTGTGATCAAGTTCATTCCTTATAATCTTCTCAGATTAAGAGTCACAAAATCCCCAAATCTTGCATGAATGCAATGTATGATCCTAGAATGTGCAAAGATTGTAGTGTGTTTTGTGTTCGTGGATTCCTAGAATGACTTAGAAGTCTAAAATGTGTATGAATGAATGAAGGAAATCATCATGGGATATGTACAAATGTAGTATGAACTACTTCTTAAGACATGAGTTATTTGGAGTGCATGTAAGGATCAAATCAAATGATGGAAGTAAAAGTATGCTTGCTGTGAATAGTGGACAGAATAGTAGCATGATATTTTGGAAATTAAAAAGAGGGGTTAAGAATGTTTTCAATGCATGATGTTTTATGGAGATCTTCCTTATTGTGTATAGAACACAACCCAAAAAGCCAATCTTTAATAGCTATCACAGATTGAGAGAAATCATATAAACAATAGAGGTTATTCAGAAACTGAGTCCGTACTGTCGACTGAAATGTTAAAAAATTTTAGAAAATGAAAACAAAAAATCTAGAGGCCCATATTTTAGAGCACGTTTCCTAAGACATTGAAGTTTAAGGGAAAAATAAGTTGGGACCACTCGTTTTGGAAATGTTTTCTGTAAAATAAGGTGAAAGTCAACCTAGCTGTTGTGACAGCAGAGGCAGAATGTTTGGAAGGAATGTTTGGACAAAAATGGACCCCTTTCAAGTGCTTCCAAGTCAAACCAAAAATCATGGGCGTTCTATAATGAGTTAGAAAGACTTTCCAAGTGGTCTTGCATTCATATATTGAGTATTGAACTCAAAATAATTATTTGAAGTTGAATGACTCACTGTTTTGAAGGTTTTGAGAAAACAAGGTTTATGCCTTGAAATCAAAATGAGGGGTTTAAGAGGGGGGTTTTGGAACGGGTGTTTTGAAAACATTTTTTCAATACTTAATGAAGATTATAACCACTTAAAATGTCAACATCTGACTCACATCAAGAACCTCCAAGATTATTGGAAAGTATTATTTCCATTTTAAAATAACTTCATGAATACATAGGAATGTATTGAAGTTGAAATCATCATCTATCAAACAAGTTTTTGAGGTCAAGAGCTACTATCCATAAGGATTCACTCACCTCAAACTTCGTGTCATCATCTAGATGATGATAGACTAGTAAGTAAATAAGTAAACAAAAAAATGATGTAAGAGAAGATGAACAAATATAAACAAAAAAAAAAGATAGCAATCAATAGATGATATTCATGATGTATTGGACTTGTAGTTTGGTGTTTCACTCATATGTGGTGACATTGGACATGGAAGTAGCTTCCCCTCTCTTAAATACTCACTAAAATGGTGGTTGGGTGTATAGAATATGAAGTAAATGGAAGTAATGAAGTAAAACAAAGTTTAGAACTCACTTTTTTGTTTGGAAATCAAAGAAGGAAGCTTCTTTTCTCTCTATTCTAACCTTATCTCTACAACTTTCTCTCCAAAACTTTTCAAAGCTTGCATTTGACACACCCCAAAATGAGAAGTCAAGAGGGGTTTATATAGGCCAATTTGGGGTGGTTTTGGGATTTCAGAAGTACTCCCATTGGTCCCAAACATCTGTGAACATAGAACTACGTCGTTTTGATTTTTAATTAATCAAAATGAAACCCCAAAAGAAATTATTAAATTATACCATTCTTGGGGAGAGTACCGCGGCGGCACTGCTCCTCATTCGTCCAGATAATCCTTTTTAGGCCCCCAGAGGTTCCAGTATTCGCGAAAAGGCCCTATTTCGTCCGAAATTCACAGAAAATGTATACAAACTCCAAATTGAGGTTCTGATATACCGCTGGAAAGGTAATGGAGTCTACTTTACATAAAAAATAGTTCAGAGATAGATCATTTTGAAAAGTTTTGCGATATTCACGATAAAATCTAATTTGATCGCCTTTTTCACCTTAAAAAATTCATAATATATTCATTTTAAATCCAAAAATTATGTGTGACATACCGTTGGAAAGCTATTGAACTCTAGTATCTATAAAAAATATTTGAAAAATGATATGGTACTCCGATTTCAAAGTCAACTTTTGGTCAAACTGGTCAAGCTTGGGATTCCCTGGAAGTTCTGGGAACCTCTGGGAGCTCCCAAGAGCTGACGTTTTAGATCGATTTTCTTTTAAAACTCATTTTAATGCTTTCCACATGATCTAGAATGATTCTGGAACTTTTTGGGAAATTTGGACGATTTCGGTCAAATCTTGGTCAAATTTGGTCATACCTTGGTCAAACCGGTCAACGGGGACTTTTTGGGAAGTTTTGAGACTTCTAGTGGTCTCTGGGGGCCGACAATTTCATCCGATCTTTCTTTAGAACTCATTTTATTATTTTTCTTATGACGTAGCACGTTTCTAGAACATTTGGTCTGAATCCGGGAGCGTTCGGGCTTTTAGGGGTATTTTGGTCATTCTGGGCATTTTGAGAGATAGAACTAACTTCCAGGAGTCCTTTTTGAGTCTTTTCGATCATTGTGATCCACCAAGATATGGGTCTCCTAAATCTGATAGCCGACAAAATGGGGTGTCTACAGTTTGCCCCTCTTTGGCACGAACTTGCGAGGCAACGCATGTCGCAAGTGAGTGCCAAAGCTTTGAAGCGACAGGTCTTTTTGGAGGCTATAGATTTAGGATAAAAAGCATTGAAAAAGATGTAATGATAGAAAACATGATGCTGGGGCTAGGGCAGGTCGTGCTCTTTGTGAGCTGCCCACGTATCCTAAGGAGAATCAGACCAGGACGTAGTTCGGGGCTTAAAGGAACAAATCACACATGCACATACACAACAATCAGGCGGATGCTAGGATGTATAAATGATATGCAATGCATGGATGTGATATGAATTACGTCATGAGTCCTATCATGTTTATTGTTCTGATCTTAGTATGAGCTGGTGCTGTGGGGTGTGTGCCACTCCGAGTGGACTTATGCCATGCTAGCGTCTCCGACCGTGATGCAGTGGCTAACTCGGATAAAGAAACAAATGAAATAGATCAGACGCAAGGTTTTAGAAGATGACAACTAAAGGTGATCTAGGGATCTTGTGATAAAAGCTATGATAATGGAAAAATGAGAAAGTTCATGATAATCAGGAGACATGGAGTCGTGGAACGACGGTGCTCGTCTGGACACGTGCGATGTTCTGGTTGTTCCTGATGACCGATCTTTGAGAGTCGATTCTGCTTTGCTGCTTTCTACTGGGGATAGTGGGAACTAGCATCCTTTCGTATTTGTCCTTGGGGGATGGCGTAGGACTCTCAGAGAATCTCTTTGTTCTTGATCGGGAACCAGAACCCATCTTTAAATCTCTCACGGTTGATCAAATCTTTCGGCGCCCAATCCAAGAGGGCCGGTCGGGGCCACCGGGAGTCGGTATCTCTGTTTCTGTCCTTGGGGGATGGTGTAGGACTCTTGGGAAATCTTTCTTAACTGTTTCATGGTCGAGAACCAGGACCCATCTATAAATCTCTCACGGTTGATCAGGTCTTTGCACTGGTCAGTCCAAAAAGCTGATTCGGGCTTTCGAGAGCTGATATCTTTATGTTTCTGTCCTCGGGGAATGATGTAGGACTCTCGAAGAATCTCTCTTAACTATTTCTTGAACAGGAACTAGGACCCATCTCTGAATCTCTCACGGTTGATTAGATCTTTGCAATGGTCGGTCCAAAAGGCCGATTCAGGCCTTCGGGAGCTGATATCTCTGTTTTTTTCCTCGGGGGATTAACTAAATCTCCTAGGGTTAAAATGGATCTGCTGAGTATAAAACCTCATAAATCTTGACTAAAATGGGCCACTGGGGCTAAATGGGATCACGAACGGGCTAAAACGGGTCTGAAAGGGCTAAAACGGAGCAAAGTGGGGCTCGCGTGGAGTAGTGCCACGGAGGCACTAGGCCAGTGCTGCGGTGGCAGTTGGCCAGTTCTATAATAGTACTAGGTGGCCGGACTCCATGTGTGTATATCTCGGGTTTTTGGGCATTTCAAGCTCATTTTTGGCCATATCGGGGTGCTTTTGGAGCTAAAATCTGTCAAAACATAGCTTGTGCATGTTCAGGTGAGTAATCTTTCCCCATGATTAGAATTTTGATTGGTGTTTTGGTTTGTTCCATTTTTCAAGAAGAATGATTTTAGTTTCCATTTTTCTTGCAGATCCATGGCTTCGAGCTCAAGGAGACCGTCTAAGAAGGCCAAGGAACGAATGAAAGCCGAGAGCCAAACCCCAGACTTGATTTTATGGGATCCCCAATGTCATCTTTCGACCATGGCTATAGCGAGCCTGGTATGTGAAATTTTCAACTGTTTAGGACTATTTTGTGCATTGTGCTAGTTTTATGAACTGTAGTGTGCACCTAGAGTTTGTTGGAAGCTTGTTTTATGCTCGTATGTTGATTTTGTGAAGTTGGACTTTGGGTTGTGAATAGTGATTTTGTGCTTGTTTTTGTCATTTTTGACATGTGCAGGTGCTGAAAGTGACATTGAAGGGCCATGGTAGCCTTGCTCACGCTTTTCTGTGGTACATCCAACTCTCGCCTGCCATCAAGAGAATGGTAGACGATGCCGGGTTTGGCGGCTTTGTCTGCCTAGTTTCAAAGAGTACCAACGATCTAGCACATTTTTACGCTCTTGCTGAGAGATGGTGGGACACCACTAATACTTTCCATCTGCCATTTGGTGAGATGACAATGACGCCTTTTGATTTTTCCATGATTACCGGCTTGAGGTTGGCGGGAAGCGCCTAGTCTTGGATTACTTCAATGAGATTGACCCTGAAACTGTAGAGATGTTGATTGGGGTTGTTCCTCCTAATCTGGAGAGGCACTGGTTCCCTTGTGGCTAGCTTTATCGGGCTTACGGCAGAGGGAATCACAACCTGAATAATTCTAGCTTCTGAGGATATTTCTTCTGTATATCCTTGGTTGCTCGATTTTTGCGACACAGAATGACCGGGTGAACTTGAGGCTTCTTTCTTGCCTGGCGACCATTGGTGAGATCCCCTCTTATGATTGGGGCGGTGCTGCCTTGGCCCACCTTTACAAGCATATGGGTGAGGTTTCTCGGGGTGATGTCAAATCGACGGGGGGATTCTAGCGAGCTTGGGAGGTATGTATTGCAACTTCTTTTTTTCTTCCAATTTTTTGATTTTCGTACTTTTTGTCTTTTCTGATTTTTCCTTTGTCTGTGCAGCTTTGGAGCTTTGAATACCTGAAGATGTTGGCTCCTTCCCCTGCTGATGAATCAGGTGAAGATGAGGACAACAGAGGGATGTTGTCGGGGTAAAGAGCGGGGCTCATCGGATATTTCTCCTTAGAAACTTATTATCTGGGCTGACAGCTGCTAACGTTGATTGGACGCCTTGGGAGCACGTTGCCTATACTGCCCAGAGGAGATACAGGCGGTCAGGCCACTTTCCTCTTACCGACTTCTGATGGAAAGTACCGAAAGCAGGCAATGGTTCCTTGGCGAGCGAGTGTCTTGGCAGGTGGTTGGCGGTCCAAGGTATCGCGTCCCTCATGATCCTCCTGTGATGGATGTTGATGACCTTTCTGGTGATGCTTTGCTGGTGGCCTTAGCTGGTACTGATGTTTGGGATCACTTTCTCTCTGCGACCAGCTCTAAGACTTAACATGGCCGCTTCCTGAAGCCCAACTTCCCACTCCTGGATGTGTGTTTCTTTTACGTTTTGTCTCTATCCGTTGCCTATGTTTTTGACTCATCTTTTCACTAACTTGTTTTGTGCCTATAGCTTCGCGAGATGTACCGGAGACAGGTTTCCCCAGTTTCTGATCCTATCCCTCCTTGGGATTAGACCGTTAATGTTTTGGGTACAGATGGCTCTCCCCAGGTTATGGAGGTGCCACGGGTCATATGTGGGTATCCCACCCAGCCAGCAGGCATCCTCAACGTCCCTTGGAGTTACGCTGAGGAGGGCCATGCCTTGGCAGCTAGCTTACTGTCTTTGGTCCTCATGCGAGACCATCGGGTATGTCTCTAATTTTGCGCTCCTTAAGGTTATGAGGTCCTAATCCTGATTTTGTCCTTGACAGATGGATGGTATACGGCAGTTTGCCACTAGTCAGATGGCGTCCTTGGTATGTTTCTGACTCGACTTTGTTTTTGTACTTTTATTGTTTCTCTACTGATTACTTTCATTTATTTGTGTGTATAGTATCGTGGGGGTGGTGCCGGATCATCGAGGATCGAACCGAGGTCTAGATTTGGCAGGAGGAGACCATCGCCGACGTACACTTCGGGGTGGCCCGACAGAGGACGAAGAAGAGGAAGACTAAGGCCTCCTAAGCGGGGATTTTCGTTTTATCTCCATTTCATGTTTTCAATTGGGCTGTACTAGTGAATAATGTGACTGTTGGACAATTTGTAAGACAATGTGTAGGATGATGTGTAGGACGATGTGTAGGATGATTTATCACCCTTGACAGCGTATTATGATGTTTTGTCTTTCGAGCAGGATAGTTTTTAGTTTCAAGGCGTAGTTGTGTGCTTGCTTTGGTTGGTGGTTGTGCATTATGATTCTGTGATTGTTGATGTTACTGCGATGAACAGCCTTGTGATAGTGAGTGTGTTTGCCTTGCAGGTGGGATAGTCTGTGAAACAGGGAGGTGCTGGCGAAATTTTGAATTTTGCTAGAGCCGCGACAGAAAATATGGCATTGTATGATCCCGCTCAACTCACAGCTTGGCTGAACATCACGGATGGTGTGGAGTGGATCAACCTCTTCAGCTATAGTCTGACCGACCTATTCTCTCTTCGCCAGATGGCTCTGAACACTGAGTTCATGCGTGCCGCTATTGTTCACTGGGACACAGTGAACCATGTCTTCAATTTTAACGGCCTGGAGATCCTTGGCTTCGATTCTGACTTTGACCTGATTCTCCCTTCTGCTGATACCCCCAGTCCCACACGCGGCTTGACTGAATACCTGAACTATTCCACTACTATTTCCCGTCGGCTAATTCATGGTGAGGTTCTTGACATTGCTTCCATCATCGCCCGGTATGCTAGTCCTGGGAATCCTAACATATATGATGCTACCCGCATGGCTGCTATGATATTGTGCATGACTTCGCACTTTCTGTTCTTGAGAGCTTCCATCGACTTGGTGCACATGTGCCTTGGGATGAAATTTAGCAGGAATCCCATGGCCATGGTTCTGGCAGAAACCCTGAATGGTTTGGATCGTGCTTTCAATCAAGGAACGCTTCATCTTTCTGGGGCGCCTTTGGTGTTACAGGCTTGGCTCTACGAGCGCCTTCAGTTATGGGCAGGTAATGTGTCGCCAGTTTATTTCTGTAGGGCTGTGCTTCGTCCTCATTATACTGTTGTCGATTGGGTTGGCATGATGGGTACTTTATCTGAGGCCGACATTTGCTGGATCGTGAGATGTTGGGGCCTTTATGTTGTGACCACTAGTCTCGGGGATTACCAGAGAGTGTGGCTGATGGGCCTGAGAGAGACTTCTTTCTATCATCCTTGCTGATTGGCCAGATAGTACGGGCGAGTTCAAGAGGTCCCCCGGGGGTTTACTGAGAGGGTCTTTGCTTCCAGAGTCAAAGCCACTACTATTGCTGCTTTCATCAGGGGATGGGCCGGTCAAGCAAGAGCCTATTTCTAGAGACCTTTGAAGAAATAAAAGACAAAAAATAAAACTAGACTTGACTAATTCTGCTTCTTTCCTCCAAGTGTCTTTGATATTTGGGATTGCTTTCTAAAAGAACTTTTTGTGTTTTCATTTATCCCTGCTTATGTAATATTCAAAGTTTGTTTATCAGTGAACCTTGGTTACTTGGAGAACCTTATTTCATGCATTTGGCTTTTTGAAAACATTCGTAGTATAATTTTGATCAGATGTTTTCTTTTGGTACTTATTTGGGCACTCTAGGACGATTAGAAGCAAACGAGGCGGGTGGCCGAAGTTTGCCCCTAGTTTGAGATATGTATGGTTGTGAGGCAAACGAGGTAGATGACGAACGTTTGCCCCTAGTTTAGAGGAGGTTCAGGCAAATGAGGCAGGTGGCCAAAGTTTACCCCTGGTGTAAAGGGTGATTTATGGGTTTTGGTAAGGACCGCGTCTTTTTTTTTCTTACACGCTCATAATTTTGCCTAGGCACCAGTTAGGTGACCTAGCGAGCTCTTTTCTCTCTTTTGTTATTGCTCACTTTGGATTTAACTCTAACTTTTGCCTAGGCGTCCTTTCGGATTTTCGACCTAGCAAGCCATCCTTCTTTTCTTTTTTTTTTTTAAAGTCTGCCTACGTACCCCTGAATGGGGATTAGGTCTAACGTAGTTCTGGCCAAAGTCTTGAAAGAAAAGGGGTTGATTATGATGCTGTTGACCGAACTGATGCGGTTGCCTACGTATCCCCAAGTGGGAATCACGATAAGCGTATTTCAGGCTAAGGCTTGAAAGAAAAGGGGTTGATTATGATGGCCTCGCAATTCCTTAAGGACAAGGTCACCCTTGACAATATTCCTCGGACAAACCCTTTTGTTGAAAGCACGGGCTATCCTTTTTTGATAGATTCGGACATGGTCGATTGTCGCTAGGCACTTTTCATCTATGAAGCCAATTCTTCGTACCTTTCCCTTAACCAATCTGATTTTGAAATTTCACATTCTACCATCACGCGCAGGGATGGTAGTTCTATCTCGACTGGAAGTACTACTTCTATTCCATATACCAGTGAGTAAGGAGTTGCTCCTGTAGACGTCCTTATCGATGTTCTGTATCCCCAAAGTGTGAATGGTAGCTTTTCGTGCCAGTCTTTGTAGGTATCGGCCGATTTCTATAGTATGGCCTTGACATTCTTGTTTGCAGCTTCGACTACCCCATTAGTTTGTGGCCTGTATGGTGACGACTTGTGGTAAGTGATTTTGTATTCCTCAGACAGATCCCTGACTTCAGCTTTGAAATGACTACCATTAACTGAAATGATCTCATGGGGGACTCCATAGCGATAAATAAGGTTCTTCATGATGAACTTGGCCACTTCCTTGGCCCCCAACTTGCTGTAGGATGAGGCTTCTACCTATTTTGTGAAGTAGTCAATGGCCACCAAAATGTATCGGTTCCCGTTTGCGGCCTTCGGGATGATTACGCCAATGATATCGATTCCCCAAGTCGAGAATGGCCAACGGGATTCATGCTGTATAGAAGAGATGGCGGTACATGCATCATGTTTGCATGGATCTAGCACTTATGACACCTTCTTACGTATTCGCAACAATCTTTCTCCAATGTTGTCCAGTAGTACCCTTGTCTTATAATCTTTTTGGCTAGCATGTGACCATTCATGTGTGGACCGCACACCCCTTCGTGTATTTCTTCCATCATTCTTCTGGCGCACTTTTTGAACAGGCAAGTAAGATTGTGACCATTGTATCCTTTTTTCAATAATTTTCCCCCGCAAATGATGAACTGTGCTGCGAACCTTCGAATTGCTCTTTTGTCTTTCTCGAAAGATTCTAGGGCATACGCCTTCTTTTCTATGAAGTCCCAAACATCTTGGCACCATGGTGTTTCGTTCTCTTCTTCTTCGATCGCGGCGATCATGTTGAATGAAGGCTCGCATCTTTGTTCAATTACCAAAGTCATCATCTTGACTCCCACGGGAATTTTGATCATGGAGGCTAGGGTAGCCAACGAATCTGGTAGCTTGTTCTCTTCCCTTGGCAAGTAGAAGAATGTGATGTTCCTGAACTGTCTCTTGAGTCCATCGAGATGATCATGATAGGGCTTCAACCTTTCTTCTTTCACTTTCCATTCTCCTCTAGCTTGTGATATAATGAGGTTTGAATCTCTGAAGACATCCAACTTCTGAACTTTTAGTTCTATGGCTGCTTCCATCCCCAGAATGCATGCCTCGTATTCAGCAGTGTTGTTGGTGGAGTTATAATTAAGCTTGACTGCCAGTGGGGTGTGGTCCCCATTTGGTGACAATAGAATCATTCCTACTCCGTAGCCTTTCATGTTGGCTGCTCCATCAAAGTATAACTTCCACTATTCTTCCTTGATTTCTATGATATTCCCATCCAGGAATCGAAAATCTCCATTTACTTCGAAATCAATGGCGTGTTCAGCAAGATGTTCAGCTATAGTTCTCCCTTTTACCGATTTGCTTGTCACATACGTGATATTGAATTTGGACAGTAGAAGTAACCAACGGGATATACGACCGGTTAGGGTGGGTTTTTCAAGGAGGTATTTTAGAGGATCCATGCGGGATATGAGCACAATTGGGAAGGCTAGCATGTAGTGCCTCAGTCAGCGAGTGCACCAAACCAAGGCCCAACATGTTTTTTCGAGGGTAGAGTAATTGAGCTCATACCCAGTCATCCTCTTGGTAAGGTAGTATATGGCTTTTTCGGAGTGGCTTTCTTCTCCTTCTTGGGCTAGCATGCAACCCATGGCATTTTCTGAGAGAGATAAGTCAAGGAATAAGGGCTTCTGAGGAGTGGGTGATAAAAGGACGGGCGGATTTTGAAGGTAGGCTTTTATTTTGTCGAAATTGGCTTGGCATTGGTCATCCCATTGGAACTTCTCTCCTTTTATCAGTAATCGGTACAAAGGATCACATGTAGTTATGAGTTTGGAGATGAAGCGGCTGATAAATTGGATTCTTCCGAGAAACCCTCTCACTTCTTTCTCATTCTGTGGCGGTGCCATTTCTAAAATTGCTTTGATTTTAGAGGGGTCCACTTCTATCCCCCTTTGAGTGATGAGAAAACCTAGGAGCTTTCCAGAGGTCACACCGAAAGTGCATTTCTTTGGATTCAACCTCATCTTGTACTTGTGAAATCTTTCAAAAAACTTTTTCAGCGCCACTAAGTGTCCTTCTTTGTCCTTGGACTTCACGATCATGTCATCTACGTACACTTGTACTTCCTTGTGAATCATGTTATGCAGCAGAGTGGTGGCAGCTCTTTGGTAGGTTGCTCCAGCATTCTTGAGTCCGAAAGGCATTACTCTATAACAGTAGGTTCCCCAAGGTGTGGTGAATGTCATCTTTTCCCGATCTTCTGACGCCATTAGAATCTGATTGTACCCTGAAAAGCCATCCATAAATGACAGTAGCTCATGTCCTACGGTGTTATCTACTAAGACATCGATGTGGGGGAGCGGGAAGTCATCCTTAGGACTGGCTTTATTTAGATCACGGAAGTCGATGCACAGACAAACTTTTCCGTCTTTTTTGGGGACTGACACGATATTGGCAACCCATTTTGGATACTCGGTAACAATGATGAACCCCGCCTTGAATTGTTTCTCCACTTCTTCTTTGACCTTGAGTGCCCATTCTAGTCTCATGCACCTAAGTTTCTGCTTGTCTGGTTTAGAATTGGGAAGGAGGGGAATGCGATGTTGGACGATATTGGGATCGACCCCAGACATGCCCTCGTAAGACCAAGCAAAAACAACTTTGAATTCTTTTAGCAAGAGAGTCAATTTTTCTTTTTCTTTTTTATTAAGAGTTTAGCCAATTTGCACAATTTGTGGATTATCTTTTTCACCTAGGTTAACTGATAAAGTATCTTTGATTATTTCATAAGCAGGTGGTTTTTCAATTAGTTGCTTAAGTTTAATTGGGAGATCCTCGGAGGGATCTGTGCATTCACAAGTATTAGACACAGAGGAGTAAGTAGAATCATCTTTCATTTCATTCATGACAGGTGGAGTGATTACATTAGATAGTGGTGTGCTTACAGTAGCCAACTCTGGTACATACTCGATAATTGGAAGCATAGACTCTGGGGGAACATGGGATAGGGAGACAGATGACTCTACAGCCTGGTTGCTAAGACCCTCCTCAGTTGGCTTGATTTGATCATCTTGGCTCTTAGACCTCTTTTCTTCCTTTTCATTGGCGAACTCTTCCCACATTTTCTCGATGGCTTCAGTGTCCAGATACTCCAACCAGTATTCCTCCAGGGTTTTCTCAACTTCTTCGGAATAGAACGGATCTTGATAGGGGGGCCTTTAGCCGTCAGCGAAGATTTCAAGCCCGGGATGCCGTTTTCCAATGGCCTGATGGAACCAAGGTTCTGGGAACCCAAAATAGGGGAAATCATCCCCTTCTTTGATGAATTGCCCATTCAAGGTTTTGCGGTATGGTGGGAGACTCCTCACTCTTTTCTTCCATGGCCTCTGTAGCTCGATGTCTTCTTCAGTGGGCTTGTATCCCAACCCAAAAGTGCCTTGTTGCCCCTTGATCTGAGGGAACTAACGAATCCCTTGCTGGCGTCGGCCCAATCCCATTCCAGGGAAGTAGTTCATTTTGCGGACGACGTTGACAACTGCAGAGTGGATCTCGGGGAACCTGTCTTCATCATTGATCATGTGGACTTCTTCCATGAAGAATCCCCTAATTTCTCCTTCTTTTATCTTAGGTATTTGGATTTTAAAGATGGGAGCGTAGTTTGGGAAAACTTCATTACCCCAACTAATGTCGAGGATGATTTTCACCTCCTTCTCATGAATGTACTTGATCATTTGATGCACAGTGGATGATACAACTTTGTTGACATACAGCCAGGGCCTTCCGATCAACAAATTGAACGAGGCAGGTATGTCCATAACTTGAAAGATTTCAGTGCTAACCAAAGATCCTACCCGAATTTGGAGAGAAACAATCCCCATCACATTTCTCTTGGTGTTATCGTAAGCCCTCACAGATTACACAGATGGTGTGATGTCAAGGACATTAACCCCCAAGGCGGTGGCAGTCCTTAGAGCACAAACATTGAGGGCGGAGCCCGTATCGATCAGACAGAATGGCACCTGATGTCCCTTACATCCAATAGTGATGTACAAAGCTTTTTATGTGTAGACTCTTCCGGCAGCGCCAGTCTTCATCAGCAAATGTAATGATTGGGTCAGGGGTGAGTGTGCCCAAGAAAGCCACCATGTCTTCCGGTGCAACGTCGATAGGGACCTCAATTCTAGCCAAGGCATTCAACACAGCTTGCCTATGCTTGTAGGATGTTACCATGATGTCCCACATCGAGAGATGTGCTTGGGTTTTCTTTAACTGCTTTATCAACTCATTATCTTCTTTGATGACCTCATCCATTTTTCCCTTTCCCTTGTCTTTGATCGGACTTTTTTTGATTGCTTCAGTGGTAGGCTGCAGAGGCTGGTAATGACGGCCTGACCTTGTCAGATGATCAATCTCGGTTGGAGTAGGCTCTTCTACAGTCCCATCTTCTTTGAACCAGTCACAATCTGTTCCCATAAATGGTTTCTCCGGCTCATTCCAGATAGCAGCATCGATTTCATTATTGGGATCATACCATTTGAGGTCCACTGCCCCTAGATCATGTTCTTCCAAGAAGAATAGATCTTGTATCAACCAGGTGTTGCTGCCACTCATCATCTCCTCCTTCAATCAGATGAATTTCCATAGATTCCGAGATGTCAATGAGGGGTAAAGGTTGACCTAAGGGGATGATATAGGTAGTAGGGTTGAAGGATACATGGTTGGACTCAATGAGACTGATATTTTGGTAGTTTGGAAGGGGATTTTGAGTGATATGGGGCTGCTTTGGAGGTGGTTCAATGATATTCTGGTCAATGAGACCTTGGATATCATGGCGAAGGCGCATGCAATCATCGGTGTTGTAGCCAGGGGCTTGGTGGTAGGTGTATCTTTTGGACATATCGCAGTTTGGCGAGAGCGGGGTATTTCGAGGCTGGAGTAGTTGGAGGTGGCCCTTTTTGAGGAGACGATCTAAGGCTGAGGAGAGGGGGATTTCTAACTTGGCAAAATTATGAGGAGGCTTTTTCTGGAAAGGGCAATTGGGCTAGTTTGCCTGGTTGAGGGGTTGGTATGGCCTCGGCGGGTATGCCATGGGTTGAATGCTAAGAGCATTGACATCCGGAGGATTGTGAGAGTAGTTGGGTCTTTTTTACTGACTCAGAGGCTCTTCCTTCTTGATCTTTCTTTCCCTGATAGTGTCTTCAATTCGAGTTACAACTTCAAATAGCTCTTCGAAAGTGGAGATGGACTGATAAAACAATTTTTCATGGTAGAGCGATTGCAGATTCTAGATTAGCATCCTTACCTGTTCCTTTTCAATCGGTCAGTGGGTAATCTGAGCTACTTCATTCCTCTATCTGCTCAGAAATGCGGCGAATAATTCATAGTTTTTCTATCAAGTTGTTTCCAAATCTCTGATAGTGACATCAAGTTCTTGGTTGTAGGAATAGTGATCAACGAATATCTGAACTATGTCTTCCCATGGTCGAGTTTTGGTAGCTTCCAAGGTAAGAAACCATGATAGTGCAGACTTCGCTAGAGTTTGTGGGAACAACATTGCAATGTGCTCATGAGTGCAGCCCATTGATTAAAAAACGTTCATACATAGCTTTACATGGCTCTTCGGATTTCTGGTTCCATCAAAACGGTCAATGGCAGGCATCTTGAAGTTTTCCGGCAGCTTCAGCTTAATAGGCTTAAAAGGTCCTTCCAAGTCTAGCATGTAATCATCAACCCCTTTACTCTTCCTCAATACGCTTTCCAGTTTGTTGACTTTGTCCATTTTCTCTTGGAACTTTTTCTCATATGCGGCCAGTAGGGCCCCTTGAAACCAGTCTTCTTCTCCATTGTTCTCGGGATGCAGTATGAATCCGAACAGTGGTGGTGGGAACTCAGGGGACACTACTGTCGCTGCTGTTTTAGTTCTTCCATAAACTTTAGGACATGGGCCAGGCTATCAGATTGCTGGCTTATGGGGTGCCTTGTTTTCTAGCTCTTCCTGATTCATGCTGAAATAACTTGTTGGGCTGATTTTGACCAAACGATTATCTGAATTTCTGACCCAGGACGAAGATCCCAGTTGTTGGCTTTGAGAATCTATAGTGACCCTACAGATTCGAGAGGATTTGTATCAGATTCTGATAGTGATGACTTTAGATAGATGAATGACAGTGATGTTAACAGACGTGGACTGACTTGTGTACAGCCTGACTGAAGCCGTGCGTACAGACCGATAGGAATGGTGTATGCAAATGAGACTAGCATGCGGATATAAGCCCTAATCTATATAATGCTCCTATTTCTAACAGATAGAAGTTAAACAAATAAGGTCCTAATCATACAAAGTGTGCTAACCTTTCTTTCTAGTATGATCACCAATAGGAGAGAATTAGAATTTTTTGGGAGAAACAAGGGTTTCTGGGAATTTAGAGTTTTTGGAAGAAACAAGTATATCCGGGCGAGTTGGATAGAGTTTTGGGGGAAGATTGGGAAATCAGAGTTTATGGGAGAAGCTTTTGGTAAAAGCAGGGATTTCAAGGTTTTTGGGAGAAATATGGATTTCTGGAAAATCTAGGCCGGTTAGACAGAGTTTCTAAGATAAACAGGTTAATATGGTTATATCTAGGATATCTAGACAGAGTTTCTAGGAGAAACAGGTTAACATGGTTATATTTGGGATATCTGGACAGAGTTTTTGGGAGAAATAGGTTATTATGGTTATATCTGCGGATATCTGGTCAGAGTTTCTGGAAGAAACTGGTTAATACGGTTATATCTGGGATATCTGGACAGAGTTTCTGGGAGAAACGAGTTAATATGGTTATATCTGGGATATCTGGACAGAGTTTCTGGGAGAAATAGGTTAATGCGGTTATATCTGGGATATCTAGACAGAGTTTCTGGGAGAAACTGTTATTTTGGGTATTTCTGAGTGTTTTGGGAATTTTTGGGAAATCTAAGTGGAGTTTCTAGGAGAAACTGGTACACTTAGGAATTTCTGGGAAATTTAGACAATTTCTGAGAGAAACTAGGATATCTGGATGAGTTGGGCAGAGTTTCTAAAAGAACAGGTGTATATGACAGGAGCATGTGACGATGGTGATCATATTGTCTAGCAGGTCTTCATACTCCTATGTCTTAGGACCGAGAAATAAGGTTTGCGGTGTATATCTTTGTGAGCATGGAGTTGACATCCTTGTCATGGTGCCTAGGCAGATCAACTCAATGTGATCACATGTGAGTGATTGCCTTGGGAATCATAAGAAAGAGGTTCTGCCTCATGCCATATAAGCATCTCCACCGCACAGGTAATCCCGTCAGGGCATACAGCAGTTATATCACATTGTCCTATCCGAAAAGATAAATGAACAGTCCTATGAAAGGTTCTACAGGAATCTATATGCAAAGGCTGGGTTTAGTCAAAGAAGATCCATTGACGAGAGTTCTAATACACCGTCAGAGAGACAGTACGGAGGTTTTTACTCTTTTTGATATACCTTGGAAGGTACAGTATCAACGGTGACTTATGCCCTACACAGTAAGACTTGAACAATGTCAGCGCCGTGTTTCAGACACAGTAAAAAGATGATTTTAAGGATGCTTCTGATGAGTCAAACCTCTGTATTATTTTGTTTTAAAAAAAAAATCCCCAACAGAGTCGCCAGATTGTGGACACGCGGAATTCCATCTCTTTTTTGTTTGAAATTGTTTTGAAAAAAGAAAAAGAAAGGGTCTATTGAAAACAGATACAGAGTCGCCACTTGGCCTTTAAGGAACAAAGAAACCTAATTTGACTCACCCAAATGGATAAAGGGCACTGGCCCTTCATAACCAAAGAACTTGGTTCGAGGTTTTGGTACGAGAGAAGAAGGAGCCTTTGTCACGATTAAAACACCCTCAACTTGTCCCGTCTCTCGACGGGCCTCAATTAGCATCCAAATAATCATCGTTTACTATGTTTGGTTCGACAATTAATACTATGATAGTATATTACATCACACAAGAATTTTGAAATGGAAGATCGAAAGATAAGATATCATTCAAAAGATCTAAGCCAAGTATCACACAATGTAAAGGTGAAACATCACACAAACAAACTTAGGAAAAATCATCTAATCACATATCAAATAATCAAGTTTTCCTAATCTAAAGGGGACATGAGTTGTTCTCAAAACAAATAATCAAATAAATCAAAATATGCTTAGCAAACTAGAATGATGCATGCTAATCTTTGGGAAAAGAAGACCTCTCAATCCCTGGGATGGATGAGAAAGGATGATTAGATCGGGGGGGAAGCATGGACGTGTGATCAAGTTCATTCCTTATAATCTTCTTAGAGTAGGAGTCACAAAAGCCCCAAATCTTGCATGAATGCAATGTATGATCCTAGAATGTGCAAAGGTTGTAGTGTATTTTGTGTTCATGGATTCCTAAAATGACTTAGAAGTCTAGAATGTGTATGAATTAATGAAGAAAATCATCATGGGATAAATACAAATGTAGTATGAACTACGTCCTAAGACATGAGCTAATTTGGAGTGCATGTAAGCATCACATCAAATGATGGAAGTAAAAGTATGCTTGCTGTGAATAGTGGACAGAACAGTAGCATGATATTTTGGAAATTGAAAAGTGGGGCTAGGAATGTTTTCATTGAATGATTTTTTATGGAGATCGTCCTTATTGTGTCTAGAATACAACCCAAAAAGCAAATCTTTAATAGCTATCACAGATTGAGATAAATCATATAAACAATAGAGGTTATTCAGAAATAGAGTCCGTATTGTCGACCGAAATGTTAAAAAATCTTAGAAAATGAAAACAAAAGATCTAGAGACCCATATTATACAGAAAGTTCCCTACGAAATTGAAGTTTATGGGAAAAATAAGTTAGGACCACTCGTTTTGGAAAAGTGTTCTGTAAAATAAGGTGAAAGTCAACCTAGCTGCTGTGACAGCAGAGGTAGAATGTTTGGAAGGAATATTTGGACAAAAATGGACCCCTTTCAAGTGCTTCTAAGTCAAACCAAAAATCATGAGTGTTCTATAATGAGTTGGAAAGACATTCCAAGTGGTCTTGCATTCATATATTGAGTATTGAACTCAAAATAATTCTTTGAAGTTGAATGACTCACTGTTCTGAAGATTTTGAGAAAACAAGGTTTATTCCTTGAAATCAAAAATGAGGGGTTTAAGAGGGGAGTTTTGGAATGGGAGTTTTGAAAACATATTTTCAATACTTAATGAAGGTTATAACCTCTTAAAATGTCAACATTTGACTCACATCAAGAACCTCCAAGATTATTGGAAAGTATTATTTCCATTTTAAAACTACTTCATGAATACATAGGAATGTATTGAAGTTGAAATCATCATCTATCAAACATGTTTTTGAGGTAAAGAGCTACTATCCATAAGGATTCACTCACCTCAAACTTCATGTCATCATCTAGATGATGATAGACTAGTAAGTAAATAAATAAACAAAAAAGAAATGAGGTAAGAGAAGATGAACAAATATAAACAAATAAATAGATAGCAATCAATAGATGATATTCATGATGTATTGGACTTGTAGTTTGGTGTTTCACTCATATGTGGTGACATTGGACATGGAAGTAGCTTCCTCTCTCTTAAATGCTCACTAAAATGGTGGTTGGGTGTATAGAATATGAAGTAAATGGAAGTAATGAAGTAAAAACAAAGTTTAGAACTCACTTTTTTGTTTGGAAATCAAAGAAGGAAGCTTCTTTTCTCTTTATTCTAACCTTATCACTACAACTTTCTCTCCAAAACTTTTCAAAGCTTGCATTTGACGAACTCCAAATTGAGGTTGTGATATACCGTTGGAAAGGTAATGGAGTCTAATTTACATAAAAAATAGTTTAGAGATAGGTCACTTTGAAAAGTTTTGCGGTATTCACGATAAAAGTCAATTTGATCGCCTGTTTCACCTTCGGAAATTCATAATAAATTCGTTTTAAATCTAAAAATTATGTGTGACATACTGTTGGAAAACTATTGACCTCTAGTATCTATGAAAAATATTTGAAAAATGATACGGTGCTCCGGTTTCAAAGTCAACTTTTGGTCAAACTGGTCAAGCTTGGGATTCCCGGGAAGTTCCGAGAACCTTTGGGAGCTCCCAGGAGCTGACGTTTTCGTTCAATTTTCTTTTAAAACTCATTTTAATGCTTTTCACATGATCTAAAATGATTCTGAAACTTTTGGTGAATTTAGACGATTTCGGTCAAACCTTGGTCGAACTTGGTCAAACCTTGGTCGAACTTGGTCAAACCTTGGTCAAACCTTGGTCAAACCGATCAATGGGGACTTTCTGGGAACTTCCGGGACTTTCGGGGCTCTCTGGGGCCGACAATTTCATCCGATCTTGCTTTAAAACTCATTTTATTATTTTTCTTATGACGTAGCACATTTCTAGAACATTTGGTCTGAATCCGGGAGCGTTCGGGCTTTCAGGGGTATTTTGGTCATTCTGAACATTTTGAGAGATAGAACTAACTTCCAGAAGTCCTTTTTGAGTCTTTTCGATCATTGTGATCCACCAAGCTATGGGTATCCTAAATCTGATAGCCGACAAAATGGGGTGTCTACACCGTATAGTGATACATGGATAGATATAGCAGTATATATACACAAAGAGAACAACCTACATTACTATTTAGTATTTATAGATGGCAAATCAATGGCTGTGATCTTCCCTCCAAAATTTGGTTATCTCTCTCTCTCTCTCTCTCTCTCTCTCTCTCTCCCTCTCTGTCTCTCTCTCTCTCTCTTCCCATTGCTTGCAAAAATTCAAACACTCTTCGCTAGTTTGCATTTTGAAAACTCCTTTGATGATCCTGTTGGAGTAAGAAATTTAGAATATTTGTCACTAATTTTGGTGGTTATTGTGTTTGACAACTCATTTGATGACAACCTTTTTGGAGATGCTCATAGGGTAGTTCGGTACAATACTGATGAAATAGCACCGAGTTTGTTGTTTGAAAGCTAGAAGATTACATTTCTTTTCCTTATAACGCTTAACTAGTTAAATGACTTGAATTCTCTTTTTCTGTGTTGTAATATGTCAGTGTTGTTTGTAAGGTTGATTTTTGTGTAGATTGAGTTTCTAAGTATTTTCTTTCCCTAATTGTAACAAAGAAAGAGGAGGTTATGATATCACTAATCAGTTTCTGTCCGATTGTTTTTATTAATCATGCTCAAAGTTAGGGTTTTCTAATTATTTTCCTTTTTGTTCAACAATTGGCAGTGGTGAAACAATGATCTTTAAAGACAATAGGAATTGAAGAAAAATGTGAGAACCAAAGTTCAGGCTGAAGGGGTGGCATTTCTAGATACAAGTGGTCCTTCTTACTCTAGGTTAGTATGAGTACGCCAGCAGGGTGGTGTTTTATGTGTTTTATTTTCTATTTAGGATTGTAAACCTTAACGAGTATGCCTGCGAGGTGGCGTTTTATGTGTTCTTGCTTTCTTTCCATGCTTGAAGTTTATATATGTATTGTGTGATGACTTGACTCTTTGTTTCACCTTCTTATTATGTGAACTTTTTTGTTGGTTGCTGAGTGCTTTTTTTGTGTTGACCACCCATCCATATTCATCCATAACTACCCATTTGCCAGGTCTATTACACTTCAAGAATAAATACATCTTTGTATGTATAAATTGTATATACTTCTCTCTCTCTCTCTCCTATCTTGTAACTCATCATAGATCCTTAAGTTGTATTTTTGAATTTCTTTTCCTGGCCTTTGTTTCCATGCATGCACAATAGCCTAGTGCCAGCATGCGAGCAGCACAGTGAGCGAGACCTCTCCCGTGCACACTGATTTTTTGGACCCCTTTTACATGCTTTTTTCCGTGCATATGTGTTAAACTATATTTATATACCTAACCGTGCATTAAAAGCACAAGCCTTAGCTCCCAAAACTTCCCAGGCACATTCGATGGCATGTAGCCACGCTCAGGTAGCACGTGCACATCACGCGCATATGAGACCCTCTCCGTGCACACTAATTTTCAAAACTTTGGCATGTGTCTTTTTCCGGTCATATGACTTAAAATGCATTAAATTGTCTATGCTTTAGTTTTCATAGTTTGTGCATGTCATGCCACGGCATAGCCAAAATAGGGAAAAATTTTAAATTTTCATCTTGGACCCTGAGGCACCTGACTGGTTGCATTATTGAATTGTCCATGGCTAAATATTAATAATAAACAACGTAGCCAAGAGGATAAAACCAACATCTGCTTACATGAATATATTACAAAAGAAGGCCATAGTACTAGTTAACTATTACATCATTGTAGATACAATAGAGTCTTATGGCTCTAGGGCCTTACAAAACTATTACAAAAGATATGATAAGTCTTCTGATAGAGATTACAACCATCAACATTTACAAAGGACAGCCACTAGTCTTCTCTCTAACTAGCATATCCATAGCCATCTTCGGTGTACTCTTCATCCACGTCCTCCTCTTGTGTAGCATCATAACCTGTGCACTCGTTACCTGGATAAACTGGACATGTAAATATCCAGCGACATGAATGACGTCAATTTATGAAAACTGAGTGAGAGAACTAAATCAAATAGAACATATATAGCTACAAACTTGCAACATACATTTACTTCTTTCATTACGCCTTTTAGGATCTTCGCATTCTTGCTGTCGAACTATAACCACTAACTTGCCTGGCTAAGTATTCGAAAAGAATAAGAACAACCAACTTGACATACATCGACATCCTTAATGCTACTACCATCCATTTCTATAATCCAACACCATTCACCAACCCAAACGCCTTTCACTAACCAACTCATCACGAAGAACCAAAGTGTCGTGGAGTTCAAGGACATCCATTTCGTCACAAAGAACCTAAAGGAGTCTTAGCTCTACTAACCACTACTTCGTCACGAAGAACCAAAGTGTTCACCATATTCGTTTCATCACGAAGGACCGAAAGGATACACTATTTCATAATCACCACTTCATCACAAAGAGCTGAAGTATTCGCCATATCCATTTCATCACGAAGATCTGAAAGGATACATAATTTCATAACCATCACTCCGTTACAAAGAACCGAAGTATTTACCATATCCGTTTCGTCACGAAGAACCGAAAGGATACACAATTTCATAACCATCACTTCGCCACTAAGAACCAAAGTATTCATCATATCTGTTTTGTCATGAAGAACCGAAGTGTTCACCATATCCATTTCGTCACGAAGAATCGAAAGGATACACAATTTCATAACCATCACTTTGTTACGAAGAACCAAAATATTCACCATATCCATTTCGTCACGAAGGGATACACAATTTCATAACCATCACTTCATCACAAAGAATCGAAGTATTCACCATATCCATTTTGTCATGAAGAATCGAAAGGTTACTCAATAACTATCACTTCGTCACGAAGAACTGAAGTTTTCACCATATCCGTTTCATCACGAAGAGCTGAAAGGATACTCAACTTCACAACCCAACAAACACACCCTTTTCACACTATCCTGGCCTCTGCGGCCTGGTTTACCTATTTGACACTTATCCTTAGCATAAGCTACTTCCGACATTACACAGCTCATTGACGTATACCCGACCAACAACGCATCACTCATTAAGGAGTTTGGTTTATGAAATGACCTTTAATTGTAAACATCAAGATTTCACTAGACGTCTGACATTCTATTTTACGACTCAATGTACTTACAATGGACACTTTTCCAATTACTATCAATGCAATAATTGTGCCATACAACATACTTATAGCTTGGGCATGAACTCTCAATGGTTATCACACTATATTCATAATAACGGAAACCTAGCATGTAGCTTATGGATCCATAACATGGATTTGATACCAATAAACATATAGATGAAACCCTTAACTTACTAATCTATGCGATAGCACTAACATAGCAGTAGATTTTCATAATAACACAGGTACCAAAAAACTAGCATCATCAATCAACACAATGCATAAACAATACATCATACAAAAAGCTTTATAATCTGCCAGGATATATTTTCACTGTGTTGACTGAATTAATTTGATTTATTTGGGCATGATAAATTGCTTTGTAGATCCAACTCAAAACTATAACATTATAGGTAATTGGATTATCTTTATGTACAAAAAAATCTAGCTTCATTTGGCTTTTTGAGTTGCTAAAAATGTTTATTTTACTTAGACAATTATTATATTTTCAGACTGCTCTGTCCTAGATTTATAGCACTGCATTGTTTGTGCATTTTACCTACGAAGGAATGATTTTCAGATCAGGCTATAGAAGAGTTATTTGTAGATAAATGAGTTATCCTTCTTCACAAATAAAACCTAGCTACATTTGGATTTTTGAACTCCTCAAAACATTCATTTTACCTAGACATCTCTATATTTTGGACTGCTTTGTCCCAGATTTTTAGCACTATGTTGTACGTGCATTTCACCTATGAAGGAGTGATTTTTAGACAAAGGTATAGAAGAGTTATTTGTAGATAAATGAGTTCCCTTTCTTCACAAAAAAACTTAGCTTCATTTGGATTTTTGAGCTGCTCAAAACATTCATTTTACTAAACTACATTCTGCTGGAAGTTTCTGTTTCCCAGATTTGAAGATTTGTCTTGCATGGCATGGAAATCTCAAAATCACAACATCAAGTACTTACTAAACATTACTACATATTATATATGTTCTAAAGTGAGTGAGAAAACTCACCAAAACTTGGAATTAAGCTTGGTTGTTGATTTGAGCTTAGGAAGCTTGAACACAAGCTTCAATGGTGAAACTTCTTCTTCTTCTAACTTCTTGACTTTTCTTTCTACTAGGAATCTTCTTGAACTTCTAAGGACATATAATCACAGCTCCTAAGTTCCCATGGTAGTGTGGTTAAGTGTATGAGTGTATATATGGAAGTCTATACAAGGGAGGGAGATGAACACTTGGTTCTTCCTAATTCTTCTTCTAACTATCCATGAACTACAAGTATCCTAGCTTTTTCTCTCCATATATGCAGATTGTAATGGACAAGGTGTAATGCATGTGCATGGGTGTATATATAGAAGATGGTAGGGGTTAGGTGTCATGGTGCATGGATATATGATAGGCCATGTGTCCAACAAGTGGACAAGTGTCATGGGAGAAGATGATATGTGTTTAGGGTGGTTGCATGTGGTGACATGTGGCCAGCCATGGTGGAGCCCACCTTGGGTTTGTGCCACTTCCTCGATTTGCATGAATAAGTCCTCGTTATACGTGTCGGTCTCAATTTATGTGCAAACAGGTATTGTTTCTAATGTCCGGGTCTGGGTCTGAGACTAAGTTAAGTCTTATTACGATTGAGTCGGTGTGGTTACTACAGTTTAATTAGTAATCTTACAACACATCAGTATCGTTACACAATTAAATAATATAATAATCGATCAAATGCAAAAATTCAAAAACTGATATTATTAATGAAGAGAAAACTATAGGTATTACATCTTCTACCACCTATTACAGGATTTTGTCCTCGAAATTAGGACTATCTAGGCACTAAACAGAAAAGGAAATTTCTCTCGCAACTCCAATTCCAGCTCCCAAGAGGCTTCTCCTTCGTCATGGTGTTTCCACTGAACCTTTACCATTGGTATCTCTTTGTTCCTCAGCTTCTTGCTTCCATGATCTAGAATCCTTACAGGTCCTTTGACGAATGTAGTATTGTCATTCACCTCGATATCTTTGAAATCAATCTCATATGCCGGGTTATGAAGGCATTTTCTCAGCATTCTCATATGAAAAACATTGTGAATGTCCGACATCTTTGGTGGTAATGCCAATCTGTATACAACTTTTCCCACGCGATCCAGAATTTCAAATGGTTCAATGTGGCGCGGTGATAGCTTTCCCCTCTTCTATCCAAACCTTACAATACCACAAGCTGGGAAAACTTTCAAATACACATGATCTCCAACCTTAAATTCTAGATCTTGACGCCATTTATCCGCGTAGCTCTTGTATCTGCTTTGCGCTGCTTTTATCATTTCCTTCACCGCATAGATTCCTTTATTGGTTTCTTAAACTAAGTCTAGTCCCAACAGTTTGCCATCCCCAATTTTAGCCCAACATAAAGGTGATCGGCATGGTCTTCTATATAGTGCTTCAAATAGTTTCATCCCTATGCTCGAATGAAAAATGTTGTTGTAAGTCAACTCAACCAATGGTAAGTGAGTTTACCACAAACTTTCGAAATCGGTAACACATGCTCAGAGCATCTCCTCCATTACTTGATTTTTTCTTCGTCGGTCTGTGGATGAAATGCGAAACTTAACTTCAGAGATGTTCCTATCACTTTCTAAAGACACTCCCATAATCTAGCCGTGAACCTTGAGTCTCAGTTTGAGACTGTCGACACTAGTAGTCCATGCAATCATATAACCTGTTGCAGGCATAGTCGACTCATCTTCTCGACATAATAGGTCATATTATAAGCAATAAAGTGAGCTAATTTCATCAGTCGATCAACAACTACCCAAATAGCGTCATGGTTCTGCTGAGATCTCGGTAATCCTACCACAAAATCCATGGTGATATGCTCCCATTTCCATTCTGGGACTGGTAGAGGTTGTAGTAATCCCGGGGGTCGTTGGTGCTCTGCCTTGACTTGCTGACATGTAGGGCACTTGGCTACATACTCTACGACTTCTCTCTTCATGCCTTCCCACCAAAAGTTCCTTTTTAAGTCTTTGTACATCTTGGTTCCGCCGAGGTGTATGGTCATCCTTTACTTATGTGGTTCATCAAGAATGTCTTTCCTTAAACATTTGTGTTGGGTACACATAACCCACCCTTACATCTGAGTCCTTCGTCTGATCCAATATTCCATTCGGTCAGATCCTTTGCTTTGGCTTTCTCGAACCATTTCCTCAATCCTTCGTCCTTCTTTTGAGCTGCGAGTATTCAGTTAATGAGGGTTGGATGGACCATAAGACATCCAAAAGGTCATCCATCACCTGACCTTGTAGCCTGAATGTCGAATTCTGTTAAAGCTTCTAAGGCTTTCCATTCCTTGATTAAAAGTGAGGCGACTAACCTTTGGAGTTTTCTGCTTAGAGCATCTGCGACTACATTTACCTTACCGGGGTGGTACTGCATATTAAAGTCGTAGCCCTTAAGTATCTCTATCCAGTGTCATTGTCTCATGTTTAGTTGCTTTTGAAAAAAAAAAGATATTTCAAACTTTTGTGATCTGAAAATAAGTCAAATTTCTCTCCGTAGTGATAGTGCCTCCGAATTTTAAGTGCAAAGACAATTACAGCCAATTCCAGATCATGCGTAGGGTAGTTTAATTCATGTAGCCTTAATTGCCTAGATCCATAAGGGATCACCTGACCATTCTGTATAAGTACACATCCTAGTCCTTGATATGAATCATCACTGTAGATAGTGTATTGTTCACTACTCTTGGGTATGGCTAGCACTAGTGCTGAGGTCAACCTCTCCTTTAGTTCCTGAAAGGTGCGTTCATGCTTGTCCTTCCACTCAAACTTTGAATCCTTCTTTGTTAGTCTAGTTAAAGGAGACGCAATCCTTGAGAAACCCTCCACGAATCTCCTGTAGTATCTAGCCAATCCGAGGAAACTTCATACTTCTGATGCGTTTGTTGGTCTATTCCAACTAGAAACCACGTCCGTCTTGGTTGAGTCCACTGAAATTCCATTCAGTGAAACTACATGTCCCAAGAATTTAACTTCTTTCAGCCAAAATTCACACTTTGATCTTGGCATAGAGGCAATTCTCTCTGAGTGTCTAGAGTGCAATCTGTACATGCTTCTCATGTTCTTCATCACTCTTCGAATAAATAAGGATTTTGTTGATAAACACGATGATGAATTGATCAAAGAAGGGTCTAAACACCCGATTCATCAAATCCATGAATACCACCGGGGCATTAGTTAACCCAAAAGGCATAACTAAGATTCATAATGCCCATATCTTGTTCCGAAAGCCATTTTTGGTATGTCCTCTGGTCTAACAAGTAACTGGTAGTAACCAAATCGTAAATTGATCTTTGAAAAAGGTTGTCGATCCTTGAAATTGGTCAAATAAGTCGTCTATCCTAGGAAGGGGGTACTTGTTCTTGATGGTGACCATATTCAACTCTCTGTAGTCGATATAGAGTCGAAGATTTCCATCCTTCTTTCTAACAAATAAAACTGGGGCTCCCCAAGGTGACGTGCTTGGTCTAATAAATCCAAGATCTTCTAACTCTTGTACTTGCTTCTTCAGCTCTAGCATTTTTGTTGGGGCCATATGATAAGGAGCCTTGGATATTGGTGTCGTTCTGGGTACTAACTCAATACAAAATTTGATCTCATGCTTAGGTGGTAATCCAAAAATATTCTGAAAGACATCTTCATAGTCTCAGACTATTAGAATTTGAATGATCGTCAATTATGAGCCTGTAGTTCCCATATTAGCTAAGGGACTTATAAGAAAAGCGTCACTAGTGGGGTTGCATTAAAAACTGAAGGCTGTACTTCCAGGTACAGAAAATGTAATTGACCTACCAAAACAATCTAACCTCGCATGATATTTAGTAAGCCAGTTAAATTCTAAGATTACATTGAATTCCTTCATTTATAGAATGATTAAGTCTACAGTTAGGTTCCTATCCTCCAATGTCAAAATGCAGTACTTTCACACCTTTTCTAGCTTCACGGTCACTTCCAAAGGTGATACTACATTTAGGGCTACCTCAAGTATTTGGGGGTACTAAACCCAATCATCGTACAATCTCAAAGGCAATAAATGAATTCGTAGCACCTATATCAAAAAGTACTTTAACTTGACTAGCATATAATGCGAATGTACCTTCCAAGTTCTATTATTCCTTTTCATCATAGCCACCTGCCTCGGGTATGATAGCATTAAGTCAAGCCTTACCAGCTTGACCTTGAGTAGTAGGCCCATGATAGCTTCCTTTTGGTGCCTTACATTCTATGCTCATGTGTCCCCTCTCGCTACAGTTATAACAGACAACATTAATTTGATAATTGTCCCTGGGGGCTGTGCAGTTTCGAGCCATGTGCCTGGCGATCCCACATTTGAAGCATCCATCCTTGTTATTCCCGGTAGTAATGGTTGGTACTTATGGTGTAGGAGGTACTGCGTTCTTGTCTCGGGGAAGGATGGGTCATGGTTTCTTGCTGCCATTCCATGGATGCTTGTTTTCTTGGATACGAGCCAAAGGTTTTCCTCTTGATCCATTCCTAAACAGGGGTGGTCGGGTTGTCACTTGCATCAGACCTTGACAGCCATCTCTTTCTAGCCCAGCCGCCAACCTGACTAGTGCCTCAAAAGTTTGATTCAGGTGTCCCAATGTCAAGTGTTAAAGGTGCGGATTAAGTCCTTGATGAAATTTCTTGATCTTCTTTTGGGGGAGTCTCAATCATGTGAGGGGCAAAGCGAGACAGGCATTTAAATTGTGATATGTATTCTCAAAACGGTTCTATTCCCCTGAGTTAGTTCGATAAACTCTTTCTCTCTTTAATCCTTTTCATCATTGGGAAAGTACTTTTCTAAAATGTTTTCCCAGAAGGTGGTCCATGTCATCCTTATTAAAGCTTCTACTCTAATTGTGGCCTTCTCTGCCTCCCACCAATCAACTGTCGCGTAAGTGAGTTGGAAAGTAGCGAGATGGCGTTTCTCCATTCTGAGCACTCCATATATTCAAAAATGATGTCCATATCTATCAACCATTGCTCTGCTTGCCAGGATTCACCGGTACTGTCAAACCTATTAGGGCGTAAAGCTCTGAATCCTTCGAGTAACCTATCTCTAGCCAGGGGTGGTGGTCCGGTGTGGTGGTTGTTTCCATTGCCATGGTTGTTTCCTATATGGTCCAGACACTGTAGAAATGCGCCAAAAATTCTAGTAGGATCTGTTCCTTCGAGAATGGGATCTGTGGTCCTCCATTGTGATTTCTTCTCGGTCTGCCCGCCATCTGCTTGTGTTCCTATGTACCTACATGAATATCTATTGGTCACTCCCCAGTCCTAATCAGGGATACGAGATATATAAACAACTAGATGTATAGGTCTCAATTCTAATACGAGTACATAATACATCAAGTATTCACATCATCATGTAGAGCATCATATAAGGGAAACAAGTCTTCATTGATAACTTCAAATATTTACATAGTACAACATAGTTACAAAAACATTTTTATAGGAGGTGCATACACTGGATATACACGTATAAAAGGTGTACACGTTACTGCTAATACATGTTACATGCCTGAGAACATACTATATACATAAAAGATGGGCTACTAGCTCTAATACAAGTAAAGCTCTAGATCTTGGAAATCCTATTCCAAAAGTCCTTTATGTCTAATTCACTTAGTGGAGCATCATCCTGGATTGGAATCTCCTTTGGTGGAACCCAATCAAAAATACGGGTCAAACTTATCAACCATCTCATTGTCATTTTTATCCAAAGGCTCTAGCTCTACGTCGTCAAAGTCATCATTTGACTATAGCCCTCTGCCCTCCATAACTATCATAGGATTAATATCTTCATGGGTGAAAAAGGTCTAACGGTTTATAACGTAAGTGTGTAGGACAATCGGTGTACATGTCTTAACCTAAGGCTCTGATACCAAAAATCCCTGTCACGCCCCGACGTAGCCAAAATAGGGAAAAATTTAAAATTTTCATCTTGAACCGTGAGGCACGTGACTGGTTGCATTGCCAAATTGTCCGCAAATACTAATAATAAACAATGTAGCCAAAAGGATAAAACCAACATCTGCTTACATGGATATATTACAAAAAGAGGCTACAGTACTAGTTAACTATTACATCATTGTAGATACAATAGAGTCTTATGGCTCTAGGGCCTTACAAAACTATTACAAAAGATATGATAAGTCTTCTGATAGAGATTACAACCAAAAACATTTACAAAGGACATCCACTGGTCTTCTCTCTAACTAGTATATCCATAGCCATCTTCGGTGTACTCTTCCTCCACATCCTCCTCTTGTGTAGCATAATAACCCATGTACTCGTTACCTAGATAAACTGGATATGTGAATGTCCAGCGACATGAATGTCGTCAGTTTATAAAAGTCGAGTGTGAGAAATAAATCAAATAGAACTTATATAGCTACAAACTTGCAAGATACGTTAACTTCTTTCATTACGTCTTTTATGATCTTCGCGTTCTTATCATCAAACTATAACCACAAACGTGCCCGAGTAAGTGTTTAAAAAGAATACGAACAACCAACATTACTTGCCTCGACATCTTTAACGCTACTACCCTCCATTTCTATAATCGGACACCATTCACCAATCCAAACACCTTTCACTAACCACCTCGTCACGAAGAATCGAAGTGTTGCAGAGTTCAAGGACATCCATTTCGTCATGAAGAATCGAAAGGAGTCTTAACTCTACGAACCACCACTTCGTCACAAAGAACCGAAGTATTCACCATATCTGTTTCGTCACGAAGAACAAAGGATACACTATTTCATAACCATCACTTCATCATGAAGAACTGAAGTATTTTCCATATCCGTTTCGGCACGAAGAATCGAAAGGATACACAATTTCATAACCATCACTTCGTCACAAAGAACCGAAGTATTCACCATACCTGTTTTGTTATGAAGAACTAAAAGGATACATAATTTCATAACCATCACTTCGTCACGAAGAGACGAAGTATTCACCATATCCGTTTCAACACAAAGAATCGAAAGGATACAAAATTTCATAACCATCACTTCGTCATGAAGAATTGAAGTATTCACTATATCCATTTCGTCACCAAGAACCGAAAGGATACACAATTTCATAACCATCACTTCGTCACAAAGAACCGAAGTATTCACCATATCTGTTTCGTCACGAAGAACTGAATTATTCACCATATCCATTTCGTCATGAAGAACCGAAAGGGTACTCAATAACTATCACTTCGTCACGAAGAACCAAAGTTTTCACCATATCCACTTTGTCACGAAGAACCGAAAGGATACTCAATTTTATAACCCAACAAACACACCATTTTTTCACTATCTCGGCGTCTATGGCCTGGTATACCTATTTGACACTTATCCTCAACATAAGCTACTTCCGACATTACACAGCTGATATTCATGTATACCCGACAACCAACGCGTCACTTATTAAGGAGTTTGGTTTATGAAATGACTTTTAATTTTAAACATCAAGATATGACTATACGTCCAACATTTTATCTTATGACTCAATGTACTTACGATGGACACTTTTCCAATCATTATAACACAATAATTGTGCCATACAACATACTTATAGCTTGGGCATGAACTCTCAATGGTATTCACACTATATTCATAACAACGGAAACCTAGCATGTAGCTTATGGATCCATAACATGGATTTGATACCAATAAGCATATAGATAAAACCCTTAACTTACTTATCTATGTGATAGCATTACCATAGCACAAAATTTTCATAACAACACAAGTACCAAAAAGCTAGCATCATCAATCAATACAATGCATAAACAATACATCATACAAAAAGCTGTACAATCTGCCAAGATATATTTTCACTGTATTGACTGAATTAATATAATTTATTTAGGCATGATAAATTGCTTTGTAGATCAAACTCAAAACTAGAACATCATAGGTAATTGGATACTCTTCATGTACAAAAAAATATAGCTTCATTTGGGTTTTTGAGCTGCTCAAAATGTTTATTTTACTTAGATAATTCTTATATTTTCAGACTGCTCTATCCCAGATTTATAGCACTGTTTTGTACGTGCATTTCACCAATGAAGGAGTGATTTTTAGACCAAGCTACAGAGAGTTAATTGTAGATAAATGAGTTAGCTTTCTTTACAAAAACAACCTAGCTCCATTTAGATTTTTGAACTACTAAAACGTTCATTTTACTAAACTACGTTCTGCTAGAAGTTTCTGCTTCCCAGATTTGAAGATTTGTCTTGCATGGCATGGAAATCTCAAAATAACAACATCAAGCACTTACTAAACATTACTAAATACTATATATGTTCTAAAGTGAGTTAGAAAACTCACCAAAACTTAGAATTAAGCTTGGTTGTTGATTTGAGCTTAGGAAGCTTGAACACAAGCTTCGATGGTGAAACTTCTTCTTTTTCTAACTTCTTGACTTTTCTTTCTGCTGGGAATCTTCTTGAACTTTTTAGGACTTATAATCACAGCTCCTAAGTTCCCATGGTAGTGTGGTTAAGTGTATGGGTGTATATATGGAAGTGTATACAAGGGAAGGAGATGAACACTTGGCTTTCTTTCTTAATTCTTCTTCTAATTCTCCATGAACTAAAAGTATCCTAGCTCTCTCTCTCTCTCTCTCCATATATGCAGATTGTAATGGACAAGAGAGGTATAATACATGTGCATGGGTGTATATATAGAAGATGGTAGTGGTTAGGTGTCATGGTGGATGGATATATGCTAGGCCATGTGTCCAACAAGCAGACAAGTGTCATGGGAGAAGGTGACATGTGTCTAGGGAGGTTGCATGGGCTGCAATATGGCAAGCCATGGTGGGGCCCACCTTAAATTTTGTTCCACTTCCTCGATTTACATGCATATACAATACCTGTAATTTTTATTAATATAAATTCTAGTCCCGAACAGCAATTATACGATTTCCACTATGATTTATATTATTTTAGAACCCGTAATTATACCTGTGTTACCCAACCATGTTTATACCCTAAGCCAACCCCTAAACAACCCCTATCAAGTGGTGGTAATGTGTCCATATGAGGTGTTATGTGCTTGAGTGTTTTGTGAGGTGTTATGTGAGGTGTCCATATGAGGAGTTATGTGCTTGAGTGAGTTATGTGTAGGTGTCCATATGAGGTGTCATGTGCTTGAGTGTTTTGTGTATGTATGTATAATATATATACATATTGGTGGTCCTCCCCCTTTCCCTGTAAAAACCCCCTGCCATTAGTTGTTGAGGAAGAAGAAAAAAAAAGACAGAGAGTGAAGGAGAAAGGAAAGGAAGAAATCCCAAACCACACCACGACCCTGAACCTATGGTGAGTTCCTAACTCACTTGGTATACTTAGATCAATGTCCGTATTATCCTTTGTTTATTATTATTATTATTATTATCGATTAAACTTCAGGCTTTAATATGTTGTACCTTGAACATATTATCTCTGTTATTATTTGTAATACCATGTACTTCCATTATACTTTTATAATACTTTTGATATAAAAAAGATTCAGTATATCTGTAATTACCTTTCCTGAAATTTTGGTTTCAATCGATCGAGAAAGCTTCGAGCGATCGAGAGATTCATTTCTTAATCGATCGAACCGACTTCGATCACTTTAACCTCTACCGAACTAAATTGTGACGTGGGACCTTTTCTTAAGCGATTGAACCCTTATCAATCGATCGAACCCTGACCGACCTATTCTCAATCAATCGAACGCACTTTGATCGATCGAACATGGTATTATCAGTATACGGGTTCTACCACCTGCACCTTTCCCCCTGCCTATATATGTTGGTTCTATGTGTGTGTTTGGGGTTGTTGAAGTTGAGAGAGAGTTAGAGAGAGGGAGATATATCATTATATATACACACTCATATATATACACACACATATACCCAGATATATATATACACAAACACTCCCTCACTTACACTCCCGGCCAGCAAGAGAAGAGAAGGAAAGGAGTAGAAGAGAGGAAACAAAGAAGAAGAAGAGAAAGACGAGAGAGAGAACTCACCCTGAGACCACCCGCCGCTACCCCGGGCTTCCCGACGTCGTCGACGTTAATGGTGAGTGTCCATACTCACTTAGTAGCATAGATATGTATGTATAATTGTGCTTCGGCAAGATTGGATGGACCCTGAATGTGCATGAATGGTCCAGTTCATTCTAAGAAGAAAACTAGCATTCAATCGATCAAACTGCTTTTGAACAATTGAACACACACTGATCTCGATCGATCTAACATGGTTCAATCGATCAAACTTTAAATTCTTCAATCAATTGAACTTACTTCAATCGATCGAACTTGACAGAATGTTAAATGTTTAGTTTGTTTTTACCTGTTGAGCTATTAACCTATTTATTATCATACATTGATGTTAGAAAGCTGTATTAGAATAATACACACGTGGGATAATGGATCTAATGCATTAAAAAGTGAAACCCATTGTATAAATAATATTATAATATTGTTAAGCAAATTAAGAAGCCGACGTGCATAGTAGTGGGTCTATCGACCATAGAGGTCGATACTATTCATTATTGGTGCGTGTGAATTTGGTCACTAAGATCGTAGGATGTTGGGTGTGGGAATCCTAGGTGCTGGGATAGGATCGGGACTTCGTGTCAGGTTTTACATATGATAGAGTTGGACTGCGGGTCAGATTTGGGAGGTTATGTGATGTGGGGCTTCGTGTCAAGTTTAATATAGCGGGACTACATGTTAAGGGTAGTTCGTCAGGGCTAGAGTGTCGTGGTATCTTAGGGCTATGTGCCATAATAGTATTAAGGAGATGGGTGCTATAGTGGAGCTGAGTGATTGCGGAGCTATGTGCAGATGTATTACTATGTGCTATAGTATTGCTGAGCGCTGTGGTATATAGCTGTGTGCGATGGTAAAATTGTGTATGGTAGTAAAGCTGTATGCAATGGTATAGCTTTGTATGGTAATATTGCTGAGTGCTATGGTATAGTGGAGCTGCATGCTATGGAATATCAGGGTTGCGTGCTGTATCATATAAGAGCTACGTGTCGTAGTGTCAATGTCAGGGCGAGTTGGCCGTAACATATTGAGCGTATTGTCAGGACGAGTTGGTCGTAACGTATCTAACATATTGGTTGTGTGTATTGCCTAGGACGTATTGGTTGGGTGTGTCGACCAGGACATACTAGGGCGGATTGGCCAAAATACATCAAGGTGGGTTGGCTACAGAGTGAGGATGTGTCTGGTTAACAAATAAAGGAAATGGGATTGTGTATCGGGAATTGACAGACCATAGGTATGGGACTACGTGTCTAATTTATGTAGACCTAAGAGTCTATGTTATATATTGGAACTGGTTGGGATGATGTCCGTTGTTCTATATTGAGTTAGTGCATACATGCATACGAACGATGAGATAATCCTTTTATTGATATTGTTGTTTTATATACTATAAATCTATAGATACTCTATTAGTGTTTGCATTCACTCGGCTTTCGTAGTTGACGGCATGCCGCTGGATATTCGACATCCAACTGGCCAGGGTTATGAGTATGCAGGAGATGCATACATAGATAGAGACTATGAGGATGGAGCCTATGATGATGGAGGCTATGCTAGAGACGACTACTACGTAAGTTAAAGACTTAGAGCTTACTGTTGATTGTTTATGCTTATGTTGTTAGAGACCGATGTAATAGTTAAGCTTGTAATCGACATATGATGTCGTGATGTTTTATTTATATATTCTACAAACACTTTGGCTTTGTAATAGTTAGTATTGAACTCTGACTATATATATCAACCTTAGAACTTTCCAATGCGTGGTTTGAATCATTACTCTAATGGTTTGACTTTGGTTATGGACAATGTCTTTCAACAGTGATGGCCTACGGGTCCAAAAAAGGAATTTATTTTCTCTATTTTTGCTACTGCAGGGCATGATAGGATTTTTGGTAACAGAGCTAGGTTTGGTAGTAGCATTCACCGATTGTCCAGCATTCCTTGAGTTTGAACATTAAGATTCCTTGAGATTGAACATTAAGATTCCTTGAGATAGGGGTTGACTTTAAGATTGTGTTTTGGAGATCGTCCCTATGGAGTTATCCATGCTATTACTGTGATAATAATTATAACTATTATGTTTAGTTGCGAGTTACTTTCTATGACTATTTTGGGTTGACCACTAAGCGATAGATGTTTGAATAGATACCCAACCTTACTGCATTGATGGTAGAAATACCTACTCAGAATCGTCCTACTCAAATTGAAGATGTTCCCCAAGCAACCCAAGTTGTTGATCCAATTGGACTGTTCGAGGCCTTTGTGCGTAGGATGGAATGAATCAACAATCCTAAAAGGAACAACAGAAAAAATCATGCAGCACTTCCAAGGCCAGTTGAGGATTGCATAGTAGAGCATTTTTGTCATTTTCGTCTAGAGAAGATTGACACAAATATTGTGTCGTGGTAGGTAGAATAGTGGCTTTGAGAGATGGAAGTGATCTTTGACACCCTAGGATGTAATGATATCGAGAAGTGTTGACTGGCAACATTCTAGTTGACTTATGCAGCGGCAGATTGGTGGGAATCGAAAAAAGCAATTGTAGGAGAAGATGCAGCAGGACGGATGCCCTGGATCACGTTCAAGGGACAGTTTTTAGAAAACTACTTTCCTCAAATGGAGATGAATAAGAAGACAGAATTCATTGAGCTAAGGCAAGGAGACCTTACCGTGAGGAAGTATACGGTGCAATTCGAACGATTATCTCGTTTGCTCTGCATATGATCGTTACCCCGAAGAAGAAGAACATGCAGTACCACTAAGGTCTTTCGCTGTCACTACAACGGATGACTCTGAATCATCAGGGTCAAACATTCAAAGCTATGATAGGGATGGCAGTCGGTTATGAGGATATTTATGGTCAGGAGCAAGAACCTTTTGGGAATCGATCACCACCCAGGGGTAAACAAGGAACAAGGCCTCCGATGCGGTTCCAAGGGAATAAGCGCAACTGAGCTGGAGAGAGGAAGCAACAACCTACATTTTCTCATAATTCCTATGCTATTACTGGAAGCAATATCGGTGGATGCTTCAACTGTGGGAAGCCATACCATGCGGCTAAGGATTGTCGAGCTCCAAAGAACTATAACCAGTCGGGCATCGCTGTTATAACTGTGGCAATCACGGCCACATCAGCAAGGACTGTAAAGCACCCCGTAGGACATACAACGGAACAGCTGCTCAGGGCCAAGTTGGACAGGCTCATATGAATACTATCCTCCCAGAGAACGCGGGATTTGATGAGGCTGAACAACAGACATGGAAGGTACTCTTACATTATTTAGCACTCAAGTTAAAGTTCTATTTGATACTGGTGCTTCAAATTCGTTTATTGCTATCGGGATTGTCAAACTTTTCGATTTAGTACCCCAGGCGTTTGATGTAGCCCTGAATGTGGTATCACCTTTGGGAGTAACCGTAAGATTAGGAAAAGTGTATAAGGACTATGCCTTAACCCTAGAGGATAGGATTCTTCCCACATATCTAATCATTTTGTCAAAGAAGGAATTTGACATCATCTTCGAGTTCGATTGGCTCACGAAGTATCGTGCTAAGTTGAATTGTGCTAATAAGATGATTACCTTTTCGGTACCAGGAAGTCAGCCTTTTGATTTTTAGTATAACCCCTTTAGCGATGCTTTCTCACTAGTCGTCTAGTAGCTATCGTGGGCTTGAGTTCGAAACTCACGATTGCACAGATTTCTGTAGTTCGAGACATTGAGGATGTCTTTCAAAATATTTTAGGATTACCACCTAAGCGGGAGATTGACTTCTGTATCGAGTTAGTGCCTGGTACTTTACCACAATTGAAGGCTCCTTATTGGATGGCACCAACGGAGATGCAAGAACTGAAGAATCAAGTAAAAGAGTTAGAAGATCTTAAGTTTGTTCTCCCTAGCACGTCAACTTGGGGAGCGCTAGTGCTATTCGTTAAGAAGAAGGATGGAACTCAGTGACTTTGTATCGACTATATGGAGCTCAATAAGGTCACAATTAAGAATAATTACGCACTCCCTAGAATCGATGATTTGTTTGATCAACTACAAGGAGCAACAACTTTTAAAGATTGATCCACGTTCCGAATATCACCAACTATTGGTCCGACCTGAGGATATTTCAAAGACTGCTTTTAGGACAAGGTACGGGCATTATGAATTCTTGGTTGTGTCTTTTGGATTAACCAATGCCCCAGCGGTATTCATGGATCTAATGAACAGAGTATATAAATCCTACTTGGACCAGTTCATTATCGTGTTCATTGACGATATTTTAATCTATTCAAAGACCAAGGAGGAACATGAGAAACATGTAAGGATCGCACTGCAAACCCTCTGAGATAATCAATTATATGCGAAGTTCAACAAGTGTGAATTTTAGCTAAAGGAAGTCAAATTTCTAGGGCATGTTGTCTTGCAAGATGGAAAAGCCGTAGACTCGTCAAAGACAGACGCAGTGTTGGATTGGAATATACCAACCACTGTAATGGAAGTCAAAAGTTTTCTTGGTTTGGCTGGATACTATCAGAGATTTGTGGATGGATTCTCCAAGATCACAACTCCTCTTACCGAACTAACAAAGAATGACTTGAAGTTTGAATGGAGTAACAAGCAAGAACGCGCATTCTAGGAATTGAAACAAAGATTGAACACAGCACCAGTTCTGGCATTACTTAAGAGCGGTGAACAGTTCAACATATATAGCGACGCATCACAACAAGGAATTGGATGTGTTTTGATGCAAGATGGGAAGGTAATCGCATACAGATCACGGTAATTGAAACCTCACGAGATGAACTATCTAACGCCTGACCTCGAGCTAGCTACAATTGTTTTTGTACTCAAGATTTGGAGGCATTATCTCTATGGTGAGAAGTTTAATCTATTTTTGGATCAGAAGAGCCTGAGATACTTGTTCTCTCAAAGAGAGTTTAACATGAGGCAATGACGTTGGATGGAATTATTGAAAGACTATGATTTCACGTTACAGTATCACCCTGGAAAGGTGAACGTAGTAGTCGATGCGATGAGTCAGAAACCCCAGAAGATAGTAGTAGCTTTTTTATGGTCAAAGAGTGGCGAGCAATGGAAACTTTGTTGAATTTGGTATTCAGGCCTCAAATCTAGGTGAAGGACGACACTTTGGATGTCTCATGGTGCAACCAACACTCATCAGTCATATTTTGGAGGCACAAAAAAGGAATGTAGGACTTCAGGAGTAGTTCGCAAGCAACGCGATAAAGGAACCAGAGAATTGGAGTATTGGTGCAGGCAAAGCACTCGGACTTTGTATGTCGGATGAAGGTGATCTTAAAAAGGATAAACTGGATGAAGCTCACAAGTTGCAAATGGCTATGCACCCAAGAGGTACAAAGATGTACAACGATTTGAAGAAAAACTTATGGTGGGAAGGAATGAAATGAAAAGTTGTTGAGCATGTGTCTCATTGTCTTCGTGTAAGCAAGTGAAAGCAGAACATCAGAAGCCACCCGGACATCCACAACCGTTACCAGTTCTAGGATGGAAGTGAGAGTATATCACTATGGACTTCATAGTAGGATTGCCGAGATCTCAGCAAAACCACGAAACTATTTGGGTAGTTGTGGATCGACTTACAAAATCAGTGCATCTCATAGCTTATAGTATGTCATACTTGGTCGAATGTCTGAGCCGTATGTATATACAATAAGTCGTATGACTGCACGGTGTCCATGTATCAATTATATCAGACTGTGACTCGAGATTCACTATAGAGTTTTGGAAGAGTCTACAGATAGCTATGGGGACATCGTTGAACCTGAGCACTGCCTTCCACCCACAGACGGATGGACAGACTAAACTAGTTAACCAGGTGATGGAAGACATGCTATGAGGGTGTGTCATTGATTTTGAAAGCTCATGGGAGACTCATCTACCGTTGATAGAATTTACATACAACAATAGCCACCATTCGAGTATAGGGATGGCACCCTTTGAGGCATTATATTGGAGACCGAGCCGATTTACACGACTAAAAATCTATGTGCGCTTGTGTGCTATACCAAGTGTACGTAATCGTACAAGTAGTAATTTGGTTAAGATCAAGTCGATCCCACAGGGAAGGTGTTAAACTAAAACCTAGATTAATCTCTTAAAAGAAAATAAAAATCAAAATTTGAAAGGTCATAGAACACAAAGTTCCACGAAGTAACCACTAAAATTAAAGCAACTAAATTAAATTAAACTAATAATTAACTAATTAACTAAAGCGATGTTAAAAAAACAGTTTTCTTTATAAAAAAAAGGAGTGTTGGGATCACACGAATCTCAGCGATCATGCCTTCTACCATGCAGTTACATTAAAGTTCTAAGGAGTGTGTAGATTCCGCATTTTCTAAAGATAGAGAATCAATAGCCCGTTCATAGCCAGGACTACATCATCACATTTATTTCCAAAACACAAGAAGGTAGTTTAAAACAATAGTTAAGTCTTGCATTCTGAATGGTATTAGCATTCAAAATGGTTTGTAAAAGTTATTGAAGAAAAAGGCCTTAAGGCTTAAAGTAATGAAAATGTTTTGACAAACTGAGCATTTGGGGACAGTTTGATAACAAATTTTAAAAGCAAAAAGTCTTTAAATACTGCAAAAAGACTACCCAAGAATCAGAGTATTCGATCGATCGACGCGCTTTCGATCGATCGAACATCTTCATCTCTCGAGCGATCAAAAGGTCTTCGATCGTTTGACTGTGTGTCTGCTTCGATCGATCGAACTACTTCGATCGATCGAGTGTAGGTTTTATACTGCTACATGGTAGAGGCTGGAGATCACTGTTTCATCATGATCTCCCAACCTGGGGACTACTCAGACATGGTCTGGAGTGTCTTAGATTCATTTTTAATGTGAAAGTCTATTAAAGTTATGTTTGGTTGAGATTTTATCATAAAAACTACGAAAACTAATGGTTTAATACGATTTAATGTGTAAATCTATATTCTTAATAGATTATACTACAAGAATAACAAAGCAGAGTGTAAATAGACAAATGTAACAAAACTTGGAACAGTGAACTTTACTTTAAATTAATAGAATCCAAGCCAAGCTAGCAATAATCCTTGAGAAACCTACCAAACAATGAAGAACAAAGCTTTCTTCTCTCTATAAACTGATAAAAAACAAAGTGGGCGTCCCTTTGGATGTAAATAAAATGAGTATATATACATAAACCTAAAGCTAGGGTTAAAAAGTATGTTTCTGCTGTGTGCGCGTAAGTTCTGATAAGAGCCATGTTCGATCGATCGAACATCTCTCGATCGATTGAACTTCTGGGATCTTCGAGCGCTTGAACGTACTTTGATCGATCGAACTCTCGATCGCTTGAGGGATCTTTGATCGCTCGAAACTCACTTTTCATCTTTGAATTGTCTTCCTTAAAATCCAGCAATCTCTTCATCCTATATCTTCATTTCTTCACACCGCAACAGTATTCTGCACAGATTAGAGCTAAAATAATACAACTTATCATAGATTAATCATATTATGTAAAAGCTGGCATTGTAATCCAAATTGCAGATATATATAAAGGAATTGTAGACTAAATCAGTGTATTTTCTTCTTTTAGCGCGGTTGTATTTTACAAATTCCCCCGCTTGTCACAACCCCGAACTAGCGAATTGCTAGTCCCTAGCAATAAAGCAAAAATAAGAGCAAGCTAGACTAGAACTACAACAACAAAACTAAACCAAGATAAACTAAAGTAACTAATCTAAATAGAAAGAGAAACTACCTAACTCACTTTCGCAGGAATCGCGGTTGCATTTAGCAGATGCAACGAGCCGTTAAACCCCTAGGTTCCCCCTAGTGGACGAGTGTTGTCTCGTGAGGGTTTACAGTGAATATACCCACAAAATTCTCAATTTTAAATTTAAAAAGATATAGAAAAACTTTTAAAATACTCTCTTCTATTCAACTGTTAACATAGCTCTGCACGGATATATTAACCTCAAGCCAACCATGAAAGAAACCCACATACTTCTCTTATCACCAAGATAGATATAACAATTGTATCACAATTATGTATCCGTGTGTGTGTGAAGTTAACAGCTATGTATCCAACCTTATTTAGAGTTGTTTTAGACTATTGTACCTCTAGAACCAGTAATTTCAACTCAATTCTCACATATGTTTACACTCAACAATAAACGTCTCACAAAAACTGGCTTTAATAATGATCGCACGTGGTATGAAAGCTTTGATAGGAGTGATTTTTCAGATGCTAATGCTTTCATACTCGACTCTATAAAAGATGAACATTTAGAGTGTATAGTATCATGAACAGGATGCTACTTACTAGAGGAGCGATCTACCGTGGATAACTCAACTCACACATTCATATTTAAACTAAGTCGTTAAGAATCATTAAGCCTTATAATTTCGGGTATGTAGAAAATACAAATAATGAATGGGGAGATTGCGTATCTTAGCATATGATAGAGCTTATCATCTTATATTATTCCTACTTTATTTTTCTCACATCTCTAACCAATTGTCCTCCTTTCCTATTCTCCCATTTTTCCTTCTTTTCATTTCTTTTCTTCTTCATTCATTTTTTTTAAAATAACCTGGAATGAAATCTCTTCCCACAACTACCTTCCTCTAATCACATACCTGGACAGTTTTCTCTTACTGGATGTGCGCTGAGGTCATTTTAGAGTCAAGGTGAAGGATTAGTATTTCCAAAATGGGTAAGGCGTTATTATTCAATCAGTGTGGGGTTTTGAAATGGAATGGTTTAACACTTCAATGTTTATTGAGTTTGGTTGGTAGATCCTGAACGTTCTCCTCTAATAAGTAGCCGAAATTGGACAATTAACTGAGAATAGTGCAACGAATGTAATAAACGTAATCAAGAAAAACAATTCGAATTTTTTTATGTGAAAATTCCCTTAGAAATAAAGATTGGCTCATAAACTCACTAAGGGTTACATAGTTTCTACTACTTGTTCTTTTAGCACAATAGTCGTATTAACTCATTTTTAGGTTTTCAACATAGCTACTAACTAGTGCAATTGGATATTGGATACATGAAAGGTCAACAAATGCAATCATCCTAGTGGAACTAGAAAAATGCGTGAACTTAATCCATAAAAGGATGAGATTAATATGAATGTATCATTGCTTGACAACAGCTAAAGAGAATTGAATATTCAAAGTTATTCTACTAATTAAGTTCAAGAAATCCTTGGTTTTTTTTTTTTTTTTAACAATACTAACCGAGATTATATGATATGTGCAATAAAATTATCCAGATTGCTAAGTATAAACATGAGCAGGTGATTATCTATCTACATTCCACCCCCAATTGAAAATTGTTATGTCCTCAGAAGTAGATTTTCAAAATAAATATAAAGATATCACCTGATAACGCAAAGCAAACATCGCAAGCATAGCAATCTGTAAAGACATATGAACTCCATACAGCCAAGATCAAAGGAAATAAAAGATACTGATAAAGCAATGTCCATAAATAATACAAACCAATCACCGGAATGATATAACAATATAAGTATAGAACAGTAATAAAAATGTCCAAAAATGTCCAAAAGCTCTATCAGTCCCAGCATAACCAAACAACCCAAAAGAAACTAAGAGAAGAGAGAGAAACAGTAAAAAGCAAAAAATACAACAATAACTCCCACTCGAAATGGATATCTTCTAATCATCCCCAATATCAGAAAGAATCACGATCGATGCAATAGGAGCATCGTCATCTCCACCCTCAGCAACAGTAGTAGCCGTCGCTGGGTCATTCACAGTCGGGGCAGCTGATTTAGATAATAATGGGTAAGCCACAACTGGAGGTGGTGCAGATGATGATGATGGGGCATAGGGATTAGTAGATAGTGGAGGTGGAGAAACAGAAGTAGTAGGTGGAGTAGTGGATGTAGATGGATCGGTAGTGGGTGGTATAGAAGAAGATAGATCTGTGGTAGGCGGTGCAGAAGGGGCAGTCGGTGGGTGTGGAGCGGTGTGAATAGACTGGTCAACCCCGATCTATATCAAGATCGCCTTCAGTAAAGTCTTCATCTGATCCATCTTGCCCTTGAGTCATATCTGCGCCTCCCTCTCCTCAAGAAGCAATGAGTGGAGAGTCTGGAGGGACACGGAAGATGACTCTCCCTGGGCCTGAGCCTGAGATCATTGTCTCAACTTGAACTGCTGCACGGCAAAAATGGGGTCCTCATCATCTGAATCAAGCTCCTCGGCCTCAGTAGGCGTCCCAGAAGTTGCACCCTCTGTGTCGGTGCCTCCCCCTCTCTTCCTCATCGCCCCCACCTTGGCCTTTCCCTTCAGCTTCCTCTTTTTCTGCGCATCCAAACGACGCGCTGCTGTTTCCCCAAACTGACTTGAGGCCTAAGAAATCGTGTTAGTGGCCAATGGGAGCAATCCAGCCTGCTCAATCACCCGATGGATGGGCCAAGCACCCTTCAGATGATGCTTGGCGGCAATATACCGCGTGGGTTGGACGAAGAAATCGATATAGAGTCAGGGCAGGCAGACACGCCGCCCTATCCCAATGGCATACAAAACCTGAGCATACCAAGGTGCCACCTTTTCGTGGTAAGAAGTCATCAATATGCAATTGGTGAGCGCCAGGTCGAGGAGATGATACTGCTCGGTCAGGAAACGGTCCTCAATCAGGGAAATACCGTTCCATATCTGGATCGCACTACCGGTAATCTCCTGTATAATGACAGAGGTCAGAGTCTCGGGTGTACCAGGAATGTGTGGGTTAAAATGATTGGGAGTCTCTGATACACCCAAAGCAGCGACCACAGTAGCCGGACTGAAAAAGATCTCGTGACCCCGAAAGAAAGATCTGTAGGTAAACAGTGCCGCAGTGTCCTTGATCATGGTCGTACATGCCTCCCGTACCCAAGTGATGTTGATTTTCTTAGACTGCATCAACATCTCAAATCAACAAGGCATGGCGCAAATGCGTACAAGGAACCATGGGGTAGAAATCCATACTGCCTCGAGTGGCCGCTCTAATATCACCTTCCTTGTTTGGAAGTATTGTGTGAACCAAACCCGATCCTTGTTATTTCAAAATTCGTGATTAGGTACTGGGTCAAGAATAGAGAGGTTGAGGGGCTTGGACTTGTGGTACCCTGTTATTGGATTCACTTGGAATGCCCTGAAAATGAAAATGAAAAGAAAAGATAAGATTAAAAGACTAAATGAAGAAACTGCCACTGTAATATTTCGATCGATCGAACAGTTTTTGATCGATCGAAAGACTGCTGCACTCGATCGCTCAAAACCATCTCGATCGATCTAAATATAGCTGCCTTCGATTGCTCGAAACTAGCTCGATCGATCGAGCACAGCGGGATTTTGCAGAAACACAAAAGAAACAACGATAATATGAACCTAAGATTTCTAATATTATAAATAGGTCTTAAGACCAATGGGGAGCACCCCCACAAGAATTCTAATAAAAATGAATAAGAGGGGAATCTCGAGACATTACCTCGGTTTAAGCACAGGAGAGGGATGAGGGTTATGATGGTGACAGTTGATGATGAGCTAGAGGCGATCCTCGATTGATAGAACTGGAAGGTAGAGGAAAATCGACAGGCTCCCTCTCTATCTTCAAGCGCTCGAGAGTGAGTGTGAGGGAGAGAAACTAAAGAAGTGTATGCTGGATGCTTCGATTAAATACGAGTCTCGAGCGATCGAACATTCTCGATCGATTGAACGTTCGATCGATTGAGAATTATTCAAGCGCTTGAGGTTTGGACATTTTCGATCGATCAAGGATTGTTCGATCGATCGAGTATGAAAATTATCAGAAATCTTTATACAGAAAAACTGTGTACCCCCAACTAACAAAAATTGATCTGGACATACAGAATAGCGTAAAAGCAGTTCAATTACAGGACATGCAAGCCAGAAAAAAATCATCATCAACAAGAAAATATAAAATTGCAAATTTATAAATTTAACATTGTAATAGCATCCTTTTTGCAAAATTATTGCCCACCAACATGGTACTTAAAACATTATTAATCAAGAAAAACTAAAATTTGAAAGTAAAATTGGCAATCCTTTGTCCAGCATTAGACTTCAAATGATAAGAGAAAGACCAAATAAAAAAACGCAGTTGAAGTGGAGCACTAATTTTCAAACATGAATATTCCTTCTTCCATAGTTGCTTCTTCTTCTGCCACATCTTCGAGTGTGATTCCAAAAATGATGATTCCCTTTCCCAAAACAGTCAGAAAGCAGCAAGGATATCATCAAATGAGTCTGAAATCTCTGAGGGATTGATTGCACTAGCAAGAGGTGATTCGGATGGAGATAAAGATAACAGAGTGTAATTTCTCAACGGACTTTCCTCTTGCGGCGGAGTACCCGGGGGCACTATGTATGGTCCAAGTCCATGGAACAGTTGATGCGGGAGGAACAACGGTGGTAACATTGGATTCATAGTGATCAACCTGATAAAGGAAAAATAAGAGAATACCAAAAAGGAAGGAATTAAGTAAAACAAGCAAAAGAACTACTAGAAAGGAATAAACATAGAAAGACAAAAAGAAAAAGAAACGTGACAAGGAATTTACCTCACTATTGGCATGATATAACCATGTACACTAGCAGGTAGGGGGCATTGCAGCCGTAACAACAAATAACTTAAGTGCACATAAATGTATGAAACCAATTCAATGGTAAGGAAGTCATCAACATAAGTGAAGACAACATTATGGCATTCAGGCACTACATCCAGTAAATCGTCTTCCTCCCATGGTTCCCACATCGAATCGTTCTCCCATTGTTCCAAGAGGGTATCATCAACTTCCCCAACAAAATACCCCCTTGGTTCGCCTTCCTCTTCAGGGAAGTCCATATGCACGAAGGGGTTAATGTGGATAAGTGCAGGATCGTAAGGGATGTACCCTTAGGTTAAGTCAATGACATCGTCCGCTTCGGGCCCTTGATAATGAGAGAGGCAGAATGCAATCTCCTTAGTAGTCCATAGAGGATTAGGATATTCTGAATCAGCCTATGACCCGATTGAATGGATGTCGTCATCCCTTATATTTTTAATAGCCTGCAGGTGAGACATAGAATGGAATAGCATATTAAAATTGAGGTCACACTCAAAAAGAGACAGAAATAAATGAAATTAAAATGAAGTACAGTAAAGGAAAGAAATACAACAAAAATATATGAATACGCTTTATTAGTTTAGGTAGATGGATAGTTGGGCTCATCTAGCTTGATGTGCTCAGCTTCTAGTAAGAAGTTTTCCAAGAACGGTTTTATCCTTTAACTGTTAACCTTGAAACACTCATTGTTCTTGGAATTTATGAGCTCAACGGCCCTATGCGGAAAAAAAGATTTGACAATGAATGGACCTATTCACCGGGATCAGAGCTTACCTGGAAAGAGGTGGAGGCGAGAGCCGTACAGCAAGACTTTTTGCCCCAGCTCGAATAATTTTAGAAAGATTGTTCTATCGTGGCGAGCCTTCAACCTTTCCTTATGTAATTTAGCATTGACGTATGCATCTCGACGTATTTCTTCCAGTTCAGCCAACTGGAGTTTTCGGAGATGACCTCCCTCTTTAATGTCGAAGTTCAATGAACGTGTTGCCCAATATGCTTTGTGCTTGATTTTGATAGGGAGGTGACATGCTTTGCCGTACACTAAACTGTATGGGGACATCCCTAGGTTTGTCTTATAAGCACTACGATACGCCCATAGAGCATCGATCAGTTTATATGCCCAGTCCTTTCTGTTGAAACTAACCGTCTTTTCTAGTATATGCCTGCCCATTAGTTTGTGGGTGGTAGGCAAGAGTGATCTTATGACTGACCCCATATTTCTTGAGGAGTGACTCCAAAGGTTTGTTGCAAAAATGCTTGCCTTGGTCACTTATTAGTGACCTCAGGGTTCCAAAACGCGATAGAATATGTTCCTTAAGAAAGGACATAACCGTTTTGTGGTCATTGCATCTTGTCAGTATCGCTTCTACCCATTTCGATACATACTCCACAGCTAGGAGTATGTATTCGCAGTTGATTGATTTTGAAAACGGACCCATGAAGGCTATGCCCCAACAATCGAATATTTCAATTATGATAATGGGGGTTAAAGGCATAGAGTTCCTTTTTAAAATTGTACCTAGCTTTTGACAGTGTTGGCACGACTTACAAAAAGAATAAGCATCCTTAAACATGGTGGACCAATAGAAGCCACTGTGTAGAACTTTTTGTGTGGTCTTTTGCGAAGCAAAGTGACCACCGCAGGCTTCAAAATGACATGAGGCTAAAATCACAATTATATCCTCATTTGGAATGCAACGTCTGATGACCTGATCAGCACAATACTTGAACAAGTACGGGTCATCGAAAAAGAAATGATGTGCGGACGAGAGGAATCGTTTCCTATCTTGATTTGACCAATGACTCGGGGTTTCTCCCGTGACAAGATAATTTATTATATCTGCATACCAAGGCAAACTGGAAACAGCCATCAGTTGCTCATCTTGGAATTCATCCTTAATTAGTATGGGTTCAGTGTAGTCAGTAAATGTTAACCGAGACAAATGGTCGGCGACCACATTCTCTACTCCCTTTTTATCCTTAATTGTGATGTCGAATTCTTGGAGTAAGAGTATCTAACGGATAAGCCTTTGCTTCGTGTCCTTTTTAGATAGCAGGTACTTGAGGGCCGAGTGGTCTGTAAAACAGACAATTTGGGACCCTATCAGATATGACCTGAACTTATCTAGAGCGAAGACGATTGCCAATAGCTCTGTTTCTGTGGTCGTATAATTCATTTGAGTTTCGTTGAGTGTTCGACTGGCATAGTAAATTATATAAGGCTTATTATCCTTCCTCTGTCCTAGGACTACACCAATGGCATAGTCGCTAGCATCGCACATTAATTCGAAAGGCAAACTCCAATCGGGTGCTTGTAATATCGGTGTGGAGGTAAGGTGTTCCTTTAGTGCGTCAAAAGATGTTTGACAATTTTCCGACCAGTCGAATGGGGTGTCTTTGACTAAGAGTTGACATAGTGGTCAGAAGATTGCACTAAAATTTTGGATAAAGCGACGATAAAACCCCGCGTGTCCCAGAAAAGAGCGGATGTCTTTAACTGTACGGGGGACAGGTAGGTTCGAGATTATATCGATTTTTGCTTTATCAACTTGGATACCTTTATCAGAAATAATGTGGCCGAGGACAATTCCCTTAGTCACCATGAAGTGACACTTTTCCCAGTTTAGTACTAAGTGTTTATCCTCGCATCTTGCTAGCACCCGTTCTAGATTGTCTAAGCAATTTTCAAAACTATGGTCGAACACTGAAAAATCGTCCATAAAGACCTCGAGTATTTGTTCAACCATAACACTGAATATGCTCAACATGCACTGCTGAAAGGTGGGAGGTGCGTTGCATAAGCCGAAAGGCATAAGACGGTAGGCGAATGTACTGAACGGACATGTGAAAGTTGTTTTCTCCTGATCTTCAGGAGAAATTTTAATTTCGTTATAGCCACTATATCCGTCCAGAAAGCAATAATATTTATGACCCACCACTCGTTCTAGCATTTGATCCATATTGGCAATGGAAAGTGGTCTTTCTGAGTCACAGTATTCAATTTTCGGTAATCAATACACATCCGCCATCCAGTGGGGATGCATGTTGGTACCAATTCGCCGTCTTTATTTGGGATTTCCGTTATACCTACCTTTTTAGGCACCATTTGGGTTGGACTAACCCAAGGTCTATCAGATATAGGATATATGATCCCAACGTCAAGAAGTTTAAGGACTTCCTTTTTGACTACTTCTTGCATATTTGGATTCAGACGCCTTTGCATTTATCACGAAGGTTTAGCGTCTTCCTCCAGATATATTTTATGGGTGCACACAGACGGGCTTATGCCTTTGAGGTTGGCAATAGTCCATCCCAATGCTTCTTTATGTTGTTTCAGCATTTTGATTAATTTGCCCTCTTGTTCCAGACTGAGAGTGGATGAAATTATGACGGGGTAAGTCTTTTCAGTCCCTAGGAAGGCATATTTGAGCTCTATTGGAAGCTCCCTTAATTTCAAATCGGGAAACTGAAAATTGGAGGGCATAACTAATTTTATTTTCGGTGGTAGGGGTTCATATGGGGTTACCCACATGTATTCAGTTCTATCCTCCTCTTTCATTTCATCATGAGGCAGGTGTGATTTAAAGCAGCGTCCAATGGAGTAGAATTGTTAGGTTTGTAGATAGTGTCAAATTATGACACTACTACCTCCAAAGGGTCTTTACAATCAACGAAGTCGGTCTCATCTTCAATGACCATTTCAATGAAGTTAATTTCTGACTCATCCTCGCATTCTTCAGGTCGGGGATTTGAAAAAATCTTGACATTTAAAGTCATGTTCCTGAATACGATGGTCATAATATCACTTCTTAATTTGATTATGGCATCTATGGTGTTGAGGAATGGACGTCCAAATATTACCGGGATTTGTGAACATGGATTAGACACAGGTTCAGTGTCCAAGATCACAAAATCGACCGGGAAGACAAATGAATCTATCTGCACTAGAACGTCCTCTAGTATTCCTCTAGGGTATTTGACTGACCTATCTGCCAGTTGTAACACAACTCGGGTAGGTTTGAGTTCACCCAACCCTAGTTGTTTATAAACTGAGTATGGTAGCAGGTTTATGCTAGCTCCTAAATCAAGGAGGGCGTTGTCTATTCTTTGATTCCCAATTCAGCACGAGACAGTTGGGGTACCAGGGTCTTTGTGTTTCTGAGGCAATTCATTTTGGATGATTGTACTTGCTTGGTAAACAACATAATCATGTTTCTTCACACTTTGCCTCTTCTTGACCGTGTATAAGTCTTTAAGGTACTTAGCATAGGCCGGCACTTGTTTGATTGCATCAAGGAGTGGAAGATTTATTTTGACTTGTTTAAACAATTTCAAGAACTCCTTATTCTTTGCCTCATTTTTGGGTTTCTTAAGCCTTTGAGGGTAAGGCGCAGGGAACGAGCATTTAGGTTATTCGTCTTTTACTGGTTCCTTTCCGGGCCTTCTCTCAACTTCTTCTACTTATTTAGGAGCCTCATCTTGTATATCTAATGGTTCGTTATTATTGATTTGCTCCTCTTCTTGAGTAGACGGTTTGTTTTTAGTTACCACTTCATCCTCTTTATACTCCTCAGGAGTAGAGAGGGGTGTATTATACCCTATAATCTTGTCGCTTCTTAGAGTAGTCACGGCTTTTGCCTATTCATGATTATTGGGACCATTGTTGAATCTCTTAGGGTTTTGAAGTGGTTGGGCAGGAAACGTTCCACTCGACCCCTCTTGTCGTGCATCAATTCTCTCTAATGTTGTGGACATTTTACTCATCATTTGAATTAACTATTGTGTTAAATTCACATTAGAGAGTGGATCTTCCTCTTGCACCTTTTTATGAGGTGGCACGTAAACATTTGAGTGCTGATTGTTAGAGGGTTGAGCTTGGTTATAGTTGTTTGATCTATTTTGATTAAATGGCTGGGGCTGCCTATTGTATTGCCCTTGATAGCGATTATTATTATTGTAGGGTTGTTGTTGTTGGTAGTGATTTTGGGTCCCAACATCGTTTTTCCAATCAAAACCGGGGTGAATCCATCGATTGTTATTATTGTGTGAGTTATGATTATTATAGGAATTCCCCGTCCCCCTATACCCTTGCATGGCATTCATTCCCATGGGGGCTTGTTGTTGAAAGTACAGCACATTGAGACAGTATTGATTAGTGTGTCCCAACATGTTGCATGTGCTGCATGGTTCTTCAGGTAAAACCTGCCTAGAACTCTCTCCTTTCAGTCGTAACTCTTCTACTTTCTTAACTAGTTCCTCATATTCGTTCATCAGATGATACTCACTTTTTAATTGGTACAAACTTTTCTCTTCTACACAGGATATCTGTGAGTGTGGGACATCTTTAGAATTGGAACATTCATGGGCATATTCAGCTAACCACTCGAAGTGAGCTTCAACTTCTTTAGTGTTTTTGTGAAGAAATGGTCCTAAACTCATGGTTTCAACTAGTTTTTTAGTTTCACCATTTAACCCTTCGTAAAAGTTTCTTATGGTTCTCCACTTCTCATACCTGTGATGTGGGCATGAGAGAAGTAAATCCTTGAAACGCTCCCAAGTTTGAGTGAAGGTTTCATTGCTCTTTTGTTTATAAGAGTTAATTTGTCGTTTAAGCTCAGTGGTCATGCGAGGTGGAAAGAATTTCTTTAAGAATGCAGTGTTCATCGCATGCCAGGTGTAAATCGAATTCGGCTTCACGGTGAGTAGCCACGCTTTTGCTTTATCCTTCAGGGTGAAGGGGAATAACAATAGACATGTCACATCTACAGGGCAATTTTATGAGAATGTTTTACAAACATCCTCAAAATCTTTGACATGTAGATATGCCTTCTCGCTCTCCATTCCATGGAAGGTAGGAAGGAGTTGAATCACTCTGTTGCAAAATTGAAATTCGCCAGCATTTGGTGGAATTAGAATATAAGAAGGTGTAGGTGCGTGTTTGGGTGTCATGAGATCGCACAAAGGACGAAGCAAATTGTCAATTGGTACAATCACATTCTCACCGTTTTCACTTTGATTGTCGGCCATTGAATCGGTAGGTGTGGCTACGGGATTAATAGAATCAGAGGAATCGGCTAAGTAGAATGGATTTCTGTAAATTCCTTCGATGGAATTATCGGACATAAAGGCAAAGATCCTAAGGTGTTTTAATCTAAAGAATAAGAGACAAAAGAAAAATAGAAAGAGGTAAAGATAGATTGAGGTAATCTAAGCATTAGCTTGTTGTCTTCCCCGGCAACAGCGCCAAAAACTTGACACGACTAAAAATCTGTGTGCGCTTGTGTGCTATACCTAAGTGTAGGTAATCGTGCAAGTAGTAATCTGGTTAAGACCAGGTGGATCCCACAGGGAATGTGTTAAACTAAATACCTAGATTAATCTCCAAAAAGAAAATCAAAATCAAAATTTGAAAGGTTGTAGAACACAAAGTTCCACGAAGTAACCACTAAAATTAAAGCAACTAAATTAAATTAAACTAATAATTAACTAATTAACTAAAGCAATGTTAAAAAAATGGTTTTCTTTATAAAAAAGGAGTGTTGGGATCACACGAATCCGCAGCAATCATGCCTTCTACCATGCAGTTACATTAAAGTTCTAAGAAGTGTGTCTATCTATAGTATTTCACATTTTCTAAAGATAGAGGTTCAATAGCCCGTTCATAGCCAGGACTACATCATCACATTTATTTCCAAAACACATGAAGGTAGTTTAAAACAATAGTTAAGTCTTGCATTCTGAATGGTATTAGCATTCAAAATGGTTTGAAAAAGTTATTGAAGAAAAAGGTCTTAAGGCTTAAAGTAATGAAACTGTTTTGACAAACTGAGCATTTGGGGACAGTTTGATAACAAATTTCAAAAGCAGAAAGTCTTAGAATAGTGCAAAATGACTACTCAAGAATCAGAGTATTCGATCGATCGACGCGCTTTTGATCGATCGAACATCTTCATCTCTCGAGCAATCGAAAGGTCTTCGATCGCTTGACTGTGCATCTGCTTTGATCGATCGAACTACTTCGATCGATCGAGTGCAAGTTTTATACTGCTACATGGCAGAGGCTGGAGATCACTATTTCATCGTGATCTCCCAACCTAGGGACTACTCAGACATGGTCTGGAGTGTCTCAGATTCATTTTTAATGTAAAAGTCTATGAAAGTTATGTTTGGTTGAGATTTTATCATAAAAACTATAAAAACTAATGGTTTAATACGATTTAACATGTAAATCTATGTTCTTAACATATTGTATTACGAGAATAACAAAGCAGAGTGTAAATAGACAAATGTAACTGAACCTGGAATAGTTAACTTTACTTTAAATTAATAGAATCCAAGCCAAGCTAACTGTTGGCCCAAATATGGAAACCTTAGAGGGGGGGTGAATAAGGTTTTAGCGGAAATTAACCTTTTAAAAACAAAATTGCAAATTAAACACAATCACAAGCAATTATGTAAAGAGATAAGGGAATAGATACTTGCAAACCAATTTTTCAAGTGGTTCGGCAATCGCACCCCGCGGCCTACGTCCACCCTTCAAGAACACCTCTTGAGGATTCCTTTAATCCGATCTACTTCACGGATGTAGACCAAACCGTTCCTGGAGCACTTACGGGTGTGCACCAAACCGTTACAAGAGCCTTCAATCTCTCCCAAAGAAGAGCACCTCTTCTTTGCACACAAGGGTTACTAACCCTCAACCTTTACAAATTGATTTGAATACAAATTGAAACTCTCTCTCTAGAGTGGATAATACAATTAAAGCTCACTACAATTTTGCTCTCTCAAGAAATACAAATGAAAGATTTGAGCAAATTGATAAACTCACACAACTAGGGCTCAAATGATAATGTTTAAAGATCAAAGAGATGTGTGATCAATACTATGTTTTCCAATCAAAATCTATACACTAAATAGCTTGGGAAAACATGTATTTATATGCCTTGGAAGATTATAGTCGTTAGTGGCAAGTTTGGTAAATAAAAATCCCTCCAAAAACTAGCCGTTATTGCCTTTCAGGTCGATTCAGTCGACTGGACCTTGAAGCAGTCGACTGGGCCTTAAAGTAGTCGACTGAGATGTGTTTACAGAGGGTTCTGTTTTCATTCTGGTCACTTCAGTCGACTGCATCGGGCCTTCAGTCGACTGCCCCTCCCTGTTTGACAGCCTGACACATCTCCACTAAAAAGGCCATAACTCCCTCTACAAAAATCGGATTTGCGATCCGTTTAATGTTTTGGAAACTAGATTCAAATACCTTTCCAACCATATAAGATTCAATATTTAATTATTTTCCAATTTGTTGGGGCATTGCTTTAAAGATGACCCACTTAAAATTTATGTCCAAAACTTTAACTTTTAGAGTTTGTTTGAGCCCCTATGAGTGTGAGATCAAGATGCCTTACAATGATGGTCCTAGACTTCAACAAAGGATGAAATATCTTCAAGTCTTCAAGCTTAATCCTTGTTGAGCTCCTTGTAATCTTGATCTACATCAATTAAATCTCATGCATACAAAGATGTTAAAACATTGATACAGTATTAATACATGAGATTTTATATGAGCATAAAAATGACTATGATAATAACAAGGAATGAAACAATATGAATCATGTAACTATTATAGCATATTTGACATCATCAAAACATAATTAAATATGCCTTAATATACCTTAAGGCTAACACTAACACTAACAATAATCCTTGAGAAACCTACCAAACAATGAAGAACAAAGCTCTCTACTCTCTATAAACTGATAAAAAAACAAAGTGGGTGTCCCTTTGGATGTAAATAAAATGAATATATATACATAAACCTAAAGCTAGGGTTAAAAAGTCTGTTTCTGCTGCGTGCGCGTAAGTTCTGATAAAAGCCATGTTCGATCGATCGAACATCTCTCGATCGATTGAACTTCTGGGATCTTCAAGCGCTTGAACGTACTTCGATCGATCAAACTCTTGATCGCTTGAGGGATCTTCGATCGCTCAAAACTCACTTTTCATCTTTGAATTATCTTCCTTAAAATCCAGCAATCTCTTCATCATATTTCTTCATTTCGTCACACTGCAACAGTATTCTGCACAGATTAGAGCTAAAACAATACAACTTATCATAGATTAATCATATTATGTAAAAACTGGCATTGTAATCCAAATTACAGATATATAAAGGAATTATAGACTAAATTAGTGTATTTTCTTCTTTTAGTACGGTTGTATTTTACAAATTACCCCGCTTCTCACCGATCACCATTGTGTTGGCAGAGGTTGGAGACAACCAACTACTTGGACCAAAGTTAGTTTGGGAAAATAATGAGAAGATCAAGATTATGAAGGAAAGAATGCGTACGGCGCAGAGTAGACACAAGAGTTATGCCGATAAATGTCGTGAAAATTTGGAGTTCAGTGTTGTAGATCACGTACTTCTTAAAGTATCTCATGTGCGAGACATTGTCAGATTCTGACAGAAACGAGGAATGTTATCACTGCGCTGCATTAGACCGTTTGAAATTGTAGAGCTCGTGGGAAAAGTAGCCTATCGACTTGCACTGCCACCTAAGATGTCAGGAGTACATAATGTATTTTATATCAGTATGCTTAGGAAGGTTGTACATGATCCATCACATGAAATTGACTTCAAGGATATTGAGGTAAATAACAATGTGACTTATACTGAAGGACTAGTCTGAATTTTGGATCGAGGAGTCAAGAAGCTGAGGACTAAGGAAATTCCTCTAGTGAAGGTTCAGTGGAGACACCATGATGAACACGAAGCTTCTTGGGAGTTGGAATCAGAAATGCGCGAGAAGTTTCTAGCTTTGTTTAGTGACTAGCTAGCTCAAATTTTGGGGACGAAATCTTTGATAGGTGGTGGATATTATAATACCTGTAATTTTTATTTTATATCATTAATATAATTTCTAGTTTTTGACTATAATTATAAGATTTCCACTATAATTAATATTATTTCAGAACGTGTAATTATACCTGTGTTACCCAACCATGCTTATACCCTAAGCCAACCCCAAAACAACCCCTATCAAGTAGTGGTGAGGTGTCCATATGTGGTGTTATGTGCTTGAGTGTTTTGTGAGGTGTTATGTGAGGTGTCCATATGAGGTGTATGTGCTTGAGTGAGTTGTGTGTAGGTGTCCATATGAGGTGTTATATGTTTGAGTGTTTTGTGTATGTGTGTATAATATATATACATATTGGTGGTCCTCCCCCTTTCCCTATAAAAACCCCTCCCATTAGTTCCTAACTCACTTGGTGTACTCAGATTAATGTCCGTATTATCCTTTGTTTATTATTATTATTATTATTATTATCAATTAAACTCCAGGCTTTAATATTTTGTACCCTGAACATATTATCTCCGTTATTATTTGTACTACCTTGTACTTCCAATCTACTTTTATAACACTTTTGATATAAATAAGATTCAGTATATCTGTAATTACCTTTCCTGAAATATTGGTTCCAATCGATCGAGAAAGCTTCGAGCGATCGAGAGTTTCATTTCTCAATCGATCGAACCTACTTTGATCGCTTTAACCTCTGCCGAACTAAATTGTGATGTGGGACCATTTCTCAAGCGATTGAACCCTTATCAATCAATCGAACCCTAACCGACCTGTTCTCGATCATTCAAACATGGTATTATCAGTATACGTGTTCTACCACCTACACCTTTTCCCCTCCCTATATATATGTTGGTTCTATGTGTATGTTTGGGGTTGCTGAAGTTGAGAGAGAGTTAGAGAGAGGGAGATATACCATTCTATATATGCACACTCATATATATACACACATACCCGAATATATATATACATAAACACTTCCTCACATACATTCTCAGCCAGAAAGAGAAGAGAAGGAGAAGAGAAAGAGGAGAGAGAGAGAGAACTCACCCCGAAACCACCCACGACTACCCTGAGCTCCCCGGCATCGTCGACGTTAACGGTGAGTGTCCATACTCACTTAATAGCGCAAATATGTATGTATATTTGTGTTTTAGCAAGATTGGATGGACCCTGAACGTGAATAAATGGTCCAGTTCATTCTGAGAAGAAAACTAGCATTCAATCGATTCAACTGCTTTTGAGTGATTGAACACAGACCAATCTCGATCGATCGAACTCCAGATTCTTTAATCGATCAAACTCCAGATTCTTCAATCGATCGAACTTACTTCAATCAATCAAACTTGACAGATTGTTAAATGTTTAATTTATTTTTACCTATTGAACTGTTAACCTGTTTATTATCATATGTTGATGTTGGAAAGCTAAATTAGAATAATACACACGTGGGATAATGGATCTAATGCATTAAATAGTAGAATCCATTGCATAACCAATATTATAATATTGTTAAGCGAATTGAGAAGCCAACGTGCATAGTAGTGGGTCTATCGACCATAGAGGTTGATACTATTTATTATTGGTGCATGTGAATTCGGTCGCTAAGATCGTAGGATGTCGGGTGCAGGAATCCCAAGTGTTGGGATAGGATTGGGACTTTGTGTTAGGTTTTAGGTATGATAGAGTTGGACTGCATGTCAGATTTGGGAGGTTATATGATGTGGGGCTTTGTATCAAGTTTAATATAGAGGGACTACGTGTCGAAGGTAGTACGTCGACACTAGAGTGTCGTGGTATCTTAGGGCTGCGTGTTGTAGTACCATATCGGGGCTGCGTGTTGTAATAATATTAAGGAGGTAGGTGCTATATTGGAGCTGAGTGCTTACGGAGCTGTGTGCGGATGTATTGCTATGTGCTATAGTATTGTTGAGCATTGTGGTATATAGCTGTGTGTGATAGTAAAGCTGTGTGCGTAGTAAAGTTGTGTGTGATGTTATAGCTGTGTGCAGTAGTATTGCTGAGTGCTGTGGCATAGTGGAGTTGCGTGATGTCGAATGTCAGGGCTGCGTGCTGTATCATATAAGGGCTACGTGTCGTAGTGTCAATGTCAGGGCGAGTTGGCCGTAACGTATTGAGCGTATTGTCAGAGCAAGTTGGTGGTAACGTATCGAGCATATTGGTTGGGCGTGTTGGCCAAGACGTATTGGTTGGGCATGCTGGCCAGGACATACAAGGGTAGATTGGCCAGAATGCATCAAGGCGAGTTGGCCAGAGAGTGAGGACTACATGTCTGGTTAACGTATAAATGAAATAGGACTGTGTGTCGGGAATTGACAGACCGTAGGTATGTGACTACATGCCTGATTTGTGTAGACCCAAGAGTCTATATTATGTATTGGAACTGGTTGGGACGATGTCCGTTGTTTTATATTGAGTTGGTATATAGATGCATACGAACGATGAGATAATCCTTTTATTGATACTGTTGTTTTATATACTATAAATCTATAGATACTCTGTTAGTGTTTGCATTCACTTAGCTTTCATAGCTGATGGCGTTTATGTCGCTGGATATTCGACGTCCAACTGGCCAGGGTTATGAGTATGCAGGAGATGCATACATGGATAGAGGCTACGAGGATGGAGCCTACGATGATGGAGGCTATACTGGAGATGACTACTACCCAAGCTGAAGACTTGGAGACTTAAGTCTAAGAATTTGCGTATTCGCATCTAACTTGCAATCCGGAAATCGAAATTGCGTGCCGTTTCTTCCTACAAGTCTATTGAGGTGATATAAAGTTTAGGTTCCAGTTCTGGTCTCGTGTCATTCTGAGTCCCCGAACACATTTTGGTCTCTCAAAACCCCAAAACTTAGTTTTACTATTTTATTATTTTATATATACAACTAATTAATGAAAACTGTTTCTTTTTTGTAGGTACAAAGTTTCACATTTTGATGAAAAGTTCTAACAAGGGAAACCTTTGTTCGGCTAATTTTTTTTGTTGCCTTCATAGTTTTGTTAGTACTTTTTGATGAATATAACATGTATACGTTATTAGTTTAACACTTGACGTGGATCATTGTATATATTTTTTGTTCATTCCAATTAATTGGTTGATATTGAGATGAATAGATGAAATTTAGTAGTTGAAATAGATAATTGAGTTGGATTTAATTTTGTACAAGGTGGTATTGTATGTACAGGGTGGTATTGTATGTACAGGGTGGTATTGTTTTTGCAGGGTGGTATTGAATCAGTATTATTGAAAACATTTATGTCGTTTTTAAAAACAATTTGACATAACTAATTACACATTTTTGTCACTTTTATCAAGTATTTATGTCACTTTTATTAAGTATTTATGTCACTTTTACAAAGTATTTATGTCACTTTTAAAGTTTTTATGTCACTTTTAAAGTTTTTATGTCATTTTTAAGACCTTGATGTAAAAATTTTATTCGGTATTTATGTCACTTTTCTACATTTATGTCACTTTAGGTTACAAGTGACATAAATAAAATGGTATTTATGTCGTTTTTAAGTATTTGTATCACTTTTAAAAACATTTATGTTGCCCCCATTTATGTCATTTTTTACTGGAAAAAAAGTGACATAAATACCTATTTCTGTTACTTTTTAAGTGACATAAAAAGTCTTTCTCCTTGTAGTCAGTTGATAGGAACTCATAAATTGTATAAGGTACGTGTTCTCAATCTTGAGACGATTATGAACACAGACTGTGGATATGGCTGCTTTGACTTACCAATCAATGAGGTCTATAAAAGATCAATACCTTGGATATGGTTGCATGACTATTAAATGAAGAAAAGACTTATGTGCACTTATATGTGATAGTTACGGTGTACAAGTATTGTTTACGTAGACACTACATGGGCCAATTTCGTATGTTATGTTTGTATGTATTGTACCTAGTATTTCATGTATAATTTTTTATTTAGATATTATGGTACTCTAGAAAGTAATTGATGTCTCCGTGAACATGATGAACCAACCATATAGTTAAACAGAGTACCTATGTTATGTTCTTAAGAAAATATACAAAATTGTTGTGACTAAGTTTATTTAAATATCTCGATCTCTCTTCAAAATTATTACATCGTTGGCTTCATGTAAGGAGAAAATTACTTCAAACTTAGTCTCTCTCTCTCTCTCTCTCTCTCTCTCTCTCTCTCTCTCTCTCTCTCTCTCTTTCTCTCTCTCTCTTCAAAATTATTACATTGTTGCCTTCTGTTTGCTATGTAGTTTTGCGCGGGCGTGCCAGATCCAAACGGGCTCGGTGTGTATGTAAACTAATTTCCTATATGCTTGAGTGAGTGATACACAAGGCTTTAAGATCTGACTTCTAATGGGTGATTGTGTGTAGTGAGTAGGAAAGTACCCTCATCGAAAGTTCTATGGCAGTACTGAAGCGCACAAGCCAATTACTGCAGAGTTTACTCGGTAAACAATCATAAATAAGTAATAAATAAGAAAATATTTTATTGAATGTTTGGAAAATAACAACAAAATCGAAGAACATGATCAAAATAGGCTCTGAATTGTTCAAAAGATTCATAACAGTAAAAAAAATACAAAAAGGGACAGACCTATTTGCTATGAATGCAGAAAAATAGGAAGAACGCAGCGCTGAATGCTCTGAATGCTGTGTATGTATGCTGTTTTCGAGATGATGTAGAATCCTCTGCGTTGTTGGCTTGCCTTAATATTTATAGTGGCCTTGGTAGTCCTGATATGGCAAGGACTCCTTAAATTGCGCCCCAAGCAAGATACTGATTGCAAAATCCTTCCTTATTCCAAACTCTTTCCTTAGCCTCATCCTGATTGAGTCAATCCCAATATTCTCATGATAGTCCCCTCATCTCTAGCTGTATGCGCTCAATCCCATTCCAAAAAGGGCTCTACTTCCTTAATTTCATTTAGGATGATGTCATGACGACACTTGGAAATAGAACCGCCTACTACTCGAGCTTACTCAACTTGAACCAAGCCTTTATCGTCATCGGGCTCGCAATTCCCACTTGTCATACTTTCTAATTCTCAGGAGCCCGATGGCGGTTTTACACGTGCTCCCGATCAATTAGTTTTATGTAACTTGCCTTTACCGTTTCTTCCAACTATGATACCCGATCGCTGAGTGTACTCTTTTGATCATTCATCAGGCTTCTTCTAATGCCAGCTCATGTCTCCTGGATGCCCGATGGACGTTACCCATGCTTAGCCTACTAATCGGGCTCCAACACTTACCATTGCTCACTTATTTCAAGGATGGTGCTCGATTGGTCAGAAGCTGGCCCATATCACTGATCAGGCATAACCAGGTTAGGGAAAATGCCTTACTGATCCACGTGATGTCTCCTTTCTAAGCCCGATTGCTCTTCATAAGCCCATTCCAACATTCTATTCAGGTTGGCCATTTCAGAACAAGGCCTAGGCCAATCCCTTCAAGGCCCATTCCAACATTCTAGTCAGGCTCAAAAACCTTTGGCAGTTTTTGGGTGCATACAATTACCCCCCAAAAGGTCATATCAAACATCCAGCCCTTATTTGATGTGAGGTTTTGAATTTGAAACTGCCATGTGTCCCTCTGCAGATCTCGAGAATCCCATCAACCATTCCTCATTAAATGCTAAGCGTATAAAATGATGGGATTTTCAAAATCACTTCACTTTCCAAACTCATTTGTGTCTTCCTCTTTCTCTAGAAACCCTAAACCAGAGCCCCTCTCTCTAAACTTTTTCCTCTACGACGAGCAGACCCTCCTTCTATCCTCTGAAATGGCCACTAAAACAACTCTGATGACATCCTCTAAAAGTAAGAAAACATTTTTAGATACTCCCCTTCCACAGAACCGGTGTAGAGAGGTGAGACAATTAGCCAAGGCCCATACCTTTGCCATTCCACAGAAAGCTTCACCTACTATAGTTCATTCGACGGTACTCTGGTGGCGCCTGGCCTCTGTACAGTGTTTCACGGTGATCCTCCAGTAGCCTTTAACCCTTACTTTCCACAAGTTGCCAACGAGTCATTTTTCCAACCCCCAGCTCATTGGAGTAAAGCCTGGTCTGCTACTCATCCCATTAGGGGTTGGCCTTCACCTACTGCAGACTGGGACAAGTTGGTGACAAGGGTATCGGCCTCAAAGGCCGATGTCTGGAAGCAAACTGACATCATCGACGCTATCATGCTTAGTTGGTCTAAGCTGGAGATAAACCGACCGCTTTTCTTTTCTGCTCTCCTTTTCTGGTCTTCTTTATGCAATGGGTTCCTCATTTGCTGTGGCCCAATGGGACCGATTGTCAAAGACAGCAGCTACCTACTCGGGCTCCACCCTCATGGGCAAGAGGTTATTCTGGCCTGGACGTTGGAACGGCTAGCTTCTCCTACCCCCAACAAGAATCTGTTAGAGATGGGGCCCCAACAAGAATCTGTTAAGAGATAGGGCCATGTCTTATAGGCCGATCACAGCCTACGGTGGTTTCTTGGCTACTTCCATGGGAAAGGAAGGGACACTTCACTGAACACACCGCCTTTCTCATCTACTGGCTGAAAAGGTACCTCTTCTGCTCAGCCAGTCAAGCCATTACCAAAGAGCACACCACCCTTGCCCTGACCTTGACTTCTAGTAAGCCTCTATCTTTAGCCACTCTTGTCTGGGCACACCTAGTTCAAGGTGTGATAGATTTTTTCCATTCGAGTTTTAGCTCCAGTAGAAGCCCAATATGGATTTTACAGCTTTGGCTGTATTCTTATTTTCCAGAATTCCAACCAGCTGCCCGTCAGCTGGTCGATATTCCCATCTTTATTGTCTAATACATGGATGTTGTACCTACTTCTCATTCCTTTGAGGAATGCTTCACCTTCTTCTCTGAAGGATGCTCCTCTCAGGATCTTCATCTCTTTACCCCTTTTTTCTCTCTTCAGTTTCGTTCTTTCCTTTAACTCTTCAATAACCCATCCAATTTGGGCCCGGGCACTCCAACCACTTATAATGAAATCTTCTCTAGCTACCTGGTGGCTAGAGATAATATCTTTAGCCCGAGCATCCCTTCCAACAACAATAAATGCAGAGTAGAGTACTATTTTGCTCCACTTTATGCTCATCAATTTGGGCTTTCTCAATTGGTGCCCGTTTCACCAGTCATAACTGTAAATATTGACTGGGTAGAACGCGACCTCATTAGAAATGATAGTCAGGTGTAGAAAATAAAGGAACGACCAGACAGGCTAAAAGCAGCATTTATCTTTCATCCATTCTCAGCCTGACCGGTCATTTTCAAAGAATTTCAGAAATAGTGGTCTAATCAAACTGCCCAAATATTCAAGAGTATTGCCTCTGAGGTACTCCTTCAATTTACCACATCATCGACTACCGAGGCTGATGTACCTACTGTTGCCCTCACGGTAACTCGCAAGAAGCAGGTAGCGAATAGGCCAGCTCCCAAGAAGGCATCAAGCCAAGGGCCATCCAAGAAGAAGAAACAGACTGCCACCCCATCTACTCAGGTATTATTCTTCTCTTGTCCTCTTTGTCCAATTCACCCTTTCCTTGTTCTTACTTTCTTGTTCATTTTAGCTTATGGACGAGGACTCTGGGGCAGATATATTGCTGACCGGGCCGACCTTTCAACCACAACAAAACCAGCCTTTTGATGCCCGATCACATGCCCTATCCACCGATCTTTTGATTTCTCCTGAGCAGGCGGTAGCTCTCCTTGAACATGTCACAAAAGAATGGTCCACATCAGGGTCGTACCACCTCTAACTCCTTCAGATGTAGATGACGATGTTGATCCCACTGGGGGGGTCATAACAGAACAGGTGATTCTCTCTTCTAGTAGTGAAGAGCCGCCTGAAGATGACATCACGTTGGGGATGGCCGAATGGGAGGTAGAACACATGGTCCAACTAGTAGTAGAACAGACCAAGAATGCTATGATGGTTCGAGTAGGTTCTACTATTACAACGGGATCTGCCATTAGAAAATTGGAAGAAACTAAGGCCGATCCTGTCCTTTCTAATCTTTTTGAAGACCAACCCCCTAGTGCTGGGGATCGAGCTCCAACTGATGTTTTGGCTACTACACGTGTGGGCGTTGGAGCTTCAATGGAGGAACTGTTACAGCACCTCGTCCTGAACCAATCCAACAATCATCCCAACCATCCTCTTCTCAACCAAGTGGTAAGGCTATTGTACCACAAGACGTACTAGCATCCACCTCCTTGCTTGCCCAGATAATTACCTTTCACTCAGGCATATTTTGACTATCTCTTGCCAGTATTATTAAACTTTTGCTCTGGATTCTTGAGCAGGTCACCCCTTTGGGTTCGGAGCCATTTATTCCTTTTATGACTTCTTCACCGGCTTGGACCTTGGGGCATTTGAACTGGGCTCCCTTGAACCTGACGTTGCTTCAACCTCAAGTTTACAGCAATCTAAGGATCTGATTCTCAGGCTAATTTCCTGTGGTTTGAGCGGTCTTCCACCAGCCTCTAAGCTTGATACTACCTTGGCTACCCTTATCGGAGATCCTTCACTTTCTTCTGAGCACCCGTTTCTTAGATCAGTCAGCCTCGGTTATTCAAACCAAGGCTGAGACTCATCTTGGCACCTGACAAAAGGCGTGCAATTCCTCAAGGCTTCCAAGACAAAATATGAGGATGGGAAGGCAACTTAAACTCAAGTGATTGCCCGAGACCGCTGGCTCTAATTCGCTCAAGGCGCAACTCAAAAAATATAAGGCTGAAGTCATTAATAATGATGCAGCCTTGGTAAAGGTAGATGAGGCCTTAGCCCAGTTGGGAGGTGATGCCCAAAAATGCAGCGATCAATTATAAGCCAACACTTCAACTTCCCGTATCTAGACCCAGTGGCTCAACAAAGCCAAACAAGACTAAGCTGGAGTTGAGAGGACCTGGGAGGACTTAAGGACAAAGCTTAGGAATTTTGAATCAACCTAGAGGCCCATTTCTTACCCCCTGTATATGTTTATTCTTATTATATATTTATTTCTTTTTTGTAAGCACTTTTGTAAGTAAGCTATGCTCAACCCTATTTAATATAATAAAGCTTTTGATCATTCAGATTCAGGCTCATAATTGAATGGTTCATATTCCAACCCTGAATTTGATCTATACTCTAAGTCAATGGTTTCCCACAAAGTAGGATAATAAGTCTTTAAATTCTGATCGTTTATTAACCTGGCATAAACCTTTCCATCCATATCGTGCAACCTATAATATCCACCCTTCTTGATTTGATGGATGATGAAAGGACCTTCCCAATTGACTGACCATTTGCCATAATGGTTGTCTTTGTCCCAATAGGTAAAACGGCCTTCCAAACTAAATGTTCTGTGCAGAAGGACTTCTCCTTTACCCTTTTGTTATATGCTCGAGCAGCCCGTTGTTTTTATACTTTTAATGAGTCCAGTGCTGTCAACCTTATTTCATCAAGTCCCTCCAACTCAACTATCATAGCCTCAGTGTACTCAGTGGGCTCAAGATGATCTTACAATGCCTTCCTAGCTGATCAGACTGTGATTTCCATAGGTAGCATAGCATCATGCCCATAGGTTAGCATAAATGGTGTAACCCCAGTACTAGACCACTTAGATGCCCGATATGCTCAAAGTGCTTCGGACAACAGATTATCCAATTCCCTTGGGTTTTCATTTATCATCTTTTCAATGATCCCTTTGAGGATCTTGTTAGTTGACTTGGCCTATCCGTTAGCCTGAGCATAGTATGAAGTGGAATTGAGAATGGTAATCCCTCTACTTTCTATGAAGGCTATGGTTTCTATTCATGTAAACACAGACCCTGACCAGCCATTATGGTCTCTGGAAGGCCGACCTGGTGTATTATGTGCTCTTCTATAAATTTAATCATTGTGCCCTGAGTTACCGCCCTACAGGGTATATCTTCTGCCCACTTCGTAAAGTAGTCTGTAGCCACTATAATGAAACAATGTTGGCCCAATGAGGGCGGGAAATGTTGGGAATACGTCCTCAAACCAGATAGTTAGACAATGTAACATCATAATACATTTATGTATGTTAGTTCATGAGATGAATATTAGACCAAAATCCTTAAACGTCATTGTATGTGTTTTATTTGTGTATGTGATTACACATGTGAGATATGAATCACAAATTCTTGTTGTTTCAAATAAGTCACCGTGGATGATAAGCATAGATAACTTATCATGTGTATGCTGTAGCATGATTAATGTCTACTGGGTAGAATGATGAATCTCATTCATAAGAGTCTTTAACTCTTGGTTAATATGCTAGTGCACTCGGTGCATTAACGGACATGAGTTAAACTTATTAACACCTAAACATTGTCATAGTCAATCAGAACTCAAAACTTGTATAGGAATACATGTCCTTAATCCTGAGACAATTATGGATGTAAGTTGTGTGCTTGGTTGCTTTGACTTACCAATCAGTGAGGTCTTGCAGGATCAACACCTGGGTATCTTGGCTAATCAGGTACGTAATGTTGGAAACATATACTGTCAAGATGGAATTCTACCCTCTTCTATAAAACGAAGAATAAGTATTCTCTTAAGAATGTCACTAGGAGTAATTACTGAGAGCTGGCCAGCCTTGTCAACAAAGTGTATTGTTGACAGGTTTGGTAATCCAAGCATAGTGAATGATACTCGAGGAATATACGATGTATGTATGTATTGTGTCGACAGTATATTAAAACATACATCCCAATGATAAATATGAATACTACCTAGTAGAGGGACATCTGTATCATGTTATATAAGTCTAGTAATCGCTTATGTATGTGTGATTTTTTTCTTATGCACTAGAGTGTAATTATCTTTTTATAGTGGCATTAATGATAATTGATTTGTAATACCCTGTATTTCTGTTATATATTATGTGAATAAGACCCTGTGTGTTTCTTTTAATACTTGTATGAGCTTGGGCTTACCTTTGGTATAATTTGGATACCAATTGATTGACACTTTTATCAATCGATTGGAGCATTAATACCTAATACCAATCGATTGAACTTTATACCAATCAATTGCTTATACCAATCGATTGCTCTTTTACCAATCGATTGGAGGCAGCTGGGCAGATTCTTTTGCTCTGGCTAGGGTTTGTCCACGTGAACACTTCCCCATCTATATATATGCGACCCAATCTCGCCCATTTTCTATTTGCAGAAACTAGAGAGTGAGAGGGAGTGCTTGTGTGTGTGTTTATATATATACACTTATATATATATACACACATATATACATATATTCATACACTCACACACACAGATGGAGTGATAGAAGAAGAGAAGAAGATCAGAGAAGAAAGGAGAAGAAGAAAGAAGAAAGAAGAAGGCAGAGCAAGATAGAGAGGGAGGAAGACAACCATTGGAGCGTCTAAAGCTCAAACACACACAACCAAACACGCCCTTAACGCCTAAGGTGAGTTTTAAACTCACTTGGTAGCTTTATATTGATGTTAGAACGTGTTTTGAACGAAGAAATGGAGTGTAAACCATGTATTCCCGTTTATATGTCACTGGACAGTCTTCACACTGAAGAAGACGAAGTACCAATCGATTGAACCTCTTACCAATCGATTGACATCTTTCAGGTCTCAATCGATTGACACTTTATGCAATCGATTGGCATGGATTATGATCCAATCGATTGAACCTTTTTCCAATCGATTGATGCCACTTTTTTTACCAATCGATTGACCTCTATACCAATCGATTGGAAGTTTCAGAATACTATTTTCTTATGATACCTATTAGTTGTTTCTTTACTGTTCAGTATTTCCAGCATGCTTTATTATTGCAATATAGATGTGATAATGAGTTAATGCGGCGTAGGATCATAGTAACAACAAGATTAACGGATAATGTTTATGATGTTAGATAACGGAATAGTCGTGAATCCTTTGGAGTTAACATTCATTTCATTCAGAGTAGTTGGGCCACATTGGGATTGTCATGTATCGGTGATAGAGTTGAACTTAAGTAGGTTTGCTAAGATTCGGGAACCTTGCGTGGGCAGGCTTTGGTCAATCATATGTTCTTAAAAGCGGTAGACAGACGAAGGTGTCTATAACTTGCGGTGAACCGGACCATTTGCCCTAAAATAGCCAGATGATCTAATCATATGTTCGTAAAAGCGGTAGACAGACGAAGGTGTCTATGACATGCGGTAGACAGACGAAGGTGTCTATGACATGCGGTGGACCGTGATCACTGGTAGACGTCGCTTAGTCGTGGCATAGAATGATGTACTGTTGTTTAAAGCATTATATCCCTGACATGCGGTGGACTGTGCATATGTTCTTAAAAGCGGGGGATGGACTAACGTGGTATCCATGACATGCGGTGAACTGTGCATATATTCTTAAAAGTGGTGGATGAGCAATGGTATATTTATAGAGTTGAACTATTGTCGAGTCTTTTCCCCATCAAGACGTGTTATCGGTCTTAAAATGAGTAAGATGTTAGTAATCGGATAATCGGTTTGATGTAAAGGAGTTACCCTCACTAAACTCTAACTTGGTTACTGTTTATAACTTGTAACAACTTCAATAGTTGATACCCTGTTAGTATCTAACTCACTCAGCTTTCATTAAGCTGGCGGCGTTTATGCCGCTGGACATTTCTATGTTCCAATGCACCTTGGTTATGACTATACAAGTGAAGGGCCAGCAGGAGAAGACTACCATGCTAGTGACGACATCCCCGTGGAGAATTTCCCCGACGGAGGTCAGACCGAAGAAGACTACTACGCCGAGGACTACCTTTACGCCAACTAAAGACTAGACTAGGATTGTAGTTAATTGTCTTTACCGTTTTAGAACCCTTTTTGTAGTCAGGCATATGTTGCCTTAACATTTGTACTTCCGCTGTGTTACATTTGATTCGAGACTCTGATGTGTAATAGTTAGTAACTTCTGTTGACTTTATGTTACGTTGTGATCAGAACCTAGACTTCATTCTTGTTACACTATTACTTCTTGTTTCTTAGTACTGCGTGGTGTGGACAATCATGTGACTTCATCCGTCACTGCCTTTGGACCCAAAAAGGAAATTGATTTTTCTCTATTTTTGCCGTTCCGGGGCGTGACAGGATTTTTGGTATCAGAGCCTAGGTTTTATACCTTTTTTGCTCACAGATTGTCCCACACCATCTGGTCCTAGCACCTTGAGATTCTATAGATATGTATTAAGATTAGTTCTGACTTAAGGTAGTCCCTTTTCAGGTAGCATGGCACCGCCGCTGTTCATTCCAGACGAGTTTGGAGGACATTATGTGTATGAGAGGAGTATTGCGCCAGCAGATCCACAGTACTATGCCTGGAAGGTTAGGCAGAGAGCTATTGCAGAGACAGAGCGAGACATGCGGATTGAGCAGCAGAGATTTGGGACTCAGGACCAAGAAGTGATACGTCAGGAGATGATCTACCACAAGGAGACCTTCAAACGCATCGAGGAGGACTCCCTATTGATGTTACGAGACCGTTCTTCGTACCAGGTTCTACTTGCAGAGATTAGAACAGCGCCTCCACCACCCCCGATAGAGCCACCACCCCAGACACCTCCACCCCCACCAGAGGAGGACATGGCTGATGCACCCCCAGCAGATGAGGAGATGGAGGATGATGAGAGCGATGGCGACGATGAGTCATAGGATGATGATGAGGAGATGGAGGATGAGGAGGACGAGGACACCGATGACGAGGAGTCGGAGTATGATCCGGAGGAGGAGGACCCCGAGGACCCAGTCGGTATGGACGTGCCAGTTGGCGTAGATATCATAGTTGCAGAGGGTTATCCGATAGGGGAGGATGAGGTACCGCAGATGATGACGCAGGTGATGATGCAATAGTACCAGTCTTACCAGGAGGAGTTATAGCACAGCTGGCAGCTGAGTGGGCTGCAGAGATGGCTGCACATCTCCATGGATTTGAGATTGGAGCACCGGATTTGGCACATGCTATGGTACAGGCTGAAGCACTTGTAGCCGCATTTGATGCAGTCCAGGCTGACATGGCCGCTGATGCAGAAGATTTGGGAGCTGTTGTGGAGCATGATGGACCCGAGCTGATTGAGGATGTTGTGACAGAGGATGAGGACATGATGGATGATGATGATATGGATGAGGATGATGTTTTATATGAGGTTGCCCCAGAGGACGAGGCTTCTATCTATGGATCCGATGTGGACAACTTTTGAGTCCAACGCCTTTAGGACTTAGACTTTTACGTTTGACTTTAGGACATGATGTCCACTTACTTTTGACACTTACATAGACAGCTATTGACCATAGCCTTTTGTATAGGTAGCCACCAGTAGTGATCTTGTGTATATCTTCCTTTTGTTTAGATCTTGTATAGGACCATGTACTACGCGGTACACAGATGATCTGTTGTGTACTCCGATGTACATCTTTTGGGTATATATATGGCAGATCGTTTCTCTTGGTTATTTCTGTTAGCGTCTCATTATTATGTTATGGTTATGATTTTGATTCATGTTATGCTTTCTGTTATTTAATTATGGTCATTTCCCCGAGAAGATTGTCAGCTAATCGTTAGACCCTTCATAGGTACACCTCACACGGATCACTATGGTGGGACCCACAAGATATCAAGCACGACTGGGAGCACCCATTCCCGAGGGTATGGACCCAAATGTAGTCTTCGAAGCCTTCATGAAACGGATGGAGCACATCGGCGATATCTACAATCATGCCACCAACAACAACGGCAACAACCACGTTGTCCCTCCAAGACAGACAGGCGATAAGCTGTTGGAACGATTTCGTGGCCTGCAACCCGAGAAGTTCGACGGCATGGCAGAGTCCTGGAAAGCAGAGCAATGGATACGAGAGTTGGAGCTAATCTTTGAAGCCCTGGAGTGCAGTGAGCTTGACAAGAGACATCTAGTCGCATTTCAACTGACTTACTCCGCTGCGGCTGGTGGAAGGCCGAGAGAGCCACGATTGGGATTGACGCTGCAAGGAAAATGCCTTGGGAAGCATTCAAGACTCGATTTTTCGAGAAGTATTTCCCTGAGGACGAAAGAGACCAACAAGAGAGGAATTTCCTGAGTCTAACCCAAGGAAACTGGACAGTCAGGGAGTATACTACACAATTCGAGCGACTTTCTCGTTTCGCTCCGCATATGATAAGCGAATCCACTAAGGACTCAACCCACACCTTCGGCACATGATGATAGGCCATCTGGGCCAGTCATTTGAAGGGATTGTCCGTCTTGCTTTAAATTTGGAAAAGGATGCTTACTCTGTGCAAGGACCACAAGCGAATCGACCTCCACCCAGGACCTTCCAACCAAGGAACTTTCCCGCGCAATCATCAAGGAACAATCAGGGATGGAAACCCCAGACCAACAACTATCAGGGAACCAAGTGCACATGGGATGGGACAAGGAAGCCCCATACTAATTTTCCTCGACAATAGAATCAACAGCGAGGACCACCTCAGACACAGCCCGCCATCCAGCGACAGAATACTAATGGATGTTTTAACTGTGGAGTGTCCGAACATATTGCAAGGTATTGCACAGCCCCCAAGACCAACCGCCATAATGACCTCGTCTGCTGCAACTATAACAAGCCTAGTCACATGAGCAAGGATTGTCGAGCACCACGTGGAGGCTACTATGGAGCGCCTGCTTAAGGACAGCAAGGACAGGTTAGGGTGAATGTCATCATCCCTGACAATGCAGGGTATAATGTTGAGGAACAGCAGAACTTGGAAGGTACACTCATTTTATTTCACTGTCAAGTTAGAGCTTTGTTTGATACCGATGCCGCCCGTTCTTTCATAGCTATTAAGATGGTACGTGATTTGGGTTTGCTATCCCTAGCACTTGAGCCGACCCTTAATGCCGTTTCGCCCTTAGGAGTATCCGTTAGGTTAGGTAAGGTGTGCAAGGATTGTCCCTTGACACTAGAGGATAGAAATCTTTTGGCAGACTTGATAGTCTTGACAATGTCTGAGTTTGACGTGATCCTAGGAATGGATTGGCTTACTAAGTATGGTGCTAACCTGGAATGTGTTAGTTGGACCATTGTCTTTTCGACGCCTGGTTACCCGCAGATCAGATTTCAGTGCCAACCGTTGAGCGACATGTTTATCACGAGCTGCCTAGCAACAATTAAGACTTCAAGCACGGAGCTTACTATCAACCAGATCCCCGTTATTCAAGACTTTGAAGATGTGTTCCGAAGTATCTCAGGACTTCCACCGAAGAGAGAGATAGACTTCTGCATTGAGTTAGCACCCAGAACATTGCCGATTTCCAAGACCCCGTATCGGATGGCGCCAACAAAAATGCTAGAATTGAAGAAGCAAGTTCAGGAACTTGAAGACTTAGGTTTTGTTCGCCCGAGTACGTCACCTTGGGGAGCACCAGTGCTATTTGTGAAAAAGAAGGACGGAGAGCTACGACTCTGTATTGACTACAGGGAGCTGAATAAAGTCACAATCAAGAATAGATACCCACTTCCCCGGATAAACGACCTGTTCGATCAACTGCAAGGATCAAGGATATTCTCGAAAATTGATTTGCGTTCAGGATACCATCAATTGCTAGTTCGACTGAGAGACATACCGAAAACTGCCTTCAGGACGAGATATGGACACTACGAATTTTTAGTGATGTCTTTTGGATTGACTAATGCCCCGGCAGTATTCATGGACCTAATGAATAGAGTATTCAGACCTTATTTGGATCAATTCATTATAGTATTCATCGACGACATTCTAATTCATTCAAGGATGGAAGAAGAACATAAGAAGCATCTACAAATTGCTCTATAAACTCTCAAAGAGAATAGTCTGTATGAGAAATTCAGCAAATGTGAATTCTGGCTTCAGGAAGTTAAATTCCTGGGACATATGATATCACAGGATGGGATTTCCGTAGACTCATCTAAGATCGATGCGGTCTTGAGCTGGAACAGACCAACCAACGCGATCGAAGTTAGGAGTTTCCTTGGATTGGCTGGGTATTACCGGAGATTTGTGGAAGGATTCTCTAGAATCGCAGGACCGTTGACAAGCCTGACTAGAAAGGAGACAAAGTACGAATGGACTGATAAACATGAGGATGCATTTCGGGAATTGAAAGAGAGACTAACCTCAGCACCCGTGCTTGCGATACCTAAGAGTGGTGAACAATTCATAATCTATAGTGATGCATCACACCAAGGACTTGGTTGTGTGCTAATGCAAGAGGGGAATGTCATCGCATATGGATCAAGACAATTGAAGCCGCATGAGAAGAACTATCCGACGCACGACTTGGAAATAGCTGCAATCGTGTTCGTCCTGAAGATTTGGAGACACTATTTGTATGGAGAAAAAGTTTGACTTGTTCTCAGATCACAAGAGTTTAAAGTACTTATTCTCCCAGAAGGAGTTGAACATGCGACAACGGAGATGGATGGAACTACTCAAGGACTACGACTTCTCTTTGCAATACCACCCGGGTAAAGCAAATGTTGTAGCCGACGCTCTGAGCCGGAGGCCACGCCTTTTGGTTGCTTCGATTTTGATTTGAGAATGGCCAGCATTGGAGACGTTAGCCGAATTCGACCTTCGACCAGTGGAATCAGGAGAAGGACAACACTTTGGATGTCTTATCGTGCAACCGACTTTCATCAGCCGCATCTTGGAAGCTCAACAGTCGAACGAGGATTTCAAGTTATGGTTTGCCAAGATGTCCGCAAAGGAACCAGAGATATGGAGTATTAGTACGGATGGAGCACTGAGATGCAAAGGTAGTCTCTGTGTGCCAAATGACGATGGTCTCAGGAAGAACATTCTGGATGAAGCACACAAGTCAAGGATGACTATCCACTCAGGAGGAAACAAGATGTATAAGGACTTGAAGAGAAACTTCTGCTGGGAAGGAATGAAGCTAGAAGTGGCCGAGTATGTATCGCAATGTCTTATTTGGAAACAAGTGAAGGCAGAGCATCAGAAACCACCTGGACTCCTACAACTGCTACCAATTCCCCAATGGAAATGGGAGCACATCACCATGGATTTTGTGGTTGGATTGCCAAAGTCTCAGCAAAACCACGACGCTATTTGGGTAATAGTGGATCGACTCACCAAGTCAGCAGATTTTATCGCCTACAACATGATGTACTGTGTTGAAAGATTGAGCCGGATGTATCTACAATAAGTAGTGCGACTGTACGGTGTACCTGTCTCAATAGTTTCAGATCGAGATTCACGCTTCACCGCAGAATTCTGGAAAAGCCTTCAGACAGCAATGGGAACTTCATTGAATTTAAGTTCGACCTTTCATCCACAGACAGACGGTCAGACAGAACAAGTCAATCAAGTAATGGAGGATATGTTGCAAGCCTGTGTCATTGAATTCGAGAGTTCATGGGAGACGCATCTACCTTTGATCGAGTTTGCCTACAACAACAGCTACCACACGAGCATAGGGCTGGCGCCGTTTGAAGCTTTGTATGGAAGACCTTGTCGATCGCCGCTATGTTGGGCCGAAGTCGGAGATACTCAACTACTTAGACCTGAGATGATTCGAGAAACCAGCGAGAAGATCCAGATTGTATGAGAAAAGATGAAGACAGTGCAATCCAGACACAAAAGCTATGCCGACAAGCGACGGAAAGATCTAGAGTTTGCAGTTGGAGATCATCTGCTACTCAAAGTCTCACCAGTTCGAGGTATCGTCAGATTCAGACAGAAGAGAGGCAAGTTGTCACCGCGATTCATTGGACCATTTGAGATCCTAGAATGTGTTAGGAAGGTTGCTTATCGACTTGCATTGCCGCCGAAGATGTCAGAAGTGCACAACATTTTCCACATTAGCATGTTGAGGAAATGTACCCATAACCCAACGCACGAGATCAGTTTTGAAGATATCAAGGTGAACGAGAACGTAACATACAACGAAGGACCAGTGCGTATTCTAGACCAAGGAGTGAAGAAGCTCAAAAACAAAGAGATTCCGCTAGTGAAGATTCAGTGGAAGCACCACGACGAAGGAGAAGCTTCATGGGAATTAGAGTCGGAGTTGCGAGAGAAGTTTCCATTTTTGTTTTGAACCCTACTTACTTCGGATTTCTGGGACGAAATCTTTAATAGGTGGTGGATGATGTAATACCCTGTATTTCTGTTATATATTATGTGAATAAGACCCTGTGTGTTTCTTTTAATACTTATATGAGCTTGGCCTTACCTTTGGTATAATTTGGATACCAATCGATTCACACTTTTATCAATCGATTGGAGCATTAATACCTAATACCAATCGATTGAACTTTATACGAATCAATTGCTTATACCAATCGATTGGAGGCAGCTGGGCAGATTATTTTGCTCTGGCTGGGGTTTGTCCACGTGAACACTTCCCCATCTATATATATGCGACCCAATCTCGCCCATTTTCTATTTGCAGAAACTAGAGAGTGAGAGGGAGTGCTTGTGTGTGTATTTATATATATATACACTCATATATATATACACACATATATACATATATTCATACACTCACACACACAGATGGAGTGAGAGAAGAAGAGAAGAAGATCAGAGAAGAAAGGAGAAGAAGAAAGAAGAAAGAAGAAGGCAGAGCAAGATAGAGAGGGAGGAAGACCACCATTGGAGCGTCTAAAGCTCAAACACACACAACCAAACACGCCCTTAACGCCTAAGGTGAGTTTTAAACTCACTTGGTAGCTTTATATTGATGTTAGAACGTGTTTTGAAACAAGAAATGGAGTGTAAACCATGTATTCCCGTTTATATGTCACTGGACAGTCTTCACACTGAAGAAGACGAAGTACCAATCGATTGAACCTCTTACCAATCGATTGACATCTTTCAGGTCTCAATCGATTGACACTTTATGCAATCGATTGGCATGGATTATGATCCAATCGATTGAACCTTTTTCCAATCGATTGATGCCACTTTTTTTACCAATCGATTGACCTCTATACCAATCGATTGGAAGTTTCAGAATACCGTTTTCTTATGATAACTATTAGTTGTTTCTTTACTGTTCAGTATTTTCCAGCATGCTTTAATATTGTAATACAGATATGATAATGAGTTAATGCGGCGTAGGATCGTAGTAACAACAAGATTAACGGATAATGTTTATGATGTTAGATAACAGAATAGTCGTGAATCCTTTGGAGTTAACATTCATTTCATTCAGAGTAGTCAGGCCACATTGGGATTGTCATGTATCGGTGATAGAGTTGAACTTAAGTAGGTTTGCTAAGATTCGGGAACCTTGCATGGGCTGGCTTTGGTCGATCATATGTTCTTAAAAGCGGTAGACAGACGAAGGTGTCTATGACTTGCGGTGAACCGGACCATTTGCCCTAAGATAGCCAGATGATCTAATCATATGTTCGTAAAAGCGGTAGACAGACGAAGGTGTCTATGATATGCGGTGGACCGTGATCACTGGTAGACGTTGTTAAGTCGTGGCATAGAATGATATACTGTTGTTTAAAGCGTTATATCCCTGACATGCGATGGACTTTGCATATGTTCTTAAAAGCGGAGGATAGACTAACGTGGTATCCATGACATGCGGTGAACTGTGCATATGTTCTTAAAAGCGGTGGATGAGCAATGGTATATTTATAGAGTTGAACTATTGTCGAGTCTTTTCCCCATCAAGACGTGTTATCGGTCTTAAAATGAGTAAGATGTTAGTAATCGGATAATCGGTTTGATGTAAAGGAGTTACCCTCAGTAAACTCTAACTTGGTTACTGTTTATAACTTGTAACAACTTCAATAGTTGATACCCTGTTAGTATCTAACTCACTCAGCTTTCATTAAGCTGACGGGGTTTATACCGCTGGACATTTCTATGTTCCAGAGCACCTTGGTTATGACTATACAGGTGAAGGGCCTGCAGGAGAAGACTACCATGCTAGTGACGACGTCCCCGTTGAGAATTTCCCCGACAGAGGTCAGACCAAAGAAGACTACTATGCCGAGGACTACCTTTATGCCAACTGAAGACTAGACTAGGATTGTAGTTAATTGTCTTTACCGTTTTAGAACCCTTTTTGTAGTCAGGCATATGTTGCCTTGACATTTGTACTTCCGCTGTGTTACATTTGATTCGAGACTCTGATGTGTAATAGTTAGTAACTTCTGTTGACTTCATGTTACGTTGTGATCAAAACCTAGACTTCATTCTTGTTACACTATTACTTCTTGTTGCTTAGTACTGCGTGGTGTGGACAATCATGTGACTTCACCCGTCACTGCCTTTGGACCCAAAAAGGAAAAAAAATTTTCTCTATTTTTGCCGTTCCGGGGCGTGACATGATTAAATATTGATTCCTTAGGTAAGGAGTATTGACTAGATGGAATAATAATTAATCGAAGCTAGTAATTAAGAACCTAGGAGGTGCCACTCTTAGCTCCGGCAGATTGCTTGGAAAGGCAAACGAGGAAGACGAACCTATGGATTGAAAGAGATTTCATCATGTTCGATCGATTGAAAAAGGATCAATCAATTGAATGTTCGATCGATTGAAAGTTTTCAATCAATTAAACTCTGGTTTTGTATGATAGAACTAACAAGCTTCTATCGATCGAAACCTAAAGTCGGTTTGGGAATCTATAAACAAGGCAGCTTTGTGTAGAAAAAGGTGAACGTCATTTTTATTATTCCACTACTACAGAAACTATTTAAGGGTTTCCCAAAGCCTTCTTATCCTATATATTGGGGTTCCTACCAACCCTAGTTTATCCGGGAGCATTCAAGGATACATAAGGGTGAAGATCTCTAAGAGGTTGTGATGTTGTCAATATCAAGATATAAAAAGTATACTTTACTTTTCTAAAGATTTGCAGCATGGGAGTAAAGGTCGAACCCACATAGATTGATTAACTACAGCTCTTTAATTTTAAAACCTAAATTTAGCTAATTAAGAAAACGGATTTGATTTTAATTTGAATTAAACTAAGAACATAAAAATAAATCTAAATTATGAAAGCAATTAAAATAGTTGTTTTTAATGATATTTAAAGTGAACCTAGGATTGCAAATCCACCACTAGCTTCATAATAAGGGTATTTATGAATTACTTTAGCCTATTAAGTTGGATGATAATGGGGAATTGTAGCTACAAGCCCAATTCCTCCATCAAGAAAATAATTATGGTTCAAGCACCAACATAATCCATCTTCGGTTAGCACAAATTATCCCACACTAAACTAGGGTTGTGGCATAATCCGTCTAATCTAGGCATGGACTATTCGGATACTTGATAACACAATTCAATTTAAGCACCATTACATGTAAATAATCTAAACAAGCACAGCAAGCATAGATCATTGAGCACATCACAGTCAAAATAGATCTAAGACAAGAATAAACTTTGAAAGTAATGATTTTAATCAATAAAAGCACGATTTATTTATAAAAATCCTCGGAACATGTAACTGTCATCCATACATAATAAAACTAAAATAAAAACATAAATAAAACCCTATTACTTGGCTAGGGTTTCATTGAAACCCTAGATCTAGAGTCTAGTTGTCCATAGAAGCGGTAGATGGTAAGAGGTTGATGGAGGAGGCCATGGAAATCCTTGGTCTTCTTCTTCTTCGTCTCCTTGCTTTTTCCTCTTCAATGGCTGAAAGTATGGTTGTATATTCTGTGTATAATATTTTACCAACCCTTAAATTGAAGTAAAATAGAGTATATATAGATGTTAGGCAAGTTTTGGAAGCTTTCCTAACCCGGAACGCACTAAAACTGCTGTATTTAGCTTTCCAGACGTAATTAGGCAATTTCGTTCGCGTAGGAATCATCAGTATACTGAAATACGCAAGTTCCATTTTTACACATGTCGCGCGAGCGGGCCGCGCGAGCGCGTAATTGGGAAGGTCGCGCGCACGGATTGCGCGAGCGAATTCTGTAATCTCGCGCGAGCGATTTCTTGGTTTTTGCGCGAGCGGGTCGCGCGCGCGATGTTGTTTTTCTTGCTTCTTTCTTCCTGCTTTTTCACCTTATTTAACCAGATCTCTTTGTTTTCTTCCAAAACCTGTCAGAAAATAGAAAACGAAGTAAAACTATACAAAAACAGGATAAAAAAGTACTAACAAACGTATGTTAAGGCGTATAAATAGGATCTGTTCTCTCCCGATCACACCCCCAAACCTACATTTTGCTAGTCCTCGAGCAAAACTAAAATAAAAACTAAACTACTTATAAAATACTACTCCATTTTCGCATAGATCGCGATTGCATTTAGCATATGCAACAAGCCTTATAAACCCCTAGATGTCCCTAGTCGGACGAGTAAAGTCTCGTGAGGGTTCTCGTCAACAAGTCACCCACAACCATCTTTATTAACTTATCAATTTAAAAAATTTTATTAAAAACAAAGAACATAATATTCAATACTCCTTATCATAGAACGATGATTTAAAATAGAATAACGAACAAGAAGAAACGGAATCACACGTCTACCTACATCATAAAAAACAATCATAAGCACATGCATCGTATAAATCCATAGAGTTTCTCATAAAATTGCACGTGTGTGATGTGGTAGTCAAATGAACACGCGTATGTCATGAACTTGGAATATAACTCAGATGACCATCTAACTATGCTTCGACTACAAATCTCACAATATCAATTACACTCTAAAATGAAACACTCAAAAAACAGGTGTAATTTTTCTAAAATATGTGAGTAAAAGAAATATGTTTTCAAAATGAGAAATGCTCACATATGACTCGAAAAAGACGCATAACACGAAAGAACGGTAGTCTCATGGATAGGATGCCAACAATCAAGAAAAATTAATCATTACCATGTTTTAATCCCTCTCCCATCGTTTTCATATCCAAACCATGTCTCCTAGGATCAAATAGGACTTTTCAAAGGTTGTAATGTGGCTCAGGCAGTGAAAAAGGATAGAAAGGATTCATTAAGTAGTTTTCAGAATGGCATTGTAAGGCATGTTCAATTTCTTTCATTCATCTCTTCTACCAACTTCATCATTTTTTCATTCTCTTCTTTTCATCACCTTTCTTTTTCTTTTGTTTTTTCTTTTTCTTTTTTTCTTTTTTCTTCTTTTTTTTCAACCATATTCTTTTTTTTCTTTTGTTTTCTTTTCTTTTTCTCTATTCTTTTCCTCCTTGTTGCTTTTGAAACAACCATTCATTGAATACCAAGGCAACCACCCCAAACATCATCTTCTCTTCTTTTTCTTCTCAACCACACATTGCCTTAACACCACTAAAGTTTGACAAATATCTCAGTGGTGAACTCCAAGTTTGTCAAGTCGGAGCAAAAACAGGATAATGGTAGTTAAAGAAAAAGACATTTTAACGGCTCAAAGGGTGAACTAAGGAAATTTTATCATTTATCGGTCGGTAATAAACAAAGAAGGCCTAAAATCATGTCCTATAGTTATATGGTTCTTAAATATTTACGACGGAAGATTATTTAGTATGGTAACAAACATTTTAACTTGACTATCAACCAAAACAAGAATAATGAGACTAAACAACAAGTAGATGCGCTATTTCAATGAAATTCGACAAACACAATGTATTTATAACCCTCTAAAAAGAAAAGATAGGCTCAAAAGCTCACCGGGTTTAGTCTCCACCTTGTGTTATCTAGAAATCCGAATCATATTATAGTTCACATCAAACATGTATTCAAGCGACTACGTGCAGTGCATAGGTTTGTGTGCAAATCTATGATATAAAACTACGATTCGAACGATACATGACCTAAAACGTTACATCATAACTTCAGTAAATATTTAATCACATCTTCTCTTGTTTACCATTCTATAACAACCATAGTTACATAACAACAAGTATCAAATTGAGATTGCAAAAACGTCGGTAATCATCATTTATTTAAGCACAAAAATCAAAAAAATTTTAAAAAAGTAGTGCATAATAATGTGCATGTGTGTGCATACCCCCAAACCTAAACCTTTCATTGTCCCCAATGAAACAACAAAACGAAAGAAAGGAGAGTACGTAAAGAAGGAACGATATTACCTCGATCTCGGCAAACATAAACCAGGTGAACGTACAATAATATGGCAATAAAGTTCAATGTTACCTGTTAATACTTAACAATACGGAATAAAAGAACAGAATAATAACAATGATAGCTAATATATATATATATAAATATTTAGAATTTTTTTATTTTGTATTTTTTATTATTATTTATCATTAAATTTTTTTTATTTTTTTAATAAATAGAATAATAGAATCTAAACTATAATCAAGAGACTCAACAAAAATAAAAGAAACCAACAGAACTTATAAAAAAAAAGACAGACGAACCCAAACAGGGCTAAAAGAACAAACAGAAAGTATAAAAAAAAAAACCACTGACCAGGTATGGAGAGAGGAGGGAAGAGAACAAAAGAGAAAAAACCAGAAAACCCTACCTCGCGCGAGCGGGCTGCGCGAGCGAGCCTCGCGCGCGCGAATCCCTCTGCGAGTTTAAGCAGAAGCATGTTTTACGTTTTATAAAAGAAAAATTTCTAAGTCCTCAGATCGCGCGAGCGGACCGCTCGAGCAAACCCCTCGAGCGCGCGAATTGTGGCGCGAGGTGATACTGAGGCTATATATCATAAAAGTATTAAAAAATTTCTCTAAGGGGCAGGCTCGCGCGAGCAGGCCGCGCGCGCGAGATGCCATTTTTCCTCTTTTCTATACCTTTTTTTTTTTTTTATATATAAGCCAAAAATAAATTTACTCCGACCCCCAAACCTGTTCAGAAAGACCACAACTGACTCAAAAAGACTCAAAAATAAGAGAAACGGACGAAATAAAGCTTGGGTTGCCTCCCAAGAAGCGCTAATTTTTACGTCTTCAGCTAGACCATTTTAGCTCAAGATTCAAGGAGGCCGTAAATCGGACTATGGACCCCTAAGGATATCAGGAAGAGTCCGGTTGTAGACACCCCATTTTGTCGGCTATCAGATTTAGGAGACTCATAGCTTGGTGGTTCACAATGATCATAAAAGACTCAAAAAGACTCTTGGAAGCCCGTTCTATCTCTCAGAATGCTCAGAATGACCAAAATGCCCCTGAAAGCCCAAAAGCTCCCAGATTCGGATCAAAAGTTCTGGAAACATGCTACGTCATAAGAAAAATGATAAAATGAGTTTTTAAGTAAAATCGGATGAAATCGTCAGCTCCCAGAGACCCCCGGAAGTTCCCGGAAAGTCCCTGTTGACCGGTTTGACCAAGGTTTGACCAGGTTTGACCCAAGTTTGACCGAAATCGTCCAAATTTACCAGAATCATTTTAGATCATGTGGAAAGTGTTAAAATTAGTTTTAAAAGAAAATCGGATGAAAACGTCAGCTCCTGGGAGCTCCCAGAAGTCCCCAGAACTTCCTGGAGGTCCTTGATTTGACCAGTTTGACCAAAAGTTGACTTTGAAACCGGAGCACCGTATCATTTTTCAAACATTTTTCATGGATACTAGAGGTCAATAGCTTTCCAACGGTATATCGCACATAATTTCTGGATTTAAAACGAATTTATTATGAATTCCCAAAGGCGAAAAAGGTGACCAAATCGGCTTTTATCGCGAATACCGCAAAACTTTTCAAAGTGAGCTATTCCCGAACTATTTTTTATGTAAAGTAGACTCCATTACCTTTCCAACGGTATATCACAACCTCAGTTTGGAGTTTATACGCATTTTCTGTGAATTTCGGACGAAATAGGGCCTTTTCGCGAATACCGGAACCTCAGGGGGCCTAAACAGCATTATCTGGATGAGGGAGGAGCAGTGCCGCCGCGGCACTGGCCCACTGTCGCCGCGGCACTCTCCTCCAGAACAGTGTGTTTTTGTAATTTCTTTTGGGGATCCATTTTGATTAATTAGAAATCAAAACGACGTAGTTTTGGTTCCCAGCTTATTTAGGACCAATGGGAGACCATTTTAAACTTTTTAAAACTCCATTTACCACCCCTCCTTTGCCTATAAAAGAAGCTATTTACTTCCATTTAGAGGGGAGACATGGAAGCTTAGAGAGAGCTTAGGAAGAAACTCTAGAGAATATAGAGAGATAAAGAGAAGAAGTAGTCTTTTTTCCAATCAAAGTGAGTGCCAACCTTGTTTTCCTCCACCATTCTTCTATATACTTCATCATCAATACACCCAATCACCATTTCTCTAAGCATTTTTGAGTTAGGAAGCTACTTCCATGTCCAAATGTCTACATCTATGAGTGAAACACCAAGTTACAAGTTCAATACATCATGAATATCATCTATTGATTGCTATCTATTTGCTTTCTTGTTTATATAATGTTCATCTCTTCTCACCTCATTTCTCTTTGATTTTCTTTATTTACTTACTAGTTCATCATCATCTAAGTGATGACATAAAGTTTGAGGTGAGTGAATCCTTATGGATAGTAGCTCTTGACCTCAAAAACATGTTTGATAGATGATGATTATAACTTCAATACCTCCAAGGTATTCTTGAAGTTATGTTCAAATAAAAATAAATCTCTCCAACAATCTTGGAGGTTCTTGATGATGAGTTTGATGTTGACATTTCAAGTGGCTATAATCTTTATTGAGTATTGAAAATACATTTTCAAAACCTCTATTTCAAAAACCCCCTTCAATCTCTCTCATTTTGATTTCAAGAAAGAAAACTCAAGTTTTTCCCAAAATCTTCAAAACAGTGAGTCAAAACAGTGAGTGATCTGAGTTCAAAGATTTCTCTAGAACTCAATACTCAATGTATGGATGCAAGACCACTTGGAAAGTCTTCCTAACTCATTAGAGAACACCCATGATTTTTGGTTTGACTTGGAAGTACTTGAAAATGGTCCATTTGGACCCAAACATTCCTTCCAGACATTCTGCCTCTGCCGTCACAGCAGCTTGGTTAACTTCCTACTTCTTTTTCAGAAACCTTTTCCAAACGGGGTGGTCCCAACTTATTTTTCCCTTCAACTTCCATGTCTTAGGGAACTTTCTGTATAAAATGGGCCCCTAGATCATTTGTTTTCATTTTCTAAGATTTTTCAACATTTCAGTCGACAGTACGGACTCTATTTCTGAGTGACCTTCATTGTTTATGTGATTTCTGTCAATCTGTGATAGCTTTTAAAGATTGGATTTTTGGGTTGTGTTCTATACATAATAAGGAGGATCTCCATAAAAAATCATGCATTGAAAACATTCCTAACCCCTCTTTTCCATTTTCACAAGATCATGTTACTGTTCTGTCCACTATTCACAGCAAGCTCATTTTAACTTTCATTCTTTAATTTGATGCTTATATACATTCCAAATTAGTTCATATCTTAGGAAGTAGTTCATACTACATTGGTACATATCTCATGTTGATTTCATTCATTCATTCATACACATTCTAGACTTCTAAGTCATTTTAGGAATCCATGAACACAAAACACACTATAACCTTGGCACATTCTAGATACATACATTGCATCCATGCAAAGATTTGGGGTTTTTGTAACTCCTAATCTAAGAAGATTATAAGGAATAATTATGGTCACATGTTCATGCTTCCCCTCGACCTAATCATCCTTTCTCATCCGTCCCGGGGATTGAGAGATCTTCTTTTTCTCAAAGAATAACATGCGTCATAATAGCTTGCTAAGCATATCTTGATTTCTTTGATCATTTGCTTCAAGAACAATTCATGTCCCCTTTAGATTAGGGAAACTTAATTACTTGATACATGATTAGACGATTTTTCCTAGGTTTATTTGTGTGATCTTTCACTTTGCATTGCATGATATTTGACTTAGATCTTATGAATGATATTTTATCTTTAGATCTTCCATTTCAAGTTTCTTATGTGATGTAATATACTATCATAGTATTAATTGCCGAACCATACATAGTATAAGATGATTATTTGGATGCTAATTGAGGCCCGTCGAGAGACGGGGCGAGTTGATGGTGTTTTAGTCGTGACAAAGGCTCCTTCCTCTCTCGTACCAAAACCCCGAGCCAATTTTTTTGGTTATGAAGGGCCGGTGCCCTTTATCCGTTTGGGTGAGTCAAAATTAGGTTTCTTGGTTCCTTAAAAACCAAGTGGCGACTCTGTATCTGTTTTTGAAAGACCTTCTTTTCTTCGAAATCAACCTCTTGTTTTCTTTCAAATCAATTTCAAAACAAAGGAAAATCAATTCCGAAACCCCGGAAACAAACAGGAAAAACCGGGAGTGGACGACGGATTCCGCGTGTCCACACCGGTGATAAGCAGAAATAACGTCACTATGAGTCAATTCATTTAACGGTTCAACTTGCTCATGTTCACATCGATTTCTCACCTTCCGAGTAAATTCATCTTTGGGGTCTTGATTATTCAAATTCATCCGTTCATCACTAACCATATTATTTTCCTCACCCATGTTTATTCCTTTATTATGTTCAACAGTTCTTCTAACCTCACTACCTTCCATATATTGGTAATCATCCTCGTTGGGAGGTTGATCAACAGCGTTAAAAATGTTTAGTTTGAGGTTCATGTTCCCGAACGACACTTTCATTACACCCGTTCGACAATTGACACGCGCATTAGCCGTGGCTAAGAATGGACGACCTAGAATGACAGGAGTGTGCTTCTTAGCATCTAGTACGGGTTCACTATCAAGGACCATGAAATCAACAGGATAATAGCATTTGTCAACTTTAACTAAGACATCCTTGACGATTCCTCTAGGTATTTTAACAGAACGATCCGCTAATTGAATAGTAGTGACCGTAGGCTTAAGTTCACCTAAACCTAGTTGTTTATAAACGTGATAAGGTAAGAGATTAACACTAGCTCCTAAGTCAAGGAGAGCCCTATGGATGATAGTGTCACCTATGACACATGAAAATGTAGGCGTACCTGGATCTTTATATTTCGGAGTAGCGTGTTGGAAAATAGAACTTACGTTTCCTTGAGAAAGACCTTTTTAGGAGTATGACTACGCAATTTGCGCTTTTGCGTACAAAGGTCTTTAAGACATTTAGCGTAAGCGGGAATTTGTTTAATAGCATCAAGGAATGGAATATTAATTTTAACTTATTTAAATACCTCGAGTATATCTTCCGTTTTTGACCCTTTCTTAGACAAATGTGACGGTCCCTCAACGTTTGGTGGATATGGCATTCTCGGAATATAATTCGTTGGGACCGGTTCATTTTCTTTTCTAACTCTATCCACTTCCTCACCCTTTTTTTTATTCAAATTTATATTTTTATTTTTCTCAACCTCATCCGGAATCTCAACATCTTCTTCCTCTCGAGTAGTCGTCCTAGTTGACACAGCGTTCACTTGCTCACTCGTACCACCCACCTCGTATTGTCTCTAAGGGTTCGGAATAGGTTGACTTGGCAACTTACTCTCAGTTAAACGATTTAGCGTGTTAACTATTTGTCCCACTTGGGACTCCAGTTTTGCAATGGACTGGGTGTGGGAATGTACTAACTGGATCACCAGACCAAAACTTTCAAGTGAGGCCAACACCTTCTCCTCAAATGCATTATTATGTGGAGGTGGAGGAGGAGGTTGTTGGTATTGACATTGTTGAGGTCTATAAGCATTAGGGAAATTGCTCATCTCATTATTATTGTTATTATTATTATTTCTCCATGAAAAATTAGGATGGTTTCTCCATGGCGCGTCCGGATTATTAGTAGTCGAATTATAAATATTTCGTGGGTATTGTTGAATAGAATTAATGTGTTGCTCCACGAATTCCGAAAATTGACTCGCCGATGGACATGCTAGGATAGAATGTGACGGATCAGAACATAATGCACAAATTTCATGAGCGGGTGGGGCTGTCGTTTGGTTCATTGTTAAAAGTCGGTCAAGTTTTTTAGATAGTTCTTTTATTTCAATTGAATGACTTGACTCGAACTTTACCTCTCTCTTAGGTTGTGAATGATATCCCTCGGAACGTACTGACACAGCCTGATGCATCGAATTCTCGCTTAATGTTTCAAAGATTTTTCAGGCCTCGTCGACACTTTTGTGTAGGAAGGTACCCGCACAAACAGTGTCGACGGTATTACGGACTGAGGGAATAAGTCCCTCGTAAAAGACTTGTACCAACTGCCACTTAGGAACCTGATGATGTGGACACGAGCGTAATAATTCTTTAAATTTTTCCCACGTGTCGTAAAGTGATTCCCCATCTTGCATCACAAAGTTTGTTATGGATTTCCTTATCTAATTCGTACGCATAATAGGGAAAAACTTTTGTAAAAATGTTGTGTGTAAGGCTTCCCATGTTCTAATTGTGTTTGGCTCCAAAGATTAGAGCCAGTATTTAGCTTTATCATTTAAAGAGAATGGAAAGAGCCTCAATTTTAATTCATCATCAGTTAAGTTTTGAATTTTTAAAGTAGAGCATATATCCTGAAAATATCCTAAGTGTTGATATGGATCTTCATTTAGACGGCCATGAAAAGAAGGAAGTAGCGAGATGATAGATGACTTTATCTCAAAGTGAGATGTCGTCGCCTCCGGTAATTCAATACATGTTTGTGGTGTGTAAGTCGTAGGAATAAAGTAATCTTTAAGTGGAGGAGGTGGCGGTATATTAAGATTATTCATATTGTTCCCGTTGTTTCCGTCAGCCATTTTAATCGGTTCAATTTTAAAAGGTCGAGTTCTCCTTAACCGTTTAAGGGTACTTTGAATTTCGGCCTCAAACAACGACGACGGTTTTGGAGTTGATTCGTCGTCTTGCAACCTAGCTCTAGAAGCTTGGATTGCGGACTTACTAACTCTTAAAGTACGTTCAAGTTCAAGATCGATAGAATGTAATTCAGGTTTATTTGAACGCGTACCAAACATAAACTTAAAAAGAAAACTCAAATTAAATAAAAACTTACTCAAATAATAAAAAAAACAAATAGCAATCACGTAACTAACATAACAAGCACTCAACTACTGTGATGCATGCAAATTATCCTGTAATGCAATGACCGCGTTAAGCCCGGCGCCCCGGGTTTCCTAGCTAATGCACTGCAATTAACCCTAAACTAATGCAAATAGTGCGTCACAGCGCCCTGACTTACAATGGTTTAAAGCAAATTTCAAAAGAAGCAATTTATTTTATTTTATTTATATTTTTTCGCGTAAGCTCCTTTGATGTGATTAGCTAATCCACTCGAAAACGTTAGAATTTTGACGACTCGAGAAACTACAAAATAAAAAGAAAAGTTAGCAACTTAAAATAAAATGAAAAATAATAAAAAGAAAACTTAATCTAATATTTACGAATTAACTAAACTAAGATTCTAAAACTAAAGGTAGTAATGCAATCCCCGGCAACGGCGCCAAAAATTGATGTTGTCAATATCAAGATATAAAAAGTATACTTTACTTTTCTAAACATTTGCAGTGTGGAAGTAAAGGTCGAACCCACAGAGATTGATTAACTACAGCTCTTTAATTTTAAAACCTAAATTTAGCTAATTAAGAAAACGGATTTGATTTTAATTTGAATTAAACTAAGAACATAAAAATAAATCAAAATTATGAAAGCAATTAAAATAGTTATTTTGAATGATATTTAAAGTGAACCTAGGATTGCAAATCCACCACTAGCTTCATAATAAGGGTATTTATGAATTACTTTAGCCTATTAAGTTGGATGATAATGGGGAATTGTAGCTACAAGCCCAATTCCTCCGTCAAGAAAATAACAATGCTTCAAGCACCAACATAATCCATCTTCGGTTAGCACAAATTATCCCACACTAAACTAGGGTTGTGGCATAATCTGTCTAATCTAGGCATGGACTATTCGGATACTTGATAGCATAATTCAATTTAAGCACCATTACATGTAAATAATCTAAACAAGCACAGCAAGCATAGATCATTGAGCACATCACAGTCAAAATAGATCTAAGACAAGAATAAACTTTGAAAGTAATGATTTTAATCAATAAAAGCACGATTTATTTATAAAAATCCTCGGAACATGTAACTGTCATCCATACATAATAAAACTAAAATAAAAACATAAATAAAACCCTATTACTTGGCTAGGGTTTCATTGAAACCCTAGATCTAGAGTCCAGTTGTCCATAGAAGCGGTAGATGGCAAGAGGTTGATGGAGGAGGCCATGGAAATCCTTGGTCTTCTTCTTCTTCTCCTTGCTTTTCCCTCTTCAATGGCTGAAAGTATGGTTGTATATTCTGTGTATAATATTTTCCCAACCCTTAAATTGAAGTAAAATAGAGTATATATAGATGTTAGGCAAGTTTTGGAAGCTTTCCTAACCCGAAACGCACTAAAACTGCTGTATTTAGCTTTCCAGACATAATTAGGCAGTTTCGTTCATGTAGGAATCATCAGTATACTGAAATACGCAAGTTCTATTTTTATACATGTCGCGCGAGCGGGCCGCGCGAACACGTAATTGGGAAGGTCGCGCACGCGGATCGCGTGAGCGAATTCTGGGATCTCGCGCGAGCGATTTCTTGGTTTTCGTGCGAGTGGGTCGCGCGCGCGATGTGGTTTTTCTTGCTTCTTTCTTCTTGCTTTTTCACCTTATTTAACCAGATCTCCTTGTTTTCTTCCAAAACCTGTCAGAAAATAGAAAACGAAGTAAAACTATACAAAAACAGGATAAAAAAAGTACTAACAAACGTATGTTAAGGCGTATAAATAGGATCTGTTCTCTCCCGATCAGGTTGCTATTGTACGCTTAAGGAGAAGGACAAAATCAAAACTGGGTTCAAGACCTAAAGGTAAAAATCTTCTACCTCTTGTTCTACTCATCTATAGAGTTAACGAGCAGTAGATCCAGGCTACTAATAAAAGTTTTCAACTTAGTTATTCTGCTGCGCGTTTAAATAAATTTTTAAACCTAATTTCTTACAATTGGTATCAGAGCCTCGCTTGGTTGGATCTATATATATATTTCGGAACACTAGTTTTGATTTATATGTTGATTTCAGGACTGGTTTTGAAACTGCATCATCACAAATTCGTTTCTCCAGCAGTTTTGCAGCAGAATACAAATTTGTGATTGCATTGGATGAATGATGTTTTCGATTGATCGAAGTTGTTTCGATCGATTGATACTTTCTGTTCTCAAGCGATCGAACTATTTTTGATCGATCAAACTTTGTTTTTTTATATCGATCAAACCTAGTTCGATCAATCGAGACTGATTCTCTATCCAGGTATTTTTCATAGTTTAAAAGTTTTGAAACAAATTAATTATTTTAATTTTTTACAATATTCTGAAAAATATCAGTCTGTGAAATCTTAAGTTCGATCGATTGAACTTGTTTCGATCAAGTAAAGTCTTTCGAGCGATTAAAGTATGACAGAGAACTTATGATGCTCTTTTAAGTCCTATTCACTTCATAAAATGTTTATGAGTTTTGTGAATCAGTTAGGGGTTCCAATATATATTGTTCTGTATATATAGATGGATGTGTGTATGTCTAACCTTTTTGCAGCAAGTTAGACCGCTATCTCCCATGGCACCGATGATTTAAATTTTGTGGTTGATGTATATTTTATTTGAGTTTGGTTTTAAGGCATGTGTAAAGGGCGCTGTGACTTTAATCCTACGAAAAGAAAAGTCGCACCAGTTTCCCTAGCCTTTTTATATTTATTGTTGTTTTCTATTTCTAGACAAATTGTAAGCTTCAAAAGAAGCATTGGATCAATGTAATAGAATTAGATAGTCCATTAAGATGGAGGAGCAAACCGTTGTCCATGAAGATCGAGTTGGAAGCGATCAAACCAAGAAGGAAGTTCTATGGAGATAGAGCCATGGCAGATAGAAGCATTGTTGAATGCTTTTATTTCAATTTTAGATTTTGTTTTATGTGCTTAGTTGTGATTCACCTTTTATATATTATTACTACTTGTATGCACGTAAAATAGGTTTTCTAAAATAAAATTCAAATACCTTTTCAACACATTAGTAAATACTGGATGTTTATGGACAATGTGAAGAAACATTTTCTTTTTCAAAATTTAAATATTCCTATTAGTTCATTGTAAGTATGAGAAATACTCTGTGTCACTCATTTATGAGTGATCATTCCATACAGAGGGTATTTCTTATTATTACTAGATATAAACTTCTTGCAAAAATCTAGTGGGAGAGGGACTTATTTTATAACTCCCATGGTCTTCCATAAACGGTTCATTGTAAGGTGGATAGTATATTCTGTGTCACCCAACCATGGGTGATCATTCTATACGGAGGATAGACTCTTCATTGGTTACTAGATATGAACATACTTTGGATAGAATCAATGAGACGTGTTAGAGGATGACCACTACACTGAGGCACTATATGAGGCAGTGTCATTGGATTCTAGTCAATGGTGAATACTAGCTGAGCTATGGGTAAGGGATTCTACACAGAGCATTATCCAGAAACTTATAGACCAAAAGTTCAATATGTTGGGAATATGCCCTCAAACCAGTTAGTTGGACAATGGAATATCATAATGCAATTATGCATGTTAGTTCATGAGATGAATATTAGACTGGAATCCTTAAACAACATTGTATGTGGTTCATTTGTGTATGTGATTACACATGTGAGATATGAATCACAAATCCTTGTTGTTTCAAATAAGTCACAGTGGATGATAAGTCTGGATAACTTATCAGGTATACACTGTAGCATGATTAACGTCTACGGGGTAGAATGATGAATCTCATTCATAAGAGTCTTTGACTCTTGGTTAATATGCTAGTGCACTCGGTGCATTGACGGACCTGAGTTAAACCTATTGACACCTAAACGCTGTCACCGTCAATAGGAACTCAAAACTTGTATAGGGATACATGTCCTCAATCCTGAGACAGTTATGGACGCAAGTTGTATGCTTGGTTGCTTTGACTTACCAATCAGTGAGGTCTTGCAAGATCAACACCTGGGTATCTTGGGTAATCAAGTATGCAACGTTGGGAACATATATTTTCAAGATGGAATTCTACCCTCTTCTATAAAACGAAGAGTAAGTATTCCCTCAAGAATGTCACTAGGAGTGATTACTGAGAGCTGGCCAGCCTTGTCAACAAAGTATTATTGTTGACATGTTTAGTAATCCAAGCGTAGTGAATGATACTCGAGGAATATAAGATGTACTATCTATTGGGTCGACAGTATCTTGAAACATACATCCCAATGGTAGATACGAATACTGCCTGGTAGAGGGACATCCGTATCATATTATACAAGTCTAGCAATCGCTTATGTATGTGTGATTATGTTCTTATGCACTGGAGTGCAATTATCATTTTATAGTGGCATTAATGATAATTGATTAATTATTGATTCCTTAGTCAAGAGTAATGACTAGATGGGATAATAATTAATCGGAGCCAGTAATTAAGAACCTAGGAGGTCCCACTCTTAGCTCCGCCAGTATGCTTGGAAAGGCAAATGAGAATGCTGTCAAGACTGGTTCGATCGATCGAACCTGTTTCGATCGATTGAAGTCTAGACAGGTTCGATCGATCGAACGTTGTTCGATCGATCGAAAGTTCGATCGATTGAAGTAGCTTCGATCGATTGAAAGTAAGGTCGGTTCTGGGAATCTATAAATAGGGCAGCTACGTCCAGAAATCGGGGTTGATCGTTTTTAACGTACCAGTTGCTGCAGAACCTGTTTAGAGTTCCCAAACCTTCCCTATTCTCACTATTAGGGTTCCCACCAACCCTAGCCACTCTGGGAGCATTCAAGGAGACATAAGGGTGAAGATCTCTTAGAGGTTGTTGTTGCACATTGAAGGAGAAGGACTAAATCAGAATTGGGTTCAAGACCATAAGGTAATGCACCTGTCCCCTCTCCTGTACGCATCTATAGAGTTAACGAGTAGTAGATTCAGGCAACCAATAAAAGTTTTGAACTTTGTTTTTTTTCCGCCGAGCATTTAAAACTGTTTTTCCTACACAATATTCATGAGTTGTTTTGTAAGAGTTGCACGACATTCATGATGGGTTTCCCAATCAGGCTATAAAGTTATGATCGACACACGGAGACTTAATTTCATACACTTGATATCCTAAAGATAATTAATGAGTTGGTTAAGGGAATTCTAATGTATCATATAAATTGTCATATTCATGATTTCCATATTGTAACTCTGTTATATTATTTGTATTTCAGATTCATTTTGTCTAGCCCACTTACTATAACCATGGTCCAGAATGAGATAATTGGAAATAACTATTTGAATGGAAACTGAAACTGGATGAATTATTAACTACTAATGGATGTAAATACGTTCTTATCCACCTATTCTATGCCATGACACCCCAACAGATCTTGCGGATCAAAGAATTGATGGTATGGCTCACTCTAGCATCTTAGACTCTGTGTCTGATGTGTTGAAGCAGCAACATCAACCTTTTCACACCGCCCGTGCTATAATATTGAACCTCGAGGAGATGATTGGGGAACTGAGCCGAACTACACGGCTTAGAGCCTTGAAGTTAGTCATGGACACCAGAATGTTGGAAGGAATTTCAATAAAAGAGCATGTTTTTAAAATGGTTACTTATTTCAAAGTACTAGAAGTTCTGAATTCCGACATTGATGGTGAGACTCAAGTTAACATAATCTTGCATTCATTGCCTTCATCATTCACTCAATTTAAAAGGGTTTTTAAATAAGAAAAATAGTTTTTTTAACAAATGAGTTAATGAGCTCTCTCGAGGCAGCGATGGATATAGTCAAAGAGGAGTCAAATGGTTAGAACATTGAAATGGCTTCATCTTCTGGAACTAAGCCTAGGGGCATAAGTTTAGATAAGGAGAAGCAAGACTCAAGGATAGATGAGCCTAACCCAACTATTGGGAAAAAGGCAAGACTTGGAAAGGGAAAGGCTGGTGTTGTGCCAAAAGAAAAATGTTTTCATTGTGGCATAAGAGGGCATTGGAAAAGGAACTGTGTGGAATACTTGACTACCAAAAGGCAAGGTATGACCCTTTCACTAGTTTTTAAAGTAAGTTAAAAAACTGACACTTCAACTACTTGAGGCATTTATTCTTTATTTTCTAATTATGTATGTAATTGTTGCAGGGGATTGGAAAATAAGAATGTGCAGTGAGTAGAAGATTTCGATTGCCTTTTGGGCTCTGATACAAGAGTTGCTATTAGATTAGTAGTTTTTTATTGTAATAAAACTTTGGAGTTGTTAGGTGAATTTCAATTTTGAATTAATGAAAAACAATTAATCTTTTGATTTTGGTACTAATATTGTTGATTAAAAGAAAGTGCTCTTTTAATGTGATCTAATAATGTGTCAAGTATCTCACCTATTTATTCTTGTTTCTCATATATTATCTAATGTAGAATTTAAATAATTCATGGGTATTTTACCATCTAAGAGGATAGGAACTTCAACTAGTTCTATAAACCTTTTGTTTTAGAGGCTAGATCATATTAATCTATATAGCATAAATAAGGAGTAAAAGATTGGATCCTAAACTCATTTGGTTGCTAAGACCACTACCTATTTGTCAATCCAATTTAGAGGGTAGTGTGATCAGGTGATTCTTCTTATGAAAGATCACTCAACCGAAGTTTTTTTTTTTTTGGAATTAGGGCATACTCACGTATGGGAGGCAATAAACATTAGAGTTGCAAGGTAGTTTTGGCTACTCCAGATACTGATATAGATTTACCTATTGCACCTTCATCCTCAATCTTCTGAAGAAAATTCAAAAGGTTTAGAAAATGAAGAGTAATTGGTAAAAGAATATCATTACCAATTGATTTAATCAAAATGGTGAGTCTCTGTCTAATGCTTTTATTGTCTATAAGAGATAAGAATGATATTCTTTCTCGATCATCTGCACCTAGTGCACCTCCACGGGATGGTGTGGCAGGTAGAAGGAACTATTTTTCTTTTAGATATGATTGGGTCATGAGATGAGTTATTTAAAGTTACTACTGTTCCTTATTTTTTCTCGATGGAACTACAATACATGTACTGGATTTTATTCAAAAGCAAATCTTTCTGATAGACATCCCCAAAGTTGTGAAAAAGATGTGACTTCTTTCTCATGGTAACTTTAGATAAGGTTGTCTAGCACTTTGGTGTAAAGGAATGATGAGCCTTTTGAATCTAGATTAGAAGTATAATACCTTTGTAATGTTTTCAGAGAAAACAAAAGTTAGTTGGAAGCCAATTTTGCAAAGGAAAGGTAATATAAAAGAGTAAAGTTATTTATAACTCAAAAGCAATCTATAAATCATCTAGAACTAAAATCTACTATCACTTCATTTGTTCCTACATTAGTACTTCATTGTAGTGGAAGAATTCTCAGCATTGCTGAAATCCTCTTATACATTGAAGTTTTGTGATAAGGAAGCTCTGGTATGCGATTTGCATAAGTCTACAAAATAAAGCAATCATCTAGAGATAAGGACATCTATTTTGAGATGTTGGTCAAAACACTTTAGATTTGTCTAAAGTATGGATGTAGCTTAAGTGGATGAAAGATCCTTGCGCAAAGAAAGTGTGGTGGTGATTGTGGTTCCTCATATTGATGACATTTTTATCATTGTGAGATGTTAAAGGAGTGTTATCAATGGTTAAGGTTAAGTTTTTTCAGTATACTTGATATTTGTGATCTCGGTGAGGCGAGCTATGATCTTTGGATTATGCTCATTCAAGATCGGGAAGTTAAGATAATGAACTTATCTCAAACTTCTATATCGGAGAGACTGACAAGATTCAACCTAGAACATTTTGATAAAGGTTTTTCACCTTTGAACATAACCTATTGCTCTTTCAAGACTTGTATCTTAGGGTGCCAGATGGAAGACGCCACATAAAAGTATATCATAATCCTTCGCTATTGATAAACTTTATATGTGAGGTTAGGCATGGGATATTTGTTATACCGCTAAGGTTGTTTACAGATGTCAGTCCAAATGAAAATTCAGTTCACTGAACTATCATAAAGTATATATTCTCTAAGGCTTGAGAAAGAACTAGTAGATATATGCTGGGTGATGGTATTTTTGGACAATGTTTGAATTAACTTTACTAGATGCATGTCTGGTGACGTCTTTGGCCTAGGGACATAGTATAACATGAATATGTTTTACTATGGATTGTTTCAATCGACGATTCTAAGTCCCTATGCAAAACCTTAAGGGTTAAGGATTTTGACAAGTCACGTAGACAATGCTGGTATTAGTTTTAACACGATATGGTTATGAGTGAAGTGGGAGTTTGTTGGGAATATGCCCTCAAACCACATAGTTAGACAATGGAATATCATAATTCATTTATGTCTGTTAGTTCATGAGATAAATATTAGACTGAAATCCTTAAACATCATTGTATGTGGTTCATTTGTGTATGTGATTACACATGTGAGATATGAATCACAAATCCTTGTTATTTCAAATAAGTCACAATGGATGATAAGCAGTGATAACTTATCAGGTGTACGTTGTAGCATGATTAACGTCTACCGGGTAGAATGATGAATCTCATTCATAAGAGTCTTTGACTCTTGGTTAATATGCTAGTGCACTCGGTGCATTGACGGACCTGAGTTAAACCTATTGACACCTAAACACTATCACAGTCAATAGGAACTCAGAACTTGTATAGGGATACATGTCCTTAATCCTGAGACAATTAGGGACACAAGTTGTTTACTTGGTTGCTTTGACTTACTGATCAGTGAGGTCTTGCAAGATCAACACCTGGCTATCTTGGGTAATCAGGTATGTAACGTTGGGAACATATATTGTCAAGATGGAATCCTACCCTCTTCTATAAAATGAAGAATAAGTATTCCCTCGAGAATGTCACTAGAAGTGATTACTGAGATCTAGCCAGCCTTGTCAACAAAGTGTATTGTTGACATGTTTGGTAATCCAAGCGTAGTGAATGATACTCAAGGAATATAAGATTTATCTATGTAATGGGTCGACAGTATATTAAAACATACATTCCCATGATAAATACAAATACTGCCTGGTAGAGGGACATCTGTATCATATTATACAAGTCTAGTAATCGCTTATGTATGTGTGATTTTGTTCTTAAGCACTAGAGTGCAATTATCATTTTATAGTGGCACTAATGATAATTGATTAAATATTGATTCCTTAGTTAAGGAGTATTGACTAGATGGAATAAAAATTAATCGAAGCCAATAATTAAGAACCTAGGAGGTGCCACTTTTAGCTCCGCTAGAATGCTTGGAAAGGCAAACGGGGATGACGAACCTATGGATTGAAAGAGATTCAATCATGTTCGATCGATTGAACAAGGTTCACTCAATTGAAAGTTTTTGATGGATTGAACTCTGGTTCTATTCGATAGATCGAACGAGCTTCTATTGATCAAAACCTAAAGTCGGTTTGGGAATCTATAAATAGGGTAGCTTCCTATAAAAAACGGTGAACGTCATTTTTATTATTTCACTACTACAGAAACGATTTAAGGGTTTCCCAAAGCCTTCTTATCCTCTATATTGGGGTTCCCACCAACCCTAGTTTATCAAGGAGCATTCAAGGATACATAAGGGTGAAGATCTCTTAGAGGTTGGTGCTGCACGCTAAAAGAGAAGGACAAAATCAGAATTGGGTTCAAGACCCAAAGGTAAAAATCTTGTCCCTCTTGTTTTACGCATCTATAGAGTTAACGAGTACTAGATCAGGGCTACCAATAAAAGTTTTCAACTTGGTTATTCTGTTGCTCACTTAAATAAATTTTTAAACCTAATTTTCTTACAATTGGTATCAGAGCCTCGCTTGTTTGAATCTATAGATGCATTTTGGAACACTAGTTTTGATTTGTATATTGATTTTAGGACTGGTTTGAAACTGCATCATCACAGATCCTTTTCTCCAGCAGTTTTGCAGCAAAATACAAATTTGTGATTGGATGCATGGTGTTTTCGATCGAACGAAGTTGTTTCGATCGATTTATACTTTCTATTCTCAAGTGATCGAACTGTTTTCGATCGAATGAACTTTGTTTTGTTAGATCGATCACACCAAGTTCGATCAATCGAGACTAATTCTCTGTCCAGGTGTTTTTCATAGTTTAAAAGTTTGGAAAAAAATTAATTATTTTAAATTTTTACAACATTCTGAAAAATATGAGTCTATGAAATTTTAAATTCGATCGATTGAACTTGCTTCGATTGATCGAACGATCGATCGATTGAAAGTCTTTCGAGCAATTGAAGTATGACAGAGAACTTATGATGCTATTTTAAGTCCTATTCACTTCATAAAGTGTTTATGAGTTTTGTGAATCAGTTAGGAGTTCCAATATATATATTGTTCTGTATATATACATGGATGTGTGTATGTCTAACATTTTTGCAGCAAGTTAGACCGCTATCTCCTATGGCACCGATGATTTAAATTTTGTGGTTGATGTATATTTTATTTGAGTTTGGTTTTAAGGTATGTGTAAAGGGCATTGTGACTTCAATCCTATGAAAAAAAAAAAGTCGCACCTGTTATCCTAGCCTTTTTATATTTTTTTTGTTATCTATTTCTAGACAAATGTAATAGAATTAGATATTCCATGAAGATGGAGGAGCAAATCGCTGTCCATGAAGATGGAGCTGGAGGCGATCAAACCAAGAAGGAAGTTCTATGAAGATAGAGTCATGGGAGATAGAGGCATTGTTAAATGCTTTTATTTCAATTTTAGTTTTTGTTTTATGTGTTTATTTGTGATTCACCTTTTATATATTATTACTACTTGCATGCACGTAAAACAAGTTTTCTAAAATAAAATTCAAAAACCTTTTCAACACATTAGTAAACACTGGATGTTTATGGACAATGTGAAGAAACAATTTGTTTTTCAAAATTAAAAATTCCTATTAGTTCATTATACGTATGAGAAATACTCTGTGTCACTCATTTATTTAGTGGGGGAGGGACTTATTTATTACTAGATATGAACTTCTTACAAAAATCTAGTGGGAGAGTGACTTAATTTATAACTCCCACGGTCTTCCATAAAACGGTTCATTGTAAGGTGGATAGTATATTCTGTGTCACCCAGCTATGGATGATCATTCCATACGGAGGATAGACTGTTCATTCGTTACTAGATATGAACTTTCTTTGGATAGAATCAATGAGACGTGTTAGAGGGTGACCACTACACCGAGGCACTATTTGATGCTGTTGTCATTAGATTCTAGTTAATGGTGAATACTAGCTAAGCTATGGGTAAGGGATTCTACACGAAACATTATCCAGAAACTTGTAGACTAAAAGTTCAGTAGTCATGATTTGTTTTGTAAGAGTTGCACGACATTCATGATGGGTTTCCCAATCAAGCTATAAGATTATGATCGCCACACAGAGACTTAATTTCATACGCTTGATATCCTGAAGACAATTAATGAGTTAGTTAAGGGAATTCCAATGTATATTATATAAATTGACATATTCATGATTTCCATATTGTAACTCTGTTATATTATTTATATTTCAAATTCATTATGTCTAACCCACTTACTATAACCATGATCCAGAATAAGATAATTAGAAATAACTATGTTGAATGAAACTGGAACTAGATGAATTATTAACTACTAATGGATGTAAATATGTTCTTATCCACCTATTCTATGCCATGGCACCCCTAACAGATCTTGCAGATCAATATTGGCAGTGGATAAGAATTGATGGTATGGCTCACTTTAGCATCTTAGACTCTTTGTTAGGGTTCCCACAAACCCTAAGTTATTTGGGAGCATTCAAGGATACATAAGGGTGAAGATCTCTTAGATGTTGCTGCTATACGCTAAAGGAGAAGGACAAAATCAGAATTGGGTTTAAGACCTAAAGGTAAATATCTTCTTCCTCTTGTTCTATGCATATATAGAGTGAACGAGTAGTAGATCCGTGCTACCAATAAAAGTTTTCAACTTAGTTATTCCGCTATGCGTTTAAATAAATTTTTAAACCTAATTTTCTTATAGGAGAACCTTGCTAATCAAATTCATTGCCCATCCTCTAAACACCCATGGTTTTATTATGTGTTGAAGTTCCTTGGCTGGCACTCATTGATTCGGGTCATGCTTTTGACATGTTTGGCACCCTTTAGCATAATTGATGTAGTCTTTCAGCATGCTTGGCCCAGTAACAGTTATACCTCTATAAAAGCCACTTCATCTTGGTACCGGCCTGATGAAATCCATAAATTCCTTCGTGGACTTCGGCCATTACCTACATAGCCTGTTTCTCATCTAGGCATTTGAGAATTATGTCATCGTTGATAGGTTTTTGAACAATTCCCCATCAAGCACCACAAATCGAACTGCGAACAGTTTTCTTTTCGGTCCACCCTCACATTTGGTTGTTTCAAGTATTCGATGAAAAGGATTCTCCAATCATCATCATCCATCAAGACCGAATTGTTTGTGTTATACCAACCTTTCTTTACAACTGAAGGTAATTGTTGGCCCAAAAAGGAAACCTTAGAGGGGGGGTGAATAAGGTTTTTAAAAACTAATTTAAATTTTGTTCAAATTAACTTGCTCAATAAGAAAAATCACAAAAGCAAAGGAAAAATAGAGAGAAGAGATACTATGCAAACCGATTTTTAGGTGGTTCGGGAAACCGCACGCCGCGCCCTACTTCCACCCCTCAAGAACACCTCTTGAGGATTTCACTATCTCAATCTTCTTTGGGTGAAGATTAAACCCTTACAATCTCTCCAAGGAAGAAAATCCTCTTCACTTGAACTAGGGTTACACCAACCCTTAATACACACTACCTTTATAAATAAGATTTGATACAAGAATGAAGACTCTCTCAATAGAGTGGATAAATACAAGATGAAGCTTCACAATAAATTGCTCTTTAGATATCCAAATGAAGACTAGAGCAATAGAATTTATGATCTCACCAAACTAGGGCTCAAGGAGTAAATGTGATGAAATTTATAGTTGGATTGATCAAAAAAGTTGTTAAATGAAGTTCAAATATCTGTATTTATAGCTTCCTTAGGATTTCCAACCGTTGGAAGTAGTTGGGAGAATTAAATACTTCATTTAATGCAGTTAACTAGCCGTTACTGTGATTATCGCAGTCATTCAGTCGACTGGATTCTCAGGACAGTCGACTGACTTTTGAAAGGATATAGAAAAGCACAAGACTCAGTCGACTGCGTCGGGAGGGCAGTCGACTGGATTGCACACAGATAATATCTCTGTGTACCCAGGTCGACTGTTCAGTCGACTGGATAATCAGTCGACTGAAATGACTTCATAGTCGACTGCTCTTTGCAGATTTTCAAAGATAGGTTGGGTTAACTATGTAAAACCTTTTTCCAATCAAATTTGAGCCCTTAAGTAAGATGTTCACATAAATAAATTGCTTACATAGAGTCCAAAAAAAAATGACCCAAATAAGATTCTTCAACTTGTAAAGCTCCGTTTGGCTTGAAACTATTGAGCACAAATCACCAAGACTTTATGTAATGAGAAGATATACGATCAAGTGAACATATATTGAAGTATGATGTTTCCTGCAACTTAATCAACCTAAGATCATTAGAAAATACAACTAAGTAGTTTGTTAATCATCAAAATTATCCATTTAATTTAGTGGAATAGCACTCTGGGGCTAACAATCTCCCCCTTTTTGATGATGACAAACTACTTGTTGCCCATAAATAATTTAACACAATTTGATGATCTTATTTGTTCCATGATGTCTATCACAAGATAACAGCTATATTAGCATTGTGCAACTTTTCTCAACAAACACAAGATAACAACTATAGTAGCATCATTGTGCAACTCATCATTGTGCAACTTTTCTCAACAAACACAAGATAACAACTATAGTAGCATCATTGTGCAACTCATCATTGTGCAACTTTTCTCCCCCTTTGGCATCAACAAAAAACAGAGAATGGGTCAGAGAAAAAAAATCATCATTTTCCCGAGCAAGAACAGAGCAACAATCAAAACACAAAGAGATGCAGAACAAGAGATTGTATTAACACATTCAAATTTCCAAAAATAGCTACAAAGCCAAAAGAAAAAAGTATCCAGCTATCCAAAAGGAATTAGTCTGACCTAACAAACTATACAAGTCTAGATCCAAAAAGAATTTGTAAGATCAGTAAATAAATAAAAACAAAAAGAAACCATCCATCTATCCAACATCTTTTCCAACACCCAAAGAAAGACACAATCAAAAGTGTAAGCGAGTCCGGATAATACGAATCTCCTCACGAGCATCATCAACAGAAGCCTGGAGAGACGATAGACCACGATCAAGAAGCTCTTAAGTAGCAGCAGTAGAAGTGCGCAAAGTATCCAAAGAGCCACCAATATTAAAAACATCGGCTCGTAAGGATGCGATGGCGCGCTGATGAAGCTTAACTGCCTCCTGTTGAGAAGAAGATAAGGAAGCCTGCATAGTCTCAAGAGACTGGGTGTGAGAGACATATAGAGAAGAGATGGAGGTAGAGAGGCTCAGAACCTGAGCGGAAAGAATGGATAGTTGCTCCAAGATGTTAGGATCGGATGTATCAATAGCAGGTGGAGGTGGAGGAGCGAAAGATGAAGACGGATGAGAATAAGAAGGAATGGGAGTGGTAGAACTAGGAGGAAGAGTGGGATCAGCAGAGACCTTGGGAACATATGCATTTCCCACGAGTTTGTATCCCATCAGGGATAGGATAGTGGAGGAGTAGAAGTCAGTGGAAATAGGGTCATGACGATCAAATTCATCCTCCAAGGGAACCTTGAAGTGACGGAAAACAGAAGTCATAGCAAAGCCATAAGGTAAAGAACTGGCTTTGGACTTCTTTTGACATTCACAAATGTGGCGGCAAAAGAGATGCGGCAAATCATAAGTTTTATTTTCAAGAAGACACCAAATTAAAAAAACATCCAAGAAAGAGACAGAATCTCGACCCCCAGCACGGGGTAGAAGGGTATAGGTGAGAAGATGGTGAATAAGTCGTGCCTCAAAGGTTAGGGCAGAAGCCTTGGGCTTTACGGGATATGACAACTCATTGTTGCCGGTGATAAGACGGCAAGCAGTGAGAGGGTCGAACCCGTGCCCTTGATTCCAAGAATTAATGTTATATTCAGTAATATCACCACGACGGATATAAAAAATAGAAGAAACAGATTCGGGATTTAGATGAATTTTAATACCACGAACAAATGAGTTAAGGGTGTCTGCACGATGGCCAAAGGTCATATTACAATAAAATTCCTTAACAAGTGTGGGATAGCATGGTTGGTTAAGACTAGTAAAGAGATGCCATCCTAAACGTTCCAGAAGAAATCCTAGTCGAAGATTAGCGGATTTAGAAAAAGGAATGGGAAGAATCTTACCAAAAACTACATTCCTGTGAGAGAAGACTTCGTCAAAGCTTTCCTGTTCCTCTTGAGTAGGGAAACGCTTGGCTTTGGTTGCCTGAGGAGCAGAGGACGGACCACTTGCAGGGGTCTTCCTTTTAAGCTTGGGAGCCATGATATAAAGGGAAGTTTAGATAGCGAAAGAGAAGAGAGAGAGAAAAGCGAGATGATGAGTCACAGGGGAAGGAAGAGATGAAGGAGATGAGGTCTAAGGAGTTCAAGGGAGAGGATGAAGGAGAAGAGTAAGGGAAAGGATAGAGAAGATAGGGAGGATTTAGGATGGGAAAGAAAGAAAGGAAGAGAGAAAAGAAATCGCTGGAAGAAGAAAAGGTGAAGAAAGAAAAAGAAGGAGGACGCGGTTTATATAGAATTTAGAGAAGCAGTCGACTGAATCGCATAAGTAGTCGACTAAAGATCAAATTAGGGCTCAGAATATTGGGGCTAACAGAGTCTCAGTCGACGCCTTAGTCGACGGAAGTGGGCAGGGATTGAATGTGTAAAAACAGTTGACGCCTCAGTAGACGGAAGTAGGCAGGGATTAATTGTGCAAAACCAGTCGACGCCACGGACGACTCCTCAGTCGGCTGATATAAGCAGAAACAAAGAATCAAAGGAGAAGGAATGGAACCAGTCGACTGTTACGGGATGCCAGTCGACTGCGTTGGTTAGAATGACACAGAATGAGAATGTGAGTCCAGATATTGAATTTTAAGGCAGATCGCTTAAGCAAGACAAGCCTAATTCTCTTCTAATAACACAAAAATGTTCTTCGGGAAGAGGTTTGGTGAAAATATCAGCCCATTGACGATCGGTGTTGATGAAAACAAGATCAACATCCCCCTTTTGAACATGATCGCGAATAAAATGATGACGAATCTCAATGTGTTTAGTCCTTGAGTGTTGGATAGGATTTTTGGATAAACATATGGCACTAGTATTATCACAATTTATAGGAATATGATCATAATAAAGTCCAAAATCTTCTAATTGTTGTTTCACATAAAGTGTTTGAGCACAACAACTGCCAGCAGCTATATATTCGGCTTCGGCCGTGGATAGAGCTACCGAATTTTGTTTCTTACTAAACCATGAGACAAGCGAGTGTCCTAAGAAATGACATGTGCCACTAGTACTTTTACGATCAATTTTACAACCGGCAAAATCCGCATCCGAAAAACTTGTTAATTCAAAAGAAGTATTTTTAGGATACCAAAGACCTAAGTCTATAGTACCTAGAAGATAACGAAAAATACGTTTAACCGCAACGACATGTGATTCCTTGGGTGAAGCTTGAAATCTAGCACAGAGGCATACGCTAAACATGATATCCAGTCTACTTGCGGTGAGATACAATAGACTACCAATCATTCCCCGAAAAAGCTTACAATCTACCGGCTTGTCGGTTTCGTCTTTATCAAGTTTTAAAGTAGAACTCATAGGGGTTTGAAAAACTTTGCTTCCTTCCAATCCAAATCTTTTTAAAAGATCTTTAATATACTTGGATTGATTTATGAAAATGCCATCTTTATGTTGCTTTATTTGAAGTCCAAGAAAGAAGTTTAGCTCCCCCATCAAACTCATTTCAAATTCATTTTGCATACATGATGCAAATTCTTCACACATCTTCTCATTTGTAGCTCCAAAGATAATATCATCCACGTAAATTTGAACAAGCAAGATATCTTCATTTGAGGTTTTAACAAAAAGAGTAGTATCAATTTTTCCTCGATTAAAACCAAGATCAATAAGATATTTACTTAATCTATCATACCAAGCACGTGGAGCTTGTTTTAAACCATACAAAGCTTTTGTTAGCTTAAAGACATGATCGGGAAGATGTGGGTTTTCAAAACCGGGGGGTTGTTTAACATAGACTTCCTCGGATATAAGCCATTTAGAAAGGCACTTTTCACATCCATTTGAAAAAGTTTGAAATTTTTATAACAAGCAAAGGCAAGAAGCATCCTAATGACTTCGAGTCTAGCTACGGGAGCATAGGTCTCCTCATAGTCTATACCTTCTTCTTGATTGTACCCTTGGGCAACTAATCTAGCCTTGTTTCTCACTACAATGCCGAATTCGTCCTTTTTGTTTCGAAAAACCCATTTTGTTCCAATAATAGTGTGATCATTAGGTTTAGGAACAAGGGTCCAAACTTCATTTCTCTCAAATTGATTAAGCTCTTCTTGCATAGCCAACAACCAATTTTCATCGTTCTCGGCTTCATCAAAATTCTTGGGTTCAATTTGAGATAGAAATGCTAAGTTATTATAAATATTTTTGAGAGATGATCTAGTAGCTACACCTTGACTAGGATCTCCTAGGATTTGATCAATAGGATGATTAGGCACATTTTTCCATCAAAGGGAAGATCACTTCTTAATTTTGCTCTTGGTGATTCAATGGAAGGAGGATCTTCTTTCTTAGAGTTTTCAAGAGGTAAAGAGTTTGAATCATTGTTTTCAACATTATTTGAAATATCTTTGGAAGTGTCAATGTCATCATCTAAGACTTTCTTAAAAGGATTTGCTTCATCAAAAACAACGTGCATTGATTCTTCTACAATCAATGTTCTTTTATTAAAAACTCTATAAGCTTTGCTAATTTGATAATATCCAAGAAAAATGCCTTCATCCGATTTAGCATCAAATTTTCCCAAGTTGTCCTTAGTGTTCAAGATAAAACACTTACATCCAAAAACTTTGAAATAACTTATGTTGGGCTTTCTTCCTTTCCAAAGCTCATATGGGGTCTTATTAAGCTTGTTTCTAATGACCACGCGATTTATAACATAGCATGAACTGCTAGTGGCCTCGGCCCAAAAATATTTTGGTAAAGAGAATTCATTTAACATGGTTCTTGCCATTTCTTGAAGAGATCTATTTTTCCTCTCAACAACCCCATTTTGTTGAGGAGTTCTAGGTGCCGAAAAATTGTGACCAAAACCATTTTCTTCACAAAAAGAAGTAATCTCATTATTATCAAATTCTCGGCCTCTATCACTTCTTATGTTGTTAATCGCATACCCTTTTTCATTTTGAACACGCTTACAAAGTTAACAAAGAGTGTAAAAGCTTCGTCCTTATGTGCAAGAAAGAACACCCAAGTGAATCTAGAGAAATCATCAACAATGACAAAGGCATAGATTTTGCCACTCATGCTAGCAACTCGATTTGGACCAAATAAATCCATATGAAGTAACTCTAAAGGTCTACAAGTTGATATTTCCCTTTTCTTTTTAAACGATGTTTTGATTTGCTTTCCAAGTTGACAAGCATCACATACTTTATCTTTAACAAATTTAGTTTTTGGCAATCCTTTGACCAAATCATTTTTAGACAAATTTGAAAGTAAATCAATGCTAGCATGCCCCAATCTTCTATGCCAAAGCCAACTTGTTTCATTCAAAGCGGAAAAACACTTAACATCTTGAGAAGAAATATCATCAAAATCAATTGTATACACATTGTCTTCTCTAAAAGCAGTAAACAATATTTTATCACAACTAGCATACTTAATCATGCAATAATTTGATTCAAACACAACTTGAAAGCCTTTATCACACAATTGACTAATGCTAAGCAAGTTATGTTTAAGACCTTCAACCAAAAGTATATTTTCAATAGTTAATGAGGAATTCTTACCAATATTACCTATACCGATGATTCTTCCTTTAGAGTTGTCTCCAAATGTGACATTTCCTCCATCCTTTGGAGAGAGAGATGAGAACTTGAATTTGTCTCCGGTCATATGTCTTGAACAACCACTATCCAAGAACCATCTATCCTTGCTAGAAGATTTGAGACAAACCTACAAGACAAACTTAAGTGATCTTCTTTGGTACCCAATATTCGTTGGGTCCAATTTTGTTAGCAAAGGGAGGTGTTGTTCCCTTTTTAATCCACACCATTTTGAGTTTTCTTTTGTTTGGACACTTGTAGTTTACATATCCTTTTCTCAAGCAATAATGGCATGTAATACTAGGATTAGAAACACTTGAGGAGGCTTCTTTAACAAAAAAATTTAATGAGAATTTTTTACTTGATTTTTGTTAGAGCTAGTGGAAGTACCTTTTGAAAAGAAGTTATTGTATTTCTTTTCTTTAAAGGTAGGATTGAATCCTAAATCGGCTTTTTCAAAAACACACCTTTGTTTTCCCAAAAGCATATTAAGATTTTGTTCCCCAAGAGTGAATTTTGTTATTATTTTGTTTAAATCTTCCACTTGCTTCTTCAAGTCTTCATTTTCTTTCTTTAAGATACTTGAAGAAAAATCGTTTAATGAAAACTCTTCCTTTTCTTTTCTCAATAAATCATTTTGAGATTTTAGGTCAATTAGAGCTTCATTTTCCTTTCTCAAAAGATCATTTTGAGTTTTCAAATCACTTAATTCATTTGAAAGTAATGAAAAATTCTTTTTAAGAGAAATATATTTTGCTCCCAAGTTTTCCAATTCTTGATGTAATTCCTCAAAAGCATTTTGGAGTTCATCATATTTTTTAGAATCAAAACAAGTATCGGGAGTAGAATCATTTACCTCACTCAAGTGAGCCATTAGACAAATATTTGCCACTTCCTCATCACTTGAGTCATCTTTTGATGAATCACTATCGGAATCATCCCAAGTTGCCTTCATTGCCCTTTTCTTGGTTTTCTTATAGTTATTCTTCATCAAAGGACAATCGGCCTTGACATGGCTCGGCTTTTTGCATTTGAAGCATATAATTGGCTCCTTTTTAGCTTCTGTCGCCGTAGGAGTTCTCCTAGTGAAGTTCTTATCCTTTTTTAAGAATTTTTTGAACTTCCTTGTGATCATAGCCATCTCATCATCTTCATTGCTATCACTATCTTCTTCATTGTCTTGAGATGTTTTGAGAGCAATGTTCTTCTTCTTGTCTTCCTTATCAAATACCGCCAACTCCATTTCGTGAGTAACGAGAGAGCCCAAGAGTTGCTCCAATGAGAGTGTTGAGAGTTCCTTGGCTTCTCGGATTGCCGTCACTTTAGGTTGCCAATGCTTTGGAAGAGACCTAAGCAATTTCTCAATCATCTCCTCATTAGTGTATGTTTTACCAAGACTTTTTAAACTATTGATAATAATAGTGAAATGAGTGAACATTTCACTGATAGTTTCATTAGAAGACATTTTAAACATCTCATACGATTGAACAAGTAGATTTATTTTTGATTTCTTAACTTGATTAGTACCTTCATGAGCAACCTCAAGTTTATCCCAAATTTCCGTTGCGGATTCGCAAGAAGAAATTCTATTATACTCATTTGGGTCTAATCCACAATATAAAATATTCATAGCATTCGCATTTATCTTGATAAGCCTTTTATCAATGTCATTGTATTCCTCAATAGTTTTCTCAATTTCAACACCGTCTACAATCTTGATGGGAATGTGAGGTCCATTCACAACAAGTTGCCAAAGATCAAAGTCTTGAGCAATCATGAAGATTCTCATTCGATTTTTCCAATAGGCATAATTTGAACCATTAAAACAAGGAGGTCTATTTGAGGATTGTCCCTCACTATAGATGATAGTGGTAGTGGTGGTTTCCATTTGATCTTTAACTCAAATACGTTAGAAATTTGAGCCGAGGCTTTGATACCAATTGTTGGCCCAAAAAGGAAACCTTAGAGGGGGGGTGAATAAGGTTTTTAAAAACTAATTTAAATTTTGTTCAAATTAACTTGCCCAATAAGAAAAATCACAAAAGCAAAGGAAAGATAGAGAGAAGAGATACTATGCAAACCGATTTTTAGGTGGTTCGGGAAATCGCACGCCGCGCCCTACTTCCACCCCTCAAGAACACCTCTTGAGGATTTCAGTATCTCAATCTTCTTTGGGTGAAGATTAAACCCTTACAATCTCTCCAAGGAAGAAAATCCTCTTCACTTGAACTAGGGTTACACCAACCCTTAATACACACTACCTTTATAAATAAGATTTGATACAAGAATGAAGACTCTCTCAATAGAGTGGATAAATACAAGATGAAGCTTCACAATAAATTGCTCTTTAGATATCCAAATGAAGACTAGAGCAATAGAATTTATGATCTCACCAAACTAGGGCTCAAGGAGTAAATGTGATGAAATTTATAGTTGGATTGATCAAAAAAGTTGTTAAATGAAGTTCAAATATCTGTATTTATAGCTTCCTTAGGATTTCCAACCGTTGGAAGTAGTTGGGAGAATTAAATGCTTCATTTAATGCAGTTAACTAGCCATTACTGTGATTATCGCAGTCATTCAGTCGACTGGATTCTCAGGACAGTCGACTGACTTTTAAAAGGATATAGAAAAGCACAAGACTCAGTCGACTGCGTCGGGAGGGCAGTCGACTGGATTGCACACAGATAATATCTCTGTGTACCCAGGTCGACTGTTCAGTCGACTGGATAATCAGTCGACTGAAATGACTTCACAGTCGACTGCTCTTTGCAGATTTTCAAAGATAGGTTGGGTTAACTATGTAAAACCTTTTTCCAATCAAATTTGAGCCTTTAAGTAAGATGTTCACATAAATAAATTTCTTACATAGAGTCCAAAACAAATAACCCAAATAAGATTCTTCAACTTGTAAAGCTCCGTTTGGCTTGAAACTATTGAGCACAAATCACCAAGACTTTATGTAATGAGAAGATATACAATCAAGTGAACATATATTGATGTATGATGTTTCCTGCAACTTAATCAACCTAAGATCATTAGAAAATACAACTAAGTAGTTTGTTAATCATCAAAATTATCCATTTAATTTAGTGGAATAGCACTTTGGGGCTAACAGTAATGATCGAACTTGTACCGTGACAGCTTGGTCTTCTACACCTTTCAGAGGGGGTGAGGCTGGCCCTTCTTTGATTAATTTATCGGCCTCTGTGTTCGTCAACCAAGGTATATAACTCACACTTATATCATCAAATGAATCCATAAGTTGGGTGGCAACTGAATGAAATGGGCACAACTCCCAACTTTTGATTTGGAATTCCCCTGATATCTATCCGATTACCAGCCCCGAGTCTACCTTTATGTGAACAGATGATGCCCCCATCTCACTAAGTATTTCCAGTCCGATGGTGAGTGCCTCGTATTCGGCTTGATTATTAGTACATTTGAAATCGAGCCAGAACGACATTTTTGTCTTCCTGTATTTGGGTGATACAATGACCACCCCTGCTCCAACACCTTCTGAATTTTTAGACCCATCAAAGATTAATATCCATGGGACTAGGGACATGCTTAAAATTTTAGGTGCTAGTGGCAGGCCCTCCAGATCAGCAGCATTTGGGTGATCGGCCAAAAAGTTGGCTATGGCTTGGCCCTTGACCGATTGCTGTGATAGGTACTGAATGGAAAACTCCATCAGAGCCAAGGTCCATTTTTCAATTCGGCCATGCATAATGGGTCTTGATAGCATGTACTTAATCATATCAGTTTGACATATAATATACGTAGAAACAGGAAGCATATATGTTCTTAATTTTTGTGATGAAAAATACTATGCCAAGCATAACTTCTCAATCGGTGCATAGCGCTGCTCGATTGGAGTCAAAACTCTGCTTAAGTAATAAATGGTATGTTCATTACCTTTCTCATTATCCTGAACTAACATGCTTCCTATAGAGCAATCAGAGGTCGATATGTACAATTTAAGACACCTACCCTTCTTGGGTGGCATCAATACTGGGGGGTTTGACAAGTATTGCTTAATTCCTCAAAGGCCTGCTGGTGATTGTCCTCCCACTCGAACTCTCCACCGATCTTGATCTTTAACAGTAGGGGTCCACACTTGAGTCTTACTTGTACAGTTGGAGATAAATCTCCTTAGGAAATTGATCTGCCCGAGCAGCCTTTGCAACTCCTTCTTGTTGGCTGGGGGCTTTGCTCCTTGAATAGCCTAAGCCGTATTCTTATTGACCTCTATGCCTCTTTGGTGCACTAGAAAACCCAAGAAGTTTGCTGCTGAAACGCCAAACGCGTATTTGAGGGGATTCTTTTTTAGCTTGTGAGCCCGCATTCTTTCGAATGCTTTCTCAAGATCAGACAAATGCTCAGTGTTGCTTCCAAACTTAACCACCACATCATCAGTGTATACTTCCATAAAGTATCTGATCATATCATGGAAGATGGAATTCATTGCCCTTTGATAGGTGGCTCCTGCATTCTTCAAACCGAATGGCATCACAATCCATTTAAAGGTTCCAATTGCCCCCGGGCACCGAAAAACTGTCTTTGGGACATCTTCCTCGGCAATATATTTGGTTGTAACCGGAATGCCCGTCCATAAAGGACAAGATTTTGTGTTTGGCGGTCGAATCAATCAACTGATCGACCATGGGCATTGGGTATTCGTCCTTTAAGGTTGCCAGGTTTAGATTTCTGAAATCAATGCAGACCCGCAACTTTCCATTCTTCTTCAATACTGGGACCACGTTTGAGACCCATTCTACATACCTTTTAGTCTGAATGAAGCCAGCTCCTAGGAGACGCTCTATTTTTTCTTTAACCTTCAATGTCACTTCGGGAGACATTCGTTTAGGCAGCTGTTTGAACGGCCTGAACCACAATTTGATTGGTAATCGGTGTTCCACTAGTACCCTAGATAGCCCTGGCATCTCATCATAGTCCCAAGAGAAATAGTCTTTATACCTATGTAGGAGTATTATTACCTCATCCTGGAACTATGGTTCTAGCATTTGACTCACATACGTTGGCTTATGCTCTACTGTATCGCCCAAATTGACTTCCAAAAGGGGATCTTGAACGTCGGCCTTCAGATCGCCCAGCTTTGCTGTGGCCATTTCGAATTCCTCCATCTGAATCTCTTCCTCTTTCAGCATTTCTTCCTTGTAGATACAATTGGCCAGATTTACCCCATAATCGGTTGGGCCGATCTCTAGTCTCCTATCGGCCAGATATGTGCACCATCTGACCATGCTGGTCTTTAAGGCTAGCTATCTCTGGACTTTAGTCGGTTGTGGATTCATCAATAAAGTCTTGTTCATTAATCTCGATTAGCCTTAGTTCTTCAGTCCGATTGGGATTGTGGTAGTATGACTTCAAGTCTTGTAGAGCTACCTTGTGGGGTGTGAATGCATTACCACATCCGAACAACTTGATTGGCCCGATGTCGTCTTCATATAGAACCGCATCGGTCATTTGTACACATGCTACGAACGATCTCGTGTTAGCCCCTACTACTTCAACCTCATCACTTCTATAGAAAATCAGTAGTTGATGCAAGGTAGAAGGAATACAATATTTAGGATGGATCCAGTCTCGGCCTAGTAGTGCATTATATGTGGTCGATGTCTCTACTATAAAGAAGGCTGTCATGACCGTCTTGCTTCCAACGGTTAGCTCCAAAGGTAGGATACCCTTGGTCCTTGAGGGTGTCCCCGTGAATTTCTGTACATTCATTTCGGTCAGAATCAGCTCTGACTCAAATTTCTGGAGAACCCTTAACATGATATGGGGTATGATGTTAATAGCAGATCCTCTATCCATGATAATCTTGTTTATTGGGATTTCTTCAATATGTCCTTTGACATACAAAGGCTTCAAGTGCTGAGACATCTGATAGGTGGGTTTTTCAAAAAACCACCTTGATGGGCCCTGTTGGTCTCTGTCCGTCTTCTGTTTATTGTCCTTTCGGCCATAAGATAAGTTATCTTAGGCCGATCGGACTGTTGATCGGTAGCATGCACGTTCTTGCTTGTGGATTCCACTACATCAGGCTTGACGGTTTCTTCTCCATTACAAAACACGTTTTCTATTATGGCCGACTCTTCGGTCTGGCCTTCTATGACATCCCCCTTTATAGCTGTTGGTTGTTCTGCCTTAACCATGAAGAACATGGGTAGAGTAAGCATCATGTTTGAAGATAAACCCTTTGGAATCATCCTGAATTGAACTAACGAGTCGTCTGAATCTCCAAAATCATCAGTCTCTTCATCCATTAAACCCACGTCAGGCTTACCTTCCTCTGTTGCCTTTTCTTGCCTAAACATCTCCTTTGGGCATTCAGTGGCCTTCATAGCTCCCTTGCCTGTTTTCTTCTCCAAAATGATCCCTCCATCAACTAGTGGATGTCCCAGAGGATCGACCACATAGGGTGGCTGAATCCTTGGGGGGTTGTAAGCTCAATTCTCCCAGTATTACCGTTCTCTTTCAGCCTACCTTGCTCTCTGGAGCCTTCTTTTTTGGAATTTGCTGTACTTGGGCATAGCTGGGAATTTGGGATGTTCAGCCCTATACCACTTTCCTTCATCTACCCTTGGTGGTAGTACCATCCTTGAACGGATATCCAAATTTACGACCTTTCCTAGTCCATTCGGCCTCATTGGTGGCTGACAACGCCCTGCCGATTTCTGTTGACGGCACTATTTTTCATGAATAGTAATTATACCTGTGTAGTATAACCCCATTCCTTTGAAAACAAAAGCTTCCATGTACCGATAATCGAAAATTAACTTCCTTTTGTTTACAATCTTTTGTGGCTTGGTTAAGGGCTAACCAATCCATCCCTAGTATCACATTGAAATGGTTCATCACAATCGATATAAGATCTACGGTCATCAACTTCTCTCCCAATTTGATCTCACAGTCCTTGCATACCATAGACGTCACTATTGGCTTCCTAAGGGGTACGACAATAGATAATTCATATCCTAACAGTACCGATCTAACATTCAAAAATTCAACAAAATCATGCAATACAAATGAATGCGTAGATCCTGGATCAACAAGTATGCGTGCTAAGTGTGAGCATACGAGCATCATACCTGAGACCACTATATCAGTAATAGCCACATCTCCAGGATTCATCTGAAATGACCTCCCCTGACATTGCTCTATCTTTGATCTCCTCTCATTAGACTGCTTAGGCTTCGAACCACTGGAAGACATAGAACTTGTTCCTTGTTGGGGACGCTTCCTTGGACAATTCCTGGATTGATGCCCAACCATCCTACAATCATAACACTTGCCCCTCATATCAGGTGTCAAACCAATACTATTCATCCCTTGAATTTTGTTCTAAAAGTTAGTTAGAAAACATCAGTCGGTGTGTGGTCGATTGCAAAGTGAGCACAACGGTATATTACTTAGTGGTCTCATAGAATTGTTGAAACTAGAACTAGAGCCTTGTTTAAACAGCCTCTTGAAAGATCTGCCTTAGTTCCGATCTCCACCCTCAATACCTCACTTTGAAAAAGTCTACAGACAGCTTTGGGGACTTCATTAAGCTTGAGCACTACCTTTCATCCACAGACTGATGGACAAACTGAACGAGTTAACCAAGTAATGGAAGATATGCTTCGGGCATGTGTTATTGATTTTGAGATCTCATGGAAGACACATCTACTGCTGATAAAATTTGTGTACAACAACAGTCACCATTCGATTATAAGAATGGTACCCTTCGAGGCATTGTATATATATATATTATATATAGAGAGAGAGGGAGGGGGGGAACATAAGCTTACCACATGGGGATCAATTGGAAGTAGGGAGATTGGGTAAAGAGGCTGAAGGGCATAGAAGTATATATATGCAGAAAGACAGAAAGGCGTTTCCTATTCAATGATCTAGCAGAGGCGGCGTTGGGCACTATTATGGAGGCGAGAAAATGCTTTAATTAGGTATATCTCCATCGATTCAATTGATTTGGGAAAGCAAGGGTCGTTGCTGTTTCAAAGCGTTGAGGCTTGATTGCAAGAAGAGAGTAAGAAGACGATGAATGGTTTTCTCATTAGGGAAGGACACGTAGGATTTTTATTAGATGGAGGAGATGCTTACGTGGAAGGCTGTGGAGTCTTCATTTGTTTCAATCTTTATATATATCTACTACTATATAATAAGAAGACAGGCCCATTAAGCAAGCACGTCAAAAAATATGAACTTCCTCTTTTACCCTTCACTACATCATAATTACTCATATATATCTATCTATACATCGTAAGGATATATTGATTTGTGTGAGGGTAAATCTGTCATTTTGGACAAATAATTACATTCAAGTCAGCTTTTGAAATTTTATTTACTATAATAATAAGGTTTTAATCAACAATCTTGTGTCTAATTACATTTGGGTCAACAATTTTTGGGAGATTTATTATTCACTTCAAAAAAAGTCAACAAAAGTTGCTATTTTGGTGGTTATTTAGGAATTGGTCACTAATATTTACAATTTGGTCAACTTCTTCTCTCAAATGATGTTTCAACCAACAATTTGTGTCTAATTACATTTGGATCAATAATTTTTGGAATATTTATTATTCACTTAATAAAAAGTCAAAAAAAAAAGTGGCTATTTTAGTGGTTATTTAGGAATTGGTCACTAATTTTTTCAATTTGCTCAATTTCTTCTCTTAAATTTAGGATTCATATATTGTAATATGTGTAATTGCATTTAGGTTAGCAAGTTTTGGGATATTTATTATTTACTTTAAAAAAAATTTAAAAAGTGGCTATTTTAGTGGCTATTTAGGAATTGATCACTAATTTCACATTTTGGTCAACTTCTTCTCTAAAAATTAAGTTCTGGTATTTCTAAAATGTCAAATAAAGTGATTATTTTAGTAGTTATTATGAATTGATCACTGTTTGCTATGTTTATTTATTTGGGCGCGCCAGAGCCGTGTTAGGTAGACCCAAACTAATAAAGACAAAATTTCCTAAAAACACTTGTGTGAGTGATACACAAGGTTTCATGAATCTAACATATAACAGGCGATTATGCGAATAAGTAGGAAAGTACCCTTATTCTAGGTCCCTAGACAGTGTTAAAGTACACAAGTCTAGCAAGTGATGAAGAAAAGAAATTAAATAAAAATAGGATTTTTATTTAATTGTGGAAGAAAAGAAAAATTACAAGGATGTAATTAAAAGCTAAGAAAGCCTAAAAAAAACTAAGAATGCATGTTGAATGCTTTTTGGATGCGGTTGTCGAAGAGACGCGGAGTGATTTTGCAACTTGGCCTGCCTGCTGATTTATAGCAGCCATGGATGTCTTCGGGATAAGGCAAGAAAATCTTCATAATAATAATCTAGTAAAAAATACCAGATTTATCTCCCATAATCTGCTAATATCTGCCATATCTTTAAATAATATATACACACGCGTATATATATGCAGCTTGAATCTAGTCCATATCCAGTCTTGGTGCGGCTGACTTAGCTAGCAAGTAAAAGATATACTTCCATATCAATGTGATAATGTTTTCCATATTCTACCAATATTATCTTTCCATAACTGATAATATCAATCAATAACTTCCCTTATCACAATATGGGTAATATTAAATTGAAGACCTTTTAGAGTTGGTAACCTGTCATAGTGGATCCTCTACATATATACACACATATATATATATATTTATATTCCCATGGTGGCCAAATAATTGTGCTGCCCGAATACCTCTTACTTGCCAACCAGTGATTGAATTAATATGGCAGCCAATTAGTGCGTGGCCCACCATAGTTGAATGGCATGTCCAAAACAAATGATGGTTGACGGGAATGGGCCCAAATGCTTGGCAGCCTGTTGGAATTTAAAACCAAATTGATGTTTGCTCAAAATGGTAACCAATCACCAACCTTAATGAAATTACTAATGTGCCTTTAAATATAAGCCCGTTGGAAATGTAACTAGTCTGCCCGATCATATGAACACAAGGGAAGCCCGATGGCATTGATGCCCGATCATATAATGATCAGCCCGAGTGAGAAAGGGTACTAGCTCGATGGCGATTCAATACAGCCATATTGAAGCAGGGTCCACTTTGTGTAGTGGCCCGATTAAATGGTGATCAGCCCGATTGAAGTAGCCCGATCAAATAATGATCAGCCCGACTGAATTTGAACCAGTCATTTAGCCATTAATTTTTCCATCGGTCTCTAAGTCCGATTAAAATATCTCAATTGGCCTTAAGCAAATTTTGACTTAAAAAAAATGTGATTTTTAGGTGCAAACAATTGCCCCCCTGGCTGTTTAAAATGAAAAAAACTTGAAATTTTGAATAGCCATATTTTTCTCATTCGGCCTTATTGTTTAGTCCGAATTTTGTCCCTCTTTTTTTTCTTAATGACCGACGACTATTTGCCACAGTGAAGCTCAAATAATCAGTCCTCTCCTTGTCCAGACCCATTCATGGTAACCCGATGACATCGGACACATACTTATGACCGACTGCCCATAAAATTTTAATAAACATCGGACCATTACTATTTCCATCTGCCTTAGTGCTTAGACCGATGAATTGACATGAAATTATCACGTTGGTCCTATTCTAGCATTTGTATTGAAACAAGCCACATGAAAATGCCTTACCAATGCAGCTGATCATCGGGCCCACCATATTGAACTTTTAACCCTTTACTTTGTAGCATACACACAGGTAACAACTTCGTATAATCGGGCTTCACCACTTGACTGTCACACAAGCACTTCTGACACTACACCATCGGCCTCTATGTCCGATTCAGCATCCTAAGCATCCTTCCAGCATTACTTTATTTATTATTATTATTTCTCTTGCTTTCGGTCTTGTGAGTCCGAATAGCACTATTAGTTAGACCGAATTAATATTTTCACCTTCGGTCTTAATAACTTTTCAGTCTCTCGATAATACCATTGTTGCAGAAAGAACCACCAAATTACATTTAGCTTTTTGGTGGCATCCACACAGCCAACGTGGATGTAAATCAACCCAAGCCAAATAATTAATTGGCTTAAAATGGAGAATATAATCGGTCACTACAACAAGACCGAAATATTTAAACAACTCCTTGAGGCTGAGTTTCCTCAAAGGAATATGTTTAAAAACTTCATGGACCGACTTAGAATCAATCGGTCTCGGCGAAGCTTGCCCCCGGGATCTTCATCGCCGATTTCTTCATCAACAAGGGGGTCTTCACCATCGTCCTCCTCAGTAACGGCCCTATGGCCGATTCCAGATCACTCGGCCTGTCACTTTCCGCCCTTTCGGCCTCAACAGAATTTTGAGGCTCGTCTTGAATTTGCCCCCCGGGTGCTTCGTCGTCTTCTTCAACGTCGGCGAGGAGCTCTATAGCCGAAATAAAAATTTTCGGCCTTTCCTCAAAAATTATTTTTTCGCCGTCTTGCCCCCCAAGCGGTTTGGATAGCGTGGAATCAAGATGACCAGAGACATTGGCCTCTTGATTTAGAGCGGTAACATCAGCCTTCTCGGGCCGTTATGGTTTTAGGAGTTTAAGTTGAAGAGCGATATCATTAAGGACACCACTACAACTTTCTCGAGAAGCAACCAATTCGTCTTGTTCTTCAACTTGCAAATCTGATAAGCCGATTGGTTTTTGCTTCCAACCACCACCTAGCAACTCATCCCGAGACATGAAAGAGTTTCCATTGGGGGGTGGACAGTCAGCTCCACTCGCTTGAAGGTGGCCGATACCTTGGGTAAAATACTTAACATCGGCCTCAAAACACCAGATCTTTTCGTAAAGATCATGGATGGCAAAATCATATGGGGCTACAATGGCGTGCCGATTTGGGTACTGCGGATCCCACGACTTGTCCCATAAAGCCTTGTAAGTAGCAGATTTATCGTTTTTGAGACGATTAATCACTTGTTGAAGTTGGCTGATTGATTCATTACACCAACCAATTTGGTTGTAATAGAATTGCAACCATACTTCGGTGAACATGATTCATCACTCGGCGGTCCCACCGGGCGTGCCAAATTGTTTGCTATGTTTATTTATTAGGGCGTGCCAGAGCCTTGTTAGGTAGACCCAAACTAATAAAGACAAAATTTCCTAAAAGCACTTGTGTGAGTGATACACAAGGTTTCATGAATCTAACTTATAACAGGCGATTATGCGAATAAGTAGGAAAGTACCCTTATTTTAGGTCCCTAGACAGTGTTTGAAGCACACAAGTCTAGCAAGTGATGAAGAAAAGAAATTAAATAAAAATAGGATTTTTATTTAATTGTGGAAGAAAAGAAAAAATTACAAGGATGTAATTAAAAGCTAAGAAAGTCTAAAAAAAACTAAGAATGCATGTTGAATGCTTTTTGGATGCGGTTGTCGAAGAGACGCGGAGTGATTTTGCAACTTGGCCTACCTGCTGATTTATAGCGGGCATGGATGTATTCGGGATAAGGCAAGAAAATCTTCAGAATAATAATCTGGTAAAAAATACTAGATTTATCTCCCATAGTCTGCTAAAATCTGCCATATCTTTAAATAATATATACACACGCGTATATATATGCAGCTTGAATCTGGTCCATATCCAGTCTTGGTGCGGCTGACTTAGCTAGCAAGTAAAAGATATACTTCCATATCAATGTGATAATGTTTTCCATATTCTACCAATATTATCTTTCCATAACTGATAATATCAATCAATAACTTCCCTTATCACAATATGGGTAATATTAAATAGGAGACATTTTAGAGTTGGTAACCTGTCATAGTGGATCCTCTGCATATATACACGCATATATATATATATATATTTATATTCCCATGGTGGCCAAATAATTGTGATGCCCGAATACCTCTTACTTGCCAACCAGTGATTGAATTAATATGGCAGCCAAGTAGTGCGTGGCCCACCATAGTTGAATGGCATGTCCGAAACAAATGATGGTTGACGGGAATGGGCCCAAATGCTTGGCAGCCTGTTGGAATTTAAAACCAAATTGATGTTTGCTCAAAATGGTAACCAATCACCAACCTTAATGAAATTACTAATGTGCCTTAAATAGAAGCCCGTTGGAAATGTAACTGGTCTGCCCGATCATATGAACACAAGGGAAGCCCGATGGCATTGATGCCCGATCATATAATGATCAGCCGAGTGAGAAAGGGTACTAGCCCGATGGCGATGCAATACAGTCATATTGAAGCAGGGTCCACTTTGTGTAGTGGCCCGATTAAATGGTGATCAACCCGATTGAAGTAGCCCGATCAAATAATGATCAGCCCGACTGAATTTGATCCAGTCATTTAGCCATTAATTTTTCCATCGGACTCTAAGTTCGATTAAAATATCTCAATCGGCCTTAAGCAAATTTTGACTTTAAAAATGTAATTTTTAGGTGCAAACAATCACTAATATTTACATTTTGGTCAACTTCTTCCCTCAAATTCAGGATTTATAGATTGTATTAGAATATCAATTAATGCCTGCAAACACATTCATGCCATTTTTTTTTAGAGGAAATACCCTACTTATGTCATATATTTTTAGTGATACTTTATTAGGTATATTTACTACTCATTTATAAGATAGTCATAATTATCAACTTCTTCCGTAAGAAGAGTTTTAGATTAAATAGTTACATTTACAATTTTCTATTTAACTGTTTTAACATCTTATTATATAATTTTAACAACCACGTAACCATACAAAACGACACAATTAAATTTCCTGCGCATCAGGTTAAAACTAAAAAATTTCAAATTTCTTAATGAATCAAAGTTAGACCAATTTTTGAATTTAAATCAAAATGTCCAATTCCCTCATTAACTATTTTTCAACCTTTTTCTTTTCTTTCATCTTTTTCTTTCTTCTTCATCTACTATCATTATTACCACTATATGGTATATGGTGCACACATTGAACCACCACCACCACCAACCGTCGCCCACCAAATAAAATAAATACTAATAAATTATAATTATAGTAATTTTTTTTTAGAAATAGGATTGACAAATTATATACAAATAAATAAAAAAAATATTTATTTGTTATTTCAAAGTAAAAATTAATGTCATTTAGGTTTTCACTTTACACATAACAAAAGAGGGACTATAAGTGTCGACTTTCGATAACACGAGATAAAATATAATTAATCCAAAATTCATTTGAAATTCCATATATGGACAATAGGAATTACCAACTACACAAGGATTGAGGAATAGAAAAGCCTACTGTGAACTTCTCAAAATCTATTCTGTATACACATGAGAAAATATATACATGTTGTATACATTGCATCAATGTATAACCAAGTCCAATAGCACCAATGATTCTTTTTTCTTTTCTTTTTTCCCCGTTTTTTTTTTGGGGTCACATTACAAATATGATAGGGATACACACCAGCTTTAAATACATATACCTTATACCGTGTAAGTGATGCACAGAAAAATGTAAAAAATTCAAACAAAAGATACATACATTTAAAACACAATGTGTCATTTGATGTGTCGTTTGGTGTGTATCGCTGTTATTATTGGTCACAGTATGCACCAATTGATCACTAACCTGGAACTGTCTAATAAAGTATACCCAGCTTAAATCCCATAAATGCCCTCACACGTGCACACTCATAGACTTTCAGCCTCCTGTTACACACGAGAGCATCAGGTGGTGCATGACGCACCGCTAAAAAATGCTACGGCCCCACGTAAAATGCATTTTCACTTCACTGGTCTCATTTCAGAAGGGCTGGAGGTACATATACATATCGTTCATCGGTGACATCTGATAACTACTCTGTAACTGAGGGCCAGGAGGGACAATGTCCATGGTGGCCTCCAAGTAATTAAACTGAAAATCAAGGGCAGCCTTGTCCCACTCGCTCAGCTTTTGCTCGCTCTGGACCTCGCACGTGAATTCCGGTGACACCACGTGCTCCGAACAACTCGAGTCCGTGTGGAGCCTCGGGACAGAATCAGATGTGTCGAGGTACACAAACTCATTGAATGTCCCCGCCGCCGGTAAAATCTCCGGCAGTGGCGGCGGCGGCGGCGGCGGCGGTTGATTCCGGCTGTGGGTCAGAATGTCCGGCTTACGTTCGTCACTCTCAGATAAATTCGTTACCCTCCGGCTGCTGACGTGTTGCTTCATAGCTGCCCCTTTTTTGTTGTAAATGCGGCACAAGACCCAATCGTCCAGCTGCAATATCAAAACCCTTAAATCAATATTCAATAACCAATCGGATAGATGTATATATATATATACTATATATATATATAAGCGTGTTTTGCCAAACACAGTTCGTAGATATTTGATTGCTGAAATCACGATAGATGAAATGCCGTTTGAGAGGATAAACCCGCGTTTGCATTAAGCTATGGGGGTGTTTTTGACAATTTTCCCCTATGTATGACGTAATTGTCCATGTATGAATGATCAATAACCTAACATATACTCCCTCTGTCCTATTTTATGTGTCCATCTTTTTTTTTTGAGATTTTCCAAAATTATTGTCCACTTTTATAAATTAGTATGCAAAATTTGCTTAGTTTCCCAAACTACCTTTCCTTACAATTAACATCAAAACAAAACAAAAAAAATGCAATGATTATGAACAATTGAAAAAAGTAGGTGTAGATTCTTTTTATCCCCTTAAATAATTAAATTCTTCAAAATAGACACATAAAATGGAACGAAGAAAGTACTTATTTTTTAAGCAATCCACGTAAGACATTTGTCAGCCACATTAAATTTTTTTAAGAGACTCTAGTATTATAGTGTTTCAGGGACTACCGTTATACATAGTCCCAACCACTCTTATCATCACATTATCATCTTTATTTGGTACCTCAAACTTGATGGACCCCGTGATTTATCAGAAAGTGCATATATCACCACCTTCCGTTTCGGCAGATTCTTTAGAAAGCTGGTTGGCACATTCAGCCTGATAACCGAGTCTTTGTCATTCCTATGGTCTTGTTTGGCAATCCATAAAAATAGTGTCCATTTGCTTTTGTTTTGATTTTTTTTTTTTTTAAATTTTATTTTATAAGCTTTCTATTTTTGATTTAACTTTTATAAATATCAACCATATTTATTTGACCAAAAAAAAAAATACATATATATAGTTTTAATAAAAAATATATATATAACCGGTTTATTACCCTTCCCAAACTGCCCTCAGTTTTGAATACCAAACGGCTAATACCCAATTGGAAATTTGGTAACGGCAAGGCCAAAATAGTCTTTCTATTTTCAACCGGTCAAGTTAGCCAAACCATGTGAATCGTGAAATGTCAATTTTGATGTATTATTATGAGTCAGCCGTATGTATTTATAATTTTATACCCTTAAGCTGTTGTTTTTCTTGCGAACCGACCGGTCCACATCTGCTAGCCTGTACTCATGCATGATCCAATTACTTTTTTCTCCCTTGGGCGCTTTTCCAGTATAAAACACCAAAGCCTTCTTAATACCGACCGGTTTGGGATGCCCAATCGGTTTATCCGCCCCTGTAGCCTTCCAATATCCAGTTCCGGCCGCCCGGTTCGGTCTAGAACCGTTGGGGTACTTCCGGTCCCTTGGCGAGAAAAAATACCATTCCTTCTCTCCGTACAAGGCCAAACCTGTAAATTCAACAAATACACATTTAACATTAATTTTTCAGAAGTTCGATATAAAATTTTTATATATAATGAATTAATTGAGTTTAAATGAGAATTCTTTCATAATTTGAATCAAAAGTTCCTGAGTAGTACTAAAACTTAAATCACATCAAATTGTGATATTATAAAAATTTCACAAATTTTCCATTGAAAGACTTTTTACTAGGACAAAAAGTTTATTTTATAGAAGTTTTTGACTTAAATTGTTATAATTCTTTTATCTCAACAAAAAAATAAGGATTAATTTTGAAAATATAAATAAAATACTAGAATTAAAAAGAATTACCCGGAAGATTCCAAGGGTCATACTTGTACAAATCAATCTCTGCAATTATAGGAACAGCAATCGGCTGAAAGGCACATTTTCGGCAGAGGTAGTGCATCACCAGCTCCTCATCCGTCGGATGAAATCGGAAACCAGGAGGCAGCTGTAACTCCGCTGTCATTCTCTCTCTCTCTCTCTCTCTCTCTCTCTCTCTCTCTCTACTATTTTGATGGTGGAATGAAGGGGGACTGTCAAATTCAAATTGAAGGGGGTGGGCTGTGAACTGAGACGGCGCTTGAAACTTAGAACGCTAGGGAGAGAAGGGAATATATAGAGGGGTGAGGGGACACGTGTCAGAAAGAGCCGGAGGGTATACAAAAATCGCGTGTAAATCCAAAAGCTGAAAGCAAGGGGACACGTGTCGGATGGGAAAGTAGGTGTGTGCGTGTCTATAGCCCACATGGAGGTGATTTTGTCACTGCTTACGTTATTTTGTTTGGACGGATGTGTCTTGTCAATCGGCTGAGATGAGTGGCTTATCTCTACGGTTCTAGAGTGTTCTTGTCAAGTCGGCGCGGTTTTGTACTTTTTTTTTTTTTTTAGTAATATTTGGGGCACTAACAAAATTCACTAACACTTACTAACACACTCTATCTCTCTCCTAGTGGTATCGTGCGATCCGTAGTGGATCGCACGATACCACTAGGAGAGAGATAGAGTGTGTTAGTAAGTGTTAGTGAATTTTGTTAGTGCCCATAGCATTGCCCTTTTTTTTTTTACTCCGTATTTTATTTAAAACTTGGGGTCTTGAGCCGACAGATATGTTCTGGTGGTGTCCATAATTTTTAGCCCCGACTTTTCTATCTTTCCTATTTGTCATCTCGAATTGTGAGAAGTTTCACATATAAGAAAGTGAGTTATAATCGTTAGATGAGTATCTAAGTAATAAATGCATTTTTAGATTCTTGGGAGTCTGATGACTAACTGCTCATTCAACGGTTAAAATCTGTCTTCTCATATGAAAAACTACTCACTATAGACTTGCCCAAAAGTTAATGTTTGCAGAGAAATAGGAAAAGTTAAGGGTAAATTACATATTTGAGGTATATGACAATTACAGAGATTTCTTTTCTAGTTTGAAAAATAACATCCACTTGTCCTCTATTTACTTTTTGTCTGCACGACTACCTATTTACCCCTTATCTTGTTAAATATGTGAGTGTGCGCGCGGGCGCATTAGATAAAATTTTATATACATTAGTAATTTTTTACAAATTTAGATTTATAGTATTTAGTCTTAACTTTATAAAAATTTTCTGCTCGAATAAACAAACTTTAGAAAAATTTATCAATAAAAGGGTAATGCTATGCTTTCCAAAAGTGTTTCCCAACACATGTGGCAGTGGACCCAATTAATTTTGATTGATTAATGTTAAAGTGGTTCCACAATGGTCCACTTTAATATCATTTGGGATAAAAATTTGAAAAGCATAGCATTTGTTTGCACCTAAAAACCGCCAAATATTTTTAAGCCCGATTGGTATAGAGCGATGGGCCTGGAGGTAATTGGGCTAAGGCATGTCTAGAGCTGGCTGGCCCAAAGTGATAAAGGATCATCGGGTTTGGAGAAGCGTTACCAAGAGATTTGAGAAGCCAACCTAGTTGACCCGGTAGGATGGAGCCCGATAGGCAGCATAGAGTATGTATGTATCAATCGGGCATCATTTGTAAAAATAAGGAAGTAATGACGTGCATTAAAGCCCGAGTGGGATGCCAGGCACAGAGGACCTCTATCGGGCATCCGTAAGATATGGCACAGTGTCAAAGCGGAAGCCCGATGGGTAGCTAGGAGAGCAGACTTGGCTATCGGACATCATATTTGAGATAAGCGGTGAAGGCCAGTTGTATGAGCCCGATCGTCCACAAGCACTTGATACACCGACATCGGACATGAAAGCAAGGGAGGATAGCAGGAGCTTGCGGGAGCCCGATGAAGCCAAGAATAACGGTGGTAAGGCCGATGGGTGTATCATGAAGGCGGTTCAGCTTTTGGCTGTCATTTGCGACGCCATCCTAGATTTGGGAGAATCAGAATCCATTTTGGAAAGAATCTGATCACGTCCAGCTGGATTTAGAAGGTTAAACCCTGAATAAGTGGGATTGATTAAATCAGAATTTGGATAAGGTAAGAGTTGGAGTTAAGGAAGGATTCTACTAGCTGTCATGTGCGGGGGGGCGCAAACTAAGGAGTCCTTTCCTAATCAGAATTCATCCATGGCCGCTATAAATATGAAGGCAGGTCAACTGTGCTGAGGACTCCGCGTCATCTCGAAAAACAACACACACTGCATCCAAAAAGCATTCAAAGCATTCAAAGCATTCAAACCTTTGTGTTCTTTCTGCATTCGTAGCAAATAGGTCTACCCTCGTTTGTTATTTTCTTTACTATTTTCATTTTTACGAACGATCAGAGCCTGTTCTGATTTTGTTCTTCGATTATATGTTATATTTTCCAAACACTTAATAAAATGTGTATTTTATTAATCGTTTGTGATTTGTTTACCTGGTAAACTTTACACTATTTGGCTTGTGCGCTTCAGTACTACCAAGGGATTTTTGGTGAGGGTACTTTCCTACTCACCTTACACATCGTTTTGATAGAAGTTAGATTCATTAAGCCTTGAGTATCACTCACTGAAGCATTTAGGAAATTAGTTTACACGCTTCGAACCACTATTGGTTTTGGCACGCCCGCGCAAAACTACTAGCAAACATTTTGGCACGCCCGGTGGGACCATAGTGCTAGAATATGCCTCCTAAGAAGAACGGGAAGAACGGGCAGGAAGATCCTATCCCTGACCCATCTGCTGAAGAGAGTACAGGCCGCTCCCCTGTGGACAGCGGTGTGACTCTAGAGGCAATATCAGAAGCCATGAGAATGAATGTCAAACCTATGAGGTAAGACTATAATGCCTTGATAGGTTCGATGGGTAATCTTAAAGATGTAATAGGCCAAACGGCTGAAATATATCGGGGGCAGACTGACCTAGTCTCGTCTGCTAAGACGACACACTCGAAATTGAACAGCCTAACTAATAGGATGGACCGGCTCATAGCTATACTTGAGGCTAAAAGCAATGACTAGCAAGCCTCAGGATCAGCTTCAGGCTCAGGATTAGGATCGGGCATAGGCGCGTCCTAAACGAAAAAGGAGCTACGATACGTGATCCCAAACCTTAGGGGTTCCGATGGCTCAGGCAAACAGCCCGAGTCACAATCCGCAGATGTTGGAGGGTCAGTTGTCACTGATCCTACCGGGTCGGTACCACCATTGACTCCTCTACCTACCGGCCGTAATCCAGAGATAATCGGCCAACAAACCGCCCCAAGGCACACTACAGGGGGGCAGAGGGTTAACGACTATGGTTCTTGGCCTCATCGGGCCAATAATAACCAGCAACAACTACCACCCCTGCAACCACCCCCCATGGTGATAGCTCAACCCATCACGCTGCAACCCATCAATACGGAGGAGTTGGTGGCGGCTATACACGACGAGTATGGCTTGTTCATGAGAAGATTGGAGAGGCCGACATACAGACGGCCGTACCCGCCTAAAATTGACCAAGTCAACTTTCTCCAAGGGTATAAAGTTCCAAACTTTACCCTATTTTCTGGGAAAAGTGAGCACTCCTCAGTAGAGCACATCGGCCGATTCATTGGCAATGCGGCCATGCGGGTAGTAATGACTCTTGAAAGCTGAGGTTGTTCCCTAATTCGCTCACGGGCATAGCATTTTTATGGTATGTCAATCTTCCAGCCAACTCCGTACGAGATTGGCAAGGGATGGAAGAGTTGTTTCACGGCCAGTTCTACAGGACTGAGCCCGAGACATCCTTGGTAGACTTGTCTAGGATGCTCCAACTGGTGGGAGAGACCGTTGAGACTTACATAGCCCGATTCAGGAAGGCTAAGTACAGATGCAAGACGGTCTTGTCCGAAGAAGAATACGCTAAGATGACAATGGGTGGAATGTCTTTCGAGCTTCGTAAAAGGTTCGAAGGGACTGATTTCTGTGATTTGTTCGAGCTGGCCATGAGGGCCGCTCGTTACGAGCGTATCCTATTGGAGGAACAGGAGAAGAAGAGTACCTCCAAAGGAACATATTACAAAGATCCCAACTACGAAGTCCACTTAGCGGATTGTGACCTCGAGGCAGAGATTGATATGGCCGATCTAATCTCTAAGAGGCCGATTGTGTGTAACGCCTTGAACAAACCCATTAACAATAACGCTGCTGCTAAAAAGATGGCGTTCGAGGCATGCAAAAATTATACGTTTGATATAACCATGGCCGATCAGATTTTCGATGCCCTCTTGGCTGAAAAACTGATCAGGCTGGGCGATGGTCATCGGATCCCTAAGGCCGATGACATCAAGAACAAAGAGTATTGTAAATGGCATAATTCCTGGAAACATTCCACTAATAACTGCGTTGTTTTCCGTAATGTGATACAGGAGAACGTGGAGAAAGGGGTGTTCAAATTCTCGGACAAAGTCATGGGAGTTGATTCAAATCCGTTCCCTCAGATCACTAGAGCCAACTTGGTCGTTCCCGATCTGACCAGATTGACTAAGCTGAGATAAAAGGTGGACCTGTCCGAGACAAAAGTGGAGTGGCCAGAAAGGCAGCGAGAAGGAAAGTGGATTGCGATATCGGCCACCGAAGGGCCGAAAATAACAATTTGCGAGCTCTAGAACACTTATAAGGAGCGAGAGGAAGCGGAACGGAAAGCAGCCGATGTTGAAACGGCCCGATCAATGACTGATAGTTTGATTGCAGAGCTGCGGCATCAACTCAATATTATAGAACAAGGCCTATGCTCCAAGTGCAAGGCCGATATCCAAAAGGAGGCCTCTAGCCCAAGCAAGAGACCAAGGACGAATGCGCATAGTCTAAGAAGATCTGTGCACGAAAGGCTCTCGCTGCCTAAGCAAGGGCAGGTTAAGCCCGAATGGAAACCAAAACCAATGTTGCCAACAGCTAGTGGCATCGAGGGCTCAGGCCGTATGGAGGAAAAGCAACATCGGCCACGACCAAGAATGATTGCGTCAGAAAGGGCCATCGCTTCGTACATCCGTTCTAGGATGATACTACCACCAAGGGTGAATGAAGGGAAGTGGCACAGAGTTGAACACCCCAAGTTCCCAGTGGTGCCGCAATACAGTAAATCTCAAAAAAGGAGATTCTAGAGGGCTAGACAGGCCAAGAGGGAAAGGCAGTATTGGGAGGATCGGGCATACGATCCTCCAAGGGTCCTTCAACCTTATCTCCATAAGACCGATGAACAGGTGGCAAAAGAAGAAGAGCACGTGTTCGATAAGAAAGCGGGTAAAGGGGTGACGCATACCACAGAACGCCTAAAGAGAATCTTCGAGCAAGAAAAGCTAGAAGGAGAGTGTAAGCCAGAGATCGATTCTATGGATGAGGAGAATGATGATTATGGGGATGAAGGTGAGTCATCGATTCAATTCGGAACTATCCTGAAGAAATTATCTGCAAACATGGTGTTTACTCTGCCCAAGTCTTTCATGGCCAAGCCAGATCAGCCAATGACCATGGAAGGAGACGTAATAGAAGGCCAGACCAAAGAGTCAGCCATGCTAGAAGATTAGTGTTGGGGTGGCAGAGAAACCATCAAACCCAACGTAGTAGAAGCCACGAGCAGGAACATGGATAATACTGACATGTAGACCGATCGGCCAAAGATAACAATCTTGAGACCGAAAGGGTTGCAAACTGAAGAAGGATTGAAACCAGCAGGACCGGTCAAGGTTATTTTTAAAAACCTACTTATCAGATGTCTCAGCACTTGAAACCGCTGTACGTAAAGGGATATATCGAAGGGATTCTTGTAAATAGAATATTGGTTAATGGGGGGTCTACCATTAACATCATGCCCCAAATAATGCTGAGGGTTCTTCAGATGTCCGAGTCGGAATTGATTCCGACCGAGATGAATGTTCAAAGCGTCACAGGTACACCATCAAGGACGAAGGGTATCCTACCTCTGGAGTTGACTGTTGGAACTCAAACGATCATGACTGCCTTTTTCATCGTCGAATCATCGGCCACTTACAACGCATTGCTAGGCCGTGATTGGATACATCCTAATTACTTTATCCTTTCTACTCTCCATCTGTTGTTGATTTTTTGGAGAGACAACGAAGTAGAAGTGGTTGGGGCTAATACAAAGTTGTTCGTAGCATGAGTGCAAATGGATGATGCAGTATTATACGAGGATGATATCGGACCAGTTAAGTTATTAGGACGTGGCAAATTAGGCAAGCTAAACGCAGTCACGTTCCGTAAAGGAATTTTACCGGACCTGAATTTCGGTTACCACAATCTCAGTCAGACAGAAGAATCAAGGCCGATTGAGATTAATGAGCAAGAGGACGTCAATGGATCCACAATTGATTGAGGTTGAGAGACACCTGGCCCTAAAGGCCAACATGGCCAGATGTTGTGCATATCTGGCCGATAGAAGATTGGAGATCGACCCTGTTGACGGAATGATTAATATGGTCGATTGTATCTATGAAGAAGAAACGCCAAGAGAGAAAGAGATTCAAATGGATGAATTGGAAAGGGCCATGGCCAAGCTCGATGATTTGAAAGCTGACGTATAAGACCCACTATTGGAGGTCGACCTGGGCGATGAAGGAAAACACAAGCCTACATATGTAAGTCATGTGCTCAAGCCACAGTTTCAGGCCGAGATCATTGCTCTCTTATACAAATACAAGGATTGCTTTGCTTGGGATTACGATGAAATGCCCGGACTATCCAGGGAATTGGTGGAACACCGATTACCAATTAAGGCGGGGTTGAGGCCTTTCAAACAGCTTCCCCGGCGCATGTCACCTGAAGTTACGCAGAAGGTGAAAGAGGAAATTGAGAGGCTTTTGGGGGCTGGTTTCTTTCGAGCTGCTAGGTACGTGGAATGGGTGTCAAATGTAGTTCCAGTGGTGAAGAAAAATGGGAAGCTGAGAGTCTATATTGATTTCAGGAACCTAAAGCTAGCTACCCAAAAGATGAGTATCCTATGCCCATGGCCGATCAGCTAATTGATTCGGCCGCCAAACATAAGATTTTGTCCTTTATGGACGGGAACTCGGGGTATAACCAGATTTACATCGCCGAAGAGGATGTCCTGAAGACTGCTTTTCGGTATCCGGGGGCAATTAGAACCTTTGAATGGTTGTCATGCCTTTCGGTCTAAAGAACGCTGGTGCCACCTATCAACGGACAATGAATTAAATCTTCCATGATATGATCGGACAGTTCATGGAGGTCTACATTGATGATGTGGTGGTAAAATCAAGAGATAACGTCGATCATTTGAGGGACTTGGAAAAAGCATTTCAAAGAATGCGAACTCACAAACTTAAGATGAACCCCCTCAAATGTGAGTTCGGCGTCTCAGCAGGGAACTTTCTAGGCTTTTTGGTGCACCAAAGAGGGATAGAGGTTGACAAGAACAAGGCTCGAGCCATCCAGGCAGCGAAGCCACCAGCCAATAAGAAAGAGCTTCAAGGGCTATTCTGGCAGATCAATTTCCTAAGAAGATTTATATCCAACTGTGCAGGGAAAACCCAAGTATGGACCCCAATATTGAAGATCAAGACCGATGAAGAATTCAAGTGGGAAGACAGCCATCAACATGCCTTTGAAGGAATTAAACAATATTTGTCAACTTCCCCAGTATTAATGCCACCCAAGAAGGGTAGGTACCTTAAATTGTACATATCGGCTTCTGACTGCTCCATAGGAAGTATGTTAGCTCAAGACAATGAGCAAGGCAATGAGCAGGCCGTTTATTATTTAAGTAGAATATTAACTCCAATCGAGCAGCGCTAAGCACTGATTGAGAAATTATGTTTGGCATTGTATTTTTCATCACAGAAGTTAAGAACGTATATGCTGCCCGTTTTCACTTACATTATATGTCAAACTGATGTGATAAAATATATGTTGTCAAGACCTATTATGAGAGGCTGAATTAGAAAATGGACATTGGTCTTGATGGAATTTTCCATTCAATACCAATCACAGTAATCGGTCAAGGGCCAGGCCATAGATAATTTTTTGGCCGGTCACCCAGATCCTACTGATTTGGGAGATTCTCTACTAACACCCAAGATTTTAAATACATCCTTGGTCCCATGGACGTTGATTTTTTTATGGTTCCAAAAATGTAGAAGGTGTTGGGGCATGTGTGGTCATTGTATCACTCAAGTATAAGAGGACAAAAATGTCGTTTCGGCTCGATTTCAAGTGCACCAACAATCAGGCCGAATACGAAGTGCTTATTACCGGACTAGAGATACTCCTCGAAATGGGGACTTCGTCCGTGCACATAAAAGGAGACTCAGCGCTGCTGATCAGACAGATATCTGGAGAATTCCAGATAAAAAGTTGGGAACTATGCCCGTTTCATTCTGTAGCCACTCAGCTCATGGAGGCATTCGATGATGTTAATGTGAGTTATATCACGAGGTCCACAAATACCGAGGCTGACAAGCTGGCAAAAACAGGATCGGCCTTATCTTCTAGGAGGAGCTTAGAAGACCAAGTTATCACTGTTTATGTCCGATCATTACTGTCAGTTGCAAGGACAGGTTGGAATACTACCACTAATTCGGTCTTGATGGAGGACGACGATTGGAGAATGCCCATCATTGAATACTTGAATCACCCGAATGTCAGGGTAGACCGAAAAGTTAGACTATTCGTAGTCCGATTTGTGATGCTTGATGGAGAATTGTTCAAGAAGCCCATCAGTGACGACGTGATCTTGAGGTGTTTAGGTAAGAAACAGGCTATGCAGGTTATGGATGAAGTACATGAAGGGATCTGTGGGGCACATCAGGCCGGTACAAAGATGAAGTGGTTGCTGAGAAGATATAACTATTACTGGCCCGATATGCTGAAAGATTGTATCAGCTATGCAAAAGGATGTCAAGCTTGCCAGAAGCATGGCCCGATCCAGCATGTGCCAGCTAAAGAGCTCCAACCAGTAATCAAACCATGGCCATTCCAAGGATGGGCTATGGATTTAATTGGCAAAGTCCTACCCCTGTCATCGGGCCAACACTGTTTTAACATTATAGCTACGGACTACTTTACTAAGTGGGCCGAAGCCATACTATGCAGAATAGTGACTCAGGCCATGGTAATAAAGTTTATTGAAGAGCACATCATCCACCATTTTGGCTTCCCCGAGACTATTACGACCGATCAGGAGTCTGTGCTTACAGGAACGGAAACATTAGCCTTTGCAGAAAGTAGGGGAATCAAAGTTCTCAACTCCTCTCCTTACTATGCCCAGGCTAACGGGCAGGCCGAGTCTACTAACAAAATTCTGAAGGGAATTATTGAGAAGATGATTGATGAGAACCCCAGGGAGTAGGACAAGCTTCTGTCCGAAGCATTATGGGCCTATTGAACATCTAAAAGATCAAGTACCGGAGTAACACCGTTTATGCTGACTTACGGGCATGACACTATGTTACCTATGGAGGTCACTGTTCGATCGGCCAGGAAGGCTTTACAGGATCAGCTTGAGCCCCATAAATACACAGAGGCTATGATAACTGAGTTAGAAGGGCTTGACGAAACAAGGCTCACGGCCTTGGACACATTAAAGGTGCAAAAGTAGTGGGCAGCCCGAGCTTATAACAAAAGGCTAAAAGAGAAGTCTTTTTGCACAGAAGATATGGTATGGAAGGCCGTTTTACCTATTGGAGACAAGGATAACCGTTACGGTAAATGGTCGGTCAACTGGGAGGGACCTTTCATTATCCATCAAGTCAAGAACGGTGGAGCATACAGGCTGCATGATATGGATGGAGGCATTCATCCTAGGTTAATAAACGGTCAGTACTTGAAGTCTTACTATCCTACATTATGAGAAACTATTAATTTGGAATATAGACCGAATCCGGGGCTAGAATATGAACCATTGGAATATGAGCCTGAGCTGGAAAGATCAAAATGTTCATGTATTAAATATTGCTGGGCACAGCATACCTACAAATATGTTCAACGAAAAGCAAAATATACATGTAAGTACAAAGATAGAGGTCGGCCTCTAAGCTAACCCAAAATTCCTAAGCTTGGCCTTTAGATCCTCCCAAATCTTGTTAGCTCCAGCCCGATCTCACTTTGCCTTGTCAAGTTTTTGTGCCCATGCCTTGGATATCGGGATGCTGGTCTGCAATTGATCACTGCACTTCTGGGCGTCTCCACCAAGCTGGGCCAGCAGTTCGTCAATTTTCACTAAGGCCGACTTATTGGTGACGACTTCGGCCTCGCATTGAGCAAGTTAAGCCTTAAGTGTACTGATACATTCTTGCAGCCAAGCATCTTTAGCTATTACTTTCGCCCGAGAGGCCTTCCCAACTTGAAACTTGGCCTTGGCGCCTTGAAAAAATGTCACTACTTTCTGGCGGGAGCTGAGATGACCTTCTGCATCGATATGAACCACCGAGGCCGATCGGTCTAGGAGACGGCAACTAGGGAGTCTTTCTTATATCTCCTTAAGGAAAGACAGCTGCCCATCCGATAGGGTAGGATCGGTCATAAGCATGCTCAAGGCTTCATCAATTTCTACAGTAGATGGAAGGCCAGGTAAGTCAAAGGCAGCAAGCTCGAGCACAAGGTCTCTAGATTGCTGGATGTGCGTGGGAGACACCGCCTTGGGCTCGAATGAGCCCAGGTCATACGCTCCAAGGTCGAGGTTGAAAAAGAAGTCGTCAAAAGGAATGAACGGCTCTGGACCTATAGGAACGGCCTGTTCAAAAAAAATTAGGGGTTAAAAGAGGATAAACAATATATTCATCAATAAAACTAGGAAGTCAGAGCTACAATACCTGGGCAGGTGAAGACAAGGAGGCAGAGCTGTCCTGTTGAACATCGGCCTCGTCCCCTATTTGGGGGGCAGAAGGCTGAGATGATTGTACAAGATTAGCCAAAATGACGTCTTCTATTTGGTCGGCCGATGCAGAGTCTGAAGTGTTAGTAGAAAGACCTTCAAGCATAGCCACAGGATCAGCTAAGATGACTGCCCTTGTTGGTTCAGAGGCCAATCCCGTGGAAACGGTTGGGTCGGCCCGACTGGTATGGATGTCCATCACGGTTGGGAGCCGTTGTTCTACCTCTTCTCCAGTAGTTTCCAAAACAAGGTCTTCCCCAATCACGTCCTCATTGCTGGAGGAAAAAACCACTTATTCTGGGGCTGAGCCTCCAGTAGGGTCAATGTCATCCCCGTCTAAAGGAGTAAGAGGTGGAACAACTCTCAAAGGAAGCACTCTTTCGGCCGCTTGTTCAAGATAGGCCACAACTTGAGTTGGAGAGGCTGGGAAGTCAGCTGGAAGTGTTTGAGACCGGGCACCAGAAGTTTGAGCTGTAGGTGGTTGTGATTGGGCCTGCCCGGTCAGCAGTATGTCCTCTTCAGAGCCTTCGTCCACAACCTGAAATTAAAGAAAAAAGTCATGAGTAAGGGGTAGCAATCAAATAATATACTTACAAAAAATTAGAAATACCTGGGCGGAGGAGGCCGTGGACTGTTTCTTTTTCTTGGCCGGTCCTTGTCTGGTTGCTTTCTTGGGAGCTACCCGTTTAGCCGCTTGCTTCTTACGGGCTGCAATGGGTGAAGGGGAAGGTACATCGGCCATAGTGGCCGATGACGTGGAAAGATGTTGAAGCAATTCAGCAACTATGGCCATGAATATCACGGAAGCCCGATTAGACCACCACTTATCAAATGCAGTAGAAATTACTGGTCAGGATGAGAAGGGAGTAAATTTAAAGGCTGTCTTCAACTTGCTCGATCGCTTTTTTATTTTTCTTACTTGGTCATCATTGACAATCAGGCCTCGCTCTACCCAATCAACGTTGACAGTTATGGACGGAGGGTCGGGCACCAATTGGGTAAGCCCTAACTGGCGAGCGTAGAGTGGAGCAAAGTAAAACTCTACCCCACATTTATTGTTGGCGGATGGGATAGTTGGGCTGAATATAACATCTCTGGCCACCAAGTAGCTGGAAAAGATCTCATTGTAGGTCATTTGGGTGCCCGAGCCCCAGTTGGAGGGGTTGTTGGAAAGTTGAAGGATTGAAGAGAATTGAAGCGAAAAGAAAGGGGTGAAGAGATTTATGGCCCGAGGGGAGCACCCTTGATAAAAGAAGGTAAAACATTCCTCGAAGGAATGGGAGGAAGGCGCCACGTCCACATACTGAACGACAAAGATAGGGACATCGGCCAGTTGACAGATGGTTGGTTGAATTTCCAGGAAATATGAATACAACCAGAGCTGAAGTATCCATATCGGGCTACCACCAACACTGAAGTCCGAGTTAACAAAGTCTGTCACACCACGCACCAAATGTGCCCAAACTAGGGTGGCTAGAGCCAGAGGTCTGCCCGACGCTAAGGCAAGAGCTAGAGTTGTGTATTCTTTGGTAATGGCTTGGCTGGCCGAACAGAAGATATACTTGTTGAGCCAGTATATCAGAAAGGTAGTGTGTTCGGCGTTAGACACCTCTGTCTTATATGCACCAATGCAAGCAGTAAGGAAGCCTCCGTAGGCTGTAATCGGTCTATACAAAATGACCCCATCTCTGATAGTCTCTTGCTGAGGGTAAGTAAAATTGGTCGTTCCGACGTAGAGCCCGGGGACAATATCCTTCCCGTGAGGCCGAAGACCGAGCAAGTAGCTAATGTCCTTGATGGTTGGGGCCATCGGCCCGCAGCTGAAGAAGAATCCGTTGCAAGATGAAGATCAAAACAACAGAGCAGAGAGTAGAAGAGGTCGATCTATCTCAATCCTAGCCCGACTGAGCATTATGGCCTCATGGATGCCCGTGTGCCTCCAGATTTCGACCTTAGAGGCTAACACTCTTGTAACCCATCTGTCCCAATTAGCAGCGGGGGTCGGCCAACCTCTAATGGGGTGGGTAGCAGTTTGGACTTTACCTCAATGGGCAGGTACCTGGAGAAACGATTCATTTCCCACTTGTGGAAAATAAGGATTGAACGCTGCCGGTGGATCGCCGCGAAACGCAACGCCAAGACCAGGCGCCACCGGAGTACCATCAGGAGAGCTATAATGGGTAAAAAAACTCGGTAAAGATCTCTGAAGCATGGGTTTTTGCTAGGGTCCTAACCTCTCTGCATCGATTTTGGGGAGGAGTATCCAGAAAAGCCTTCTTGCCTTTGGATGGCACCGTCGGAGCTGTTTTAGGAGAAATTTCTACAGCAGGGATGGAGGCTTTCTTCGTAAAAAAGAATGGAGGTTGTAGAGAGAGAGGCTCTGGTTCATTTTTGGTTTAAAGAGAGAAAGCAAGAGACGCAAATGGAGAAGGTAAAGTGATTTTCAAAAATCTTTACTTATACGCATAGCATTTAAGGAGGAATGATTAGTGGGATTATCAATGATCTGACATTCTTTGCATGTATGACACGTGGCAAGGGTTTAGAGTTTAAAATTCAAAACGTCACATCAACCAAGGGGGGGACGTTTGATATGATCTTTTGGGGGGCAATTGTTTGTACCTAAAAACCGCCAAAGGTTTTTAAGCTCGATTGGTATAGAGCGATGGGCCTGGAGTTAATTGGGCTAAGGCATGTCTAGGGATGGCTGGCCCAAAGTGATAAAGGATCATCGAGTTTGGGGAAGCGTTACCAAGAGATTTGAGAAGACAACCTAGTTGACCTGGTAGGATGGAGCCAGATAGGCAGTATAGAGTATGTATGTATCAATCGGGCATCATTTGTAAAAATAAGGAAGTAATGACGTGCATTAAAGCCCGAGTGGGACGCCAAGCATGGAGGACCTCTATCGGGCATCCATAAGATATGGCACGGTGTCAGAGTGGAAGCCCGATGGGTAGCTAGGAGAGCAGACTTGGCTATCGGACATCATATTTGAGATAAGCGGTGAAGGCCAGTTGTATGAGCCTAATCGGCCACAAGCGCTTGATACACCAACATCGGGGCATGAAAGCAAGGGAGGATAGCAAGAGCTTGCGGGAGCCCGATGAAGCCAAGAATAACGGTGGTAAGGCCGATGGGTGTATCATGAAGGCGGTTCAGCTTTTGGCTGTCATTTGCGACATCATCCTAGATTTGGGAGATTCAGAGTCCGTTTGGGAAAAGAATCTGATCACTTCCAGCTGGATTTAGAAGGTTAAATCCCTAAATTAATGGGATTGATTCAATCAGAATTTGGATAAGGTAAGAGTTGGAGTTAAGGAAGGATTCTGCTAGCTGTCATGTGCGGGGGGCGCAAACTAAGGAGTCCTTTCCTAATCAGAATTCATCCATGGCCGCTATAAATATGAGGGCAGGTCAATCATGCTGAGGACTCTGCGTCATCTTGAAAAACAGCACACACTGCATCCAAAAAGCATTCAAGGCATTCAAAGCATTCAAACCTCTGTGTTCTTTCTGCATTCGTAGCAAATAGGTCTACCCTCGTTTGTTATTTTCTTTACTGTTTTCATTTTTATGAACAATCAGAGCCTATTCTGATTCTGTCTTCGGTTATATGTTATATTTTCCAAACACTTAATAAAATCTGTATTTTATTAATCGTTTGTGATTTGTTTACCTGGTAAACTCTACACTATTTGGCTTGTGCGCTTCAGTACTGCCAAGGGATTTTTGGTGAGGGTACTTTCCTACTCACCTAATTACACATCGTTTTGATAGAAGTTAGATTCATTAAGCCTTCAGTATCACTCACTCAAGCATTTAGGAAATTAGTTTGCACGATTCGAACCACTGTTGGTTCTGGCACGCCCACGCAATACTACTAGCAAACATCATTACTCTAAATAAATGCTCTAATGCCTCTCACCTACCACTTGGACTAAAAAGTCAATGGCTTAATACTCCTATTAAAAAACAAAGTTTGTAAAATATTGTAAACTTGTAAATTTTCATTTGGACACATAGCATTACTCTTAATAAATGTTCTAACGTCTTTCACTTGCTACTGCGACAAAAGAGTTAATAGCTTAATATTTAAAAAAAAAACTAAATCTGTAAAATATTATAAATTTGTAAACTATTTAGGTTTTATAATCTTTAGCCATAAATTACAATAGTTTACAAATATAAATATTTTACAGATTTAGTTTTTTAATATTAAGTCATTAATCTTTTTTGTCCAAGTAGCAGGTGAAAGATATTAGAACAATTATTTAGAGTAATGATATTCTTCCCAAATTTTCATCTCAAATGATACTGAATTGGGGTCAATGTGGAACCACTTTAATATCAACTAATTAAAATCAACTGGGTTCACTGCCATATGTGTTGGAAAATACTTTTGGGAAAGAAATTTAGAAAGCATAGCATTACTCTTTTATTTATAAATTTTTATAAAGTTTTGTCGCGCCCGTGCCCTCGGAACAGCCAGCTGTTGTGGGCCTGGCTTTCTGAAAATGGGTTGAAATGCGATGGATTTTTATTGAGAAAAGTGAAAAAGTATGGTAGGGCCCATTTGAAATGTTCATAGTCGCCACCTAACATTTTGATGTTAGGACCCGTGCAAAGACAATTAAAGTAATCATCTCTAACTTTTGTAAAAAAAGTTTTAAGAAAAGTGGACCCTTGAAAAGTGTGACTCTGAATAGTCATGCGAAAACCAGAGATTATGAGATAGGTTCGAGAACTCGATTATGTCGAGCGAAGGTGTTAGGCACCCTCGAACATCCATACGAGCACGGTTGCCGATTCTAGTGGTTTTCATGATAATGGGGCATAAGTGAAAGAGTGTGAGGATGTACAAGAAAATAGAAAAAGATGTGGTTATGGCCACACCCCAGTGAGGGGTTGCATACGTATCACAAGTCGATAATCAGCGCATACGTAGTTCTGTGCTTTGTACGTGTGTGAGTGTGTGCAAATGATCTAGACCATGCAAGTGTGCAATATAGTGTTTTTAGTAAAGTCGGTGAAGTTAGCAACTTTAACCTGTATGGTGTAGTCCTAGACTTTAACCTTGAGATAGTAGTGAGTTGTGAGAAAGTGCTTTGAGTAATAGTTGGTGTAGATCGACCATGCGATGAGCTTTTGTATATATATATATATATTTTGTTTCTAAGTCTTTTTTTGTCTTTTTGTTTTTATATGACGGATGTAAGGGTAGGTGCCCAACTTTAAGAAATATGAGAAAGTGCATGTAGGATAAGAAAACTTACCTGACGTTACCTGCGTCGCTTGAAGATCTTGAGTAAGGAAAGCATTTGAGTTTATTGAAGGATGTCCATTTTTTTTGGTGTTTTCTTTTCATTTTTCTTTTTATTTTTCTTTTTCTTTTTTCGAAGAAAGTGTCGGTGCCCAAATGACTGAAAAGTGATTTTCTTTTTTCATATTTTTATTTTTATGCGAAAAGTAGGGGTCGGCGCCCATTAAGAGTGAGAAGACTTACCTGTCTTACATGTGCTGTTTGCAGATTCCAAGCAAAGGTGGCATTGGAGTTTTATTTTGAGAAAGTTCATTTTTTGCATTTTTCTTTTCGTCTTTTTTTTTTTTTTTTTTTTTTTTTTTTTGTATTTTTGATTTTTATACCGGAAGAAAGGGACACTGCCCATGAAAAATGTTCGAATTTCCTTTTATCAAAGTTATTGATCAACTTGATAAGTTAGGCATATTCGGTTTTAATAAAAGTGGAAAGATGCTCGAATTTCTATTTATCAAAGTTATTGAACTTGATAAACATGAATATTCGGTAAAAGAAAAATGAGATTTCTTTATTTATTTATTTATGTTTTTTCATTATTTTCAAAATAAAAATAAAAATAAAAAAGGCTTTCTAATATTCTGGAAATTCTTTTTTTTTTACTTGACTTTATTCACTTAAAAAAAATCAAAACCCCAAATCAAAGAGATAAAAGAAAAGTTTTACAAAAGTTTATGTCGAAGTGCAATTTTTTCACAGCTTTGAGAGAAGCATTCCAAAAATAGAACGGAGGGGTTCCGCTGCTCTCAATTTTTTGAAATTCGGATGACGTCTAGTAAAATGGTCTAATTTTCATGGGAGAAAACCGTTTGGTCATACCAGTTATAGATTTGGAGAAATTGTAGAAGCACCCTTACTCAGAAATAAGGACTGCACTGTTGACTGAAATTGGACGATTTTTTACAAACATTAAACTAATCCAAAAAAAATTAAAAAAAAATCACAGGAGTAGGTAAGAGGCTATAGTTAATGGACAAAAAAATGGAGTGAAGAAAAAATCTTGTAGTAGACCAAACACTGAATGTGCTCTGGTGTCACTGTTGTGATGTTTCTGCCAGATTATATGCCTTCTGTGTTTGTGTTTTGAAAATGGATCATATGATCTTTTTAAATTTCGAAAAAAAAAATCACAAACCAACATCATTGAGTTAGAAACACTCTCCAATTAGTTTGATTTGATTTGAATCAAAACTGAATTTGTGGTGATGTTTTGATTATCATCACAGCAGTGGGCTTTAGCAAATATGGACTATTTGGTGCTTCAATGGTGATTGAGTTTGGAGAAGAGAGATGAGTAAGAGATGAGGGAGTGGGGTTGCTCCCTCTTCTTGTGCAGATGTGAATGTGTTGGTATTTGTAGACCAAAAAGAGGGGAGGTTTAGTAGAGCATAGGTCTTGGAACCTTGAGGTGGAAAGGTGATGGTGGAGGATTTGTCTTGGGATCTTGAGGTGGAAAGGTGATGGTGGAGCGACAATGAGGTATGTTGATGAGAATTATGTAATATGATTATAGTGATGGCCTTGATGGTGGTGGTGTGATGTAATGGTGGAGAAAATGGAACTCTTTTTTTGTGTTTTTTTTTTCAATGAAGTGAGGGAGGTGGAGAGGAAGATGTGGGAGATATGGGGGGAGGTATAGAGATATTTTTTTTTTCCTCCCCATATTTACTTTGCCGAATGGCTTACATTTATAGGCCATCAAATGGGGATTTGCCCTCCTTTTTTTGTTTGTTTGTTTGTTTGTTTGTTTGTTTTTTTGCTTTGTTTCTTTTTCCTTTGTTTTTTTTTTTGCTTTATTTGTTTTTCTTTTGTTTTTTTTTTTTTTATAGCTTTTTGCTTTTCTTTTGTTTGATTCCACCGGGGGAATGTCTCCAATCATGTGTCATAGCTGCATGTGAAATTTTTAACATTTTCACCCCATAGCTTTTGAATTGCAATATCTCCTCAATTTGAGGTCAATTGGGATGATTCAAAAACGACAAGCTCGTGTCAACGAGTACTTTATTTTTTAAATGATTGGGTTGGGCAAAAATGGGGTATCTACAATTTTTTTTTTCCGAACAGCAAATTTTTATAATGTTTGACTAAAGTGTAAATCTAAATCTGCAAAATTTGCTAATATATAAATAATTTTAATTAATGCGCACGCGCGCACACACACACACATATATATAAAGAGATAAGGGGTAAATTGGTAATCTTACACATAAAAAGTAGATAGAGGTGAGGTGAGTGTTATTTTTTAAACTAAAGGGGAGATGATTGTAATTTTCATATACTTCAAAGAATGTCAGTGTAATTTGCCCAAAAGTTACCCAAAAGTTATCACACCCTGTCTAGTCATCCGTTAAAGTAAGTTTTAAAAGTAGATTTTGTCCCTGTATTCTATGTTTAATTAATCCTTATCTTAATTACATATATATATTTATGAGTCTGGCCCTAGTGCACACTAGGTGAACGCACTGGGCTTTGAAGCATAAAAAATCACGGGTCGCCCTGCTAACCCGCGCACCATCCTGTTGCCACGCTGACCAGCAATTTTATAAAGCTTAAAAGCCCAATGCGTTCACCTAGTACGCACTAGAGCCTTACTCATATATATACACACTGCACTTAAGATCCTCTCTCATATATATTGGGAAAGGATCTTAAGTGTACTAGATAGAGTGCACTAACACAGTGCACTGGTTTTTAAGTCTAAAAAAATTAGGGGTCAGCGAGACGGTTGGACGGGGCATGGATCAGCGAGGCAGTTTGCGGATTTTTTTAGGCTTAAAAGCCAGCGCACTTAATTTCCCTTCTCTGTGTGTGTGTGTGTGTGTGTGTGTGTGTGTGTTTGTGTGTGTGTGTGTATGTGTGTGTGTGTGTGTATACATACAATCAAGCTCTAAAGTGAACTGAGTATGCGCACTTGGTTTGTGCATGGGGATTTTTAGCCTAAAAACATAGCACGCCAGTGGGGCAACGAGATAGGACATGGGTTAGCGAGGCGGCCTGTGGATTTTTTAGGCTAAAAATCTCAACGAGAAATAGCCTAAAAACATAGCAGGCCAGTGGGGCAACGAGCAGGACATGGGTTAGCGAGGCGGCCTGTGGATTTTTTAGGCTAAAAATCTCAATGCGCTTTAGAATCTAACTATATATATATAGGAAAGGAGTAATATTTTTACTTAAAAAGAAGTATCAAAGCTTGATCTTCTTTTAGTTTACTCTTCTAGCATCTTATACCATCTCCTAGAAAAAACACAACAAATGCAAATTGGTTGTTGCATGGCATGTTTGAGGGCTCCAAAGAATACATTAAAAACAAAACAAAAATTTGTTGTGTGATTCAAATAAAGCAAATTTGTTGCACTGGCTTCATCATAGCTAGGGCTGTTCATGAAACCCGATCACCCAACCCGAGTCGATTGAATCCGACCGAATTTTTTGGTGCTCTGGTGGTCGAGTTAGCTTATATGAAAAATCGATCAGTCGGTTCGGTGGATGGTGCGAAGAATGGTTACACCGAACCCGACCAAAAAAACCTATCCTATAAAACCCTCATCCATCTCATATGCCCAGGTCCAGTTCACTTACCCCTCTGTTCTCACTCCTCACTGCTCAAAATCAAATCCTCACCCTCATCAACAACCATGATCCATCACCATCAACAACTACCAACACACCGTCGCCACCACCACCACTACAACATCCCTTCCCTCCTCACCCTAGGTCCCTAACCCCAACCATAAATCCCTTTCTGTCCACCATCGGTCACCACCACCACAGTATTACATCCTTCGCAGCGTAGAGAAGAGGTGATTCTCCACACCGTTGCCGCCACCAGCAGTCCACCACCTCCACCGTACCCATTGCCTCCATGCGGCTCTACCCCTCACCACCCTCATCCACCCCTAAACCCTAACCTTAACCCAATCGCTACCAGCCATGGCCACCACAACCAGGTCCACCATGATCAGCTACCTCAGATCCACCACGGCTCCACCATGATCATCCACCATCACCACTTTCTTCTAGCAAGCACTTAGAAGGTATTGATCTCTCTAGTATTTTCTCCTCTCTCACTCTCTCTCACAAACTCCCCCATACCACCACTGTCCACCACCATCAACACCATGCCACTGCTTCAGATCTACCAACACCAAACTTGGTCGAACCCGATCGAAACCTATTAAACCAAAACCGCCCACCCTAAAACTCCCCGCCGATCAGTTTTGATCCTTTACCCAGCCACCCCGACCACTTCGGTTTGACGCAACATCTCCCTCCACCCCGACCGAAACCGACCAATGAACACCCTTAATAGTAACAAATCAATATTTTACTTATTTTTTAATCTCCAATGGTCGAGCACCGTATCACACCCACTCAATGTTCGAAAAGTCTAAAAAAAAATTTGAAACTTTGATTCATAGGTTGGAGCAAGGTAAATTTTAATTCAACTTTGACTTTGATATAACAAAGTACATATTTGATCTAATTAGGTTCATCCCTTAAAGATGGTCTTAGACTTAGGGCCTATATAGATAGTTAGCAACTTGGGAGAATTAAAAATCAGTTAACAATTTGTTGACAATTTAAAAGTCAAGCATGTGCTTTTTGGAAATTAAATACACATAAACTCTTGTGTAAAATATCAAAAATGCCCCCTATCTCTTTGGTCACTTCTCTCTCTTCACACTAGCTACCACCACCACTATATGTCGTCACCACCACCACTACCACCTGTCGTTGCCACCACCACCCTCAAAGGGCCTCCACCATCAAACCAAACCCAAACCCCAACCTCTCTCTCTCTCTATATATATATAATATTCCCATAAATCGATTAACATTTTTAGATATATATACATAAGTATATATGTACTTAATATATGGCCACCATCACCCCAACCCCTCTCTATCTCTTCTCACTACCACTTCCACCACCACCACCACTACCACTTCTCTCTCTCTCTATATATATATATATGAGTATAAATATATCAAATATATATGGCCACCACCACCCCCAAACTCTCTCTATCTTTCTACCACTACCACCACCACCACCACCACCACGGGCCTCCTCCTTTATCCACCCCTGCCACTGCAGATCAAAAATAAAAAAAAAGGTTGTAAGTTGGAGCAACTATCCAAATGACAGGAGCAACTCACCAAATGTATTGGGAGAAACTCATCAAATGTAATGAGCAACTCACCAAACGAAAGAGCAATGTTGCTCCTTACGTTTGGTGAGTTGCTCTCAGTCTGGTGAGTTACTCCTTCTGTTTGGACAATTGCTCCAAAAACCTACATTTTTTTTGTAGAGGCGATGGTGGATGAGTGAGGTGGTCTATGGTAGTGGTGGTTATGAGAAGAGAGAAAGAAGAGATCAAAGAGCTACATAGAGAGGTTGGGGTGGGGGTAGTAGTGCCACCACCAGCACTAACCTAAACCTAAACCCAAACACCAACCCCACTTTCTCACTACATATATACATCTAATACATGGCCACCGCCACCCCAACCTCTATCTCTATCTCTTCTCACCACCACCACCACCACCACCATCACCACCATAGGCCACCTCTCTCATCCACCATCACCTCTACAAAAAAAATGTTGGTTTTTGGAGCAATTGTCTAAACAGAAGGAGTAACTCACCAAACGTATCAAGAGCAACTCACCAAACATAAAGAGCAACGTTGCTCTTTTCATTTGGTGAGTTGCTCCTTACTTTTGGTAAGTTGCTCCTGCCATTTGGATAGTTGCTCCAACCTGCAAATTTTTTTTCTTTTCGATTTACAGTGGAGGAGGCACGTGGTGGTGGTAGTGAGAAAAGAGAGTTTGGGGTGGTGAAGGCCATATGTCGCGCCTGCCCCGAATGTAGGGACGGTCCCCTTAAGGATCGCGGTCATTTACGCCGATGAGACGTGTGAAAGGTGGGAAAAATGTACGTGAGAGCAGGAGTAGGTCGTTTTAAAGGAAATAAAATGAAATAAGATAAAAGGCTCAAAGCAGCGAACAAAAGTGTGAAAAGAAATGTGAAAGTACGTACAAGTGAGAGTAGGGCCTAGTAAAAGTTCAGAGTCACCACTTAACATGTATCAGGGGTTAGGACCCCTGCAAATATGATTAGAGTAATCATCTTTAACTTTTGAGAAACAGCTTGAGAAGAGTGGGCCCTTTTAAAAGTGTGACTCTTGATAGTCGTGCAAAACTAGAGTTCTTGAGATGGGTTCAGGGACTCGATTATGTCGAGGGAAGTTATTAGGAACCCTCGAGCATCCGTGACACACGGTTGCCCATTTTATTGGTTTTCAGGATAATGGGGGCATAAGTAAAAGATAATAAGATATGAGAATATACAAGATATGTGTATCTCGACTCGAGGTAAGTGAAATATATGTATACATAACTCGACACGAAATAGTTTAAAAGTATGTATACGTATCTTAACACGAGATAGTTTGAAGAATATAGTTATGGCCGCACCAAAGTATGGGTTGCATACGTATCTCGACACGAGATAGTTTGAAAGTATGTCTGTATCTCGACACGAGATAGTTTGAAAGTATGTATACGTATCTCTCCACGAGATAGTTTGAAATAAAATAGTTATAGCTGTACCCAAGTATGGGTTTCATACGTATAAAATAATATTTTGAGTAAAGTCGGTGTAGTTGGGAACTTTAACCTGTATGGTGTAGTCATAGGCTTTAACCTTGAGAAAGTAGTGAGATATAAGAAAGTGTTTTGAACAAAAGTCGGAGTAGATCGACCGTGTGATGAGTTATTTTTTTTGGTATTTATCGCTTACATGATTTTTTTTGTCTTTTTGTTATATGTGCCGGAAATAAGGGTCGGTGCCCAAGTAATGAAAAGTGTATCGGAAGTACGGGTCAGCGCCCAGTGATTTGAGAAAAAATGCCGGAAGTAAGGGTCGGTGCCCAGTGATTTAAGAAAAAGTGCCGAAAGTAAGGATCAGTGCCTAGTGAGTGAAAAAGTGCCGAAAATAAGGGTCGGTGCCCAGTGAGTGAAAAAGTGTCGGAAGTAAGGGTCGGCATCCAATGATGTAAAAAAGGTGATGTAAAAGTTTTACCGGAAGTACGGGTCGGTGCCCAGTGATTTGAAAAAGGTGATGTGAAAGCTTTACCAGAAGTACGGGTTGGTGCCCAAGTAATGAAAAGTGTACCGGAAGTACGGATCGTTGCCCAACAGTTTTGAAAAGATTTTATCGGAAGTATGGGTCGGTGCCCAACACGAATGGAGAAAAGTATCAATTTTTTGTTTTCTTTGATTTATATCAATGAATATCGATAACAGGAGATAAAATGCAGTCAGGTAGGTCATTAGATCTCTTTCCGCCTGACGCAGGATATAAAGTCCAATCGGGTGGAGTTCGAAGGTTTCCTTCTGACTGGCACAGGATATCGCAGTTTGATAAAGTTCAGTCGGGTAAGTCATTAGATCTCCTTCTGGCTGACACAGGATATAAGGTCCAATCAGGTGGAGTTCGAGGCCTCTTTCTGACTGGCACATGATATAGCACTTCGATAACATTCTGCCGGGTGGGTCATTAGATCCCCTTCTGGCTGACGCGGGATATAAAATCCAATCTGGTAGAGTTCGAGGCCTCCTTTAGACTGGCAAAAAGAAGGCAGAATATTCAACCAGTGGATTTATAGGGAGACCACACCACTAAAAGAAAATAAAAGAGAAAGAAAAAGGCAGAATATCCGACCAGTGGATTTATAGGGAGCCCCATACCACTAAAGCATATAAGTAAATAAAATAAAAGAAAAAAAGCAGAATATCCGACTAGTGGATTTATAGGGAGCCCCAGACCACTAAGAGCATGAGTTTGAATGTGTTACCTGTGTAGAATGGGCTATTGAAATTCAGTCGATGTTTTGTTGAGAAAGAATCTTAAGCTTTGAAATGATCGTAATCGAGAAACGTCGCGAAAATAAGCCGAGAAGGCCTGAAGTCGTATTTCGACACGAAATTGACTTGAACGAACGTCATAGTTGGGTCCGAAAGGACCAGAATAGCCAAGATGGCTATAAGGCGGGCGGGAATGGGTCTGGGCTGAGTTGAGCGGGACCCGCGGGAGTTAGAATTGGTAGGTATAACCTAAAATGGACTTATAAAAAGCCAAACAGTCCTTAAGAGTCGAGATTCGACAAATTTTGAGGTCACCGGTGCATCCAGAACGGCCAAATTAGTTGGGAACAAGTGTCCGTTCGCCGATATCCGGACCCAGAGTGAAGAAAATAGGAAAAAATTGAAAGTGGGCCAGAATGCCATGTGGCAGATACGTGGCAAGTGTTAATGCCACATGTCAACTGCTCATTAGCTAGTCAAACTAACTAGGCGGCTAATGTGGTAGCTGATTGGACAGACCACGTGGTATATAACGCCACGTGGCAGCTTCTGATTAGATAGTCAATGTTGACTCAACATGGCATTACAGTGACGTGGTATGATGATGTGGCAATCTTTGCCACGTGTCACTCCCTGAATGGTTTATCAACCTGACATGGCAGTGATATGGCAGAACACGTGGCAGATGGCATGGCAGCCAATGCCACGTGTCAAGTCCTGATTAGTTTGTCAACATTGATATGGCGGCCACCTGGCAGATTACTGGACTGCTGACTCAGCAGTCGTTGCCACGTGTTAGTACCAGATTGGCTGGTCAGCTGCTGAGTCAGCGCTGATGACTCTTGGCTGCGCATGGGTGAGGCGGTACGTTGTGCTGTGGCGCGTACAACGCGCATGGGTGAGGCGATCGTCTTAGGTTGACGATGATGATGGTGGTCGTGGTTTCCGGCAGTTGTTTCCAGAAAGGCTGTCGGAGCCTCCTCTGTCCAACAGCGGCGCGTGGTGACTTTTGGCGGCACGAGGGCCTTCTGTGGAGTTTGTTTGGTGGTCCGGCAAGTTGGGTTGGCTCCTATTTAACGGGGGGAAGCTCATAATGTGGGTGGTGAGAGAAGAAGAGATGGTTAAGGGCCTGTTTGGTTATTATTCCATATTCTGTGTGAGGGTAAGGCGCTGTTTGGTTTGGCTTCTTTTTCTGGATTTTTTGGGTGTCTATGGAAGATGTGCTTGGGAGGAGAGATGGGTAAAGGACTGGTGTTTATGGGTTTAGGGTGGTAGAGGCAGTAGTGGTGTGGTGGTGGTGATGTGGTTGTGTTTGGTAAACAACCAAACAAAGCCCAAGGGCTTGGGATGTTTTTTTCTTAAACCAAACAGGGCCTTAAAAATTTGAGGGAGGCTGTCCCCTTTTTTTTTGTACGCAGGAGGCAAGATTTCTATTTATAGAAAGTTTTCCACACCCTACATGGGTTTTGATTCCATGTAGACGGAACGCGAAGTGGTATGTGGCAACCTTCGATCGGGACCGTCGATCGATTCCGAACTTCGATCTCTGATAATTTCAATCTGAAATTTGAAAAGATCTAGGCTTGGTTTAATGTCCTATTCAAATTCGTGTAGTTGGATCGAAATTCGTTTGAAACCCGTAAATGCCTCTGTTTTCTTCAGACTATCAACGTCTGATCTAGACTGTCTGAACTTCGCCTGTCGATATCTTTTGATCCGACCATCTGATCTTCCTGATTTAAGATGAATTGAAATCGTATTGATGTTCTCTTTGAATCGGTACGGTTCGATTGAGAATCTCGGACTTAGAAGTGATCGTTTTGCCCCCTTATATTTTCCGGATTGAGCTTCAAAACTTCGATTAGACGCCATTTCTTCTCTGATTATCGGATTGGACTGATTCAAGTTGTCGAACCTCGGTTTTTTCTATATTTCAGTCATTCATGTCTTGTCGGACTTTGGGGTGGTCCCGGATTTACGATTACGTGCAGTTTTCTTAATTTTGGTGCACCAAAACTTCGATCCGAACATGACACTTCGTCAGTTATCAGATTTTGATGATTTAAAGTGCTCTAGGCTCATATTGATGCCTATTTAGTCCTGGCATAATCAAATTTGGCCTTTAGCCATCCCAGACTCTGATATGTTGACTTCCAGTTCGAGTCTATCCTGATTATTTACCTCCGGGAAGTCCAGAATGCAATACGTTCGCATCGGCGCTGCTTATGGCGTTGATTTGACCTCCGGGGATCCTGGTTCGACTCTGGAGCTCTTTCCTCGATTTGAGTGCCTAGTGGGTCCCCCCTGCGATAGTTATTCTTTTTTTGGCAGGTCAAAATGGGGTGTCTACACCATATATTCGATATATTTATACTCATGTCTATATATATATACATAGAGAGAGAGAGAGAAGTTGTGGTGTGGGTGGGGGTGGTGGTGGTGGTGCGACAGTTGCAAGTGGTGGTGTTGGTAGTGGCTCTTTTGAGGGTGGTGGTGGTAGAGGTGGTAGCGATAGTAGGTGGTGGTGGTGGCAGAGTTGGTAGGTGGTGGTAGTGTTGGTGGCCATGTGAGAAAAAAGAAACCTGAGAGAGAGAGAGAGAGAGAGAGAGAGAGGCAATTTAGATATTTAAGAAAAAAAGTTAACTAATTTCTAATTTACATACTTTATATAGGCTTCCTTCATTTTTCAAAATACACATAACTCACTTTTCAATTATCAACAAATTGTTAACTAGTTTTTAATTTTTCCGTACGTGTGGCTTTACGTCTAGCCAAAAGTAGAAATTGAAGCATAAGGCTATAAGCCTTATTCACAAGGTCACCATGAAAATTAAGAAACATTTATTAAAACTCAAAACTACTTGCATCACGTTAAGGTTGACAAAAATGATACAGCTACACACTTATGGACACACCAAATGACCCACAGGCCCTTCTAAGCAAAATTTTAAAACTTTTTGTGGGACCCACACTCACATAAAACCCTCAATCCCTAAAATTTCCCCCCAAATCACCCAAATCACACCCTTGCAAACCAGAGCCCCAGCCCTTCCCGCCTTCCTACACACCCCGATCCGGAGCCGTCGTCCCTCCTTGCCGTGACCAGCTGTCGCCGTCTCTCCTTGTTGTCGCCGGTGTCGTCTCGCCTTCGTCCAGTGAGTTCTCTCTCTCTCTCTCTCTCTCTCTCTCTCTCTCTCTCTTCCAATTTGTGGTGATGGCCAGAGGAAGAAACACTTTTCTCTTCCAATTTGTGGTGATGGCCAGAGGAAGAAACACTTTGGTGATCTAATTCAGAGATTGACTTCAAGAAGAAACATGAATAATCAAGAACAATTAGCATGAACACAAAACTACATTCTGATTTAAATTTAATACCATGATACAAGAAAATAAAAGTACTCTGCAGACCAAATACAACCTACTTTAACAGAACACCAAGTGAACAATAGCGCACAAGACTCAGCAATATTGAAATGCTACTCATATTTCAAACTATCAATTAATACCAAATTTCCCAAGAAACAAACATAAAAGATATATGTAGAGATTCGCATATGGGAACTAGCTGGCAGAACTGCAGGTGTTTACACCATTCTTGCAGTCTTTAGTAAGATCATTGAAAGTCTCAATCTGCTTTTTTCCCCTGAAGAACACTTCGGTATCAACTGACAACCTCATGTACCCATCAAATTCAACTGGAACATCGTTATTAAGCTTCTTCGTCTCCAAGTACCACTCGCTGTTCTCATCCCAAAAATCTTAGTATTCGTCAAGAGAGAGAGAGAGAGAGAGAGAGAGAGAGAGAGAGAACTTACTGGACGAAGGCGAGACGGTACCAGCGATGGCTGGTCATGGCAAGGAGGGACGACGGCTCCAGATCGGGGTGCGCAAGGGGGCGGGAAGGGCTGGGGCTCTGGTTCGCAGGGGTGTGATTTTGGCTGATTTGGGGGGATAGTTTAGGGATTGAGGGTTTTATGTGTGTGGGTCCCACAAATTTTTTTAAAAATTTTGCTTAGAAGGGCCTGTGGGTCATTTGGTGTGTCAATAAGTGTGTAGTTGTATCATTTTTGTAAGGTTAAAGCACCTATCCGGTTTTTTTTTTTTTTTTGGTCTAATTGCACTTTACACTCTTATTTTGTACCTGTGTTTTCAATTGGATACATTCTTTTTTTTTTTTTACTTGAACCCTTGAACTTCAAAATTTCATTCAATCAGACCCAAAGTTTGATGTTGTTGGCTTAAATTAGTGAAAATTGTCACATGAGTTACGTGTAAGGTTTACTTGTCACAGGTAAGATTACAACAGACGAAGGAGAATGTGAATGGTGCGAAAATCGCATTCAATCAAATCTAAAATCGCATTCAACGAGATCGGAAATCATATTCAATCAGATCCAAAATTGCATTCAATCGGATCCCGAATGGCATCACTTTCATGCCATTTACATTTTTCTTCGTTTGTCTTAATCTAACCTATGACATGTAAGCATTACACACAATTAACATGACAATTTTCATTAATTTAAGCCGACGGTGGCAGGCTTTGGGTCTGATTGAATGAAAATTTTGAAATTCAAGGGTTCAATTGAAAAAAAAAAAAGAAAAAAAAAAGAGAGAGAGAGAGAGAATATGTATCCAATTGAAAGCACGAGTATAGTATAAGAGTGTAAAGTGAAATTAGGCCCTTCTTTTTTTAGAGAAAACTTGTTTTGGGGGTCTGAAGTGCTTCTTAAAATTCATTCATCAAACTGGCTAATGTTTGCGTTTTAGGTCCAATAAGCATGTTAGGGGCGGCCATATATTTGGGAAGTGATTCTTGTGATCTGGATAATTAGTCGCCAATTTGGTTGGATCAAAAGGAAAAATGAGAGAATTTTAGGGCCTTAGAAAGTGATTTTGACTTGATTTAATTTGTATTAAGATATTGGTTATGATTACTCAAGTACTATATTAACAATTACAATATTTGATGAGTAACATTTCTAGCTAGAAGGATGAAATTCTTCTTAAACTCGGATATGGAGGAAAAAAGAAGAAATCAAATGACCCAAATTTCACACCACCTCCAGCCACCCATTAGTATAATAAAGTTACATAAGAATAAGATTCATGGAACATAGCCATTTTTAGTAGCAAGAAGATGAGACTTTTTTTTTTTTTTTTTTGATTACTTACCTTGGTCCGGACTGGACACGCGCACACACCCCAACGCACACACCCAACTCAACCCAAACCCAACCCCAAGCCCCACACAATTGGCCCACCGCAAAGCCCACACGGGCCACTCGTTCCGACTGACGCACACAGGGGGCAAGTAGAGGAATCCCACAAGGGGATTCGAACCCCCAACCTCCCACTGGAAAGTAAGGAGCGGTGCCAAGTGAGCTACACAGCTCGTGGCAAAGACGATGAGACTTTTAACTATAATATGATCACTGACAATTGAGAGCTAAAAGAATATATACATTACATAAAGTTCCATAAATATGCACACATGTTGTTTCACTTTTTAAGCAACCATAACTTAACTAAATTATTTTTCTAAGGGAAGGGATTAGATAAATTAGTAGAAAATCATTTAATCAAAACTGTGTTTTAAATTGAGGTGTGAAATTGAGCGGTTATAAACTAGAATAATCAAATCCTCACTAAACTCACTCTCTAAGTCTCGTCATTCTTCTCTGAAAGAGTATATCCAAGCTTCTAAGTTCAACCAATGTTTCATCTCAACCATAGAAACTGAACAGCTGCTCAGTCTGGATATCTTAACTACTTTTGTCCCACAAATTATAGAAACATCATGATTTCACTCACCTTCATTTTTGGGCTATCAAATTTGCTTTGACCTTCCATGGAAAAAAGAAACTCCAGTTAATTATCTCACGAATTGATTTACTTGATACACGATTTCTTAGTGGGTGGATGTGACTTTGTACTTGACTTTAAACAAGAAGTTGTCTAGGTGAAATGAACATGTGTCAATTAAACGATTCATTTTATGTATATTTTTTCTTTTCTTTTTTTTCTTTTCTTTTGACTTTATTCAACCGTGTGAAACTATCTGCTGGGGGTTGGCGGCCAACACATTTCACCTTCCTTCCTTTTCACACTAATATTTGCAATGATATCAACAAGAATTTTGGTTTGGGTTCAATCATAGTATTAGTGATTTTGGTGCTAAGACATCATATTTGGTTGCAAAAATGTTTACTAGCTATTTACAAAATTGTGGTTTTGAGAAAAAGTAACGTAGGTTTTTAAAAAATTGGTATTCAAGGTTACAACAATTTTGGTGCACAAAATGTAGTTATTTGGGATGCATGTGATACATCATAAATAACTAGGATCATATATAGCAGTCCCCGATTATTTAACTACACGTGTATATATGTGTGTGGAATATAACGTGCTTATGTGTTTGCAGCTTCGCGTTACTATGGTGAGAGCACTATGGTGTTTATTGACCATTTTAGAATTGTTAAAACTAGAAATACTATATCGACAAGATAACATTATGTGTACATATATAGTACTTGTGTGTTATTATGTGCGAGTGTAATTATGTGTGGCTAGATAGATAAAAAGAAATGATAACTTATAACATGCATTTTTCTTATTATATGTATTTAAAAGATAATCCAATTTTAAATGGATGAAAAAGTTTTTCAAAGCCTCATTAAATAACAGCACTAAAATTAGTTTAGAAAGAACCTCGGAGTATCTCCGATAGAATGCTAAAGCTAAAGCCCATGACTATAGCATCGCCCCCAAAATACCATTCCAATCGTATGCTAAAACTAAAGCCAAAATTATTACAATGTTATGATCTTGTGCCATATAACATTGTTATAATTTGACATAAATTAAAGCACACTATTAGAATGGTGTTTTGGGTAATATATATTTTATAGTTTGGCATGTGCGATCAACTTCTCAATACAGACAGAAAATTGCATTCTTCTAGATATATCATTTGAATAGATATGCTAAAATATTGCATTTGGACACATTACTAATGTCAAAAATAAATTGGACAAGAAGAAAATAAAAAAAAAATTGGAACAGACAAGGAGAAAATAATATTTACTATTGAAGATGTTGTAAATCTAATTATATTAACTGTAAAAAATACTTTTAGTATAATCATTCCAGCAAAGTGATACACTTTCATTTTTCTACATTTAGATACTATATAATTGGATGGCATCACAGCAAGATCCTTACGTGCGTGTGTGTGTATATATATATATATATATATATATTGGATCGTTTGAAATACTTTTTGTCCTAAAGCTAGCTAGTGTGAAGTCCATATAGATCACTTGTAAGCTAGCTTGTTCCTTATTACGAAGTCAGTATACTAACTTTTTTTTTTTCATTATATTACAGGGAGAGGGGATTCAAACATAACCTAAGATATAGAGAAATTAGAACATGCATGGCCTAAGAAATAGTAGTATCAACCAACCTGGATAGAGCTCAGCCCTATGAAAATCACTGTGGACCTTATACTACTACTTTAGCACTTCAAACACTTTTATCTAAAGATAAAATCATAAAACCCACGTTAGGACTTGCACTTACACAGACCATTTCCTCATCAACCATCATGAATTTGTTTACTTGGTTCTTAAATAAATAAATAATATTGAGGTCCAAAGTACTTTTCTGGGTCATCCAGACAATTTGGGACCTACGGAGTACTATATAATCGTGGAAAATGCACCATACAGGCGGCGTGCAGAAATTCCTCGCTTGCTTTTGTGCATGCTCTCTCTCTCTCTCTCTCTCTCTCTCTCTCTCTCTCTCTCTCTCTATATATATATATATATATATTTATATATATATATCTACTCTATATAATAAGAAGACAGCCACATTTAATAAGCACGTCAAAAATTATGAACTTTCTCTTTTGCCCTTCATTATATCATAATTACTCATATATCTATCTATACATCGTAAGGATATATTAATTTGTGTGAGGGTATATCTGTCATTTTGGACAAATAATTACATTCAAGTCAGCTTTTAAAATTTTATTTAATATAGTAATGAGATTTTAATCAACAATCTTGTGACTAATTACATTTGGGCCAACAATTTTTGGGAGATTTATTATTGACTTCAAAAAAAATCAACAAAAGTGGCTATTTTGGTGACTATTTAGAAATTGGTCACTAATATTTACAATTTGGTCAACTTCTTCTCTCAAATGAGGTTTCAATCAACAATTTGTGTCTAATTAAATTTGGATCAATAATTTTTGGGATATTTATTATTCACTTCATAAAAAGTCAAAAAAGTGGCTATTTTAGTGGTTATTTAGGAATTGGTCACTAATATTTCCAATTTGCTCAACTTCTTCTCTCAAATTTAGGATTCATATATTGTAATATGTGTAATTGCATTTAGGTCAGCAAGTTTTGGGATATTTATTATTCACTTTAAAAAAATTTAAAAAGTGGCTATTTTAGTGACTATTTAGGAATTAGTCACTAATTTCACATTTTGGTCAACTTCTTCTCTAAAAATTAAGTTTGGTATATCTAAAATGTCAAATAAAGTGGTTATTTTAGTAGCTATTATGAATTGATCACTAATATTTACATTTTGGTCAACTTCTTCCCTCAAATTCAGGATTTATAGATTGTATTCGAATATCAATTAAAGCCTACAAACACGTTCATGCCATTTTTTAGAGGAAATACCCTACTTGTGTCATATATTTTTAGTGGCGCTTTATTAGTTACCTTTACTACTCATGTATAAGATAGTCATAATTATCAACTTCTTCCGTCAGAAGAGTTTTAGATTAAATAGTTACATTTACAATTTCCTATTTAACTGTTTTAACATCTTATTACCTCTAATGTCAAGATTAATACACAATATATTTAGGAATACAACTATCCGACAGGCACGTGCAAGGCACGTGCACCCACACTAGTTATACTATAAAAACGAAGAAACAAGTACGTCAAAAAATATGAACTTCCTATTTTGCCCTTCACTACATTATAATTACTCATATATCTATATATACATTGTAAGGATATATTGATTTGTGTGAAGCTAAATCTGTCATTTTGGACAAATAATTACATTTAAGTCAGCTTTTGAAATTTTATTTAATATAATAATGAGGTTTTAATCAACAATCTTGTGTCTAATTACATTTGGGTCAATAATTGTTGGAATATTTATTATTAACTTCAAAAAAAGTCAACAAAAGTGGCTATTTTTGTGGCTATTTAGGAAATGGTCACTAATATTTACAATTTTGTCAACTTCTTCTCTCAAATGAGGTTTCAATCAACAATTGGTGTCTAATTACATTTGGGTCAATAAATTTTGGGATATTTATTATTCACTTGATAAAAAAGTTAAAAAAAAATAGCTATTTTAGTGGTTGTTTAGGAATTAGTCACTAATATTTACAATTTGCTCAACTTCTTCTCTCAAATTTATGATTCATATATTGTAATATGTATAATGGAATTTAGGTCAACAAGTTTTGGGATATTTATTATTCACTTTAAAAAAGTTTTAAAAAGTGGCTATTTTAGTGGCTATTTTAGGAATTGGTCACTAATTTCACATTTTGGTCAACTTCTTTTCTAAAATTTAAGTTCTGGTATATTTAAAATGTCAAATAAAATGGTTATTTTAGTAGCTATTATGAATTGATCACTAATATTTACATTTTGGTCAATTTCTTCCCTCATATTCATGATTTATAGATTGTATTCGAATATCAATTAAGACCTACAAACACATTCATGCCCTTTTTTAGAGGAAATATCCTACTTGTGTCATATATTTTTAGTGGCGCTTACTACTCATTTATAAGATAGTCAGAATTATCAACTTCTTCCATAAGAAGAGATTTAGATTAAATAGTTACATTTACAATTTTCTATTTAACTGTTTTAACATCTTATTACATACTTTTAACAAGTTGCGCAGGGCTCGAACTATTATATATATACAATCTTACAAAAGTGTTAAAATCTAAGAACCCTTTGATAAAACTAAAAATTAATTCTTGAAAACTAAATAGTGATGTAATTAAGTATTGAAATTTTGAGCTACTGATTTTGCAATATTAATTTATTAGATTAGATTAAATTAGAAAAGAATAAATAAGATAATATAATTGAAAAAGTAGTAAGGATATAATATCATTTTATGCTATTTATGTATATATGCATATGTATAAGAAATAAAAGAAGAAGTGAAAAATTGCAGAGTTCAGATTTTGATCTATGATCACAGAGCACTTTACAAATTTTCAAACCAGACCTAATTTTGACGCCTTTTATTTATTTGTGATGCCCCGGAACCACCCAGAAGATCCTAGGACACGTGGCATGCCATCAAGGCTTAACTCAAGTGATTAAAGTTCCAAAATAAATTTAAAATAAACTTAAACCAAAGAAGCTCAAACAATAATAAAAAAAACAAAAACAAAAACCCCGTCTTTGAAATTAGCCAAAAACCATGTTTTAACAATTAGTAAATTTTCATATAATATTACCAAATCACAAGTTAAAATCAACACTAATGCTTTAAACCATTTAGAATCAACCCAAACCACAAATAAAAGCTTCCAAGTCCAAGCAAGAGTTTTTAAACACTTTAAGAAAAATATTAAATATAACTATTTACATCCAACCCAATAAATAAATCCCCAAGTTCAAACGTCCCAATCTAATACCATTAGTCATAGCAACATTACGATAAAACACAATCCCAACTAACACAGTCCAACCATATATTATATGAGTTAAGTTACAACCCGACTAAAGTATAAAGTTTAACCAGAAATATTACATAAGCATAAACCAACCAAAGTTTGACTTGTACTATCCAGATTAAAACTAATTACAACTATATTACAAGTTTTAAGCTAAAAGCAAGTATAATTATAAACAACGCCACTGCAACTCCCAAAAACCCATGAACTAGCCAAGCCACTTCCCAGCTCACTTCCTCGACTCGCCGCGATCACCTATGATGGTTACTCAATAACCACCACAATATATAAGCTATATGCTTGTGAAAAATGACAATCGTGAACATGCATAATAAACACGCTCAATTCAATATATTACAAAGAACTATAGTCTCTGGCAATTACTAGTTCACTCCCACCACTACCGGCTAGACCGCAACTCCACTCTCCAAGCCCACGTGACTAGTCATGACCCACGTCCTCACACATGCGGTCTCATAGGCCTTTGGCGGCCGTGGTCATCACCACAAAGATTACCTCATGATGGTATAGAACTAGTAATTTTCATTGACCCAAATAGGCAACTCAACATGCTCATTTAATCATTACACCGTACTTTCACAAATAAATTGGGCCTAATTTAGCCACATGAATTTTGCCCAATTACAATCTAAATAAATTAAATTAAATTAAATAATTAGGCATTCTTTGGCATCACAATTGAACCCAACATGAAAATCATCTAAATATCAAAATTAACATCACTTACCTCTTGGGTTTCGCTCCTAATCAGAAGATTAGAGTCCCACTATGATCCAGGTACAAATCCTATATAAAAACTACAAGTTATGAGCTAAAACCCTAAAAAGGGTCGCGGAAAAACTGTCACAGAACTCAATAAAATTAATACCAATAGATTAGACTCACCTCCAGGAGTCCAAATATATAGCCTATTTTAAAAACCGACGTCGTTCGATTCGTCAACCGTCGTCAAGAACATCACCGTCGAAATTTCCGTCATGTCTCGTGTCTCTGTAATATGCCTATACTAACCAAGACTGAAACTAACTAGGATGAGTAGTCATCCTCTTAGGTGGCTTAGTTATATAAGTTTACCCATTTTATTATGAAACCCCCATTAGTCTGCTAGTTTTGCACTTATGCCCCTACTAATTATGGAACTGTATTAAAACTATCCCAAATCTAAATGGGCATCTGTCTATGTCTCACATGGGTCCCATTAGTGGTCCCATATAATTATATGAAGTTGCTAATTAGCCTACTAATTATATAACGTGTTCAATTCGTGCTCACAAAGGTACCCCTAATTGACCCCAAAAGTGGTCATCACCTAATAACACGATATTATTAGCAATAAAACAATAAATCATTTAAGCCTTAATAAACATTTAGGAACATAAGGTGTTCCACATTTTACTGTCCCCTCTCAACTGGGACCCATCAACACATATCCCAACTTGGGATTGCCATACTGGCCATAACAGAGTTCCCAACTGGACACCCATAAACAACTTAGTGGGTTAATCCCACCTCCAATAAGTGTCACATAACACATCAATTAACATTAACTCATGATTATGCATGCTAAAGCAGTATTAAATATAAACCGCGGGAGCGAGTGTCACATCTTTCCCCTCCTTAAAAAGGAGTTTGTCCACAAACTCGTAGTACCTGAAGTCTCGAACAAGAACGGGTACTTCTTTTTCATCTCATCCTCTCTTTCCCACGAGGCTTCCTCAACAGAATAATTCCGCCATAGCACCATAACCAAAGGAATAGTCTTTATACTCAGAACTTGCTCTTTTATGTCAAGAATCTTGACTGAATGCTCGATATATGTCAAGTCTTCCCTAACTTCCAACGGCTCTGGAATAATTACTTTCTTCGGATCTGATACACATTTTCTTAACATTGATATATGGAATACATTGTGTACATTAGCCAATATTAGTTCATATACCTTGAGATGGCCACAAGACCAAACACCATCTATGATTTATTCAGGAGCATTATTGATTAATTTATTTACTTTATTGTTTTTTTGTTTTTTGGTTTATGAAGTATGAAGGGAATACTTGAAAGGCACAATTTGCAATCAAAGAATCTAGAGAAACTGGAACAACCATGTCAACCATCTCTTGAGCTTCATGTAAGTTGTTTTGAGTTCTCTTTATTTATAGAGATATGGAAGCAGTTTTATACAAATTACATGACTATAGGAATAAGAAAATGTGTTTTTGTAGCTAGTAGAGAACAACAACCACTCCAGATTGAGCGAGGAAGTGGCAGAGAAAAGCCATCAATTGAGGTATAAGTTCATATTATGAGCTATTACTTACAAAGAATAGGTACTTATGTAAGAGGCTCAAAAAACTAGCTAGCTAGTCAAAAATTCAGTTTTTGAACACTAGTAGTAGCAGGCTATTCTATTCTCTAGTGTATATACAGTCTTCTTATCCTACTACATGAAGGTAACAGGATAGTGTTGTTTTCTGGGCTATAAAAGTCATCGCCAACTTATTATAAAAAGATGGCGCTAAAGTAATTACAACAAGGGTTTCAAAATAATTTACTTTTAAGTGCTTCATATAAAATTATTGTCCATTGTATCTTCCAATGATGCCAGAAGAGATGCGATACAGAATTCTAAATTGCATAAGCTGCTTTCATACGATATGAATTCAATCCCTCTCAATTCTAAATATGAATTCAATTCATACGATACAGAATCACAGATATAGAGAAATACAATAACTATGAATTAAAGCCAGAAGATATACGATGCAGAGAGATATACAAAGAGAGAGAGAGAGATAGAGAGAGAGAGAGAGAGAAGAGAGAGAATCATATCACTTGGTGGACATGAATTTGACATTTCCATGTTTTGTATCACGAGTGTAAAGTTTCTATGCTTGAAGAAGATCAACAAACAAAGTGCCTCATCATTGATGGCTTCAACTTGGAGTACTTAGTTGAGAGTTGAGACTCTCTTTAGTGTCATGTTAATGAAAAGAAAGAATGAAAGAGAAAAAGTGTTTACTTTCGTATTTCCTCTTTTATCAGAATTAATTAGAAATCTATACATATATAGATAGGAATGCATTTTGTGGAACACTTGGCACTCTCATTCCACAAGAGTTGTCACGTGGCACTGCTATATCTAATATCATCTATACATATACTGGTGTATACATATTGCAAGTAGCATCAGATTTGAAATTAATAAAACCAAAAAGTTTTCCCAACTTCTCTTTAACTCCCCACTCTCTCTCTTCACGTCTGACCTCTCCCCACTCAAATACCCACTAACTTCTCTCCAACATCTGGCCCCACTACCCCCCCAAAAAAAGGAAAAAATAAAACCTAGGGGTGTCATTTGGAACGGAAATTCCGATTTCGATCCGAAAAATTCCGATTTTGGCAACTAAATATGCATTCCGAATTCCGAATTTCCGAATTCCGAAAATTCCGAAAAAAATCGGATCGGAATCGGAATTGTTTTCAGAATTCCGAAAATTCCGAAAAATTTCCGAAAATATTCCGAAATTGTATTTTCAGAAACTTTTCCGAATATATTCCAAAAAATTCCGAAAAATTTCCGAACATATTCCGAAATTACATTTTCCGAAACTTTTTCGAAAATATTCCGAAATATTCCGAAAATTGTGTTCATCCCACATCGAAAAAACACAAAAAAATGGGATGTGATGTGCTTCTATAAAAGGCCTACAAGTCTCAAGTGAAATCTCATTAAGCTTGAATTCCGAATATTCTGAAAAACTCCGAAAATATTCCGAATATTCCGAAAAATTCCGAATCTGATGAAATTTCGAAAATTCCGAAAATTCCGAAATTTTCAAAATTTCGAAATCGGAAATAATTTTGGAATTTTCGAAATTTCGGAACGGAATTCGGAATGAATTTTTGACTTCCGAAAATTTCGGAATTTTTTCCGAAAGGGGTGTTTGCACCCTGTTTTCTCTTTTCCTTTAAAACCCTTCTTCCCAACACCCAAAAAAAAGGGAAGAAAAAGAAAATGAAGAAGGCATACGGCTGTTTCTCTCATTCCCTCCCTCTCTCTGCAATCTTTCATTATATTATGACAAATTTAATCGGTGTGAGAGGGGCAAACAAACTTGGATGATTTATTTGCGAAAAAGGTATTGGTTTAATATTTGGTTGTGATCTTGATCACCCTTTAGTATTTACGCATGTTCTTGCGGTGTACATGTGGGATTAAATGGGGATGGGGGTATTGATTATTTTATTTGAGTAGGCCAAGGGAGGGTTTTTTTTTGTTTTTTTTTATTAGATGATTGTATATATGTTTCTTTTACTGCTCAGTTGTATATTTTGCAACCATTCATTGAATCTTTGATTTGGTATGATATTTGAATTTATCTTTATATTGAGTTCGAAAAACTTGAAATGTGATCTTTTTAATCAGGGTAGTTATCCACACATTTGACAATGTGCAAGGTCCTATTTGGTGATGTTATCTTTTTAAAATGTCATACAGCAGGTCAATGCTAGAAACAATAGTAATTAAAAAAATATCCCCTAAAACTCACCATAGGCACCGAGACCACTTTGAGAGAGAACGTAGACCAACTACTAATTTTAATAGGCTAGAGAATTTGATTTAATGGGTGTTAAAATAAAAAAGAGTAATGAATTTTGCTCTAATTTGGCAACAGGTGTTAAATCTTTTTATTTTACACATCAATTGCAAACTTGACATACTTTTTTTTTGTTAGAAGGGGAAGGGGTGGGGGTGGGGGTGGAATTTACATTCCACATGCAATGGAGGGGCCAAAGACCATGTTCATCACCAAACAAGTATGCTCAGTTTGCTAATTTGATATAATTTTTAAAATCTAGAAAATTGATGTAACGATTGTAATTGTTATTTATCATTCCTCGATTTTTTCAATTCTTTTTAAACTTTTTTTATATCCGTGTATAGCACGGGTCAATGCTAGTTAAGTATATTTTAATGTAATTACGAATATTGAGAAGAAAAAAAAGAGAAACAACATGCACCATTTTTTCCCCCCATCTCTCTCATGTTCTTTTGTGGGTTGCGTTTTCCTTTAGATTTCCTCCATATAAAGTCTCTAACTTGGCCCTTTAAAACATGGACCCTGTTTAGAACCACTTATCAAATGTGCATTTCAACTCAAACGTGTCTCTAGGTCCCAAAATGCAAATCTAAGTTGTTTGATTAAATTTTGAGAAACACTTTAGAGCTCCAAAAGAGGGATTTTTTTTAGCCCAAGCATAATGTAAGAATCAGATTTGGGTGGTTTTCATAAATATTTTTTTAATTCCCATAATGCCTTTGTAATTAAAGTTTTTGCTTCTGACTAAATGCAAAACCCAATCCATAGGCTCTTAGGCTGCCTTTGGTTGACATGAATGAACCAAAATAGAGATGTATTTAACAAATTCACACATGTTCAACCATATCCTATTGAACTTTCTTTTATTATGTGGTATAAGAATTGATTTCACATCTGCTCAACTCATCAATTTGCTTCACAAGTTCCAATAAGTTAAACCACTCATCATTGAAGGGTTGAGATGTATTCATTCCTGATCTACTAATACAGAGAGATATACACACACAGAGAGAGAGAGAGGAGAGGATAGAGAAAGAGAGATATACCTTGATTTGCCGAACTGAATAAGGAGCCGAATCGGTGGCTATATGCGGCGGCGAGGGGTGGTGGCGCGGTAGAAGGGCAGGCAACGGCGAGGGGTGTGGTTGAAGCTCGAAGAAGAAGGAGTGGTTGAAGAAGAAGAAGCCGAATTGATGAAGATGAAAAAGAAGCCGAACTGAAGGAGGAGTCTGATGAAGGGATTTGCTTCAATAGGGTAGGGATTTGATTCAATAGGGTACTGAAGTTAGTAGTCTGTGTATTTTATCTCTGTGTTATTTTAACGCGCGCAAGTATTAAAATAAAATTTTTTTTTAAAACATATATATGTCAGTGTTTTGATAACCGACATAAAAAGTCTTATGATTTATAACCCTTTCCAAAACATTATTTACGACACTTTTTCAAGAATCTTAATTATTCTTACAAAAAAAGTTAGGCACACAATACATTCCACAACACATTGCACAATAGGGTTTTAAATGTGTTGTTCCCTGTGCTGTTTGAATTTTTCACACTTTTCTATGCACCACTTACGCAGCACAGGTACATGCATTTAAAGCCCTATTGTGAAATATGTTGTGGAATGTGTTGTGTGCCTAACATTTCTCGTATTCTTAACTTCAAAAAATCTTATCATATTGTATTTTTTACTAATTTTTCCAAAAATAGTTTTATGTTTAATTGATTCTATATATGACTCGGAGAAAAAGTCATCAAAATTAAGAATAGTTCTGACTACCAAAAATATAGCCATGAATAAATACTACTTACCAATCTTATGACTATTAATAGAAAAATAGTCATATATGTTAGGAAGAAGTACTTGTTATGACTATTTTGTTAAAAGAGTCGTTACGTCAAAATTTTAAAAATTCATAAAAAAAAATGGTTTATTTTCTTGTAATGGTCTCTCTCTCTCTCTCTCTCTCTCTCTCTCTACGGAGGACTTTCAGAACTTAGGGCTTTTCAATTTAGAGACGACTTTCAATTTGGAGCTTTTTAGTTAAAACTTAAACTTACTAGTAGGGCCCCACTCAGTATACGAGGGAAGATAAAAAAAAATGAAAAAGGATATAAATCTCATTAATTATGACACTTTTCAAAAAACTTATTATTTATGACACTTTTCAGAACACTGACATAAAAACAACTTATTATTTATGACATTTTTCAAAAAAACTTAATTATTATTTATGACACTTTTTCCATCATTGAGTCATAAAAATAACGAATATTTATGACTACTCAAAAATGTAGTCATAAATTAAATACCATTTGCCAATCTTATGACACTTTTCAGAATACTGACATAAAAAACTTATTATTAATGACACTTTTAAAAAAAAAACTTATTATTTATGACACTTTTTCAGCATTGAGTCATAAAAATAACGAATATTTATGACTACCCAAAAATGTAGTCATAAATTAAACACCATTTTCAAAAATCTATCATAAAAAATATTATTTATGACAATGTTCGAAAACCTGTCATAAAAAATCTAATACGATTCTTAGTAAAATCTAAATTCATCATGACACTAAAAGTAATTATCAACAAGTGTTAATATATTTAAAACAAAAATCTTAAAAACTAGTCCCTCAAAGGTCAATTTAAGTGAAATTTTACTTAATATTCATGTACAGATTCAGTGAAATTTCACATAATATTCGTGTATGCCAAGTGAAATTTCACTAAATATTTTTGTACAGAGGACCTTTCCCTAATCAAGAATCTTAATTAACTTTCAAAAATCATAGCATACTATCTTTTTCACTATTTTTCCCAGATACGGTACCGATTCTAGAACTCCAAGAAAAAAGGTCATAAAAATAAAGAATATTTATGACTACCCAAAATGTAGTCATAAAAGACTTGTTATTGATGACATTATTCTAAATACTTATTATATATGACACTTTTCAAAAACCTGTCATAAAAATTTTTATTATTTATGACCAGTTTCAAAAAATTGTCCTAACAAATCGTATTATTTATGACCATTTTCAAAAAACTGTCATAAAAACTCTTATTATTTATGACCATTTTCAAAATACAGTCATAAAAACTCTTATTATTTATGACCATCTTATTATTTATGACCATTTTCAAAAAAACTGTCATAAAAAATCTTATTATTTATGACCATTTTCAAAAAACTGTCATAAAAACTCTTATTATTTATGACCATCTTATTATTTATGACCATTTTCAAAAAAACTGTCATAAACAATCTTATTATTTATGACTAATACAAAAAATGGTCGTAAATAAAACACCACTTACCAATCTTATGACTATATTTGCAAAAAGAGTCATATATGTTAGAAAAAAGTATTTGTTATGACTCTTTTTTTAAAATAGTCATTAGCCCAAAATAAAAAAAAGTCATAAAAAGCGTTTTTTCTTGTAGTGAATTCCGGTGGTAATTCTAACCGATAAGCTACTAGTCCAACTCTCCCAATAATCTCAAATAGCCCAACATACCTTGTATTCAACTTCCCACGTTTCCCAAATCTCGTGATATCTTTTGAAGGTGATACTTTCAAGAATACAAAATCCCCAACCTCAAACTCCATCGGCCTTCTTTTCAAGTCCGCATAGCTTTTATACCTACTTTGGACTATGTGAAGCCGTTGTTGTATTGTCTTTATCTTCTCCATAGTCTGCTGAACAATTTCAGGCCCTATCAATCTTCTCTCACCAACCTCAGTCCAACAAAGTGGAGAACGACATTTATGCCCATATAAAGCCTCAAAAGGTGTCATCCCAATACTAGATTGATAACTATTATTATAAGCAAATTCAGCCAATGGCAAGTGCTCTTCCCAATCATCTTTAAAATCCAAAATACAAAGTCGAAGCATATCTTCAAGTATCTGGATTACACATTCTGATTGTCCATCAGTTTGAGGATGAAAAGATGTACTGAAACTTAATTTAGTACCCATTGCTTACTGTATCCCTTGCCAAAATCTTGTTGTAAATGCACTATCTCGATCTAAAACTATAAATACTGGAACTCCATGAAGTTTCACAATTTCTTGAACATACAATCCAGCTAATTTCTTCGGATTATTTGTCTTGATCGGTAAAAAATGTGCCGACTTGGTCAATCAATCAACGATTACCCATACACTGTCATTTGATCTTCTAGATCTCGGTAAGCCTACCACGAAGTCCATTGTAATATTTTTCCCATTTCCACTCTGGTATAGGTAGTGGTTCCAATTTTCCCGCTGGTTTTTGATGTTCTACCTTCACCCTCTGACAAGCCACACACTTTGCCACATGTTCTGCTACTTCACGTTTCATCCTTGACCACCAATAGATTTCCCGCAAGTCACGATATATCTTAGTACTACCCGGATGGATTGAGTACCTCTTCCAAAATTACTTCCTTGATACCATCTATATTGGGTACACAAACCCGATTCTTGAATTTTAACACATCATTCTCAAAAATAAATTCTTGCTGCTTACCGTCAGGTATTTCATCATGAATCTTCTTCAATGTTGGATCTTGAAGTCGTTTGACTCGAATTTCATCAATAAGGGACGGTTGTGCAATAATAGCTGACATTAAAGCACCTCTGGTTTCTGGAATCACCTCTAATTTCAATTGCTCCATTTCTCGTATCAACTCCTCTTGTGAAGTTAAAGTATAAGTCAAATTGCCTGTAGACTTTCGACTCAGCGCATCGGTCACCACATTAGCTTTCCCTGGATGATATTGGATTGTCAAGTCATAATCCTTCATTAGCTCTAACCACCTCCTCTGTCTCATATTCAAATCTCATTGTATAAACAAATACTTTAGACTTTTATGATCAATGTAAATTTCACACTTTTCCAGCCTCCAAATCTTCAAGGCAAAGATAACCGCTGCTAACTCAAGATCATGAGTCGGATAGTTTACTTCATGTGACCTTAACTATTGTGAGGCATAGGCAATTACCTTGCTGATTTGCATCAAAACACAACCTAAACCTCGATAGGAAGCATCACTGTATATCACAAACCCCTCAGTCCCCGAAGGAATAGTCAATATAGGTCTCATCAAACGAGTCTTCAATTCAATAAAGCTTTCCTCACACTCTGGACTCCAAACAAAAGGGACATCTTTTCGCATAAGTTGTGTCATTGACATTGCGATCCTTGAAAATTTTTCCACGAACCTTCGGTAATATCCAGCTAATCCCAAGAAGCTTCGTACTTCTGGTACACTTGTTGGCGACTTCCAATTGGCCACAGCTTCAATCTTTTGCGGATCCACTGATATACCCTCTTTTGATATCACGTGTCCCAAAAATGCTATCTCAGTTAACCAAAATTCACATTTCTTCAACTTTCCGAACAACTTCTTTTCACGGAGTCACTGTAGAACCAACCGTAGATGCCTCTCGTGATCTTTTACATTCCTGAAATATATTAAGATATCATCTATGAAGACAATTACAAACTCATCTAGATATTCTTTGAATACTCGATTCATCAAATTCATAAATGCTGCCGGTGCGTTCGTAACTCCAAAAGGCATGACAAGAAATTCATAATGACCATAACGGGTTTTGATTGCTGTCTTCTCCACATCCTCTTCCTTGACTTTTGATTGATGGTAACCCAATCGCAGATCAATCTTAGAAAAGACTTGGGCTCCTTGAAGTTGACCAAACAAGTCATCAATTCTAGGCAACGAATATTTTTTCTTGATAGTTAACTTGTTGAGTTATCGATAATCAATACACATCCTCATAGTCCTGTCTTTCTTCTTGACAAACAAGCCTGGTGCACCCACAGCGATACATTAGGTTGAATGAATCCCTTATCTAGAAGATCTTGCAGCTGAATCTTTAGTTCTTTCAACTCCACCGGTGCCATTCTGCACGGTGTTTTCGATACTGCCTGAGACCTCGAGGCTACTTCAATGGTAAATTCAATTTCCCGCTCAACTAGTACATCAGGTAGATCCTCAGGAAACACATCTGGGAATTCCCCGTACAACTGAATTAGCTTATACTTTAGTCCCTGTGACCCGTGTGTCAATTATTGAACATAAGAACCCCCGACAACCTTATTTTAACAACTTGCCTGCCCGGATTGCTGAAACCAAATATGGTGGTGCTACTACACCAATTCCCTAAAAACTAAACTCCCCTTGTCCCATTGGTCGAAAAGTAACTCTTTTCTAGTTCACAATTGATAGTTCCTTGGTTCACGGATAACCAGTCCATACCCAAAATCGCATCAAAATAATTAATGGCCAACGGAATTAAATTCACTGTCAAAACCCTATCATTTATTCTGATATCACATGCTTTAAATATTGATGAGGTCACCATGGGTTTACTTAAGGGTAACGATATCGACAAATCATACCCTAAAGGTTCTGACATGCTGTCTAAGTGTTTAACAAATTCATGTGCAACAAAAGAATGTGTTGACCCTGAATCTATTAAAACATACGCCGGGTGTGAGCAAATCAATAATGTACTTGATACCACGGAATCAGTAGCTGCGGCATCCCTCGGTGTTAGACGGAAATACCTTCCTTGTCTTTGCTCAAGCCCTTTCCCTTTGTTCACACTTGTTCCTAGTTTTGCCCCAGTTGAATCTACAAAACCTGTCCCTCGTTGTTGTTTTGTTGGGCAATCTTTTGCTTGATGTCCAGGTTGTCCACATTCGAAGCATTTTCCCCTCATGTCTGGATTTATGCTCCTTGTACTCTGAGTTCGAGATTGTGGGCAATTCCTCGCTATATGACCCTTTTGCTTGCAAATATTGCACACTAGTGTCAAGTGTCATACTCCCCAATGCTGACAATTGCAAGTTGGACATAATGGGCGACTCTCCCCAGATAAGGAACTTCTCCTTTGGACTCCCGAGCTAGAACAGAACCTCGTAAGAATGGCTTCTTAAAGAAACCTTGTCCTTTGCCTTTTCCCTCAGCTGGCCGCTTATTTTGTTAGCTTTGTTTGTACTTGTCAATATCGCTTTCTGCTATCAAGGCAACATCTTGTAAATCAACAACTTTTCGAAGTTGATGTGTATCCACTCGGCTTCTAATATTATCTCGTAGTCCTTCAAATTTTCGTGCCCTATACACTTCCCTTGGTACTGTTCAATGTGCAAATCGGAGCAAACTATTATATTTTGCTGCATATTCATTTACTTTCATGTCCCCTTATTGCAAATTTGCAAACTCACAGCCCATCTGAGTCTTGACAGATGCTGGAAAGTACCGCTTATAGAAAACTTTCACAAATCTGTTCCACGTCTCTGGTACCCCTTGTTTAATCATATTTGTCCACCAGTTTTGAGCTTCACCCTTCAAAGTGTCGGTAGCACACATTATCTTTTCCTCGTCTGTACACTCCACTGCTCGAAAGATACAGTTCATATCCATCACCCAATGGTCGGCTTGTGATGGATCCGGGCCTCCATCAAACTGACTTGGTTTCCTTTTATAAAATTGTTCAATAACTCCCCGTTCGGCTCGTGGTTGTGGGTTTGCAGGTCTATCACGTCCCATTTCATCACTTACTGCCCTTACAAAATTGCTTATCACATCTTCTAGGTGGTCCATCCTCGAATGAGGTGAACGTTCCCGATTATGATCCATTTTCTTACCTGTCAGTCAATTGACATAAATATATTGCATGCTATGCCAACACGTTATATAACAACATAGCAACAATTATTCATATGCATTCATGAAATGCATCTGCATACTCATTATCTACACGTACTCTCAATCGTCGTCTCTCGTGCCCAAGGTTCTAAGCCTAAACTTTGCTCTGATACCACTAAATGTCACGGCCCGAAACCACCTAGATGATCCTAGGACACGTGGCACGCCACCAAAGCTTAACTCAAGTGATTAAAGTTCCAAAATAAGTTTAAAATAAACTTAAACCAAAGAAGCTCAAACAATAATAAAAAAATAAATAAAAACCCCGTCTTTGAAATTAGCCAAAAACCCTATTTTAACAATTAGTAAATTCTCATATAATATTACTAAATCACAAGTTGAAATCAACACTAATGCTTTAAACCATTTAGAATCAACACAAGCCACAAATATGAACTTCCAAGTCCAAGCAAGAGTTTTTAAACACTTTAAGAAAAATACTAAATATAACCATTTACATCCAACCCAATAAATAAATCTCCAAGTTCAAACGTCCCAATCTAATAACATTAGTCATAGCAACACTACGATAAAACACAATCAACTAACACAGTCCAACCATATATTATAGGAGTTAAGTTACAACCCGACTAAAGTATAAAGTTTAACCAGAAATATTACATAAGCTTAAACCAACTAAAGTATGACTCGTACAATCCAGATTAAAACTAATTACAACTATATTGCAAGTTTTAAGCTAAAAACAAGTATAATTATAAACAACGCCACTGCAACTCCTAAAAACCCATGAACTAGCCAAGCCACTTCCCAGCTCACTTCCCCGATTCCTCGCTGCGATCATCTACGATGGTTACTCAATAACCACTACAATATATAAGCTATATGCTTGTGAACAATGCCAATCATGAACACGCTCAATTCAACATATTACAAAGAACTATAGTCTCTGGCAATTACTAGTTCACTCCCACCACTACTGGCTAGCCCGCGGCTCCACTCCCCAAGCCCACGTGACTAGTCATGACCCACGCCCTCACACGTGCGATCCCTTAGGCCTCTGGCGGCCGTGATCGTCACCACAAAGATTACCTCATGGTGGTATAGAACTAACAATTTCTATTGACCCAAATAGGCAACTCAACATGCTCATTTAATCATTACACCGTGCTTTCACAAATAAATTGGGTCTAATTTAGCCACATGAATTTTGCCCAATTACAATCTAAATAAATTAAATTAAACAAATTAGGCATGCTTCGGCATCACAATTGAACCCAACATGAAAATAATCCAAATGTCAAAATTAACATCACTCACCTCTTGGGTTTTGCTCCTAATCACAATATTAGAGTCCCACTATGATCCATGTACAAATCCTATACAAAAACTACAAGTTTTGAGCTAAAACCCTAAAAAGGGTCGCAGAAAACTGTCACAGAACTCAATAAAATTAGTACCAATAGATTAGACTCACTTCCAGTAGTCCGAATATATAGCCTATTTTAAAAACCGACGTCGTTTGACTCGTCAACCGTCGTCGAGAACGTCACCATCAAAATTTGCGTCACGTCTCATGTCTCTGTAATATGCTTATACTAACCAAGACTGAAACTAACTAGGATGAGTAGTCATCCTCTTAGTTGGCTTAGTTATATAAGTTTACCCATTTTATTATGAAACCCCCACTAGTTTGCTAGTTTTGCACGTACGCCCCTACTAATTATGGAACTGTATTAAAACTATCCCAAATCTAAATGGGTATTTGTCTATGTCTCGTATGGCCGGGTTCCATTAGTGGTCCCATATAATTATATGAAGTTGTTAATTAGCCTATTAATTATATAACGTGTTCAATTCGTGCTCACAAAGGTATCCCTAATTGACCCCAAAAGTGGTCATTACCTAATAACACGATATTATTAGCAATAAAACAATAAATTATTTAAGCCTTAATAAACATTTAGGCACATAAGGTGTTTCACATTTTACTGTCCCCTCTCAACTGGGACCCATCAACACATATCCCAACTTGGGATTGCCATACTGGCCATAATAAAGTTCTCAACTAGACACCCATAAACAACTTAGTGGGTAAATCCCACCTCCAATAAGTGTAACATAACACATCAATTAACAATAACTCATGATTATACATGCTAAAGCAGTATTAAATATAAACCACGGGAGCGGGTGTCACAATTGCAAGTTTGTTTTTTTTCATTCTTGGTGGTATTTGTTGCATTTTGAAGTGGTAATAGATAATTTTTTTTTCGTGATTTTTAATACAAAAGTTTAGACCAATTTAGAGTTTTTGATACCGAACCTAATCTTGAGGTTTTTTATTTGGTTTTTTCATTCTTGGTAGCATTTGTTCCATTTTGAAGTGCTAATAGATAGTTTTGTTGATGATTTAGTATGTGATTTAAGTAAAAGTCAATTCAATAGGATTTTGCAGACTTAACTTTGACATTTTTAATTTATTTTCCATTCTTGGTAGTATTTGTTGCATATTGAAGTGGTAATAGGAAATTTTAATCATGATTTTAATACAAAAGTTATTGATAATGTGCCTAAATTTGCTGACCTAAATGTAATTAAACATAATATGATATAGAAATCCTAAATTTGAGAGATGAAGATGACCTAAATGTAAATATTAGTGATCAATTCCTAAATAGCCACTATTGTTGACATTTTTTTGAAGTGAATGACAAATATTCCAACAGTTGTTGACCTAAATGTAATTACGTATAATACAACATATAAATCTTAAATTTGAGGGAAAAAGTTTGACCTATATGTAAATATTTGTGGCCAATTAATTAGTAACCAGCCGTTATTGTTGACATTTTGTAGAAGTAAATGATAGATATTTTAGAATTTGTTGATCTATATGTCATTAGACATAATATTATTGATGAAATTCTCATTATTATATTAAGTAAAATCTCAAAAGCTGAGTTGAATGTAATTAGTAGTTTGAAATGACAGAATAACTCTTCTACAAATAAATATATGCCTATGTAGGTATACACATTACGAGTAATTATGGCATAGTAAAAAGATATTGTGGTAATTGACTAAGAGCTGATGTCACTTATGAACGGTGAGTTTTGAGTTCATTTATTTTCTTATATAGGTAGATATACTAGAAATTACCTGCGCATTAAAAAAAGTTTGCTTAATCATATCTGTATTTTTATAAAGCTAATTTGTAATATTAATATTTAAATACATATTTCATTTCGAGTGAGAGATTGTTGAGAGATGGGGAATAATGCATGTATAGAGAGGGGGATGAAAATACATCAGATGTAGAAAGTGAGGAGAGTTTCTAATTTTTTTAATTTAAATTTTAGAAAGTAATGAAGAGTAGTGGAAATAATTTTGGACCCTTAAATGCTGATGATATACGTAAAGGGAGGTGCTAAATACACTACTTTTCTTGCTAAATATTCCATCCTAGCTTGTAGTGTTAAAAGATGAAAATTTTGTGAGTGAATATGGTGTATTTAGCACCACCCTACATAAAAGATATGAAATATACTAATCAATTAAAGGCATTCTTCTATATTATATATATAGATTTGTATCAGGGGCGGAGGCAGTGTAGGACCAGGGGGGGCCAGGCCCCCCCTGAGATTTTGAAAATTAAAATTTTAACCTAAATTTTTTTAGTATTTTACATTTAGGCCCCCCTCAAATTATGTTTAGGCCTCCCTCAACTTATGTTTAGGCCCTCAAAGGGGTCCAAGGCCCAATTTTGGTGCTATCAACTACATATATATTAGGGGTGGCAATCGTGTCGTGTCGTGTCATAATTGTGTCGTGTCATAATCGTGCCGTGTCAATAATCGTGTCATTTCTAAACGTGTCAAAAACCTAAACCCATACCCGTTTAATGCAATTCACGTGTCACCCATTTAACCCACCAACCCGCGTACTGAACAAGCCGTTTTCTCGTAACCTTTTTTTTTTTCCTTGTATAACATGACATATTTAATAGATTGATTTCATGTAATAAAAAACCAAACATAGAGGGAAAAAAATGAAGAGGCACGATTCCAAGAACACAAGTCTTCCCACCTAATGTACCAACTACCAACAAGTCAACGACAGTAAATGATCAATTGTTCCAAATTTAAACTAATTCAGTACAATATAACAATATCTAACTATAATAAAGGTAGGACTGTAATACTCTTAACTCCACTTTTCCCTCCAAAAAAAATAAAATAATAAAATAAATAAATATTACTTGCTTTTAAAAAAAATGTATTTAAAAAAAAAGTATATTTCCAAAAATACCCTCTATAATCGTGTTAAACGGGTTGACCCAATTAAAACATGACTCAACCCGTTTATTAATCGTGTTAAACGGGTCGACCCGTTTATGACCCATACCCGTATAAGCTAAACCCAAACCCGTTTAATTCGTGTCAGATTCGTGTCGTGTTGCCGTGTCGTGTCGAAAATTGCCACCCCTAATATATATTGATATACCGGTATATACAACTCAAAAGAAATGCGCCTAAAATTTTAAAAATTACACTTTTAGTGTGATAATTATAAGCGTTTTAGAAATAGACCCCCTTAAAATTTTGAAAGACACTATATAATATTTACGTGTCACCGAATAGACTTATATTATAAGCATATTCTCAAAAAATCACAATTATAGACAAGTTGACCCTAAAAAAATTGTCAATTATGTATGAATAAACCCCAAAAAAAAATTTCGGGGACAGTATAGCCTAGGCCCCCCCTGGCCAAAATTCCTGGCTCCACCATTGATTTGTATACCAATGCATACATCCGCATAGATTAATGTAATGCTACCAGATTTAGAATTTGTTTTGGATAATCGAGAGAATAAAAAAAAACACACACATAAAAAGTTGTTTTGGAATTTTGATTGTCGTGGATTTATGAAAAACAACAATTTTACTATAATATATATATATATATTTCAGAAGGTTCGGTTCAGGTTTTCGAAATGCTTCGCTTTGCTGCTTTTAAGTTATTCTCTTTTTTCAGTTTTGCAGTTAATTTGATATTTGAGAAAGTTTTAAAAAATTTAATAGCCAAAGAGATTAAATTTTTTCATTGATGTGATTGTAAATTTGTAGTATCAAATAATTTCAAATAGTTTACTAAACGGACACTTAATTAGACTATCCACCTAGCATTGAGTGTTCAAAGTGACTAGTTGCCTCCATGGAGAGAGAGAGTTTCACCATCTCTAAAATTTATACTTCATATTTCTTTTTTCTGTTTATGCGACTTAAATGCGAAAAACTATTTTTGGTCAAAAATTACTCAAAAGTATATTTTGAATATTTACTCACAAAATTTTACGATTGACTCATATTTTTTTTTTTTTTTTTTTTGTGATTGAATAATAGAAAATAGTTTTGTAAATGTTTTAGATTTTTTTAATATTTATTTATTTATTTATTTTTTTTAAGTTCTATCATTACTTATGAATTTTTAAATATTAATGTGAAAAATTTTATGATACATCCTAATAGTAGGATGCATCATACATCTTAGTATGATTTGAGTCCCAAAAATATATTATAAGAATATAAGTCCAGAAATGTTGTAACATTCCGAGGATTTTAAGAAATAGTCATATAGAAAGTTCTATGATACATTCTAATAATAGTTTAGGATGTACCATACATTATCTTATTGTGTTGGGTTGCAAAATATTATAATAAAATTCCAAAATGTTGCAACTTAAAAATTATACATTACCTTATTTTAAAATCAAAGTGATTTCAAAGTGTAATATTTTAAGACTTTTACTCACAAGTTTTGGGATCCAAAATAAACATATTTTATGATCAAATTGAGACGTGTGATATATTATAGAAGATCCCTTCCTATATATATTATATTAATTTATCTTGTCTTTGAAGGGTGAAGTTATTGTATATAACAACATTTTGAAATTTTCAAAAATTTAATGATTGCTTTTTTATTAAAGGATCATAAAGTGTTTTCTCATATGAACTTCTCACAATAACTTTAGGGAATTACTATGTACACCGCTCAACTTTATAAAAGTGGAAATTTTTAAAAGAAAATGACTATAATAAAAGAATTTGAATATACATAGTAAATACACAAGTGTACATAGCAATTCATGACTTTATCCTTTAAAATGGTCATGCATTTTGCGGCTACTATCTGACAAAATTGAAGTTCACGCGCGCATGCATTGGCAACAGTGCTCTGAGTCTTATCAGCAACTTGCATTGTTTCCTATGAAATTTATTGTTGGAAAATATTTTTCTCATCTAAAATATGGTACACGAATGATTATCTAAGCATTTTATTGGCCAATACAGTAGGATTTAGAATTAAACAAATGTTGTTGTTTAATCCTAGGTCCCACTACATTGAACATTTGTTTAATCCTGAATCCCACTGCATTGGACAATAGGATGCTTGGGTGAGTATAAGACCATCTCCAACAATGGCATCAAACTAAAAAATGCAGCAACTTTGCTGCTCCACATCAGCAAAATGGGCTCCAAAGGGAGCATCAAATAGCAGCAGCAACTTTGCTGCCCTTGTCATATGCAGCAACTTTGCTACATTTACTTGTTGCATCAAATGGATTTTTTGAGAATAAAAAATGTGGGGGAGAGAGAAGGAATGTGGTGGGATGATAAAAAGTGATAAAAAAAATTTGAATATAAAAAGATGAAAAACTAAAGATACATTAAAATAATCAACATTTGGTGTATCCTTTGGAGTGCATGGGTTTGATTCAAGTAGCAAATGTAAATTATTGCATCAAATGAGTCATTTGATGTGTAAATTTTGCCTTCTCCTTTGGAGATGGTCTTAGTGTAGCATTTTTTGGATAAGCAAAAATGCTATCTTTATTGTTCATGGACCCAAAAGTAATATGCTTGTCCTACAATTTTTTGTTGGGTAAGTCTACAGTGAGTAGTTTCTCGTATGAAAATTAAGGTGGGTTTTAATCGTTAGATGAAAATTTATCAACAAATTTATTTTCAAATTTTTGAGAATCTTTTGACTAGATGCTCATCCAACGGTTTAAACCTATTTTCTTATAGTACCTCTGTCCCATTTTATGTGTCCATCTTGGGGAATCCAACTATTTAAGGGGACAAAAGGAATCTACACCTACTTTCCACAATTGCCCATAATCATTGCACTTTTTTTGTTTTGTTTTGTTTTGGTGTTAATTGCAAGGAAGGGTAATTTGGGAAACTATGTATAATTTGCATACTAATTTAGGAAAGTGAACAATAATTTTGGGACATCCTAAAAAAGAAAGATGGACACATAAAATGAGACGGAGGGAGTATGAGAAACTTATCGCTATAAATTTACCTTCTTTTTGTTTTCTTCGTCCAGAGGCAATGCACTTGAAATTCTGACACATCCGATTTCCGCATGTGCAAGAATATATATATATATATATATATATATATATATCAATTGGAGAAATGCTAGGAATTAGCACATTTGACGATATATTTTATAATAGGATTTTAAATGTATATATTTTGTGATATGTAAGTGGTGTATAAAATAAGTGTAAAAAATTCAAATAATATAGTGTACAACATATTTAAAACCCTACTGTGGAATATGTTAGATGCCTAACATTTTTGATATCATTGTCAATATAAGAGTATCCTTAATGGTGTAACCATTTGTGAGGTAAATGAAATTGAAGTTCCTATACAGAAAAGAAAAATCCCACGGTGATATATAATAAAGCCGGTCAAGAGAATGCTAGCTAAGAGAATGTCGTTTGGTCCAAAAAATTTTAATATTTTAATCAATTATTCACCCAAAAAAAAAGAGAGCCAAAACTCTCAAAGGCTTTTGAAGGCCGGCATTGCCAATGCCGACTGGGCATGATACTATTAAAAAAAATGAACAACCGACTAAGAGAATGTCGGCTATGATGGACCGACAATAGGGTAAGAAATTTAGCTAAAGGGTAAACTTAGGTTTCCCTGCCATACAATCACGTAAGTTAAACCCTATAGATTACCCATTGAGGTTGTTTTTTTGCTCAAACCTAACTAAAAACTTATCCTACATACTACACCATTGGTGGTGCTCTAACAAATATATGTATACACTAGGGTCTCAGCACGTGCGGTGCACGTGTCAATCTCCTCTTCTTTTTTTGTTTTCATCATTTGGTATTTTGAAGGATATGACTTTATTATTTCTATGCACTTGAGTAGAGTATAAGATATGAATTTTGTATGAGATTTGAGTACAAGTGAAATTTGTTATATTAGTGACCAATTCCTAACTATATAAATTTAGAGAAGAAGTTGACCAAAATGCAAATATTAGTGACCAATTCGTAAATAGCCACTAAAATAGTCACTTTTTTTTTATACTTTTTTTGAATTGGATAATAAATATTCCAAAACTTGCTCACCCAAATGCAATTAGACATATTACAATATATGAATACTAAATTTGAGAGAAGAAGTTGACCAAAATGTAACTATTAGTGACTAATTTGTAAATAGTCACATTTTTTTTGACTTTTTTTTTAAAGTGAATAATAAATATCCCAAAACTTGCTCATCCAAATGCAATTACACATATTATAATATATGAATCCTAAATTTGAGAGAAGAAGTTGATCAAATTGTAAATATTAGTGACCAATTCCTAAATAGCCACTAAAATAGCCACTTTTTTTAAGTGAATAATAAATATTCCAAAAAGTGCTGACTCAAATGTAATTAGACACATAATTATTGATTGAAATCTCATAATTACATTAAATAAAATTTCAAAAGCTGACCTGAATGTAATAATAATTTGAAATGCCATAATTACCCTCACACAAATTAATATATCATTATGATGAGTATCACGATATACATGTAATTAAGGTATAGTGAATTGGTATTATAGTCTTGAGAAGATGCAGAAGGGCAGTATGGTAATTGACTAAATCTTTAAGAGAAGAAGTTGACCAATTGTAAATATTAGTAACTAATCCTAAATATCCACTAAGAGTAATATTTGGGACACAACCTTCATACAACTTTCATACAACCTCCCCAAAAGATGTGTCTATCTCTCTCATGTGATGTCACTGGACCCCACAGTGATACAGGAAAGAGATAGACACATCTTTTAGAGAGGTTGTATAAAAGTTGTATGAAGGCTGTGCCCAAAGTATTACCCATCCACTAAAATAGCCACTTATTGTGACTTTTTTTTGAAGTGAATAATAAATATCCCAAAAAGTGCTGATCCAAATGTAATTAGACACAAGATTGTTGATTAAAGTACCATTATTATATTAAATAAAATTTCAAAACCTGACATGAATGTCATAATAATCTTAAATGACATAATTACCCTCACACAAATCAATATATTATTATGATAAATATCACGTTATACACATAATTAAGATATACTGAAAGGGTATAATGATCTTAAAAATATGGTGTTTCAGCGGCTAGACTCTTATATATACTCCAAGGTTTGATATATGCGAAATGTAATGTCTGCGCGTGTGGAGAAAGAGAAAAGGGGGGGAAGTAGAATGCCGCCATCCATTTGGATAACTTTGATTCAGATCGCCCAAAGTCCTATAAACGCTAGTCAATAGATGTGCGAAATGAGGTGGCCACCTCCACTTGAATTGGAGCATGCAGGCCTCTCTTTTATGGTTTGCTGATACCTTATTTGTCAATACTTTATAGATAATGTTTCCTTTTACTCTCAAATTTAGCTATTAAAATACTTTGACATGCAGTTACGTTCCAAGTGTTTTGTTGAATTAAACCACATGCAATAGTAGTATGTGATGTCACTGTTACAATATGCGTTACACAACTTTATAATTAAATTTGAAATTTAAATTTACAAAAAATAGTTTTGCTTATGTCAAAAAATAACCTCTAAGAAAAGTCTATTTTCATGTTGTCAAGGATGGATTTAGGGGGGACGCAACTTTATAATTAAATTTGGGATTTAAATTTAAAAAAAATTTGTTTTGCTTATGTCAAAAAATAACCACTAAGAAAAGCCTATTTTCATGTTGTCAAGGGGGGCACCCAAATTTGACCGAACAATTAAACTTAGGGGGATTTATCTCTGGTGATTAATGATAAAAATGTTCCGTCGGAATCAAGACTCTTACAAGCAATCTGATTCTCTTACAAGAAGAATCTCGGTCCAAAATTGTCTTTTTCAGCCAAAAAGACCAAAATTTCCATCTACCCGTCACCTTGTAAACCATGAGTTTTGAACACGTACAGAAACAAGACATCGTTCTCAGAGCATCTTAAAACTATTTTCAAAAGGAGAGAAATTCAGCATGAACCGGAGAAAAGTCAACAAAAGTCAGCAACTGACCCAGTTGTAGACACCCTAAATTTGACCGAACAATTAAACTTAGGGGGATTTATCTCTGGAGATTAATGATAAAAATGTTCCGTCGGAATCAAGACTCTTACAAGCAATCTGATTCTCTTCTAAGAAGAATCTCGGTCCGAAATTACTTTTTTCAGCCAAAAAGACCAAGATTTCCATTTACCTGTTACCTTGTAAACCATGAATTTTGAACACGTACGAAAACACAACATCGTTCTCAGAGTATCTTAAAACCATTTTCAAAATGAGAGAAATTCAGCATGAACCCTAGAAAAGTCAACAAAAGTCAGCAACTGACCAAGTAAAATGTCAACAGGTCAAAGATGGTCAATCGTAAAAATACCAAATTTTGAGATAAAAAGTTCTGGTAATTGTTCATTGGGTTTCTCTTATGCTAAAAATGATTTTTTTTAGAATTTTTAAGTAAAAGGGAACATTGAGAAATAGAAAGGTTTTTGAGAATTGTGCAGAAAATCAGAAATTTTGTCTTCTGCGACACTCGTTCCCACAGTTAGTTATTATTATATTAGCATACATTATTAAGTATGTAATAATGTTAAAAATGCATTTATGATGTGGGTTTTGACCCAATAAGTATCCGTTTAGGAACCCAGATGTGGCAACCCCCAATTAGGATATGGTTTGTGAAGTCCCGGAGTGATGAGACGGTGATGTGGAATCCCTTTATATGCTTATGTGATTATTAAGGGCTTATGTGAAATATCTTACTATATTGCTTTATATCATGTTAGTTGGTTTGGGTACCTTTGTGAGTATGAACTCGAAACACTACATAATTAGTAGGTTAATTAGCAACTTCATAATATTATATGAAACCACTTATGGGACCCATGCGAGACATAGACAAATACCCATTTAGGTTTGGGATAGTTTTAATATGGTTTCATAACTGGTAGGGGTGTAGTTGTAACACATTAGAACTTTGGGGGTTATAAATGCAATTAGTGAAACTAGAATTACATGTTAAGTGACATGTGTCCTAGGAGACACATGCCAATATCTTTTTTTCTTCAATTTCGGCCAGGAGATTGAGAGAGATACAGAGAGTTTATAAGAAAATTCGGCAAAAAATTCGATGGACCATTCGACGTTAATTGTCGGGCCATTTGACATTCAATTTCAATTCGGATTACATATTCGGACTCTTAGAGGTGAGTCAAACGTGTAGATACCAATTTGGTTAAGTTCCATAGTAGTTTTTCTGCAACCTTTTCAGAGGATTTTACTTATAACCTGTAATTTTGGTATGGGATTTGTACCTGTCGATTAGTGGGTTAATAATCTTGGAATTAGGAGCGATTTCCAGGAGGTGAGTGATATTAATTGGGGATTCAATGGGTTGATGCCCTATTTTGATTCATTTGTATGCTAAGTATGTCCAATTGTGTAATTTAGCTCGTTAATTCAATGTTGGGCAAATCCATGTGATTAATAAGACTCATTTGTATGTTAATAGCATGGTGTAATGAACTTATTTGGGCATATTCAGTTGTCTAATTGGGTCAATGGGGCGCTTGTATTGTTCATTGTGTGCATTAGATGTTGAACCGCCAGATGCTATTGGGTATTGCCGTCTGAAAGAAGAGACGTGGGTGCCTACCGGTTGCGTGGGAGATTCAGTTGTGGAATCGCGAACCGGGATTAAGGGTGACAACACATGTATTCTCAGCGACTATAGTTGAATATGATTTTGTGAATTATGACTTGTTAATCCATGTTTTCAATTACTATCATTCACAAGTATATATCTTATATATTGTACTGGTTATTGAATAACCATTCCAGGTGATCATGTCGGTAAGGACCCGAAGAAATGATTCGACGGGCTTGGGAAGAACGAGGAACGTTTAGAGTAGTATTATGTTGTTTTCATGCTCAATGCTAAACTTGTGAAACTTGTTTTATGTTGTGATGATGCCTAAAACTGGTAAGAAGGGTTTAGAGAGAGAAAAAGACAAGAACAAGTTGTATGTGGTTCAGTCCCGTTAACAAGGTGACCTACGTCCACGGTTGCATCTGTGCGCGTTCACTAGCTGATCACCAACGGGCCTAGTGAGCCAACAAATAGGGGCGGCACTACCAGTAATACTGACCGGGTGTGGATATCGCATTTTTCTTACCCACAGCTTTTCAAAATCAAATTCAAAAACAAATGAGTCGCCACTTAATTTTTAAAAGGAGAATTAAGAAACTATTTTAAAAGCAAACTGATCTTTTAGAAACCAGAGATTAACTAGGTCCGGGGATTATGGAATGAGAGAGGAAGGAGCCCGTCGGACTAAAACACCCTCTCTCATCCTATCTTGCGATAGGCCTCTACTCAACATCCTTTTAATCAAATTTATTAATCTAAACATGCCCTTAACTAATACATATATATACATATACATCACAAAAGCATGTCCAAAGGGTGTAAAATTGCAATTGACAAAATACCATTCAAAAGCCATATAATTCAGGTAGCAAGCGATATGATATGCAATAGAGAACAAGTGAACTTACCCGGGATCCAGCAGCGATAGTAAACGTGCAATGCATGCGAACAAAAGAAAATCCTAAAAAAGAGTCTCTAATCACATATACACATAAGGAAAAACCTAATTCTAAGGTGTCGCGCATTAAGTCAAAAAATCAGTAAAATCAAGAAATTAAGATAAACTAAAGAGGAGTCCTAGAAATCATACCTTAATAGCGCTACAAATCAAAGGGTTAGTCCACATGCTTCACATAATAATAATATGATATCAAACAATCAATCCTAATTCTCTAGCTTATACCTAGCAAGCAATGAAATACAACTTTATCCAATTACTAGTTCTAATTATAAGCATTAATGTACATGAATTCATGAATATGAACAAGAGTAAGCTATTAACTATGAATTTATTCATTGATTTGAAACATTTAGCTTTGAGATTTAAGTCTAATTAATCATTATTAAGATATGGTTTAAGCCCTAAGTCATAAGAGAATCATTTGGGCCATTATTTACAAAGTTGGTCAAATGTGTCATGAAATTCTAAAAATTGCAGAGAGCAGACCAGAACTTTAAGAAAAGAAAAAGCACGTCTCCCATGGTTTGATGTCGGTGAATTTTGGACACAAGATGCCTCTGTCAGTATAGTTTTCAAATCAAAAATAAAATCAAAGTTTCAACGGTTAGATCTCTGGGAAAAGGACAAACACCAGACATCACTCAGAGATGTACAACTCTCTGTCCAGAGATTTTGTTTGATTTTTTTAAAATAGTAAAATAATCCGAAATGCTTCATTCTTTTTAGGGTATCTTCCTAACACATTAAACCTCATAGAAAAAATTATTAGAGACCCCAAAAACGCCATTAGAATTCTGATTTATGAATTTCATAATGGACTTGCTGTTCTGAAACTATTCTGAAACTCTGGACAGATTGTGGTTGACTCACAAAACCCATGATCAAACCCTTCTAAACATAAAACCACCTTAAAACAAAAATTACAGTGGTAGATTACTGTGTTATTGACACTTTCCCGTTGGTTTTACTTGATTTCAACGGTTAGATTTCGAACTAAAAATCTTTGATCAAAAACAGTTTGTGAACTCACTGTTTTCATTTGTCAAGTTCAACTTTTATTTGGTAACTCCAACTATTAAACCATGAAGTTGGGTTTAAACCAAACCATTTCTCCTACCATTTGATGGTCATTGGAGATCAAGACATGACTAAAACTCATGAATTTTTCAAGGAATATAAGGAGACTCCATGAAAACTCAAGCTTAGAAGACCCAAACCATGGTAGGGGTTTGGATTCATCTACTTGTTCTTACTAAAATGATGATCAACTTTAAATCTCATGTGAATCATAAGCTTACATAAGATTTAAAAGATCAAACTCAAGAGCTTTCAAGAGAGATATTGAAGATATCCAAGAATCTCAAGAGAAGAACATAAACAAGAAAAAGAGAAGAAGAATCAAAGAACTAGCTCATGAACTTCAAAAGGATATAGAGAAAACCCCATGAAATTCCAAGTTAGAGAATCCAAGTCATGAATATGGACTTGGATCCACCTATTTGTTTACAAAGTGAAGTGATGATCAAACTTTGACTCCTATGTGAAGCATAAGCTTACATGGGATTCAAAAGATCACATTCAAGAGATTTCAAGAGAGATATTGAGGATCTCCAAGAGTCTCAAGAAGGAAGTATGAACAATAAGAGAAATAAAACAAAGAAAACTAAGTAGTTTAGAGACTTAAAAGAAAGAATGAAAAGAAACAACTTAATGGTTAGAGGATCACCTCCAAACTATCCTCAAAGCTTTTCTCCTTTGAAGATTTTCCAAGCTCTTCTCTCTAGTTTCCAAACTCTCTCCTTTTCTCTCTAAAAAATGTTGGTGTAATGGTAGTGTTTTTTTTGTATGTGTTGTTCCCTCCCCTCAATGAAGATACCTCTTCTTATATAGACAAAAATACCTAGGTAATTTCTGTAAATTCGGAGCAAAAAACAGGTGTAATTCTCTCATTTGGTGGTACAATGTGTACTTTCTGAAATTAGGCAGACTGTTGCCCAGCGCGGCAGTCCAGAAACTGTCGCGGCAGTCCGTGAATGCCGCCGTGGCAGTTCATGACTGCCGTCGCGGCACTACGCAACTGTCACGCGGCATTCATCAAATGCCGCGGAAATTAATGGATTGCCGCGTTTTTGTCAGTCTTACTTTATTAGTTTTTTGTTCTTATTCGCATACACATACGTATTGCTCTGCAAAATACATACTTTAAAAGTGAACGGTAGTCAGAAATTATTGGCGGCAATAGGTGAATGCCGTCCCGGCACTCTATGACTGCCGTGCGGCACTCAGTGAGTGCCGCGGCAGTCCGCCGTGTGCCGTTTTTAGCTAAGATTCCCTCTTTTAGATTTTCTTTTTCCCAAAGCAAATGATTTTTGAAGATCTTTTCCGAAAATTGTGTTTTATACCTGAATTCTCCTAAATACCTGGTATTTTCCTCTTTCTGTGAAATTTTACCGCGTTTAGAGAACTTTCTGAAGAGCTTGGAATACTTCGAATCTTTCGGTCCTTATCATCATCAGACATGGAGGTGACACTCTCCTAAATTCGACGTTTGGTCAAAATTGGGGTGTCTACAGTTTGCCCCTCTTTGACAGAGCTTGTGGGGCAACGCGTCCCACAAGTGAATGTCAAAGCCTGTGTCAAGACAAGCCTTTGACCAGACTGTCGAATTTAGGTAAAAACAAAATGCGTTGCAAAAACGGGCGCGTAGCGAGATTCTAATTGGTCGTGCTCCATGACGAGCTGCCTACGTATCCCATCAGGAATCAGACCAAAGCGTAGTTTAGGTACGGGGTCGAACACACACAAACGCAAGTAGTCATACGGATGGATGCACCTATCCTGTCGTGATGCAAGTGCCTTGCAATGGTGTGCTCCACATAACGTCTCAGCAACACATTGTTCTTTCTTAGTACCAAAAAGCAATCTATGTGTCACGCCCCGGAGCAGCATAAATAGAGAAAAATAAATTTCCTTTATGGGTCCATAGGGAATGTGTAGACACCCCATTTTGTCGACTATCAGATTTAGGAGACCCATAGCTTGGTGGTTCACAATGATCGTAAAAGACTCAAAAGGACTCCTGGAAGTCAGCTCTATCTCTCAGAATGCTCAGATTGACCAAAATGCCCCTGAAAGCCCGAAAACTCCCAGATTTGGTCCCGAAGTTCTGAAAACATGCTATGTCGTAAGAAAAATGATGAAATGAGTTTTTAAGTAAAACTGGATGAAATCGTCAGCTCCCAGAGACCCCCGGAAGTCCCGGAAGTTCCCCGAAAGTCCCCGTTGACCGGTTTGACCAAGGTTTGACCAGGTTTGACCAGAGTTTGACCAAGTTTGACTAAGTTTGACCAAAATCGTCCGAATTCACCGGAATCATTAGAAAAGTATTCAAATGAGTTTTAAAAGAGAATCGAGCGAAAACATCAGCTCCCGGGAACTCCCGGAGGTTTCCAGAACTTCCCGGGAATCCCAGGTTTGACCAGTTTGACCAAGATTTGACTTTGGAACCGGGGCGCCGAAACAATTTTCAAATATTTTTCATAGATACTAGAGGTCAATATCTTTCCAACGGTATATCGCACATAATTCCTGGATTTAAAACGAATTTATTATGAATTTCCAAAGGCGAAAAAGGCGATCAAATCGGCTTTTATTGCAAATACCGCAAAACTTTTCAAAGTGACCTATCCCCGAACTATTTTTTATGTAAAGTAGACTCCATTACCTTTCCAACGGTATATCACAACCTCAATTTGGAGTTCGTATGCATTTTCTGTGAATTTCGGACGAAATAGGGCCTTTTCGCGAATACCGGAACCTCTGGGGGCCTAAACGTAATTTTTTGGGCTTCTGAGGAGCAGTGCCGCCGCGGCACTGGCCCACTGCCGCCGCGGCACTCAAACCTCGCAGAGTCCATTTTTGTAATTTTTTTGGGGGTCCAATTTGATTAATTGAAAGCCAAAACGACATAGTTTTATGTTCACAGTTGTTTGGGACCAATGGGAGTACTTCTAAAACCCCAAAACCACCCCAAATTGGCCTATTTAAACCCCCCATTGCTCTTCATTTTGGGGGGGCCAAGTGCAAAGCTTGAAAACTTGTAGAGAAGAAGAGAGATAGAGATAGGTTTAGAAGAGAGAAAGGGAGCTTCTCCCATTGATTTTCCATAAGAAAGTGAGTTTTATTCTTGTTTTCTTCCATCATCTTTCTATATACTTCACATTCAAAGTCCACTCCAACCCTCATTCTTGAGCATTCATGAGATAGGAAGCTACTTCCATGTCCAAATGTCAAAATCTATGAGTGAAACACCAAGCTACAAGTCCAAAATCACATTGATTATCATCTATTGATTGCTATTTACTTGCTTTGATTATATATATGTTCATCTCTCCTTATCTCATTTCTTTTTCTTTTCTTTATTTACTTACTAGTTCATCATCATCTAAGTGATGACATGAAGTTTGGGGTGAGTGAATCCTTATGGATAGTAGCTCTTGACCTCAAAAACATGTTTGATAGATGATGATCATAACCTCAATACTTCCAAAGTATTCTTGGAATGTATTGAAGTTATGTCCAAAAATAAATAAATCTCTCCAACAATCTTGGAGGTTCTTAAATGATGAGTTTGATGTAGGTATTCTAAGTGGCTATGATCCTTATTGAGTGTTGAAAACATGTTTTCAAAACATATATTTCAAAACCCCTCTCAATCCCTCTCATTTGGTTTCAAGAAATAAAACTTTGTTTTCTCCAAAATCTTCAAAACAATGAGTCAAAACAGTGAGTGAGTTGAGTTCAAAGATTTTTCTAGAACTCAATACTCAACATATGGATACAAGGCCACTTGGAAAACCTTCCTAACTCATTGGAGAACACCCATGATTTTTGGCTTGACTTGGAAGTACTTGAAAATGGTCCATTTGGGTCCCAACATTCCTTCCAAACATTCTGTTTTTGCTGTCACAGCAGCTAGGTCAACTTACGACCACGTTTCCAGAAAACTTTTCCAAAAGGGGTGGTCCTAACTTATTTTTCCCTTAAAATTCAATGTCTTAGAAACCTTTCTGTATAAAATGGGCCTCTAGGTCATTCTTTTTCATTTTCTAAGATTTTCTAACATTTCAGTCGACAGTACGAACTCTGTTTCTGAGTGACCTCTATTGCTTATATAATTTCTCTCAATATGTGATAGTTATTCAAGATTGGCCTTTTGGGTTGTGTTCTAGACACAATAAGGAACATCTCCATAAAATATCATGCATTGAAAACATTCCTAACCCCTCTTTTCAAATTCCAAAAGATCATGCTACTGTTCTGTCCACTATTCACAGCAAGTACATTTCAACCTTCATTCTTTGATTTGATGCTCATATGCATTCCAAATTAGTTCATATCTTAGGAAGTAGTTCATACTACATTTGTACATATCCCATGATTATTTCATTCATTCATTCATACACATTTTAGACTTCTAAGTCATTCTAGAAATCCATGTACACAAAACACACTACAACCTTTGCACATTTTAGATACATACATTGCATTCATGCAAGATTTGGGGTTTTTGTAACTCTTAATCTAAGAAGATTATAAAGAATGATCACGATCATACGTTCATGCTTCCCCTTTGATCTAATCATCCTTTCTCATCCGTCCCGGGGATTGAGAGATCTTCTTTTCTCAAAGAATAACATGCATCATACTAGCTTGTTAAGCATATTTTGATTTCTTTGTTTATTTGTTTCAAAAACAATTCATGTCCCCTTTAGATTAGGAAAACTTGATTAATTGATATATGATTAGACGATTTTTCCTAGGTTTATTTGTGTGATCTTTCACTTCGCATTGTGTGATATGTGGCTTAGATCTTATGAATGATATCTTATCTTTAGATTTTTCATTTCAAGTTTCTTATGTGATGTAATATACTATCATAGTATTAATTGTCGAACCATACATAGTATAAGATGATTGTTTGGATGCTAATTGAGGCCCGTCGAAAGACGGGGCGAGTTGAGGGTGTTTTAGTCGCGACAAAGGCTCCTTCCTCTCTCGTACCAAAACCCCGAACCAAGTTCTTTGGTTATGAAGGGCCGTGCCCTTTATCCATTTGGGTGAGTCAAAATTAGGTTTCTTGGTTCCTTAAAGACCAAGTGGCGACTCTGTATCTGTTTTCAACAGATCTTTCGTTTTCTTTCCTTGATTCAAATCAATTTCAAAACATTCTCAAACAGAGAGAAGTGGTCCGATTCCGCGTGTCCACAGAATGACGGGTGAATAACCGCATTGTCATCTACTCAAACCAATAAACACCACGATAGGGAGGATGCTATTCATAGAACATAACTTATTAACATTAATCAGAGGCTACAGCGGAAACTATAAAAGGTTTGGAAGCAACAGATGCCCAAGCACCAATTATAAAAGTCTACTAAAACTATTACAACAGCTGGCTTATAGTCTCAGGCCTATACCAACAACAGCAACAGTACAACAGATATACAAACTAACTATTACAAGCAGCATGTCTTCGTCTTTAAGCCTTTAGCTCCACGTCCGGCGAAACATCGGCCTTCCGTCCTCACTACCTGCCAAGCTCTAGACATTGGAATGTCCAGGGCATAAACGCCATCAGCTTCGAATACAAAGCTGAGTGAGTATATTAAACAACACTCCTCACCGCTATTGTTTAGCATCTTAAAATGCGGTTAATCTCTTATCAATGACGTCACTCACGGACATAGCAGAGGTCTCATTAAACTATGCATGAATTCATCGATAACAGGAAACAGATTAAATGAACTCAATAATAAAGATCATGGTATAAATATCTCATCATGTATTCACCAAATCCATGCATGTAACCGTGCAACCACCCATGCATCTACCTTTACGTCGGGACGCTGAATCCACGACTGAACCTTTATCTCATCATATCCGTACTCATATTCATATCTCTATCCATCTCTGTATCCATACGTCAATCCCATCATTCCAATCTGATATCCATTCGTCGATACAATACTGCCAATCGGAATCACCTGACTAGGCAGCAGGTCCCACAATCCCTTGATAGGGTTACCGGTCGTCTACACGGTACCACCTATCTGTAAACGATGGAAGCGGCACAACGGACGTCTTCTACGCTGTGTATATCCTCACTGGTCGTCTACACAGCTGAGAATACATTAGAGCACTAGCCGGACGTCTTCAACGGTACACTGGACGTCTTCAACAGTGCATACGCATCACTGGACGTCTTCAACAGCGAGAGGCGCACTAGGAACTCTAACCATCCCATGTCCACCCGACTCGTCAGCCGTTGATCCCACGGATCCAAAGTACCAATATCTCATTATTCCACATTGAAGCACATATCCCATTTCTCATCATATTCTCTTTCTCGTCATAATACTATCCCATTTCTCATCAGATTCTCTTGTCTCTTTATAACACCATCCCATGCATGCTGACACATGTTGTGAAATGCTCATCTACTAAGTACAGGAAATACCACATGCTCTGTATTCAACATATCTACTCATTTCTGATTATTAACATGCTGTCGTATTCCATTCTACTATTCAGTTCAGCAATATTATCATGTAACAGTTAAACAATTCATCTCATAACAGTGTTGCACTATCTCTTAAATTAACAATATCGCATAATAAAAGCATGGATCAACATTTAATCAACTAAACTGTTCATATTATAATTAACAGGAAATAAACATGTTCTGCAAGGTTCGATCGATTGAGGTCCTCTCGATCGATTGAATTCAACTAAGTTCGATTGATCGAAGTCATTTCGATCGCTCGAGGAAAAGTCGTTTCGATCGATCGAAGTTCCTTCGATCGATTGAGGAAGCGGTAAGTTCGATCGATCTAGAATAGTTCGATCGCTCAAACATCATCTTCTACCCAGAAACTTGGCAGCGACGAACAAAGGTTTCGGGGTCACAATATAAATGTTCTAAACAGCATATAACACCCTAGAATCATTCTTCGAGTGAGTTAATGAACTCACCTCTCTCCGGTGGTCCGGTGGCGGCGTTCCGAGCTCCGCGGTGGCGGCTATGGTGAGCTCGTTCTCTCTCTCCTTCTTCTCTTTCTCTCCTCTTCTCCTCTCTGTCTCTATTCTCCTCTTCTTCTGCTCCTCTTCTTGTTCTCTTCTTCTTCTTCTCCTTCTGCCCAAGCACATATATATATATATCACACACACACATACGGTTACATATATATATATATGGAACACACATACACACACAAGCTCTCTCTCTCTCTCTAACTCTAAACTGCCAAACACCACACACACACAAAACACACGTATATATATAGGGAAACAAGTAGGGCAGGTGGCAACCACGTAAACTGAAAATACAACGTTCGATCGATCGAAGTGAGTTCGATCGATTGAGAACAGGTCGGTTAAGGTTCGATCGATTGAACGAAGTTCAATCGCTCGGGAAAGGGTACACATCACAGAATCAGGTCGGCAGAGATTCGATCGCTCGAAGTATGTTCGATCGATTGAAAGCACAATGTTCGATCGATCGAAGTGAGTTCGATCGCTCGAGAAAGATTCTTCCCCAAGGTTTCACACAAGCATACAGGGTCTTATTTATATAACCATGCATCCGAAAATACAGGGTATTACACTATGCCATTCTACTCATGATGTCATTCCATTCTAGGAGAGTGATCGGGAGAGAACTAATCCTAATTATACGCCTTAACGAGCATTTGTTAGTACCTTTTTATCCTGTTTTTGTATATTTTTACTTCGTTTTCTAGTTTCTGACAGGTTTTGGAAGAAATCAACTAAACCAGGCTAAACAGGGTGAAAAAGCATAGTTGAAGAAGCTGAAAAAGCCAAGTCGCGCGCGCGACCCGCGCCCGCGAAATCCAGAAATCGCTCGCGCGAGAACCCCAGAATCGCTCGCGCGATCTGCGCGCGCGAAGGCCCAATTGTCGCGCTCGCGCGACCCGCTCGCGCGATATGTGTAAAAATCAAAGTTGCGTATTTCAATGTACTGAAGACTCCTGTGCAAACGAAACTGCTAAACGACGTCTAGACTGTAAATTACATCAGTTTCAGTCCGTTTCGAGTTGTAAAGGCTTCCAAAACTTGTTGTAAATCTATATATACCCTATTTTACTTCAAATTGAGGGTTGGCAATTATTATACACACATTCTACAACCATACTTCCAGCCATTGAAGGGAGGGAAGCAAGGAGAAGAAGAAGAAGACCAAGGGTTTCCATGGCCTCCTCCATCAACCTCTTGCCATCTATCACTTCTATGGACGGCTAGATCATTGATCTAGGGTTTCAATGAAGCCCTAGACGAGTAATAGGGTTTTATTTATGTTTTTATTTTAGTTTTATTATGTATGGATGACAGTCACATGTTTAGAGGATTTTTATAAATAAATCGTACTTCTATTGATTAAATCATTGCTTTCAAAGTTTATTCTTGTCTTAGATCTATTTTGACTGTGATGTGCTCAATGATCTATTCTTGCTGTGCTTGTTTAGATTATTTACATGTGATGGTGCTCTATTGATTCGTGCTATCAAGTATCCGAATAGTCCATGCCTAGGTTAGACGGATTAGATCGCAACCCTAGTTTAGTGTGAGATAATTCGTGCTACCCGAAGATGGATTATGTTGGTGCTTGAACCATGATTATCTTCTTGTCGGAGGAATTGGGCTTGTAGCTACAATTCCCCATATTCATCCAACGTAATAAGCTAAAGTAATCCATAAATATTCTTATTATGAAGCTAGTGGTGGATTTGCAATCCTAGGTTCCTTAAACATTATTTTAAAACAACTATTTAAATTGCTTTCATAGTTTAGATTTATTTTTATGTTCTTAGTTTAATTAAATCTAAATCAAAATCCGTTTTTCCTAATTAATTAGACTTAGGTTTTAAAATTAAGTTGCTGTAGTTAACCAATCCCTGTGGGTTCGACCTTTACTTCCACACTGCAAATCTTTTGAAAAGTAAAGAATACTTTTATATCTTGATATTGACAACATCAATTTTTGGCGCCGTTGCCGGGGATTGTATTACCACCTTTAGTTTTAGAATCGTAGTTTAGTTAATTCGTAAATATTAGATTAGGTTTCCTTTTCTTATTTTTCGTTTTATTTTTAGTTACTAACTTGTTTTTTTTTTATTTTGTAGTCAACGTTTCCGAGTGGAGCAGCTAATTACATCAAAGGAGCTTACGCAAATAAAAATATAAATAAAATTAAATAAATTGCTTCCTTTGGAATTCGCTTTAAATCGCTGTAAGTCAGGGCGCTGCGACGCACTATTTGCATTAGTTTAGGGTTAATTGCACTGCATTAGCTAGGAAACCCGGGGCGCTGGGCTTGACGCGGTCATTGCATTACAGAATAATTTGCATGCATCATAGTAGTTGAGTGCTTGTTATCTTCTTTGCGTGATTGTTATTTGTTTATTTTGTTTAGTTAGTCTTTGTTTTTAGTTTCTTTTCTTTTGTTTTAGTTTATGTTGGGTACACGTTCAAATAAACCAGAACTAAAATCTTTCGATCTTGAACTTGAACGTACCTTAAGAACTAGTAAGTCCACAACCCAAGCTTCTAGAGCTAGGTTGCAAGACGACGAATCAATTCCGATTCCATCGTCGTTGTTTGAGGCCGAAATTCAAAGTACTCGTGAACGGTTAAGGAAAACTCGAACTTTTCAAATTGAACCGATTAAAATGGCTGACGGTGGAAATAACAATAACAATCCAAATGATGGTGCGAATATGAACAATCTTAATATACCGCCACCACCTCCACTTATAAATTATTTTATTCCTACTACTTACACGCCACAAGCCGGTATCGAATTACCGGAGGCGACAGCATCTCACTTTGAGATAAAGTCGTCTACGATCTCGCTACTTCCAACCTTCCATGGCCGTCTAAATGAAGACCCTTACCAACACTTAGGGGATTTTCAGGGTATATGCTCTACTTTGAAAATACAAAACCTAAATAATGATGAATTAAAATTGCGGCTCTTCCCATTCTCTTTAAGAGACAAAGCGAAGTATTGGCTTCAATCACTTGAGCCAAACACAATAAAAACATGGGAAGCCTTATACACCGCCTTTTTACAAAAGTTTTTCCCTATTATGCGTACAAATAAGATAAGAAAAGATATAACTAATTTTGTGATGCAAGATGGGGAGACTCTTTATGATACGTGGGAAAAATTTAAAGAATTATTACGTTCGTGCCCACACCATCAGGTTCCCAAGTGGCAATTGGTTCAAGTCTTCTACGAGGGGCTTATTCCCTCTGTTAGGAATACCGTCGATGCCGTTTGTGCGGGAACTTTCCTACACAAAAGCGCCGACGAGGCCTGGAAAATATTTGAAACGTTAAGCGAGAATTCGATGCATCAGGCTGTGTCGGTACGTTTAGAGGGATATCATCTTCAACCTAAGCGAGAAGTGACAGTTGAGTCAAGTCAATCAATTCAAATACAAGAATTAAATAGAAAACTTGACCGACTTATGCAAATGAACAAAACGTCCAATCCACCCTCTTTAGAAGTATGTGCATTATGTTCTGAACCGTCTCATAATATCTTTGCATGTCCTTCTGCATCTCAATATCCGGAATTTGTTGAGCAACACGTTAATTCTATGCAACAATTCCCACAAAATAATTATAATCCTAGGACGACTAATTTTCCTAATATGTACCGACCCCAATATCAACAAGGTCAATACCAACTACCTCCTCCACCTCCACGCAATAATGCATTTGAGGAGAAGGTGTTGGCCTCACTTGAAAACTTTGGTTCGGTGGTCCAGTTAGTACACTCTCACACACAATCCATCGCAAAACTGGAGTCCCAAGTAGGGCAAATTGTTAATACATTAAACTGTTTAACTGAGAGTAAGTTGTCAAGTCAACCTACTCAGCAACCTAAGGGGCAATACGCAGTGGGTAGTGCGAGTGAGAGCGTGAACGCTGTTTCGACTAGGACGACTACTCGAGATGAGGAAGCTGTTGTAATTCCAGATGGGGGTGAGAAAAATAAAAATTTAAATTTGAATAAAGAAAAAGGTGAGGATGTGAATCAAAGTAGAAAAGAAAATGAACCGGTCTCAACGAATTATATTCCGAGAATGCCATATCCACCAAACGTTGAGGGACCGTCACATTTGCCCAAGAAGGGGTCAAAAATGGAAGACGTACTCGAGGTGTTTAAACAAGTCAAAGTAAATATTCCATTCCTCGATGCGATAAAACAAATTCCCGCTTATGCTAAATGTTTAAAAGACCTTTGTACACAAAAACGCAAAATACGCAGTCATACGCCTAAAAAGGTCTTCCTCACGGAAAATGTGAGTTCAATTTTCTAACACGCTCCTCCGAAATATAAGGATCCAGGTACGCCTACGATTTCATGTGTAAAAGGTGACACTATCATTCATAGGGCTCTCCTTGACTTAGGAGCTAGTGTTAATCTCATACCTTATCACGTCTATCAACAACTAGGACTAGGTGAACTTAAACCTACGGCCGCTACTATTCAATTAGCGGATCGATCTATCAAAATACCTAGAGGAATTGTCGAGGACGTCTTGGTTAAGGTTGATAAATGTTATTATCCTGTTGATTTCATGGTCCTTGACACTGAACCGGTGCTAGATGCTAGGAAACACACTCCTGTCATTCTAGGTCGTCCGTTTTTAGCAACCGCTAACGCGCGCGTTAATTGTAGGACGGGGGTAATGAAAGTGTCATTTGGGAACATGAACTTAAAATTAAACGTTTTTAATGCTATGGATCAACCTCCTAAAAACGACGATTACCTATGTGAGACGGAAGGTGAGGTAAGACGGAATATTGAGCCTACCAAAGAAATAAATGTGAGTGGGGAAAATAGTATAGCGGACGATGATGAGTGGATGAATCCTAATACCTCGGACCCTAATGTTGAATCTACTCGGAAGGTAAGAAATCGATTGGAACATAATGACAAACCGTCAATCGATTTAATTCAAAGCGACGTTATTTCTGCTTACCACCGAGCTCTTCCTGATACCCTCAGGGGTACAAAATCTGAGTTACGGCCTCCATAATATCTTGAGCTAGAACGGTTTAGCTGAAGACGTAAAAGAAAGCGCTTCTTGGGAGGCAACCCAAGCTTAATTTCGTCTGTTTTCTTTGTTTTTGGTCGTTTTTGAGTCGTTTTTGTCAGTTTTGAAGTTTTTCTAGACATGTTTGGGGGTTGGAATTAAGTTATTTTTAATTTATATACATAAAACAAGTGCTACAAGAGAAAATACCATTCTCGCGCGCGCGGCCCGCTGGCGCGAGAATGTGCCTTAGTGGAATTTTCGTTTTCTTTTTGTTTGAGCCCTCAGGTTCTCTTCGCGCCTAGTTTCGCGGGCGCGAGGGGGTCCCGTTGGTGCAATTTAAAAAAAGAAAAAAAAGAAAAAAAAAAAATTTTGGGATTCGCGCGCGCGACGGCCGCTCGCGCGATTTTCCCTTTTTCTGATATTTTCTTTTGTTTTCTATATCCTTCTCCACACCTGTTCTAGTAAGTTTTTTTCTTTTTTGTTTTTGTTTATTAGGTCATTTTAGATCGAGTTCGTTGTTGTTTTCCTTGTTACATTTAGACTTTCTCGTTTTATTTCTTTTCCATTTGATAGTTTAGTTTCGTTTAGCTTAGTTTTTAGATTTATATTCCATATTTAGGTTTCATTTACTTTTAATATTCTTTTGTTAGTTTCTTTTTCGTTTATCTAGTATTAACAGGTAACATTGAACTTTATTGTCATATTCCTTTGTGTTAACCTGTTCTGTGTTTGTCAAGATCGAGGTATTATCGTTCCTTCTTTACGTACTCTCCTTTCTTTTATTTTATTGTTTCATTGGGGACAATGAAAGATTTAGGTTTGGGGGTATGCAATCACACATGCACATTAGTTTATGCAAAATTTTAAAATTTTTCAAAAAGTGTGTTTAAATAAACGATAGTACTAACGTTTTTGCAATATCAATTTGATACTTCTTAGTATAGAACTTTGAATTGTTATAGAATGGTAAACATGAGAATATGTGATTAATCATTTGCTGAAGTCATGATATAATGTTTTAAGTTATGTATTGTTTGAATCGTAGTTTGATATCATAGATTTGCACACAAAGTTATGCACTGCACGTAGTCACTTGAATACATGTTCTTTGTGAACTATAATATGATTCGGATTTCTGGATAACACATGGTGGAGACTAAGCCCGGTGAGGTTTTGAGCCTATCTTTTCATTTTAGAGGGTTATAAATACATTGTGTTTGCCGAATTTCATTGAAATAGCGCATCTACTTGTTGTTTAGTCTCATTATTCTTGTTTTGGTTGATAGTCAAGTTAAAATAGTTACTACCATGCTAAATAATCTTCCGTCGTAAATGTTGAAGAACCATATAACCATAGGAAGTGATTTTAGGCCCTTCTTTGTTTACCACCGACCGATAAATTATAAATTTCCTTAGTTCGCCCTTTGAGCTGTTAAAATGCCATTTCTTTCTTTAGTTACCATTATCCTTGTTTTTGCTCCAATTTGGCCAACTTGGAGTTCACCCCTGAAAGATTGATCAACTTTTAGTGGTGTTAAGGCAATGTGTGATTGAGAAGAAGAAGTAAATAAGATGATGTTTGGGGTGGTTGCCTTGTTATTTATTGAATATTCATCAAAAGAAACAAGCAAGAAAAGAAAAAGGAAAAGGAAAAAATAAAGAAGAGGAAGGTTGAAGAAAAAAAAATGAAAGAAAAGAAGAAAAATGATTGAAAAGGAATGAAGAGAAAGAAAAGATGAATGTGGTAGAAGAGACGAATGAAAGAAATCGAACATGCCTTACAATGCCATTCTAAACCTACCCAATTAATCCATTTTATCCTTTTTCATTGCCTGAGCCACATTACAACCTTTGAAAAGTCCTATTTGATCCTAGGAAACATGGTTCGGATATGAAAACAATGGGAGGGGGATTAAAACATGGTAATGATTAATTTTTCTTGATTGATTAGCATCCTATCCATGAGACTATTGTTCTTTCGTGTCATGCGTCTTTTTCGAGTCATATGTGAGCATTTATCGTTTTGAAAATATATTTCCTTTGCTCCCATATATTAGAAAAATTACACCTGTTTCTGAGTGTTTCATTTGAGAGTGTAATTGACATTGTGAGATTCGTAGTCAAGACATAGTTAGATGGTCATCCGAGTTATATTCCAAGTTCATGACATGCGCGTGTTCATTTGACTACCACATCACACACGTGCAATTTTATGAGAAATTCTATTGATTTATACAATGCATGTGCTTGAGATTGTTTTTCATGATGTAGGTAGACGTTTGATTCTGTTTCTTCTTGTTCTTGATTCTATTTCAAATCGTTGTTTATAATAAAGGAGTATTGTTTATTAGTTTTTTGGTTCTTAATAAAATTTGTTTTAAAATTTACAAGTTAATAAAGATGGTTGTGGGTGACTTGTTGACGAGAACCCTCACGAGACTTCACTCGTCCGATTAGGGACACCTAGGGGTTTAAAAGCCTTGTTGCATATGCTAAATGCAATCGTGATCCATACGAAAATGGAATAGATTTTTATTAGTAGTTTTTATTTTAGTTTTGCTCGAGGACTAGCAAAATGTAGGTTTGGGGGTGTGATCGGGAGAGAACTAATCCTAATTATACGCCTTAACGAGCATTTGTTAGTACCTTTTTATCCTGTTTTTGTATATTTTTACTTCGTTTTCTAGTTTCTGACAGGTTTTGGAAGAAATCAACTAAACCAGGCTAAACAGGGTGAAAAAGCATAGTTGAAGAAGCTGAAAAAGCCAAGTCGCGCGCGCGACCCGCGCCCGCGAAATCCAGAAATCGCTCGCGCGATCCGCTCGCGCGAGAACCCCAGAATCGCTCGCGCGATCCGCGCGCGCGAAGGCCCAATTGTCGCGCTCGCGCGACCCGCTCGCGCGATATGTGTAAAAATCAAAGTTGCGTATTTCAGTGTACTGAAGACTCCTGTGCAAACGAAACTGCTAAACGACGTCTAGACTGTAAATTACATCAGTTTCAGTCCGTTTCGAGTTGTAAAGGCTTCCAAAACTTGTTGTAAATCTATATATACCCTATTTTACTTCAAATTGAGGGTTGGCAATTATTATACACACATTCTACAACCATACTTCCAGCCATTGAAGGGAGGGAAGCAAGGAGAAGAAGAAGAAGACCAAGGGTTTCCATGGCCTCCTCCATCAACCTCTTGCCATCTATCACTTCTATGGACGGCTAGATCATTGATCTAGGGTTTCAATGAAGCCCTAGACGAGTAATAGGGTTTTATTTATGTTTTTATTTTAGTTTTATTATGTATGGATGACAGTCACATGTTTAGAGGATTTTTATAAATAAATCGTACTTCTATTGATTAAATCATTGCTTTCAAAGTTTATTCTTGTCTTAGATCTATTTTGACTGTGATGTGCTCAATGATCTATTCTTGCTGTGCTTGTTTAGATTATTTACATGTGATGGTGCTCTATTGATTCGTGCTATCAAGTATCCGAATAGTCCATGCCTAGGTTAGACGGATTAGATCGCAACCCTAGTTTAGTGTGAGATAATTCGTGCTACCCGAAGATGGATTATGTTGGTGCTTGAACCATGATTATCTTCTTGTCGGAGGAATTGGGCTTGTAGCTACAATTCCCCATATTCATCCAACGTAATAAGCTAAAGTAATCCATAAATATTCTTATTATGAAGCTAGTGGTGGATTTGCAATCCTAGGTTCCTTAAACATTATTTTAAAACAACTATTTAAATTGCTTTCATAGTTTAGATTTATTTTTATGTTCTTAGTTTAATTAAATCTAAATCAAAATCCGTTTTTCCTAATTAATTAGACTTAGGTTTTAAAATTAAGTTGCTGTAGTTAACCAATCCCTGTGGGTTCGACCTTTACTTCCACACTGCAAATCTTTTGAAAAGTAAAGAATACTTTTATATCTTGATATTGACAACATCAGAGAGTCATGACCGTCATAGATGCGCTTACTATGTTTAATTAAGAGTCATCTAATCGTCTAGGATGCGCTACGCGCCTTATACCTTGGTGTCAAATTAGAAACCACGCTTTCCGAAAGATTGAGGTGCGCTTCGCGCCTTATAATCGGGTGTCTTCCAAGAATCATCTGATCGACTGAGATGCGCTACGCGCCTTATACCCCGGTGTCTTCTAAAAATCATCTGATCGACTGAGATGCGCTACGCGCCTTATACTCCGGTGTCAAATCAGGAACCACGCTGAAAGACTGAGATGCGCTACGCGCCTTATACCCCGGTGTCTTCCAAAAATCATCTGATCGACTGAGATGCGCTACGCGCCTTATACTCCGGCGTCCAATCAGGAACCACGCTGAAAGACTGAGATGCGCTACGCGCCTTATACCCCGGTGTCTTCCAAAAATCATCTAATCGACTGAGATGCGCCACGTGCCTTATACTCCGGCGTCCAATCAGGAACCACACTGAAAGACTGAGATGCGCTACGCGCCTTATACCCCGGTGTCTTCCAAAAATCATCTGACCGACTGAGATGCGCTGCGCGCCTTATACTCCGGCGTCCAATCAGGAATCACGCTGAAAGACTGAGATGCGCTTCGCGCCTTATACCCCGGTGTCTTCCAAAAATCATCTGATCGACTGAGATGCGCCACGCGCCTTATACTCCGGCGTCCAATCAGGAACCACGTTGAAAGACTGAGATGCGCTAAGCGCCTTATACCCCGGTGTCTTCCAAAAATCATCTAACCGACTGAGATGCGCTGCGCGCCTTATACTCCAGTGTCCAATCAGGAACCATGTTGAAAGACTGAGATGCGCTACGCGCCTTATACCCCGGTGTCTTCCAAAAATCATCTGATCGACTGAGATGCGCCACGCGCCTTATACTCTGGCGTCCAATCAGGAACCACGCTGAAAGACTGAGATGCACTACGCGCCTTATACCCCGGTGTCTTCCAAAAATCATCTGACCGACTGAGATGCGCTGTGCGCCTTATACTCCAGCGTCCAATCAGGAACCACGCTGAAAGACTGAGATGCGCTTCGCGCCTTATACCCCGGTGTCTTCCAAAAATCATCTGACCGACTGAGATGCGCTGCGCGCCTTATACTCCGGCGTCCAATCAGGAACCACACTGAAAGACTGAGATGCGCTTCGCGTCTTATACCCCGGTGTCTTCCAAAAATCATCTGACTGACTGAGATGCGCTGCGCGCCTTATACTCCAGTGTCGAGTGAGTTTGCTCTGAAAAATCCGCAGCCCTTCGGCCCCATTGGATATGTTTTCTCACAATGATCCGCAGCCCTTCGGCATCGTCGGATATGTTTGCTCTGAATTCAGGGTCAATCAGACTCAAACTCATTTTAATTTTCAAAATCGAGAGTCGATCATAGTTAATTTAATTCAAAATTTAGAGTCAGTCAGACTCGAATCAGTTCAATTCCAAAAATCCAGAGTCCTTCAGACTTAGTTTGATTTTCTAAAATCGAGAGTCTATTAGACTTAACAAATTCTCTTCTTAATCAAACAAATTTCACTCCATTTACTTTAAAAATTTGGAGTCTAGTACTTCAGACTCAATTTACTTTAAATTTCTAAATCGGGAGTCCGATGGGCTTAAGTTATTTCAAATATCTAAAGCCGGGGGTTCAATGGACTCAAATCCACTTCAATTTCCAAAATCGAGAATCAGTTAGACTCAATTCAGTTTTCCAAAATTGGTAGTCAATCGAGCTTAATAAAAAATTGTTTCAAATTTCGATCATGGGTCAGTCAGATTCAAATAAACTCAATTTCACCAAGTCCGGAGTCAATTTGACTCAAATCCAGTTCAAATTCAAATCCTAAATCAAATGTCAATCAGACTTGATTCAATTCCTATTTCGCAAAATTGGACAAAACTAGGAGTCAATCGGATTCAAAGAAATTTAAATTCACAAAATTGGACTTTAAAGGATTTCTACAAAAGAATTTTCACCAAAATTGGGAGTCAATCGAACTCAAAGAATTTCTATTTCACAAGACTGGGAGTCAACCAGACTCAAAAGAATTTCTAATTTCCAAAACACATGAGCCAATCAGACTCAAAAGAATTCCCAATTCCAAATCATGAGTCAATCATACTCAAAAGAATCGGAGTCAAACAGACTCAACATAATTTCAAATTTCTAGAACAGGAGTCAATTGGACTTGAATCGGATTCTATTTCACAACACCGAGAGTCAATCAGACTCAAATCTAAAATTGGGAGTCGATCAGACTCAAAGAATTTCAATTAAAAAAATAGACTCAATTCGATTCAAAAACTCTAAAATCTGGAGTCAATCAGACTCAAATGAATTTTTCTAGAATTAGGAGTCAATCAGACTCAATTCAGTTCAATTTCTAAGCTCAGGTGCTAAGTTAAACTTTTATGAATCGATAGTCAAACGGACTTAATGATTTTAATTTCTGCAATCAGGAACCAATCAGATTCAACTTATTAAAATCTGGCGATAGTTGGATCCATTTTAGCCCAAACTTTCAAAAGTTCAGAGTCGGCTAGACTCAAAGAATTCAATTTCAACAAAATTCATAGTTAAGCGGACTCACAAATTCAAACGGGGTCACGTGGACTCAAAAATTCATATTTTACATAAATGGAGTCATGCAGACTCAAAATTTCATATATTCACAAAGACGGAGTCATGCAGACTCGAAATTTCTTTTCTTTATTCAAACAAAGTCACACGGACTCAACAAATTTTACATTTATACAAATGGAGTCACACAGACTCAAAGAATTTGAACGGAGCTGATATAAAGAATAATTTTCTGCATTCGCGGGCCTTTGGAAGAAACACATCGATTCTGTCAAAAGAGGGAAGTCACCTTTGCCCCTAGTTTTGGACTCTTCTTATATTGCCACTTTATGTTGTGATAGTGTTCGAAACCTCTGCTTGTACTGCTCTTGGGATGCTCATGAAGACTCTTCAGTTCTTTATTCATCATCTTAAACCCACACATTTGAGACCATTTATTGACTCATCAAAGGAGGACAGACCTGACAAAGCTAGTTACTCAAAATGACTGACTCAAACTCTTCATTCATTATGAATCAATGTGCTTTCATTGTGAATAATGTATCATCTCACCTTTCATTTATTCATCATCTTACAAATGGTAGTGCTTTGCTGATAAATCTAAACTCTGAAAACCTCATCTTTTCAAATTAGCGAATTCTTTGCTCATCTAGAATGTGCTCCAAATTAGTGCTTTAGCTTATAGAATGAAAGGCACTCTATTTCAATCCTTTCAAAACAAAATCAATTGCTTGAGAACTTGCCTCTGGAAACGAGGGATTTTGGCAAACAAAGTTTGCCCCTAGTTTGAAAGAAACTTAGGGGCGTGCTTCTATGATAAAAGGGATTTTCAGCAAAGGAAGTTTGCCCCTGGTTTGGCGATATATATGTGGCTTCAGGCAAACGTAAGTTTGCCCCTAGTCTGAAGGAAGGGAACCAAAGGCGCAAAAGGGTGCTGCTTACAGTTTAGGGATGGCTATGAACCGAGAACCTTGGGAGGTTTGCCTACTTATCCCCGAGCGGGAATCAGGTCCAAAGTAGTTCGTCCAAGCCCTGAAAGAAGGATAGCATGAGATGATGGGGTGATGACCGAACCGAGCAGGTTGCCTACGTATCCTCAAGTGGGAATCAGGTCAAAGCGTAGTTCATCAACTCTGGAGGTCTTGAAAGAATTAGGCTTCAAGAATTGGTGGGCTTTTCGAGCCATGTTGCCATTTGGGTCTAGGGAGTGCATGTCACTTGTGGTAGCCCTTGTATAGCATGATGAACTACTTTTTCCTTTATTCTTTTTTTTTTCTCTTTTCTTTTCTTCTTTTTTATTTGATGGTTGATTCTTTAACCTTTTCACTAGCCAGTTAATCTTTACAATTCTCATCATGTTTTATTCATACTCCATCCTATTCACAAAGTAATATCAGTCCTTCGAATCTTTATTTGTTTCTTTTTTTCAAAGATATCTCTGCATTGTTTTAGGCTCACTTAGTGTTTGAGTCCTTTTTTGAAGCTGATAAGTCCCTCTTTTCATTTCTAATCTCTTTTCTTTGTTAAGAACAACACAAAGCCTTGAGATAGTTCATGTGCCAATGATCTACTTTGAAGTGCTCAAGAATTCTCAATCTCATCTATTCTCTGCCCTTTCTTTTCTCTTTCCTTTCTTTTCTCTACCTTACTATCTCTTATTCTTTCCATGATTTTGACTGGCTAGGATTAGGATTTTTGAGATCAACACGTATGTTATTTTTGCTCTAAATTTTGCCTAGGCGCCCTTCCGGGTTTTCATCCTAGCGAGCTCTTTCTTCTTTTTTTCTTTTTTTTTTCTTTTTTTGTGCTCTAACTTTTGCCTAGGTGCCCTTCCGGGTTTTCATCCTAGCGAGCTCTTTTTCTTTTTCTTTTTTTTTTTTTTGGAATAAGAAGTTCATTAAAATGTCTGGCTACCATCAAGGACCCAGTTTATGGCTTTAGACTGGTTGGGCTCATCTTTTAGGCTTGGTATTTGAGAGAAGGGGATGGTGAGCAAGCTTCAAGTTCCAAGTTCATCTTTTTAAGATTGAGCAAGAGCATCTTTAAATTCTTAAAGTAAAGCTAATCAATTCTCTACTTCTCCATGGTTTTGGCACAAAATTTGCTTTGATCACTTGGGGATCCTTTTCAATGCAAAGATTTATTAACAAAGTACTTTCCATGATCATTTGAAAAGGTGACTTTTCTTCTCCTCTTTTTTCTTTTGGTCTTAATGATCCATACATTCACGACTCAACACACTGAATCAAGAAAAATGAGATTTCATTCAACTAGTAAGGAAATAGGATTACATCACTCAATTTGATGAACTCAACAAAGACTTGCAAACAAACTTGATAACAGACTGACCAGAAGACACGACTGGACGTTTGACTCCAACTTATCATAACTCGACCACAAACTGGACTTGACTTGGTCTCAACTGGAGTGTCATAGACGATTTTCAAATTATTAGGTCCCCATGAGCATCCACATTTGATTCAGCAGTAGTATTTCTAAACACTATTACCTCACTAGCATCTTCCCCAGGTTCATCATTCCCCTTCCGTATCTTTGTAGGAACATCATCTGCCCTTATGGCCCATCTTTCAGTTGAATAACCCTTTTCTGACTCATACTGAGTATTGTCAACGCCTTTTTCGATTCTGTTGATCGGGTCGGGGCCAGTTGGTTATTGCGCACTCATGGAGGCAACGAATCCCTTGAGAGTATTTAGCAATGGCCGTGACTGAAGAGATTGTATGTCATGCCAGATGTCACTCGGTGGGTTCAGCAAAGGGGTGATGATTTATGCTCAATGAGATCTTGGATATCATGGCGGAGTTTTATGCAATAGTTAGTTGTATGGCCAGGGGTCTGGTGGTAGGCACAGTACAAAGACATGTCACATTTGCGAGGTAAGGATCTGGTAGTGGCTTTGGGTCCAGGGGACTGAGGTGACCATTCTTGATAAGGTGACCAAGGGCCATGGATAATGGCATGCCCAAGTTGGTGAAAATTCTCGGTTTGCGGGCTTGGTTTGATTTTGAATTCGACTTTGAGCTTGAGTTGGTTTTTGGGTTAAGATGTGGACTTGGAATAGCTCTTTGGTTAGTTGGGATTGGACCTGGATGTGGGCTTTGGTGAATGGTTGAGCTTAGGTATGGACTTTGGTGATAGGTTGGGTTTGGACACGGGCTTCGGTGCACAGGTGGGTTCAGACATGCCTGTTGGTGCTTCTTTAAGCAATCCATTATTCTCTGATCCATCTTTTCCTCATCGGGGCCCATTTGATCTTTCAATAATTGAATGAACTCGAGCATGACCCCCTCCAATTGCTTCACCCTAGAATCTCTTTGCTCAACAATGACTTGCAGTTTGCTCACTTTCTCCTCCAAAGCTCTGTGGGCCATTGGTGGGTATGTCTCAACATGATGGTCCATGACCTCCTCTAATTAAGAGAGATGAGCCCAAGAAGATTAGAAGTGTCCTTACTAGGGGATCTGGTTGTTCCACTCTTTTTTTAAAAAAAAGATAGAAAAAAGGTCCGCATGCAAAATTGCATAGTAAGGGATTTTTTTTTTTTTAGGGACTTTGATCTTAATTGGGAAGAATATGTTGTGAGTTTATACGCTACACATATGTACTGATATCGATTGCAAAATATACATGCTCTTATGATTTGATGCATGCACTGCACACATGGCACACGAATGAAATGCAAGTGTGTGTGTGACTACTCTGTATGCCAAAGTAAAGGAAAATTCTAATCCTAACAGGTAAACACATAAGCACATAAGATCCTCACCCATGTCAAGTGCGCCAACTTCTCCTTTCATTGTGATCTTTACTACCCTTTCAAAGGTTGGATATTCAGAAAAATTTTGAAATTCATTTGAAAAGCATTTCTTTAGAACGATGAGATCTTTCAAAAATAATTCTCAAGAATTTTGAATCTTTTATTTAAAAAAATGAGGATGTGAAAACATTTCTCAATGAAGATAATTTGATTGAAATTTTGCTTTAAAATTCATTTGAAGAGCATTTTTTTAGAACGATGAGATCTTTCAAAAACAATTCTCAAAGATTAGTTTGGAGCTTTAATCAAAAGTGAACTCCAAAGATTTTTGAAAGAGCAATTGAAAACTTTGGGATGAAGATTACAAAAATCCACTTGCTTTCAAAGATGGTCTTAAAATTCTTTCGGGGTAGAAGGATCACATGATCGGATTATTATCGTACTTTTCATAAATTTGGATGCATACAAGGTCAATGATGCTTAACTAAACATGATATAAGAAGTATAGCCTTATAATCAATGTTCGGCATGTCCTCCAAATGTCATGTAACACGAGGAGAAATTGCTAAAATGTGATAAAAAGATTATTCATCTTTCATCAAGCAAGTATTGTCATCATCTCAAGTAATTCCTTCCGGGCATACAAAACTTCCTAACACATAACCCTAATCAAGAATTGATTTTCTAAGATTGAAATGTTCTATAGAAACTACTATGTAAAGGCTGGGTTTTGGTCAAATAAGGGACCCTTGACACACACCCGATAGGATGCTTAATATACCAAATCATGGTACGAGATCAAGGGTGATCACACAATCCCATGATAACTTGACCGACCGGGTTGCCCCGAGCCTCCAAGGTCATAGTTCCGTGCAATCGACTGGCTGGACATGCAAGTGAAATGCAACAGGCACACAAAGATTAATTAATTCGATTAAAAGGATATTTTTCAAGTCTAATCCTCAAATGAACCCAAAATCAGAATTCTGGTCTGCGAAACCAGAGATTCTGGGTTCGATCCCCAGCAGAGTCGCCAGATTGTGGATATCGCATTTTTCTTACCCACAGCTTTTCAAAATCAAATTCAAAAACAAATGAGTCGCCACTTAATTTTTAAAAGGAGAATTAAGAAACCATTTTAAAAGCAAACTGATCTTTTAGAAACCAGAGATTAACTAGGTCCGGGGATTATGGAATGAGAGAGGAAGGAGCCCGTCGGACTAAAACACCCTCTCTCATCCTATCTTGCGATAGGCCTCTACTCAACATCCTTTTAATCAAATTTATAAATCTAAGCATGCCCTTAACTAATACATATATATACATATACATCACAAAAGCATGTCCAAAGGGTGTAAAATTGCAATTGACAAAATACCATTCAAAAGCCACATAATTAAGGTAGCAAGCGATATGATATGCAATAGAGAACAAGTGAACTTACCCGGGATCCAGCAGAGATAGTAAACGTGCAATGCATGCGAACAAAAGAAAATCCTAAAAAAGAGTCTCTAATCACATATACACATAAGACAAAACCTAATTCTAAGGTGTCGCATTAAGTCGAAAAATCAATAAAATCAAGAAATTAAGATAAACTAAAGAGGAGTCCTAGAAATCATACCTTAATAGCGCTACAAAACAAAGGGTTAGTCCACATGCTTCACATAATAATAATATGATATCAAACAATCAATCCTAATTCTCTAGCTTATACCTAGCAAGCAATGAAATACAACTTTATCCAATTACTAGTTCTAATTATAAGCATTAATGTACATGAATTCATGAATATGAACAAGAGTAGGCTATTAACTATGAATTTATTCATTGATTTGAAACATTTAACTTTGAGATTTAAGTCTAATTAATCATTATTAAGATATGGTTTAAGCCCTAAGTCATAAGAGAATCATTTGGGCCATTATTTACAAAGTTGGTCAAATGTGTCATGAAATTCTGAAAATTGCAGAGAGCAGACCAGAACTTTAAGAAAAGAAAAAGCACGTCTCCCATGGTTTGATGTCGGTGAATTTTGGACACGAGATGCCTCTGTCAGTCTAGTTTCCAAATCAAAAATAAAATCAAAGTTTCAACGGTTAGATCTCTGGGAAAAGGATAAACACCAGACATCACTCAGAGATGTACAACTCTCTGTCCAGAGATTTTGTTTGATTTTTTAAAAATAGTAAAATAATCCAAAATGCTTCATTCGTTTTAGGGTATCTTCCTAACACATTAAACCTCATATAAAAAATTATTAGAGACCCCAAAAACTCCATTAGAATTCTGATTTATGAATTTCATAATGGACTTGCTGTTCTGAAACTATTCTAAAACTCTGGACAGATTGTGGTTGACTCACAAAACCCATGATCAAACCCTTCTAAACATAAAACCACCTTAAAACAAAAATTACAGTGGTAGATTACTGTGTTATTGACACTTTCCCGTTGGTTTTACTTGATTTCAACGGTTAGATTTCGAACTAAAAATCTTTGATCAAAAACAGTTTGTGAACTCACTGTTTTCATTTGTCAAGTTCAACTTTTATTTGGTAACTCCAACTATTAAACCATGAAGTTGGGTTTAAACCAAACCATTTCTCCTACCATTTGATGGTCATTGGAGATCAAGACATGACTAAAACTCATGAGTTTTTCAAGGAATATAAGGAGACTCCATGAAAACTCAAGCTTAGAAGACCCAAACCATGGTAGGGGTTTGGATTCATCTACTTGTTCTTACTAAAATGATGATCAACTTTAAATCTCATGTGAATCATAAGCTTACATAAGATTTAAAAGATCAAACTCAAGAGCTTTCAAGAGAGATATTGAAGATATCCAAGAATCTCAAGAGAAGAACATAAACAAGAAAAAGAGAAGAAGAATCAAAGAACTAGCTCATGAACTTCAAAAGGATATAGAGAAAACCCCATGAAATTCCAAGTTAGAGAATCCAAGTCATGAATATGGACTTGGATCCACCTATTTGTTTACAAAGTGAAGTGATGATCAAACTTTGACTCCCATGTGAAGCATAAGCTTACATGGGATTCAAAAGATCACATTCAAGAGATTTCAAGAGAGATATTGAGGATCTCCAAGAGTCTCAAGAAGGAAGTATGAACAATAAGAGAAATAAAACAAAGAAAACTAAGTAGTTTAGAGACTTAAAAGAAAGAATGAAAAGAAACAACTTAATGGTTAGAGGATCACCTCCAAACTATCCTCAAAGCTTTTCTCCTTTGAAGATTTTCCAAGCTCTTCTCTCTAGTTTCCAAACTCTCTCCTTTTCTCTCTAAAAAATGTTGGTGTAATGGTAGTGTTTTTTTTGTATGTGTTGTTCCCTCCCCTCAATGAAGATACCTCTTCTTATATAGACAAAAATACCTAGGTAATTTCTGTAAATTCGGAGCAAAAAACAGGTGTAATTCTCTCATTTGGTGGTACAATGTGTACTTTCTGAAATTAGGCAGACTGTTGCCCAGCGCGGCAGTCCAGAAACTGTCGCGGCAGTCCGTGAATGCCGCCGTGGCAGTTCATGACTGCCGTCGCGGCACTACGCAACTGTCGCGCGGCATTCATCAAATGCCGCGGAAATTAATGGATTGCCGCGTTTTTGTCAGTCTTACTTTATTAGTTTTTTGTTCTTATTCGCATACACATACGTATTGCTCTGCAAAATACAGACTTTAAAAGTGAACGGTAGTCAGAAATTGTTGGCGGCAATTGGTGAATGCCGTCCCGGCACTCTATGACTGCCGTACGGCACTCAGTGAGTGCCGCGGCAGTCCGCCGTGTGCCGTTTTTAGCTAAGATTCCCTCTTTTAGATTTTCTTTTTCCCAAAGCAAATGATTTTTGAAGATCTTTTTCGAAAATTGTGTTTTATACCTGAATTCTCCTAAATACCTGGTATTTTCCTCTTTCTGTGAAATTTTACCGCGTTTAGAGAACTTTCTGAAGAGCTAGGAATACTTCGAATCTTTCGGTCCTTATCATCATCGAACATGGAGGTGACACTCTCCTAAATTCGACGTTTGGTCAAAATTGGGGTGTCTACACCGGGTATATGCGTATTGATGGTGAGTTCTCTGTTGTATGCTTGCTAGCTAGAGAATTATTTTCGGATCCCTGTAGAGAGGGTAGGTGGGCTCTTTTATAGATGCAAGAGTCCACCCTTACATGGTAAGTTAATTGGATTAGGAAGCCTAATCTATTTACAATTGATTTGCATGATTTGGGGAGAGTTTCCTAAGTGGTTTAGGAAACTGCCACATTCCATCTTGCAGACTTGTAGCTGGTTTAGGAAACTGCTGGTTAGACCAGGTCCACGGGATGCCGCGATCCTCCGATCCTGGCCTATTGGCAGGAACCGCACGGTTCTAACGAACACCTCGGGATTGCTCGGCTATTGGTGCCTTTACCGAAGTGACCGACACCTCTTGGTGACGTGGCAGACTGTCTTCATGGCTAGATTATTTTGGACATATCAGCTGCCTCCCATTTTCAGAACTGACTGGATGCTTCATCGGGTGAGGATTCAAAAATCAGTACCTTCTTAGAAACCGTCCGGATGTCCTCCGGGAATGCTGTTCAGGATGAGGCCCACACTCCAGATCACCCGGTGGAATACCCGACCAGTACAAGTAGGAGCTCGGGTGTTGGTATTGTCACGTGTCAGGGAGTAATTGGCCTGGTCAGGATCCAGCGAAGTCGGTTCGGATGTAACCAAACGATTACGTGGTAACCGGACCTTCACATCACGCATTTAATGCGTGCGCATTTCGAGGCAACCCTTCACGTGCCCAAGGTGACAGCTATCTGACGGTTTTTGGAGGGAAAACTCCTGAGCCATTGGATCTAATTGATTTGGACCGTCCGCTATTCCTATATAAGGAACACTTGCTCATCTCTTCAGTTCCTGCTGCCAAGTGAGAGAGTTTACCGAGCAGTTTGAGAGCATACAAGATCCCGAGCAAGATTCCCGACCTCTTTTCTGCGCGAAACCTTGTACGTCCTTCCTTTCTGTCTTCAGTTCTTCATTCTCTTCTTCTTTTGTGAACAAAGTTGGAGGGAGCGAACCCACTTGGGTTAGAACGAGGGTGAGATTTTTTTTTTTTTTCGATTTTGTCATTTCTTCCAATTCGGGGGTGGGTTAGAGCAGTTGGACCAAACGGGTGCTCTTGGGACAGTCCTGAGAGAGTGTTATCTTTCTTCTAGAGTCTTGTACGACCTGTCCTTTAGGTTGTTAGATCTGCCCCCTCTGTACACCAGGCTTGGAGTCCTCGACCCATTCTTAGGTCGTCTGCCTCTTAGGTCCACTGTAGGCTTAGACATGTGCCACTCAGATTTCAACTCGTCATCCCGATCGGAGGATGAGCAATCATGATTAGAGACCGTGAGCACAAGCCCAGACCCTCCCTCTTCAGCCCCCTCTGACCAGCATAGTGAGGGAAGGATACCTGCTCGGGCGTCTCCGGAGGAAACGCATTGGGATTCTACCGCGGCCTCGACATCTTGGGGTTGGGGCGATGAGGGGTCTGTACCGAACAGTCTGTCGTCATCTTTGCATGTGAATCCATTGTTAGTATCCTGCGAGGTCCTGATTTGGATCGGATCAGGGATAGGTATGAGCTTCCCGGCCCCTTCTCTCTTTCTGTCCACAACGACTGAGCTCACTTCCACGAGTTGGGTTTCCTCACTTTGTACGAGGATGCCTTCATGGCAGGCCTTCGTCTGCCTCTCTACCCAGTTGCTAGGGATGCGCTCATTTACCTTGGGATCTCCCCCGGGCAACTTGCTCCGAACAGTTGGCGATATCTGATGGGGTGCATCTCCTTGTGGCCCCATGTCCTCGGGTATGAGCTCACCTTGCAGGAGTTCTTCTGGACCCACCGGCCTTTCCAGGTTCACGAGGAGTCTGGTTTCTTCTCGCTCGGGGCTAGGCAGGGGCGGAAGATAATTGTAAATTGCCCGAGCAACAATAAAGGATGGAAGAAGAAATTCTTCCAAGTGTCCACCCTGGGACTGTGTGAGAAGGCGCCGGGTGTTCAGTTGAGGACCTCCTGGGTGGGGAAGCTGAGGAGTAAGCTCAACCACTTTTCTTTCTTGATTAGTCTTTCTATTTTTCCTTGACTAACCCATTTGTATGTTTGCTTTGCAGTGGGGGCAGTTGACTTGCCAAGTCTTCCCGACGAGCTCCAAGCGAGGGTCTTGTCTTTGGTGGAGGACCCAACTGACATTAACAAAGTGTTGACTCGGTCGGGCAGCCCAAAGATCTCCTAAAAGCCCCAGCACGACTTCACAGCACCCATCCTCCCGGCGATCATTCCTGGTAAATACCATCTCTTGACCGTCCAATTTTTTTGGTACTTTACTGAATTCTGACATGCTCTCTGGTTTTGCAGAAATGGCTCCCAAGAGCGCGGCAGCCCTGAAGGAGAAAGAGGCGGCCCTGATGGCCCGGACTGGCCAGAAAAGGAAGAAGCCAGACCTCGCCGAGGGCCAGCCCCTCAAGAGGATTTCTCAGGGGATTTCCATCCGGGCTGAGAAGGAGGCAGCTACTGCCTCAACGCCCGTCGTAACAATTGCTGCACCACTACCACCACCTCCTGCTGTCAAACCGTCCAGAGTCTCCTTCCTGAGCACGGAGGAAGCTCATGCGGGCCCCTCTTCAAGGTTGGAGGTCGAGACGGTGGACGACGTCCGCGGAATGGTACAGCTCGGGCTGTTGCGGAGTCAGATTGACAAGTGCACCTTGCTGAGCCCCGAGGCCATCATCGGTTGGCTATACAGCATCAGCCATATGGTAAGTCTCTTTGCAATGTGAACATTAACTTTTTCTCCATGTGCATACTGACGTTCTCTTGTTCTTGCAGATTAGCTGTATTGCGGCCGGGCCTAAGATCACCCTTCCCGGCGTTGTTGAGAGGTTGGCCGCTGTAGAGGCTAACCTTTCCATGGAGAGGGCTGCCCGAGAGTCCGCAGAGTTTGCTCTCACCGTGGAGGAAGAAAAATCCTGGGCAATTGCCCTATAGCTTGGGGAGACCCGTGACTCTCTGTTAACCGAGCGGGCTGCCCGAAAGGTTGCAGAGGCTAAGGCTGCAGCCGCGGAGGCCAGAAGGATCACCGCCGAGAAGGTTACAGAGACTAAGGATGCAGCCGTGGAGGCCGGGAGGATCTCTGCAGAGAAGGACCTGGCAGCTATGACGGCCACGCTCTCGGAGCTTACTGCTGCTCGGGAGGCCGAAGCCAAAGATGCTGAGGAGGAATTCGAGGCAGGGTTCCTCACGGACTGCGCTAACCTGGCGAAACGGGCTGCTACTGACCATCCTGACTGGGATCTGTCCGGCTACTCCTGGGCAAAGTCCAGTTATTGGAAAGAGGGCCAGGCTGACTCCGAGGTTGCCGCTGAAGCTGCACCGGCCGGGGACCCCTCTGTTGAAGAGCAGGTTGCAGAGGAGGGAGAAGTGGTGGTTGTAGATAACTAATTTTTCCTCTTTTTTTTTTGTTGTAGTTTTTTTTTCTATTTTAAGGAGGCTACTACAACTGCCCCCCCAGGCTTTGTACAGTTTCTGTTTTAATTAATGAAAAGGCCCCTGAGGTCAAACTTCCTTTCCATTAACTATTTCTTTTTTCTGTACTTTGCCTGTTTGTAATTGCTAGTATCCACTCGATTTTTGGCCTACCTAACCCCTGCCTTAGCAAATGTTTTAGGACCGTAACCAGTACAACACCTAGTCTTCCTGGCCTGTTTAAAAGGTAATAGCCCAGTATGCCATAGGAACTTGTCCTCTTTAGCGTCCGGGATCGCCCAGTGTATTATAGGAATACCCTGTATTACCGTCCGGGATGTCCCGGTGTATCATAGGTGTATCCTATTTTACCGTCCGGGATATTATCTCTGGTCACTGTAAGTACTTAGGAATATCTTCCAAGTTCTTTTAGTGATCGATGTGATTTCCTGTTTTGGCCTAATATTCTCCTGCCCCCCAAGCATTTTCCTAAGGCAGGAATACAGGAATGAGTGGCCGTAGGAAACCGAGCTGGAACGTGGGTGGTTGCAGGGTCCTTTGAAGCTCGCCATCATCGGCCACCTAGGGGTTTGCCCCCGTCGTCGGCTGGACCTAAGCGAAGCTATAAGTAATTTCCTGTTTAGGTCTAGTATCCCCTTACCCCCCGAGCGTCCTATGAAGGCGGGGGCGTGTTGAGGAGCGACCATAGGAAACCGACCTGGAACATGGGTGGTTGCAGGGTCCTTTTGTGCCTGGGTTTGGAGCCTGAGGTCTTTTTAGTGCCTGGGTTCGGAGGCTGAGGTCTTTTTAGTGCCTGGGTTCGGAGCCCGAGGTCTTTTGTGTGCCTGGGGGTTAGGCCCGAGGACTTTTAAGCATTGCACGGTGTACTGACGGGAGTAAATTCGCAAAAGTAAACTATTCAATTTTATTTAAAAATAAAAATTTATAGCGTTTGGTCAATTATAGCTACAAAAAAAAATTTCTCTACCAATACTAAATTTCCGTGGCCAAATGCTACTGATAATACTTGCGGAGGTGTTGCACCTTCCAAGGATGAGAGAGATCATGCCCGTCTATGCTCTGTAGCCCATAAGTTCCAGGTCGGTTGACCCGGGTTACTTTATACGAGCCTTCCCAGTTTGCCCCCAATTTTCCATGGCTCGGGATCCAGGTAGATTGGTTCACTGCCTTAAGGATGAGGTCTCGGACTTGAAAACTGCGGTGCATCACCTTGCTATTGTAGTACCGCAAAACCCGTTGCTTGTAGGCTGCCCACTTTAGATAGGCTTGGTCTCTCCTTTCCTCCACTATATCCAGTTCTGACCTAAGAGCTTCTTCGTTATCCAGCTCACTGAAGTTGGCCACCTGATATGTAGGCAACCCGAGCTCTGTGGGGACCATTGCCTCAAATCCGTAGGTTAAAGAGAACGGTGTCTCGCCTGTTGCCGCTCGGGGTGTTGTGCGGTAGGCCCACAGGAGGGTCGGTAGTTCTTCAGCCCACAGCCCTTTGGCGCCTTCAAGCCTTGTTTTGATTGACTACAAGATTGTCCGGTTGGTTACCTCGGTTTGACCATTGGCTTGTGGGTGCTCAGGGGAGGAGTAATGATTCAGTATCCCGTAGCCCGAGCAAAACTGCCTGAAGATAGGGGTGTCAAATTGTCTGCCATTATTGCTGACCAGGACCCAGGGAATGCCGAACCTACTGAGAATATTCCTTTCCACGAAGCTTTCCATTTTCCGTTCGGTTATTGTCGCCAAGGGCTCGACCTCTGCCCATTTGGTGAAGTAATCAACAGCGATGATGGCGAACTTGACCTGTCCTTTTCCCATCAATAGGGGACCGATAATGTCGATTCCCTACTAGGCGAACGGCCAGGGGCTGTGGATTGGTGTCTGGAGCTCTCCAGGTCGGTTGATCATGGGAAAGTATCTTTGACACTTGTCACACCTTCGGACGTACTCTTGCAAATCTCGGGCCATGGTTGACCAGTAATAACCTTGCAATAGGGCCTTTCTGGAGAGTGCCCGGCCTCCGATGTGGTTCCCGCACACTCCTTCGTGGATTTCGCACAATATCGTTGGCACCTGTGCGGGGTGAACACAGCGGAGGTATGGGATAGTGAATCCCCTCTTGTAGAGAATGCGGTCAACAAGGTGGTATTAGGCCGCACGGTACTTGACCCGGCGGGCCTCTTCTCTGTCGTCTGGTAGCACCCTTATCGTCAAGAATGTCACGAGCGGGTCCATCCAGCTGGGTCCCAGGGTGATCGGATCTACCTCCATGCCTTCTGAGTTGATCACACTTGGCTCGGGCGTATCCCGGGTAAGTCTGACTCAGAAGATGAGGCGAGGCGAGGCGAGCCAACCGGTCGGCCCTGGTATTTTCTTCTCTGGGTATTTGCGTGATGGAGAATCCCCTGAGCTTCTTGGAAACCGCTCGGACAAGGGCCAAGTAGGCTACCATGTTGTCTTTCCGCGCTTCGTATTCTTGGTTAACCTGGTTGACCACGAGCTGGGAGTCGCTGTATCCCTGGATCTATTGTGCATTCATAGAGATGGCCAACTGTAATCCGACCAAGAGGGCTTCGTATTCGGCCTCGTTGTTGGAGGCACGAAACCCAAACCTTAGTGTATATTTGAGCTTGATACCGTCGGGGGTAGTTAGGATGATTCTTGCCCCACTGCCTTGCTGATTAGATGAACCGTCCACATGCAGTACCCAGGTTGGGATATCAGAGTGTAACCTGGGTGATAAGGCTGGCGGCTCAGAATCTTCAACCGGGTCCTCTGGATACGTGAACTCAACCAAAAAGTCTGCCACGGCTTGTCCCTTGATGGCTGTCCGGGGTCGGTAGATCACTTCAAACTCTTCCAACTCCAAGGTTGACGAGCCTCCCGAACGTGTCTGGACGGCTGAGGATTCTGTGGAGATGTTGATCTGTGAGGACCACAATGGCATGGGCCTGAAAGTACGGGCGGAGCCTTCGGGCCGAGGTGATAAGTGCGAACGCCAGTTTTTTGATGCGGGAGTACCTGCTCTCTGTGCCCTGTAACGCCCGGCTGGTGTAGTACACTGGGAACTATATCACGTGCTCTTCCCGAATGAGTGCTGAGCTAACTGCTGATGGTGACACTGCCAAGTATAAAAATAATTCTTCCCCCGGAACGGGTGTTGAGAGTAGAGGAGGGGACGCCAAGTACTTCTTGAGTTCTTGGAACGCCTCTTCGCACTCTTCTGACCACTGGAACGCTTTGCGTAGGATTTTAAAGAATGACAGGCACCGGTCGGTAGCTCGGGAGACAAATCTATTCAATGCGGCCACCCGTCCGGCTAAGCTCTGTACTTCCTTCGTTGATTTGGGCGACCGTATGTTGATGATGGCTTTTATCTTTTCGGGGTTTGCCTCAATCCCCTGTCTGCTGACTAGATGGCCCAAAAATTTCCCGGACAAGACGCCGAAGGTGCATTTGGCCGGGTTCAATCTCATCCTGAATTTTGTCAAAATGCTGAAGGCCCCGGCCAGATGCTCAAGGTGGCCGGGCTCGTCCCGGCTCTTGACTAGCAGATCATCCACATATACTTCCATAGACTTTCCAATTAGGTCTTTAAACATGTAGTTGACCAGGCGTTGGTAGGTGGCCCCGGCATTCTTGAGACCGAATGGCATAACCTTGTAACAATACGTGCCCTGGTCAGTGATGAACGCAGTCTTCTCTTTGTCCTCGGGGTACATGCTGATCTGGTTGTACCCCGAGTAAGCGTCCATGAATGAGAGAAGAGAGTAACCTGCCGTGGAGTCCACAAGGAGGTCTATCCTGGGTAGCGGATAGCAATCCTTGGGGCAAGCCTTGTTGAGGTCGGTGAAGTCCACACACATCCTCCACTTCCCGCTGCTTTTCTTGACAATTACCACATTGGCTAGCCATTCGGGGTAGTGGACTTCTTGTATGGAATGGGCTTTGAGTAGCTTCTCGACCTCCTCACTCACTGCTTTTTGCCTCTCGGGGGCCATGCCCCTCCTTTTCTGCTTCACTGACCAGCAGTCTGGACTGACATTGAGTCGATGGGACATTACCTGGGGGTCAATCCCGGGCATATCCTCATGACTCTAAGGCAAAACGTCCTAATTTTTGCCTCAGAAACTGAGTCAGTTTTTCCTTCAGGACGGGCTCTAGCAGGGTACCAATGCTGACCGTGCAGTCAGGGTACTCGGGATTCAACGTCACACTTTTCAATTCTTTCACCGGACCTACCGCGTTGCTCTGGTTCCGGAGGTCCATCTCTTGAACGTTTAATATTTTAGTGATAGCCTCCCGGCGTAACGAGCTGACATAGTAACTGTGGGCGATAGTCTGATCTCCATGTAAGCATCCGGGTCCCTGAGGAGTTGGGAACTTCACTGTTAAGCTGTAGGTGGAGACGACCGCTCTGGCCTTGTTGAGGGTTGGACTGCCAAGAATGACATTATAGGCTGACGGGGCTTCTACGATCACAAAATTGGTCAGCACAGAAGCCGGTAGGTCCCCATGAGAACTGGAAGCTCGATTATTCCGAGCGATTGTGTACTAGAACCATTGAATCCAACTAAAGGTGTAGCAACCGGCCAGAGCCGATCCCTGGCAATCCCGAGTTGATCGAATGCTGACGTGAACATGATGTCGGACGAGCTACCTGTGTCCACTAGCACCCTCTTGACCATATAGTTGGCTATAGAAAGCGTCACTACTAGCGGGTCATCATGGGGGCAGCGGACACCCTGTAAGTCGTCAGATGTGAATGTTAGAACATCAGTTGGGGAGGAGCCGATGGATTGGACCGGCCAGACATCCACCCGGGATGCCCGAGAATTCCTCTTCCGTGCCGACTGTAAATCCCCTCCGCCTGACGTTCCTCCGGAGATCACGTGGATGTGGCCAAGTGGTGGTGGCTGATCGGGAGCTCGGGTGTCCTGCCGGGGTTGTCTGTCTACCGTGACGAACTCCGCAAGGTGTCCCTGCTTGATCAGCTTCTCTATTGCTATCTTTAATTTAAAGCAATCCTCTATTTCATGGCCGTGATCCCTGTGGTAGCGGCAGAACTTGTCCCAATTCCTCTTATCTGGCGGAGCTCTGAGTTTAGCTGGCTGCTGAAGCAACCTCTGCGCCTCTACGGTGGCTATGACTTCATGTATGGGCCTGGAAAGGGGTGTGAAAGCAATCGGGGGCTGACCCCGGGCATCCTTCTGATCTTGCTTTGGCTTCTTTCCCGTGCCCTTTCGAATCCTTCACGCTTGCGCTTGGCGTTCGGGGATTCGTCTCACGCCTGGCCGGCGCGCTTCGCCTTCAGGAACTCCTCAGTATCTATGTACTTTCCGACCCTCTCCGAGAGCTCCACAAGGGTTGTCGGTCAGTCACGATGGAACGACATGGCAATCTTGGTGTGTTGAACTCCCGAACAGAAGGCCATGATTGCGGCCGTTTCATTAAGATTGTGAATCTGGAGCCTTTGTAGGTTGAAACGGTCCACATACTCCCTCAGGGACTCCCCTTTACGCTACTTGACAGTCAGCAGCTGAGTGTTCGATTGCGACCGGTCGAGCATCCCGACAAACTGGCTGATGAATAGCTTGTTGAGGGCTTTGAAATCTTCGACCGTCCGGGGCTTTAAAGCATGGAACCACCGTGCGGCTGGCCCCTTGAGGGTACTAGGAAAGGCCAGGCACAGTAGCTCGTCCATCGTGGTGACCAGTGCCATCTGAGCCTTATAAGTGCAGATGTGGTCCACCGGACTCCCTGTACCGTCATAGGAGCTGAGGTGAGGGGGTTTGAACTTCTGTGGAATAGGAACCGTGTCACCCGAGTGATATATGGTGATTCCGTCTCCGTATTGGTGAGGTCGTGGAAGACTTGCAGTTCAACCTCTCAGTTTACTACTGCAATTCCTCGACCTGGGCCTTTACGTCATCCCGCACGGTTTTCCTCTCTATATCCGAGCGGTAGGTCGGATCGGATGACGAGGCCTCTTCCTCAAAGTGCGTCGACATCGGGGATAGGGCCCAACTCCTGGTCCGGGAAAGCGTGTGCCTAAGATCCCCCTGGCTCAGGGCCAGTGGGTCCTCGGCCGATTCCCGAACCTTTCGTCCTGACTCCTCCCCTCTGGCTACACGCCGCCGTTGATAATAGTCCTGGCGTCCTCCACTCGGTGAGGATTGGGCTGAGCTCGTCTCTGCGAGCGCCTGGTTGCCTGGCTGCGCTCACCATCACCGAGGCATTCCTGGTCCGGTGGGAACACCGGGGCGGAACGGGCTTGCCTTCGTGCCCGAGCGGGCCTTTGAATAGGGGTGCTTTTCTCAGGCTAATTTTCTGATGCAAGACGCTTCTCCTGCTGGGCCAAAAGTGCCTCTATATGTTCTTGTGTCCGGCGCTGGCCCTCCAAGAGTTGTGCCAGTGCTGCAGTTATCTGTTCGGTGGTCATGGAGGCAGCCTGTTGCTCAAGCTGCAAGTTCTCCTGACCGGTCGGAACAATAGTTTTCTTACCCGTCTTTGGCGGCATGTTGATCAGTCAACAATTTGTTGATGAGAAGACTATGTCGATTCCCACAGACGGCACCAAACTGATGATGTCTAAAACTGGTAAGAAGGGTTTAGAAAGAGAAAAAGACAAGAACAAGTTGTATGTGGTTCGGTCCCGTTAACAAGGTGACCTACGTCCACGGTTGCGTTTGTGCGCATTCACTAGCAGATCTCCGGCGGGCCTGGTGAGCCAACAAAGAGGGGCGGCACTACTAGTAATACCGGCCGGGTATATGCGTATTGATGGTAAGTTCTCTGTTGTATGCTTGATAGCTAGAGAATTATTTTTGGATCCCTGTAGAGAGGGTAGGTGGGCTCTTTTATAGATGCAAGAGTCCACCCTTACATGGTAAGTTAATTTAATTAGGAAGCCTAATCTAATTACAATTGATTTGCATGATTTGGGGAGAGTTTCCTAAGTGGTTTAGGAAACTGCCACATTCCATCTTGCAGACTTGTAGCTTGTTTAGGAAATCGCTGGTTAGACCAGGTCCACGGGATGTCGCGATCCTCCGATCACGGCCTGTTGGCAGGAATCGCACGGTTCTAATGAACACCTCGGGATTGCTTGGTTATTGGCACCTTTACCGAAGTAACCGGCACCTCTTGGTGACGTGGCAGACTGTCTTCATGGCTAGATTATTTTGGACATATCATGTTGCACCAATTTATAATTCGGGTTAAAAACTTGTAATACCTTTAACTAGATAACTCGTGGACATTATAATATATTTGGTCAGTGTTTATATAAGTTGGTTAAGTTGGGTTTAATTGCATTTATCAGGTGTTGGGTATGTTTGGGTGGTCTTAGTTTAAAATTGGAGATGCTGCAGAATGGGCTTTGCTGCCTAAATGTAGTCGACTGGGGCAATCGACTAGATCTATTTTCAAAGTTGGACTTTCTGTAACAACATGTCCAGTTGACCGGACAGGTACCAGTCGACCAGATTTTGGCACCTCCCTGTGGATTCACAGTCGACCGGACATGGTTCAGTCAAGTGGGTTGGGACTCTGAGATTTTGACTCTCTATAGTTTCCAATACAATCGACTAGGTCCCAGATCAGTCGACTGGGTTTCCTTGTTTCAAAATGAAATGTTTTATAAGTGTTTTAAATCGGAAAACATTTTAATAACTCAGTATTTTATAGTTATTGGTGGACCTTTAGGAGTATTGTGAGTGACTTGGTAGCGTGCCACTTGTCTTAGATCCATATGGGTGGTTCCGGAATGTGATATTTTGTGGTATCAGAGTAATAAGCTTTGGAATTTGGGTGCGAGAGACGACAATTTGAGAGTACACATTATGATTGAGCATGTAGATGCATTTGTGTATGCATATTAATAAGTGTTGCTATGTGGTGATGTTGTAACATGAACAATGCACAATATATAGGCATAGCACACATTGTATTTATGCGAATTTGAATAATAGGTAAAAAATGGATCCAACCCAAGAACATTCACCAAACTCAAGACTGGATCATTTGGAGGATGTAGTGAGTAGTTTTGTAAGAGCTATATTAGTGACAGAGTACCGTCGAGTGAGATTGGACCTGCAAATCCACGATAAAGGGTAGAACGTGGAGTAATTGAGCAATTCTACAAGAAAGCCTAGCCAGTTTGATGGGGGCCCTGATTCATGACAAGCTAACCATTGGGTAATGGACATGAACCCAATTTCCCGAGTAGTGGGTTATACGGATGATGAGAAGACCATGTGTGCAACCGATACTTTGAAGGGCACAGCTCAAAATTGGTGGACCAGTGTATTGGCACAAGGTGCACTGGAGACATGGGAACAATTTGTGAAGGTGTTTTATAAGAGATACTTTTCGGCATCCGCCAAGACTCAATTGGCACGGGAGTTTGTAAAACTCCAACAAGGGGATATAATTGTGAACGAATATGCGACTAAGTATAATAGCTTACTCCGATTTGGGCATCGTACCCTTCCAAGAGAAGTTGACACAACTAGAAAATTTGAGGAAGGTTTGAAAGATAATATCAAAAGTCGGGTAGATATTCATTAGCTTCGGTCCGTGGTAGCAGTGCAAGATGTGGCACTTATTGTGGAAAGAGATATTGACAAATACAAACAGGGACAACAAGGCAAATGTCCGGTGGAAGGTATAGGCAAAGGACAAGAATTTTTCAAGAAGATGTTTTCACGAGGTTCTGGATTGGGTACAAGTTCAGGCAGTCAAGGGGGAAGTTTTGCAACATCGGAAGGTCGTCCATTGTGTCAAACGTGTAACCGTAGGCACGGGGGAGTATGCTACCTAAATATGACTTATAACATTTGTATGTAAATGGGGCATTCTTTGAGAAATTTTTCCACAACCAAGGGGTCGAGGCATGAGAAGCTTAACTTCGGGACCAAGGGGAGGATGCTTTGATTATGGAGATATTGAACACTACGCTAATGATTGCCCAAAGGGTCATCAATAGGAAACAAGTTCAATGGCATCGTTTGGACCAAGACAGAACGTGGATAAGGGAAAAGGTGTAGAGCAAAGGCAAGGGAGGTTCTTCTAGCTCAGGTTGGGTGACGTTTGTTGGGATTGTGCCCTCAAACCAGGTCTTTATGTATGCGACACTTGGCATTTTATATATAGATATCATTTATGCATTTTATTATGTTTCTATCATGAGATGATTCTTTGTAATCCTTAATTATCATAGTAGGTAATTCGTGTATGTATGAGATACATATATGTGAGATACGATTCACTATTATTTGATACTTAGAATTTATCACAGTGGATGACGAGGCTGGATATCCCATCAGGTATACACTATAGCATGATTAACTACCATTGGATGGAGTGATGAATCTCAATCACTATAGTATGACTCTTAGTAAATATGCTAGTACTTATAGTACATTAACGGTCCATGAGCTTTCCTATTGACATTTAAAACTATCAACAATCGATAGGAACTCACAACTTGTATAAGGTACGTGGTCTCAATCTTGAGACGATTATGGACATAGACTATGGATGTGACTGCTTTGACTTACCAATCAGTAAGGTCTTCAAAATAAACACCTGGGTATCTTGCGTATGTCACACTCATAGGGTTGTGAACATATATATATATTGTCAAGATAGAATCTACCCTCTAATGAATAGTAAGCATTCCCTTGAGAAGGTCACCAAGTTGATTACTGAGAACTGCAGTCTTGTTGATAAGTAGTTATCAACATGTTTGGTAATCATGAGAGGTGAACGGGAGTCAAGGAATGTAAGAAGTAATCATTATTCAGGTTGACAGTAATAGTTATTCGACTACCTGGTTGTAATTATGAATGCTGAAGGTAGAGGGACATTAATGCACCTAATAAGTCTAGTTATTGCTTCAGATATGTTCTTTTGCGTTGGAGTACAACTATCATTATATAGTGGAGTTAACGTTAACTGATCAGTTGGTTAATGTGCTGATTGAAGAGTTTGATAATAGGAATTAATGATAAGTCTAAGCTAACAATAAAGAACCTAGGAGGTCCCACTCTTAGCTCTGCAGAGAATGCTTGGAAAGGCATATGGGGATTGAACTAATCGATTGAACATGGGTTCAGTTTGATCAATTGAAAAAGATTCGATCGATCGAAAGCTGTTCGATCGATCGAATCTTTTTCAATCGATCAGTTCGATCGATCGAATCTTTTTCAATCGATCAAACTGATCGATTGAAACCTAAAGTCGATTTTTAAACTTATAAATAGGAGGACTTGCGAGATAGAATGTTTGATCATCATTTTTCTTCTCTTACAAGTCTAGACTATTTTATAAGTCTTCTAGCCTCTCCTATCCTCTCTATTAGGGTTCCCACCAACTCTAGTCTCTCCGGAGCAAAGCTCAGCTTCTGAATTTGATTAATACATTGGTTCTTGCTTCTATATAAGCAACGGGTCGAGGTTCCATCAACATCAATTTGATTTTAGATTATCTGGGTAAAACGTGTCATTATTATTGTGGGTCTCAAAGCGAGTTTCTGAGGTTCGCATCAGTGTTTGAGGATCCATAAGAGTGAAGACCATCTAGAGGAGGCCATTGGAAGTTGAAGAATTCAGAATTGCATTCAAGACACTAACGTATTGCATACTACTCTTTTCCCCTACGCATCCATGAAATTGATTAGTAGTAGATCCAGGCATACTAATAAAGTTTTCAACTTTGTTTTCCGTTGTGCATATGTTTACGTTTTTCAAAACCTAAATCCACCAATGAGTCAATGGCCAACACCATGGTTTCAAGTATACTACCTGTCTATGCACACCCAACACATGTCTTAATTGATTCAGGATCCACACACTCGTTTGTTGCACATGAGTTCATTAAACACTTAGATAGTATGTCCTAACCCTTAGGGTATGATTAATCTGTATCATTACCCTTAAGTAAACCTTTGGTGACTTCACGATATTTAAAGCAAGTCAGATTCAAATAGAGGATAAAGTTTTGACAGTAGATTTGATACCATTAACCGTTCATTATTTTGATGAAATTTTGGGTATGGATTGGTTATCTGCGAACCAAGTCATTATTGATTATGAAAGAAAGAGAGTTTTTTTTATCACCGATATACGTGAGTTCAGTTTTCGGGGGATTGGTGTCGTAGCACCACCGTATCTAGTATCAGCTATTTAGGCGAGTAAGTTGTTGAAGAAGGGTTGTCAAGGTTTTCTTTGTTCAATTATTGACACGCGTGTAACCAGGGAAAGGGTTAAAGATATATTTGTAATACGGGAATTTCTGTATGTGTTTCCCAACGACTTGCCAGATGTTTTGATAGGAAGTAAAATCGAGTTCACTATTGAGGTAATACTGGGATCTCAACCAATATCGAAGGCATTATATAGAATGGCACCGGTGGAGTTAAAAGAACAAAAAATTTAGCTACAAGAACTTCTAGACAAGGGATTCATTTGACCTAGTGTATCACCATGGGGTGCACAAGTCTTATTTGTGAAGAAGAAAGATGGAACCATGAGAATGTGCATTGATTACTGGGAGTTAAACAAGTTAACAATAAAGAACAAGTATCCATTGCCAAAGATTGATGACTTATTTGATCAACTTCAAGGAGCTCAAGCATTCTCAAATATCAATTTGCAATCGGGCTACCACCAGCTGAAAGTGAAAGAGGAGGATGTGGAGAAGACGACATTCAGGACTCGCTATGGCCATTATGAGTGCTTGGTTACGCCTTTCGGGGTTGCTAACACACTAGCAGCATTTATGAATCTTATGAATTGGGTATTCAAAGACTATTTAGATGAGATGGTGATTATTTTCAAAGATGACATCTTGATTTATTCCAAGAGCGTTGAGGATCATGAAAAGCATCTTCGACTTGTATTACAATGATTACGAGAAAAGAAATTGTTTAGAAAGCTAAAGAAGTGTGAGTTTTGGTTAATAGAGATAGCCTTTTTGCAGCATATTATTTCTAAGGAAGGTGTAAAAGTGGACCCGTAAAAGATTGAAGCCATGGCTAATTTGGTCACCACCAACCAATGTATCGAAAGTTAGAAGTTTCTTAGGATTGGCTGGTTACTGTCAGAGGTTCATTGAGAATTTTTCTAGGATTGCTATGTTGATGACACAGTTAATGAAAAAGAATGTACCATTTCATTGGAGTCTAGAGTGTGATGATTGTTTCAATAAGTTGGCAGCTTGTTTGAAGACGACACCGATTTTGGCTATTCCGTCGGGTAATGAAGGATTTATCGTATTCGATGCTATGACACCCCAACATTCACAAGGCACTTGTAAAGGTTAAAATCATCATCTTTTAAAAGTGAATCAATAAATACCAAACAGTCCCTAATTCTCTCAAACTATGTCCGATTATTCCCCCTTATTGTCTTAGGAGGACATGTATTTATAAGCATGAGATTCCATTTCATTACATCACTATTTTGATATACATAACCTGACTCCTCCTTGACATTGTCATCACACACCCTTAAATTGTCAAACACGTGGTTATGGCTTTGGCTTTGGCTATCACTGGCCAACAAATGTTTGATGACTCACTAGTTATTTTTCTTTTCTTTTTCAATAGCATTAGATAAGCTTGCATGCTACTTAACACTTGGTAGCTCCCCCCCCCACTCTGCCACGTCTCACCTACTTGCTAGGTGGTGTATGTGGGTTTCACTACTTGAGGTCCCAAACGTGGACCCAAATATACGTGAAGGTACTAATGTAACCTACCAATTATACCACGTGTCCAATTACGCCCTCACAAGGGTACCCAAACTGACCTCATAAAAGATTACAGCATTAATCATTGATAAAATTAAAATATTAAAAGCGATTAAACAATTTACCAAAATAGCTATTTAAATGCAAATAAATGACAAGAATGATATTTAGACCTGCGGGACCCACTTCATATTTGTCTCGCCTCTAGTGGAACTTTTACACGTGTCCTCAATAGGCCCACAACTTTTACATATGTCATCAACGGGCTCACAACTTGCTCTGGTGAGTTTTACAACACATTTATATTAAATGAATGCACAATAATGCAAATAATGTTATTAACCTCTTTTCTGGGTCGGGGTATATATAATAGATAAGTGTACAAAATACGGGTTATCACACTCTATCCTCCTTGAAAGGAACTTTGTCCCCAAAATTGAACACATACCTTCTCCATCTACATCACGTGTCAAATAAGACATGTCAGTTTACTAAAGCAAAGTACAAAGCTCCAATGATTTTAGTCAGGGCAAACCAAAAGTACTTCAACTAGTACTTTTCATTAATGAATAATAAAGTAAAAACATTCATTTACTCAAAAGTTCATTATTTACAATCAATTATTATTGGTAGCATAATTCACATCTCACACATTTCAGCTTATACTGACATTTACATTGTCCAATGTATGTATTGTTGGGATTGTGCCCTCAAACCCAGTCTTTATGTGTTTGATATTTGGCATTTTATATATAGATATCATTTATACATTTCATTGTGTATGTGTCATGAGATGATCGATGTAATCCATAATTATCATAGTAAGTAATTTATGTATTTATGAGATATATACAAAAGAGATATGAATTGCTATTCTTTGATTCTTAGAACTTATCATAGTGGATGACAAGACTGGATATCTCATCAAGTATACACTGTAGCATTATTAACTACCATTGGATGGAGTAATGAATCTCAATCACTAGAGTGTGACTCTTAGTTAATATGCTAGTGCTTATAGTGCATTGACGGACCACGAGATTCCTATTGACATATAAAACTGTCAACAGTTTATAGGAACTCATAACTTGTAAGGTACGTGTTCTCAATCTTAAAACTATTATGGACATAAACTATTGGATGTGACTACTTTTACTTACCAATCAGTGAGGTCTTCAAGATCAATATGTGGGTATCTTGGGTATGTCATATTCATAGGGTTGTGAACATACATTGTCAAGATAGAATCTACCCTCTGATAAAGAGTAAGCATTCCCTTGAGAATGTCACCAAGTTGATTACTGAGAACTGCAGTCTTGTTGATAAGTAGTTATCAAGATGTTTGGTAATCACGAGAGGTGAATGAGACTCAAGGAATGGAAGATGCAATCATTATTCAGGTTGAGAGTAATAGTTATTCAACTACTTGAATATGTTTATGAATGCTGACAGTAGAGGGACATTAGTACCCAATACATGTCTAGTTATCGCTTCAGATTTGTTCTTTTGCGTTGGAGTGTAGTTATCGTTTTATAGTGGAGTAAACATTAACTGATCAGTTAGTTAATTTGCTAATTAAATAGTTTGATCATGGGAATTAATAACTGGTCTGAGCCAACAATAAAGAACCTAGGAGGTTCTACTCTTATCTCCATCAGAATGCTTGGAGAGGCATATGAGGATGATGAACCAATTGATTGAAAGAGTTTCAATTGATTGAAGGTTCGATCGATCGAAATTGTTTCGATCGATAGAACTTTGTTCAGTTCGATTGATTGAACTTGCTTTGATCGATTGAAGGTTTGATGGATCGAAAATTCTTTAATCGATCGAAAGCTTAAAGTCGGTTTGGAAATCAATAAATAGGGCAACTACGTATAGAATTGTAGAATCATCGTTTTTAACCATGCAAAGCTTCAAATTTATTTAGGGTTTCCCAAACCTTCTATATCCTCTCTATTAGGGTTCCCACCAACCCTAGTCTTTTTGGGAGCATTCACTAGAGACATCAGGGTGAAGACCATCTAGAGGATGCTACTAGAAGATAAGAAAAACCAGAATTGGGTTTAAGACATAAAGGTAACATTCTTGTCCCTCTTGTGTACACATCTATAGAGTTGATGAATAGTAGATCCGGGCTGCAAATAAAGTTTTTGAAACTAATTTTCCTCTGTGCATATATTTAGATTTTTGAAACATGAATCCATCAATTAGTATCCCAGCCACGCTTGTTTGGATCAATAGATGCGATTTGGAACACTAGTTTTGAGTTGCATGATAGTTTAAAACTGTTTCTGAAACTGCATCGTCACAGATCTGTTTCTATAGTGTTTTCACAGAAGAAAACAAATATGTGATTGCATTGGATACATGGCACTTTTGATCGGTTGAAAGTGTTTCGATCGATCAAAAATGCCTGTGTTCGATCGATTGAAAGAGTTTCGATCGATCGAAACAATGCTGGGTTCAAGCGATCGAACTAGTTTTGATCGATCAAACATTATTATTTTTGATCGATTGATCTTTGTTCGATCGATCGAACCCGTTTCTCTGTCCAGGAGTTTTTCACAGTTTAAAAGTTTGGAAAAATAATTTATTTTAATTTTGTAAAACATTCTGAAAATTTTTAAATCAATCTGTGAAATCTTAAGTTAAATCGATTGAACTTGGTTCAACCGATCGAACGTTCGATCGATTGAAGTTCCTTCGATCGATCGAAGGTGACAGAAAATTAGAGATTCTGTTTTCATGTTCTAATTCTTCCATAAAGAGTTTTTGGAATATGTGAATCAATTAGGGGTTCCAATAGAAATTTTTTCTATTATATATGCGTGGTTGTTTGAGCAACTAACTTTTTGCAGCAAAGATTAGACTGCTATCTCCCATGGCACCAAAATCAAATTTTAAGTTTTGTATTTATTGTGTAACGCCCCATCTCGCCCTGAATCTTGGTGACGAAGATTAAAGCAGAATTAAATAAATAAATCAATCGTTCTAAAGAATTTAATTCAAAAATTACTTTTGGAACATTTCTCATTTGTTTACAAAATTAAAACCCATATGGCACCAATGCCCGTGGTACTCTAAACAACGCTTCAAATTTGACTTTATTATATTTCTTCAATATTCATTGGCAACTGGAGCTCCCTGCATATAAAAATAGCTCAACATTCAATGATAAAACTATGAATATACACGATTGACAGGTTCACAATAAATATAGAACCTTCCTACAAATTATCCGTTTAACTCCAAGGCAAACTATCCCAAAAATGAACGGATTAGCACGAAGGGCATCGTCCCAGGTTTCTCTCGGTAACATAGACAAAGCCACCCCTCACCTCACTCCGAACCTGGTCCCTAGGATGTTACTGGCCCTAGAGTTCTTGGTTCGGCAGTGCACCTTGCTCATGTACCCAATCAGTTCCAAGGCATTTAGCCAACAACAAAAATTCTAGAATATTAAAATATTCCAAAAAAAATCATAGAGTCCATAAAAGACATCAACATAATATATGCGAGCTCTAAGTATCAACATATATTTCAAAGAGAATACAAACGGGGATACGAAAGAAATACTCCAGAGAATGAGAGCATATTGTACACAACCCGATACCTGTATTAAGTTATGAAATTCACCAGGACTCGTTCCCAAATGTCACTTTAGCCATTGTGCCTAAACATCCCAAGGTACAACACCGTAAAATTTAAAGTACACCCTTTGTATGGAAAATAAAAGTTTTAGTTTCCGAAACTTCAAACCGTTATGAATTATTGCACGAAACTTGAAACATAGCCTCTTGGGGTCAATATCTTTCATTTTCATTTAAAAAAAAATGAGTTTTTGACAATGTTTTTTGTATCGCTATTTTTTGACCCCAAAGCTTATATACGAAAATATATGTATATATATGTATACATATACCAGAATTTCTTACCAAATTTATAGTTTAGATTTTTCAAATAAAATAGAGATTATCCAAGCTAGCTTTTCAATTTCTCCTTCTTCTATATATATATGTGTGTGTGTATGCATGTGTGTGTGTATATGTGTGTGTATGATCAGTCGAGAGAGAGAGAGAGAGAGAGAGAGAGAGAGAGAGAGAGAGAGAGAGAGTAAAGAGAGAGGAAAGAGAGACAATGAGTTGTTTGTGAGAGTTGGGAGGGATTGTAGATATATATATATAATATGCTTGCTTGCCCGCCACTCACAAACACCCACTACACACACTCACACACACACACACACATATACACACACACATGCACTAGCACACACGCACAACACATAAGCACACACTGTGCACTATATTTTACTTTGGCACCAAGATTACTCAAGGGATTATTGAGTGTAGTTGAGCTCACGAATTGTTGTTCTCACACAGGTAAACAAATATAGTTAATTTAAAAAACTGTTATAATTTTTTTTGATAAAAATGCAATTTTAAAATACGGGTTATTACATATTGTTTGCGACTGGTGATTATTTTAAATTTTGGTTTGGTTTTTAAAGGCATACGTAAAGGACGTTGCGACTCCATTCCTACGAATAGGAGTGTCGCACCGGTTTTCCTAGCCTTTTTTATTTATTGCTTTTTTCTTTTCTAGATAAATTGCATGCTTCAAAAGAAGCATAGGACCAATGTAATAGATTAGTAATATCCATGAAGATGGAGTGAGAAGCCGTTATCCATGAAGATGGAGCCAGAGGCGACCAAACCAAGAAGATGGATCTATGAAGATAGAGCCATGGGAGATAGAGGCATTTGTGAATGTCTTTATTTCGTTTTAGTTTTTCATTTTTATATGCTTGTTTGTGATTGGCATTCTTAAGTATTGTTACTACATGCATGTAAAAATGAGTTTTCTAAAACAAAACTAAAAACCGTTTAAACTCATTAGTAGACATTGGATGTTAATGGGAATTGAGTAGAAACATTTTTTTCTTCTAAAAGCAAAATCCTTAATTATCAAATCTAGTTGGAGAGGAACTTATTTATAACTCCCACGATCTTTCATTAACGGCTCACTGTAAGATGAGTAGTGCATTTTGTGTCACTCCACCAGGGGTGATCATTACATATGGAGGATACACTACTCTTTGGTTACTAGATGTGAACTTCCTAAGGATAGGATCAATCAGACGTGTTAGAGGGTGACCACCACACAGAGGCACTGCTTGAGGCGGTTGTGATTGGATCCTAGTTAATGGTATACACTAGCTAAGCTATGGATAAGGGATCCCACACGGGGCATTATTCAGAAACTTAGAGATCAAATTTGTTCAGGAGTCATGACCTATTTTGCAAGAGTTACACAGTGGACAAGTCTTGATTAATCGAAAGATCGAATAATGACCACCACATAGAGGCTTTATTATTTTGTTTTGATATTCTGGCGACTTTGTTACAATATAAAGTTTTAAGGATTCTTTTATTTTGTACTGTCTAATTTTGATATCCATATTAAAATATTTATTTTTCTTTTTCAGAATTTGTAATGTCTGGATCTGCATTTAGTCCAATTGCCACCATACTCACACATAATAAACTAAGTGGAAACAACTACATTGAATGGAAACGTAATATGGGTATTGTTTTAACTGTGGAGGATAACATATATGTCCTCACTACCCCATATCCTGCGGAACCCAGGGCAAATGCTTCTGTAAATGCTAGACGCTAGTTCAACAAGTGGAAGAAATCGAATGTGATGGCTCGTTACTACATAATGGCCTTTATGGCTAGTGTGTTGCAACACCAGTACCAATCGAATGATTCCGCTAGTGCCATCATGACCTTCCTCAAAGAAATGTTTAGGGAGCATGGTAGACCTACTAGATAGATTGCCATGCAAAAGATCATAAGTGCAAAAATGTTAGAAGAAACTCCAGTCAGAGAGTACATTTTAAAAATGATTGGATATTTAAATGAACTGGAGACTCTAGGTGCCAGCATTGATGCACAGATCCAAGTTGATATATTCCTCAACTCGCTGTCTCAATCATTCGCTTAATTTAAACTTAATTTTAATATGAATCAAATGAATTTTTCAATGAGCAAACTGATGAGCTCTCTTCAGTCAGTAGAAAGGGTGATCAAACCTGGGGCAGCATTTTGAACATTGAAAAGAGTGCTTCCTCTTCCCGATCTGCACTAAAAGGTAAGAAAGGAAAGAAGAAGGCTGGCATAGGTGGTCTAAGTGTTGGACCAGTCCTAAAGATTGAAAAATTCAAGGGAAAGGGAAAAGATAAGCGGAAGGGAGGTGGTCAAGGCAAAGGGAAGTGTTTCCAATTCGTAGACAAAGGCCACTGGAAGAAGAATTGTCTAAAATTCTTAGCTACAAGAGTTCAAGGTATGATTAAATCACAAGTAATTGAAGTACGTTTTATAAATGATACTTCGAACACTTGGTGTATTAATTCTGGTGCAACTAACCATATCTGTAATTTATTATAGAGGTTCAGATTAACCAAGAGGTATAGTGATGGGGAGATCGTGCTTACTCCTGGTTCTAGCATAACCGTTTCTGCAGTTGCAATAGGAGTAGTAGTTTTATAATTTCTAGACAATAAGACTTTAGTTTTATGTCCCTTTAATGAGACGTATTTTAATTTCAGTTTTAGAACTTTCAAATAAAAATTATTCTTTCTCTTTTGGAACTGAAGTTGTGGTAAAAAGAATTGGTTCTTTTTTGTGTTATGGTATTAAGTCAAATGGCTTATATGTGATTACTCCAAATGTTTCTAAAGATTCTGATATAGAAGTTAATAACTTAGTGGTAACTGCACCATCTAAAAGAAATGAAAGTTCTACTAATCTAACAAGGCTAAGGCACATGAGGCTAGGTCCTATCAATCTAAACAAGATTGGCATACTAGTTAAAGAAGGGATCTTAGGTGATTTGGTTCTCGAACCAATAGAAGTCTGTAAATAATGTTTTGAGGGTAAAATGACCAAAAGGCCCTTTCCTGCAAAGGACAACACGACCAGTGCATTGTTAGAATTATTTCATACTGATGTGTATGGACCAACAAATATTAGAGCTAGTATTTTATTGCATTTACTGATGACCACTCTAGGTACGGATAAGTGTACCTAATGCAGCATATGTCTGAAGCCTTTGAAAAGTTCAAAGAGTTTAGGGCTGAAGTTGAGAAGTAGTTGGGCACATATATCAAGGCCATTCGATCTGATTGAGGTGGTGAATGCCTCTCTAATGAGTTTATTGATCTCCTTGTATAGAATGGGATTCTATCACAGTTGACAGCAACTAGTACGCCTAAGCAAAATAGTGTAGCAGAGAGAAGGAACCGGACTCTTTTAGACATGACTAGGTCAATGATGAGTTATTCTGAGTTACCATTATTTCTTTGGGGTTATGCTTTGGAAACCGCTGCGTACATACTAAATCTTGTTCCAAGCAAATCTGTTCCTAAGACACCACAGGAGATGTAGATTGAACTCAAGCCCTCTTTGCAACATCTCTGCATATGAGGGTGTCTGACACATGTGGTGAAAGGAAAGATGATCAAATTGGAAATAAGATCGAAAGTATGTTACTTTATAGGGTATCCAAAGGGTACTTATGGATGGTATTTTTATGATCCAAGAGAATAGAAAGTATTTGTTAGTACAAATGTTGTTTTCTTGCAGGATGATTATATCATGAACCATAAACCTAAAGGAAGGAAAGATCTGAGAGAAACAGATGGAGAGCCCTCTATTCCTCTAATAGTTGAAAACGATGTAAGACAAGAAAATACCATATCTTTACCCATTTCCACACCGATACCTCGTCGTAGTGGGAGGATTTTCAGCCGGCATGATAGATACATGTTCTTAGGAGAAGTTTTTAAAGTTGTTTTAATAGAATTTTGAATCTGAATCTGAATCTAATCCTGCCACATACGAAGAGGCAATGGCAAATGTTGATTTAGCCCATTGGGTTAAAGCTATGAAGGTCGAATTGGAATCTATAGATTTCAATCAGGTTTGGGATCTTGTAGAACTTCTAGCCAATATTAAACACATTGACTGTAAGTGGGTCTATAAGAGGAAAAGAGGATCTGATGGAAAGGTTGGGACCTTTAAGGCATGGCTTGTAGCGAAAGGTTATACTCAAAGAGAGGGAATTGACTATGAAGAAACCTTCTTACTGGTAGCCGTGCTGAAATCCATCAGGATACTCTTATCCATTATCGCATGCTTGGATTATAAGATCTGGCAGGTAGATGTTAAGACACCATCTTGAATGGTAATCTTGAGGAGGACATCTATATGCAGCAAGTAGAATAGCTGGCAGAAAAGGTAACTTGGTATACAAGTTGCATAATTCCATTTTTTTGGCTTAAGCAGGCATCCAGAAGTTGGAACATTCATTTTTACCAAGCGGTCAAGTCATTTGGTTTCACACAAAATTTGGATGAATCATGTGTATACAAGAAATGTGAAGGTAATGTGGTGGCTTTTCTTATGCTTTATGTTGATGACATTCTACTCATTGGGAATGATGTAGCGACATTGTAATCAATCAAGGTTTGGCTAGCTAGTACTTTCGATATGAAGGATCTAGGAGAGGTGAGCAATATCCTTGGGATAAAGCTCTTTAGGGATCATAAGCAAAAGATAATGGGATTATCTCAAGCTAGTTATATCAAAAAGTTACTAACTAGGTTTTCCATGTATAATTCGAAGAAAGGTTTGCTACCTTTCAGGCATGGTTTAGTGTTTTCCAAGGACTAGCGTCCTAAGACATAAGAGGAGAGGAATCGCATTTCAGGAGTTCCCTATACCTTGATAGTAGGAAGTCTCATGTATGCAATGTAATGCACTAGACCAGATATCTTCTTTGCCGTTGGCATGGTTAACAGGTATCAGTTGAATCTAGGTCCAGAGCACTGGACAGCCGTCAAACACATTCTTAAGTACTTGAGAAGGACTAAAGATTATTTGCTTATGTATGGCAGTGATGAGTTGATTCCAGTGGGATACATGAACTCAAACATTATCTAAGATAAAGATTCGAGAAAGTCAACGTACGGACATCTCTTTACCCTCGAAGGTGGTGTAGTTAGTTATAGGAGCATTAAGTAGAAATGTATTACAGACTCAACTACGGAAGCTGAGTATGTGGCTGCTTATGCAGCCGCAAAGGAAGGTGTTTGGCTCAAGAAGTTCTTAAAGGAACTCGGGGTGGTACCATTGTCATTGTCACCTATTATGCTATACTGCAAAAATAGTGGGGTAGTGGTGTAGTCCAAGGAGCCATTAAACCACGAAAAGGGAAAGCACATAGAAAGGAAGTATCAACTCATTCGAGATATAATCCAGCATAGAGATCTGATTGTTACCAATATTGCCACAGCTGACAATCTTGCGGATCAGTTTACAAATGCTTTGCCACATAAAGTCTTTGATCGTCATCAAGATAGTTTAGGTCTTAGATGTAATGGGTTATGAGTGTAAGTGGGAGTTTGTTGGGAGTGTGCCCTCAAACCCAGTATTTATGCATTTAATATTTGGCATTTTAAATATGGATATCATTTATACATTTCATTGTCTATATATCATGAGATGATTGATGTAATCCATAAGTATCACATTAGGTAATTCATGTATGTATGAGATACATACAAGAGAGATGTGAATTACTATTCTTTAATAGTTAGAACTTGTCATAGTGGATGATGAGAATGGATATCTCATCAGGTATACACTGTAGCATTATTAACTACCATTGGATGGAGTGATGAATCTCAATCACTAGAGTGTGACTCTTAGTTAATATACTAGTACTTATAGTGCATTAACGGACCATGAGATTCCTATTGATATATAAAATTGTCAACAATCGATAGGAACTCATAACTTGTATAAGGTACGTGTTCTCAATCTTGAGACGATTATGGACATAGACTATGGATGTGACTACTTTGACTTACCAATTAGTGAGGTCTTGCAAGATCAAGACCTGGGTATCTTGGGTATGTCATATTCATATGGTTGTGACCATACATTGCCAAGATAGAATCTACCCTCTAATTAAGAGTAAGCATTCCCTTGAGAATGTCACCAAGTTAATTACTGAGAACTGTAGTCTTGTTGATAAGTAGTTATCAACATGTTTGGTAATCATGAGAGGTGAATGGGACTCAAGGAATGGAAGATGCAATCATCATTCAAGTTGACAGTAACAGTTATCTGACTTCCTGAATGTGATTATGAATGCTGACGGTAGAGAGACATTACACCATACAAGTCTAGTTATCACTTTAGATTTGTTCTTTTGTGTTGGAGTACAGTTCTCATTTTATAGTGGAGTAAATGTTAACTGATTAGTTAGTTAATTTGCTGATAAAAGAGTTTAATCATGGGAATTGATAACTGGTCTGATCGAATAGTAAAGAACCTAGGAGGTCCCACTCTTAGCTTGGCCAGAATGCTTGGAGAGGCATTTGAGGATTTGACCCACTAATCATTTGGGAACCCAGATGTGGTAGTCCCCGATTGGGACATGGATTGTGAAGTTCCGGAGTGATGGGACGGTGATGTAGAATCACTTTATATGCTTATATGGTTATTAGGGACTTATGTGAAATATATTACTATATTGCTTTCTATAATGTTAGTTGGTTTGGGGTACCTTTGTGAGTATGAATTGGATACGATATATAATTAGTATGATAATTAGCAACTTCATAATATTACATGGGACCACTTATGGGACCCATGCAAGACATATACACATTTAGGTTTAGGATAGTTTTAATATGGTTTCATAACTGGTAGGGGTATAATTGTAACACATGAAAACTTTGGGGGTTATAAATGTAATTAATAAAACTTGAATTACATGTTAAGTGACATGTGCCCTAGGAGACACATGCCAACTTCTCTTCTTCTTCAATTTCGATTAGGAGATCGAGAGAGATACAGAGAGTTTACGGGATAATTTGATGGACCGTTCGACGTCAATTTCTGCGCCATTTGCCATTCAATTTCAATTCGGATTACATATTCAGACTCTTGGAGGTGATTCTAACATGGAGATACCAATTTGGTTAAGTTCTATAATAGTTTTTCTACGACCCATTTTAGTGGGTTTTAGTTACAATTTGTAATTTTGATATAGGATTTGTACCCGACGATTAGTGGGTTAATAATCTGGGAATTAGGAGTGATTTCTACTCAGTGAGTGATTTTAATTAAGGATTCAATGGGTTGATGCCCTATTTTGATTCATTTGTATGCTAAGTATGTCTAATTGTGTAATTTAGCTCGTTAATTCAATATTGGGCAAATCTATGTGATTAATAAGAACCATTTGTATGTTAATAACATTGTGTAATGAACTTATTTCGGCACGTTAAGTTATCTAATTGGGTCAATGGGGTGCTTGTGTTGTTCATCATGTGCGTTGGATATCGAGCCACCAAAGGCTATTGAGTATTGCCATCTGAAAGAAGAAATGTGGGTGCCTACTGGTTGTGTGGGAGATTCAGTGGTGGAATCACAAACCGGGATTGAGGGTGATAGCACATGTATTCCCTGCGACTATAGTTGAATGTAATTTGGTGAATTATGATTTGTTGTTAATCCATGTTTTCAATTACTATCATTCACAAGCAACTTATATATTGTAGTGGTTATTGAATAACCATTATAGGTGTAACGCCCTGTATTTTATTATCATTAATAAATAAATATTGCATTTTATTTCCATGAGTAGTTGATTTAATTTCTATTTATAAATAATTATCTGGGGCCAAACCGTAATATTTGAAAATATAGAAAATACTTTCTATGGTTTTAAAATCAATATCTATATCTTTGTACAAACCGGGAATTTATTCCTACGCTAATATTATTTTCTGCATTTTTATATCAACCGAAAAATACCAGTTTTGATTTCAAACTGCGCCTTATACCGCGTCTTGGGTGAGGGAGCACGTGAGCTCAACCTCATCGGGAGAATTCTCCCTATTGCTTGGAGCCCAAATAAATTTCTCTATATATGTATATCACAGTTCTTCTCTCCCTCACAATTCACTCACTGTAACTCTCAATCTCTCTCTATTTCTCTCTTCCTCTCAAGAATAACACACACATAACACACATACAGTATATACATACTCATACACACATTCATAGTTATATATATATATTGGGATACCAAAATCAAGAACGGAGGAATAAATTCTCAAACGACGGAATTTCGATGGCGGAAACTCTCGGTCTCAAATTCTCTGTGTAATTGCCCTCTGTGAGTATTATAAACTCACTCGCCATGTTTATATATGTATAATTCAGTGTGTATATGTATGTATATATGTATATATATGAAATCACCATTGAAGCTTGAAATTGGAGTTTTGTCAAACTCAACCAAATTCAATTCCGTGAATTGATTTTGGAAGATCTTTGTCCCAATAGATTACGACTCGAATCCTACGCAATAATTCATCCGTATCGCGACAAACGGTTGATTTAAAGTTTTGACGCCCTCACTTTTATCGCGAATATTTAGAGATATAATCCGTGTTAGTTAAAATTGATCGCGTATTCTTAATCTACGAGGAAAACCGAAGAGATTCATATATTACATGTCCTGGTACGAACAGAAAACAAAAATGGGTAAAATTCAGTTTGAAAACCAGAAACAGGGGAGAAAACGAAGAAGATGACATTCTGCAAGAACTCGCGCGCGCGACCCGCTCGCGCGATCCGGCCTTCCCCTTCGCTCGCGCGACCCGCTCGCGCGACATCACCTCTCCCTCGCTCGCGCGATCCGCTCGCGCGAGGTGGCCGTTTTGGGCTGTTTCTGTATTTTTGTCTAAGGGACTGTTTGGAAAATGTTTTGGGAAATTTCAAGGAACTGTTTGGCAAATATACTATTTTAAAGGCTCACTGTTAGAAATTGGACTTGAAAGAATGTTTGAGACCGAAATTTATGCTTGTACGATTATCCGGCTTTGTGATTTATTAATGGTGTTATTTATGAAACATTGACATACATATTAGGGTTGAGGTTGTGTCAACATGCATGTGTGTAAGAAAGCGTGAAAAGAGTAAAGGGTGGCGGTCTGGTGTGCGACCTCAATATCGATCGGATAGTATTCCTGGTATTGGAGGCAACAGTGTTGTGTACGACTTAGATATCGATCGGATAGTATTCCTGGTATCTAAGGCGCGCGTTTCGGATATTGATCGGATAGTATTCCTGATATCCGAAGCGATGGTGATAGTGTGGTGTACGGCTTAGATATCGATCAGATATTATTCCTGGTATCTAAGGCGCTTGTTTCGGATATTGATCGGATATTATTCCTGGTATCCGAAATGATGGTATTGAGTGTGGTGTACGGCTTAGATATCGATCGGATATTATTCCTGGTATCTAAGGCGCTTGTTTCGGATATTGATCGGATATTATTCCTGGTATCCGAAATGATGGTATTGAGTGTGGCTTAGATATCGATCGGATATTATTCCTAGTATCTGAAGCGATAGTTTGGTGTGCTGTTTTGGATATCGATCGGATAGTATTCCTGGTATCTGAGATAATGGTTTGGTTGTGTTGAGTTTTGTTGAGAGAAAAGAGTCAGAAAGATGAGATATTACATTGTTCATGCATGGTCGCATATTTATTGCTTTCTTTATTCCCCCATGGCTTATGTTGGAATTGGAACCTTGAATTTATTGCTTTTAAACGTTAAATTGCACCGTTGTTTATATGCTTATATATACATTGCGAGCACTTGTTTATTTTGCTCACCAGCTTTCATAAGCTGACGGCGTTGATGCGTCCTGGACTGTATGTCCAGATTTTCAGGGGTCAGGAGCAGCCAGGGTACTTTGACTATGCTACTTAGAGTCAGGAGACTTTTCAGGAGGCTGCTTTATATTTCCTATGTCTTTTAATTTGGGTTTGTAATAAACTAGCTTTAGACATTTGAATAAGGCGTTTTGTGCCTAAGTTTATGACTGCTGTAATAGTTAGTAAGTTTTAATTGTGGAGGTTATGTTTTGTTAGTATCCTTTGCTCTAGAAATGTTGTTAAGTTATTTGTTGCAGGGACAATTGGTCATACTCACTTGTCACGACCTACGAGTCCATAAAGGAAATTAAATGCTTTCCTGAATTATGCTACGTCGGGGCGTGATAGGCTTTTTGGTATCAGAGCCAGGTTATGGCTCGACCAAATGTCCAGAACACCTAGGATCTGCCGTTAAGATAGAATTGAGATAAGATAGTTCGACTTTATTCTGTGTCTAGTCGCTTTCTATCGTTTAGAGTTTTCTTTCTTCTCGAGGGGTTGACCGAATTCTTGTTGATCAATGGATAGGTAACTTTCTCTTGAGATATGGCTGGAAGAAATCTCAGGAATCGTCCCGCTATTGAAGATGCACCCCCGGTAATAGATCCAACCGGAATGTTCGAGGCTTTTGTAAGAAGATTGGAGAGGGTTAGTGATCAGAATGCGAGGAACAATAATCAGAATGGGAATCACAACGGGAATGGGAGGCAAGCCCACCAGACGGGAGACAAGCTTCTCAAGGAGTTTCGCGCCCTGCGACCTGAGTATTTTGCGGGGACTGATGAACCCTGGCAAGCGGAACAGTGGCTACGCCAGATGGAGCGTATCTTTGAGACCATAGAGTGCACTGATCTAGAGAAGAAGCGTCTGGCTATCTTTCAGCTATCTTATGCAGCGGCTGATTGGTGGGATGCAGAAAAGGCGACCATAGGGGAAGAAGCTGCAAGGAGAATGCCGTGGGTGGTGTTCAAGGAAAGGTTTCTCGAGAAATATTTTCCTGAAGAAGAGAAGGACAAGAGAGAGAAAGAGTTTATGGAGTTGACTCAAGGGAATATGACTGTCCGAGAGTACACCACTCGGTTTGAGCGTCTGTCTCGCTTTGCTCCACATATGGTGGACACACCCCAGAAGAAAATCAAGAAGTATCACCGAGGTCTCAACCTGTCTCTCCGACATCTGACTATGGGGCATCTGGGCCAGTCATTTGAAGCTCTGGTGAGATTGGCTACGGGGTTAGAGAATGATGGTTGTCAGAATTCGAAGCCGTTTGGAAATCGACCTCCACAGAAGGGTTATTTCGGACAGAAACCTGGGTACCCTCAAGGACAGAAAAGGACCTGGGATAGAGGGAAGAAACCTCAACAGACACAAGCAGTTCAGCAGTATCAGCCTCTAGCAATAGAAGGGGCCAAAAACAACAACTGCTTCAATTGTGGTAATCCCGGTCACCGAGCTAAAGATTGCAGACAGACTAGGCGTGCTGATCGTCCGGGAATTGTGTGCTATAATTGTGGCATGCCAGGTCACATAAGTCTGGAATGCAAGGCTCCTAGGAAAGGCAACTATGGTCAGCAAGGACAGGCCCGCCTGAATGCTGTTATTCCCGAGGCTGCTGGTTATGAAGAAATAGGGTATGGAGGAGGTGCTTATGAGGAGGGATTGCCTGAGCAACGAGCAGTGGAAGGTACTCTAACCTTGTTTAACTCTCATGTTAAAGTTTTATTTGACACGGGTGCTACACATTCTTTTATATCTGTTAAGATCGTTCAGAAGTTGGGTATAGTACCGCAACGTTTAGAGGAAGCTTTGAGTGCTGTCTCACCCTTAGGGACCACAGTCAAGTTATTACATGTGTGTAAGGATTGTCCTCTACGGTTAGGAAACCGTGAACTTTTGGCAAGTTTGGTGGTTCTATCGATGAAGGAATTTGACATAATCCTGGGAATGGATTGGCTCGAGAAGAATGATGCAAAGTTGGATTGTGCAAGGAAGAGGATCACATTTGCGGACAAGGGGAATCGACTCTTCGATTTCCAATGTAACCCTTTGGGTGATATGTTCCTCACTAGATGCCTAGCAAACATTGAGGTTGTCAGTGCAGAGGTGACAGTATCATCAATACCGGTAATCAAAGAGTTCGAGGAAGTATTCCGAGATATTTCAGGATTACCGCCGGAAAGGGACATAGAATTCTGTGTAGAATTGGTGCCAGGTACTCGACCTATAACCAAGGTTCCCTACAGGATGGCCCCTACAGAGTTGTTGGAGCTGAAGGAACAAGTTCAAGAACTTGAGAAGTTGGGTTTTGTTCGTCCAAGTACTTCACCCTGGGGATCACCAGTGTTATTTGTGAAGAAGAAGGATGGGACGATGCGGCTGTGTATTGACTACCGAGAACTGAATAAGGTTACTATCAAGAATAAGTATCCTTTACCTCGGATAGACGATCTGTTTGATCAGTTGCAAGGAGCCACGACCTTTTCTAAGATTGATCTACGGTCAGGGTATCACCAGTTGAGGGTGCGGAAGGAAGACATACCTAAGACTGCTTTCAGGATGAGATACGGACACTATGAGTTCTTAGTAATGCCGTTTGGGATGACAAATGCTCCGGCTGTGTTTATGGACTTGATGAACAGAGTATTCAAGCCCTATTTGGATCGATTCGTTATTGTCTTTATTGATGATATTTTGATCTATTCCAAGTCAGAGGAAGAGCATGAACAACACCTGAGGATCGCGTTGCAGACTCTCAAGGATCACCGCCTGTATGCTAAATTCAACAAGTGTGAATTCTGGCTTCAGGAAGTTAAGTTTCTCGGGCATGTGATCTCTCAACAAGGAATCGCGGTTGACTCATCAAAGACCGATGCAGTGGCGAATTGGACTCGGCCGACCAATGCTACAGAAGTCAGAAGTTTTCTGGGACTAGCTGGTTACTATCGGAGATTTGTAGAGGGTTTCTCGAAGATAGCAGCCCCATTAACTGGTTTGACTAAGAAAGATTTGAAGTTTGAATGGACTGATAAGCATGAACGCGCTTTTCTGGAATTGAAAGAGAGATTGACAACAGCGCCAGTACTTGCGATACCAAAGGATGGTGAGAAGTTCACTATTTTCAGTGACGCCTCGTATCAAGGATTGGGATGTGTCCTTATGCAAGACGGAAAGGTCATAGCCTATGGTTCACGACAGTTGAAGCCGAATGAATTGAATTACCCAACTCATGATTTGGAACTGGCAGCAGTAGTGTTTGCGCTCAAGACCTGGAGACACTACCTCTACGGGGAGAAGTTTGATTTGTTCTCGGACCACAAGAACCTTAAGTATTTGTTTACTCAGAAGGAGTTGAACATGAGGCAACGTAGGTGGATGGAGCTGATTAAGGATTACGACTTTACATTAGAGTACCACCCCGGTAAGGCTAACGTAGTCGCTGACGCCCTAAGCCGGAAGCCTCGAGGAATGATTGCTTCATTGATGATGAGGGAATGGAAAGCTTTAGAGACAATCGCAGAATTTGATATGCAGATTTCTGAAGGAAGTGACAGACATCACTTTGGATGCCTCGTAGTACAACCAACACTTGTGAGTCGAATCATCGAAGCCCAGGGGGAAGATGAAAAATTTCAAGCATGGTTCGCCAAGATGTCAGAAAAGGACCCTATAGAATGGAAGGTTGGGACCAATGGAGGATACCGATGTCGAGACAGATTGTGTGTGCCAGATTTCGAAGATTTGAGAAAAGATATTCTCGAAGAAGCACATAAATCGAGACTGACAGTACACCCAGGAGGAACAAAGATGTATAAGGATTTGAAGAGAAACTTCTGGTGGGAAGGGATGAAGCGAGAAGTAGCCGAGTTTGTGTCTAAATGTTTGACTTGTCAACAAGTGGAGGCCGAACATCAGAGACCCTCGGGATTGTTGCAACCCTTACCTGTTCCAGGATGGAAGTGGGAGCACATAACTATGGATTTTGTGGTTGGATTACCCCGGTCACAACAGAATCATGACGCGATCTGGGTAATTGTGGATCGTTTGACGAAGTCTGCACACTTTATCGCGTACAATATGACTTACCCAGTAGAAAGGATGAGTCGAATGTACCTACAGCAAGTGGTGCGACTGCATGGTGCGCCTGTGTCGATTGTATCAGACCGCGATGCACGTTTTACCTCGGGATTTTGGGAAAGTCTATAGAAGGCTATGGGAACTTCGCTCAAGATGAGTACTGCATTCCATCCTCAGACCGATGGACAGACCGGGCGTGTTAATCAGATTATGGAAGATATGCTCAGAGCTTGTGCAATCGACTTTGAAGAGTCTTGGGAGACGCACTTACCTTTGGTTGAATTTGCGTATAACAATAGTTATCACTCAAGTATTGGAATGGCGCCATTCGAAGCTTTGTACGGACGACCATGTCGATCTCCATTGTGTTGGGCTGAAGTGGGAGACACAGAACTTTTGGGACCAGATTTGGTGAGAGAGACCAATGAGAAGATTTCACTGGTCAAGGAAAGGATGACAACTGCACAGAGTAGGCATAAGAGTTATGCGGATCGACGTCGAAAGGACTTGGAGTTCAGTATCGGTGATCACGTACTCCTAAAGGTTTCACCTGTTCGGGTAGTAGTGCGTTTTGGTCAGAAGAGAGGGAAGCTGGCACCTCGTTTCATCGGACCGTTCGAGGTTTTGGAGCGTGTTGGGAAAGTGGCTTATCGACTCGCGTTGCCACCAAAGATGTCTGGTGTTCATAATGTGTTCCATGTCAGTATGTTAAGGAAATACATACGGGATCCTTCACATGTGGTTAATTTTGATGATATCGAGACGAGTCAGAGTGTTGTCTACAAGGATAGACCTGTGAGGATTCTTGACCAGAGTATCAAGAGGCTGAGAAGAAGAGACGTTCCTTTGGTTAAGGTTCAGTGGAGGCATCATGACGAAGGAGAGGCGTCGTGGGAGTTAGAGTCAGACATGAGGATTAGATACCCCGAGTTGTTTCAGGATTAGTTAGCTCAGATTTCGGGGCGAAATCTCTGTTAAGGTGGGTAGGGTGTAACGCCCTGTATTTTATTATCATTAATAAATAAATATTGCATTTTATTTCCATGAGTAGTTGATTTAATTTCTATTTATAAATAATTATCTGGGGCCAAACCGTAATATTTGAAAATATAGAAAATACTTTCTATGGTTTTAAAATCAATATCTATATCTTTGTACAAACCGGGAATTTATTCCTACGCTAATATTATTTTCTGCATTTTTATATCAACCGAAAAATGCCAGTTTTGATTTCAAACTGCGCCTTATACCGCGTCTTGGGTGAGGGAGCACGTGAGCTCAACCTCACCGGGAGAATTCTCCCTATTGCTTGGAGCCCAAATAAATTTCTCTATATATGTATATCACAGTTCTTCTCTCCCTCACAATTCACTCACTGTAACTCTCAATCTCTCTCTATTTCTCTCTTCCTCTCAAGAATAACACACACATAACACACATACAGTATATACATACTCATACACACATTCATAGTTATATATATATATTGGGATACCAAAATCAAGAACGGAGGAATAAATTCTCAAACGACGGAATTTCGATGGCGGAAACTCTCGGTCTCAAATTCTCTGTGTAATTGCCCTCTGTGAGTATTATAAACTCACTCGCCATGTTTATATATGTATAATTCAGTGTGTATATGTATGTATATATGTATATATATGAAATCACCCTTGAAGCTTGAAATTGGAGTTTTGTCAAACTCAACCAAATTCAATTCCGTGAATTGATTTTGGAAGATCTTTGTCCCAATAGATTACGGTTCGAATCCTACGCAATAATTCATCCGTATCGCGACGAACGGTTGATTTAAAGTTTTGACGCCCTCACTTTTATCGCGAATATTTAGAGATATAATCCGTGTTAGTTAAAATTGATCGTGTATTCTAAATCTACGTGGAAAATCGAAGAGATTCATATATTACATGTCCTGGTACGAACAGAAAACAGAAATGGGTAAAATTCAGTTTGAAAACCAGAAACAGGGGAGAAAACGAAGAAGATGACATTCTGCAAGAACTCGCGCGCGTGACCCGCTCGCGCGAGGCTCGCTCGCGCGGCCCGCTCGCGCGGACCATCCCCCCCCTTCGCGCGCGCGATCCTCTCGTGCGACCTGTCCTGCCCCTTCGCGCGCGCGACCCGCTCGCGCGATCCGGCCTTCCCCTTCGCTCGCGCGACCCGCTTGCGCGACATCACCTCTCCCTCGCTCGCACGATCCGCTCGCGCGAGGTTGTCTGTTTGGGCAGTTTCTGTATTTTTGTCTAAGGGACTGTTTGGAAAATGTTTTGGGAAATTTCAAGGAACTGTTTGGCAAATATACTATTTTAAAGGCTCACTATTAGAAATTGGACTTGAAAGAATGTTTGAGACCGAAATTTATGCTCGTACGATTATCCGGCTTTGTGATTTATTAATGGTGTTATTTATGAAACATTGACATACATATTAGGGTTGAGGTTGTGTCAACATGCATGTGTGTAAGAAAGCGTGAAAAGAGTAAAGGGTTGCGGTCTGGTGTGCGACCTCAATATCGATCGGATAGTATTCCTTGTATTGGAGGCAACAGTGTTGTGTACGACTTAGATATCGATCGGATAGTATTCCTGGTATCTAAGGCGCGCGTTTCGGATATTGATCGGATAGTATTCCTGATATCCGAAGCGATGGTGATAGTGTGGTGTACGGCTTAGATATCGATCGGATATTATTCCTGGTATCTAAGGCGCTTGTTTCGGATATTGATCGGATATTATTCCTGGTATCCGAAATGATGGTATTGAGTGTGGTGTACGGCTTAGATATCGATCGGATATTATTCCTGGTATCTAAGGCGCTTGTTTCGGATATTGATCGGATATTATTCCTGGTATTCGAAATAATGGTATTGAGTGTGGCTTAGATATCGATCGGATATTATTCCTGGTATCTGAAGCGATAGTTTGGTGTGCTGTTTTGGATATCGATCGGATAGTATTCCTGGTATCTGAGATAATGGTTTGGTTGTGTTGAGTTTTGTTGAGAGAAAAGAGTCAGAAAGATGAGATATTACATTGTTCATGCATGGTCGCATATTTATTGCTTTCTTTATTCCCCCATGGTTTATGTTGGAATTGGAACCTTGAATTTATTGCTTTTAAAAGTTAAATTGCACCGTTGTTTATATGCTTATATATACATTGCGAGCACTTGTTTATTTTGCTCACCAGCTTTCATAAGCTGACGGCGTTGATGCGTCCTGGACTGTATGTCCAGATTTTCAGGGTCAGGAGCAGCCAGGGTACTTTGACTATGCTACTTAGAGTCAGGAGACTTTTCAGGAGGCTGCTTTATATTTCCTATGTCTTTTAATTTGGGTTTGTAATAAACTAGCTTTAGACATTTGAATAAGGCGTTTTGTGCCTAAGTTTATGACTGCTGTAATAGTTAGTAAGTTTTAATTGTGGAGGTTATGTTTTGTTAGTACCTTTGCTCTAGAAATGTTGTTAAGTTATTTGTTGCAGGGACAATTGGTCATACTCACTTGTCACGACCTACGAGTCCATAAAGGAAATTAAATGCTTTCCTGAATTATGCAACGTCGGGGCGTGACAATAGGTGTTCATGCCGGTGAGGACCCGAAGAAATGATTCGACGAGCATGGGAAGAATGGGGAATGTTTAGAGTAGTATTATGTTGTTTCATGTTCAATGCTAAACTTGTGAAACTTGTTTTATGTTGCACCGATTTATAATCTGGGTTAAAAACTTGTAATAACTTTAACTAGATAACTCATGGACGTTGTAATATGTTTGGTCAGAGTTTATACAAGTTGGTTAAGTTGGGTTTGATTGTATTTATCAGGTGTTGTGAGTGTTTGGGTGGTTTTAGTTGAAAATTGGATATGCTTCAGAAAGGGCTCTGCTGCCTAAATGCAATCGACTGGGGTGCTATTCCAGTCGAACGGATCTATTTTCAAAATAAAACTTTCTGTAATAGCATGTCCAGTTGACTGGACAGATACTAATTGACCAAAATTTGGCACCACCCTCTGCATTCACAGTCGATCGGACATGGGTTAGTCGACTAGATTGGGACTCTGAGATTTTTGATTCTCTGTAATTTCCAATACAGTCGACTGGGTCCCCGATTAGTTGACTGGATTTCCCTGTTTCAAAATGATTGTTTTATAAGTATTTTAAATAGGAAAACTTTTTAATAACTCAGCATTTTATAGTTATTATCGGACCTTGAGGAGTATTGTGAGTGCCTTGGTGGCGTGCCACATGTCCTAGAGCCATATGGTGGGTTCCGGGGCGTGATACCTTCGGAGGGAGAGTTGACTTTTTTTCCTCAAGGATTTTGATTTTTTTAAATATTTTTATTGAATCCAAATAGGAGGTATTTCCTTAATTACATTTAATGTCTTAAGTAAACATATAAATTAAACGACATTTTCTTACATGACATGACATGAAATGAAATTAAGGTACTGAGTTGCTGTGAATAGTGCTGAATTGCTATTTATCAGCAGTTAGAGTGCCTAAACGGTAGTCCGTGAATGCCGTTGCAGCACTCAGCAAGTGCCGTTCGACACTCATTGAGTGTCGCCTCATCTTCACCGAGTGCCGCCTTTGGGTGAATTTGCATTTTTAATCCAAAATTCGTTTTCTATCCTTGATCAGATGAATGCACCAAATGATGCCCTTTTTTGTATACGTGTTTGCTACTCTTAGTTCATGCAAACCATGCTCCCACCACCTCAAATTGACCTATCTATCCTTCTCTTAGCCTCCAAGAGAAAGAAAGTCTATAAAAATCCATTTTTTCTCATTTTCTTGAATATGAGACTTGAATGTTGAGAATGATACTTGAATCTTAGAGAGAGAAGCTGAATTTGGAAATGGAGTGAATCATTGGAGAAATATAGAGAGAAAAACACATAAATCCCATAGAAACTCTACCCAATCCACCTAATTCATCAAATCTCCATTAAAGGACCTTGAAGTTTCAAGGACGAGGAAGAACATTGCTTAAAAGGGTTGGATCTCTTCATATCCATCAAATTTTGAGATATCTTAGAGGTAAAACCTTCAAATCTATTTTTATATATATCATAATTCAATCACAATTCATAGAATCAACTAGGATTTTACACATTTTCAAAAATTCTCTTCTTCATCACCTTCTTCAGACACCACTTTGAATTGTGATTGAATTCTTATGTATACATGTTGATTTGGATCTAGATGACCTTATAATCCATATAAAACATCTTTTCAAAGAGGATTTGAACTTTGGATCATTCAATTATCTTTGATTGCAACTTTCTCTCTCATGCTCCACTCTTAGGATTTCATGGAATCTTCAACATTCCATTTGAATTCCTTGAGTTAGATCCTCTAATTTTCTGTAAATTCATATTTATATGAGGATTAGAGTTGATCTGCGTTACTTCTACGAATAATTGATGGATCTAAGCCCATATTCATGGCTTTGGTTCACCTTATTTGGAGTTTATGAAACGTTTTTATGTTTCATTAAAGTCTATGGAAATTGAGTTCTTAGTCCTCAAGGATCATTAAGTTAATAGAGGAATTGTAGCTTAGATCAAATAGATTTTATGAGTTTCTTGTTAGATTCAATTGAATTCAAGTATTTTTAGATTCAAATCATAGGATTGAGAAAGACCATAGAACCTCTTGCTAGGCTCTCTTATAAGATCTATGTTGAGGTCTCTTGAAGGCTAAATCGATGGATTTCTATGATACATAAATATTCTTGTGTTAATTGTTATCATGATTGGTCTAGATTTTCTTTAGAATTATAGATTTTCTTTAGAATTGTAGATCATGAACATCAATTCATCAATCGTGTAGTGACTTCAATGACAATCTGTGATCAAGGATTTTTAATTAAATCGTGATCCATTTGAATGAGACCAATTGGAATGTGTTCATAGCATAAAGATCTATCACTGCAATTTTTGTTTTACCTTAATTATGTGGTTAAGTTGGTTTGATCATGGATTTCATAAACTATATATTTTCTGTCCAGAATTCCAAAATAGTGAACCTCTTTTAAAATGAGTGAATCAGAACATTAACAAATAACTTAGGTTTCTAATTATTTTTCCTATGAACTTTAATGTGTTAATTACATTCTTTAAGAAGTTTGAGAGGTTTGAGATTAATATGCTAGTTTTAACAAATCACACAAAATCTCTGGACAGAGAGTTGACAGAATCTGAGTGATGTCTAGTCTCAATCTAATTCTCAGAGATTGGACCATGTGATCTTTGATTTTCTTTTTGGATTAGATACAGACTCATAGAGGCTCATCTTACTTAAAAATCATCTAGATGAAACCACTGGAACCATGATTTTCCTATTTTTGAATGTTTTGTTTCTTCTCTATAAATCCTGAAATCCTGAGATAGATTTATAGAATCTTACCAATTTTGATCCAAATATCTTCTAAATGCCTTAAGGCTTGAATTATGCTTTGAATATGAGTAATGAAACTTAAAGCCAGAAGTTAGGTGATTCAAATCAACAAGTGGCTCATGTCTTATTCATCCTCATGCACCCATTATTGTCATGATTAGATGTAATGCCTATATCTTGGAAATATTCGAATGTAGATAATAGAAATAGTTTGCAATTGATTGAGCTTAGTTAAGAATTCTTTTCAATTACATTGAAATCATGTCACTTCTTTGTTGACATTACATTAGATCTAGGTTAAGGTCAACATAGACCTTACTGTTGAGACTTGTATGTCCATAGAAGCATTGTTATTTTCTCGGTAAAAATGAATTCAAGACTTTGATTATTCTCCCCTCTCGTTAGATCTAGGAGAATCCTTGTTATCCATGTTAAGCATGTGGACCAACCTTTGTTTTGTAGCGCACCTGAGGTGAGTCGCTCTATCTTTTCTCAAGTTTATTTCATTATTAATTTTATTGATTTGGCGACTCCATGCGCGACACCTTAGATTAGGGTTTTGCCTTATGTGTAGTTATGAATTAGAGACATTTTCCTAGGTTTTCTATATTGTTGTATGCATTGAACGTTTCCTATTGCCGCTAGATCTTGATGAGTTCTCTCGTTCACTATTGCATATCATTTGCTTTCTACTTGAACCTATTTGGTTTTGTATGCGTTTTTCCTGTTAGCAATCTTGCACCATTTTTAGCATACTTTTGAAATGTATATTTATATTTATGTATTATTTGAGGGCACATTTTAATTATTAATTTGATTATAAAGATGTTGAGTAGAGACCTACCGCGAGATAGGATGAGAGGGAGTACTTTAGTCCATCAGGGGGTTCCTTCCCCTCTCATTCCATAATCTCCAGACCTAGTAAATCTCTAGTTTCCAATAGATTAGCTTCCTTTTAAGAATGGTTTCTTAATGTATTTCCTTAAAATTAAGTGGTGGCTCTTTCTATTTTTTAAAAAGCAAACATGGGCCCCAGTATAATTGAACCCAAAATCTCTAGTTTCGCATACTAGAATTTTGATTTTGGGTTCACTTGAGGATTAGACTTGAAAGCATCCTTTTAATCGAATTACTTAATTACTGTGTGCCTGTTGCATTTCAATTACATGTTTTTCCTATCGATTGCATAGAACTATGACCTTGGAGGCTCGGGGAAACTTGGTCAACCGAGTTACCATAGAGCCGTGTGATCACCCTTGATCTCATACCATGTGTTGGTATATAAAAACATCCACATACCATCTAAACTTGTAATGAGGGGTATATCGGATGTTCGTCAAGGATCCCTTTTATTTGACCAAAACTCGACCTTTGCATGGTAGCTTCTATAGAACCTTTCAATCTTAGGAAATCAATTTTTTTATTAGGATTATATGCTAGGGAGTTTTGTATGCCCGGAAGGGATTATTTGAGATGTGATGATGCTAGCTTGATATAAGACGTGTAACCTTTTACATATCTTTTAGCAATTCCTCTTCATGTCCTATGACATTTGGGAACATGCCAAATCTCGATTATAAGATTACACTTCTTATATCCACCTTCTTATATCGTGGAATTGATATTCCTTGAACCCACGATCAGATTGTAAATAACCCAGGAAAGCCAATAATCAAGCCACAAAGATGATCTAGACCCGTTGAAATCATGTTTCAAGAACCCAAATTTGGTGTGAATGCCACAAAGGGAATGCCTTTGATAACTTCGGATTGTTCACTCAAGAACAAGAAGAGAAAACTGAATTCTCTGAGAAGAATAATATTCATTCACATAATTTGATGTTAAAAACTGCTACAAGAGTGTTTTTATACTAATAACCCTAGAGCCCAAAAGGCCTTCAATAAAAATAAAAGAAATGGGCTGGAGGTACTCAAGCCCAAAACAACTTAAACTTAAAACTAAATAGATGTCCAATTAATGAATAAAATAGGCCCACATGCCCAAAACCAGCGAACATAAATAAAATGGACTAAGTGGCTTGTATCACATGAATTAAAGCTGGTTTCTCTTCTTCCAAGCCCATCTTGAATGTTGAAGTCTTGCTTGAAACATTTGCAAATTCAGCCTAAGTGGATTGTACCAATCCTTGCATTGCTTCCTTGATCTTCTTAGCTCTTGATCTTGTGATTGGCCCATTTGGAACTTGTAAGGGGTCAGCTTTAAGACTCGGTCCATCATAGTGCCCATCATTCCCCCTCTCCTCAAAAGGATTCAACCTCGAATCGTCACCTGTATCAAATGGGGATAAGTCAGAAACATTGAAAGTAGCCGAGACATTATACTCACCTGGAAGATCCACTTTGTAAGGATTATCATTAATTTTCTCAAGGATTTGAAAAGGGCCATCTCCTCAAGGATGCAATTTAGTCCTTCTGTGGGCAGGGAATCTTTCTTTGCACATGTGAACCCAGACCCAATCTCCTGGTTCAAAGATAACACGCTTACGCCCTTTGTTGGATTGGGAAGCAAACTTTTCATTTTTTTGTGCAATTTGAAGTCGTAACCTCTCATGAATTGACTTCACTAATTCAGCCTTCCTGTGTCCATCCAAACTACTCCTGTCATCAATAGGTACATGCATCAAATCTAAAGGAGTGAGTGGATTAAAACCATAAACAATTTCAAAAGGAGAATAAGAAGTAGTAGTGTGCATAGTCCTATTATATGCAAACTCTATGAATGGCAAACAATCCTCCTAGATTTTTAAATTCTTTTGAATGACAGTGCATAAGAGTTGAGTCAAGGTCCTGTTGACTACTTTAGTCTGTCCATCAGTTTGTTGGTGACAAGTAGTGGAAAATAAAAGTTTGGTACCTAATTTTCCCCACAAAACCTTCCAAAAGTAGCTAAGAAATTGGACATCCCTATCAGAAACGATACTCCTAGGTACACCATGGAGTCGCACTATTTCCTTGAAAAACAAACCAGCTATGTTTGTGGCATCATCTGTTTTATGGCATGGAGTGAAATGTGCCATTTTACTAAATCTTTCAACTACCACAAAAATAGAATCTCTACCCCTCTTCGTCCTAGGCAGCCCCAAAACAAAGTCCATAGAAATGTCTACCCATGGCTCACTACGGACAGGTAAGGGTGTATACAACCCATGTGGTAAAACCTTAGATTTGGCCTTTCTACATGTAATGCACCTACCACAAATTCGAGTGTCGTCTCTTCTCATCCTAGACCAAAAGAAATGTTCATGCAAAATTTCTAAGATTTTTCTGACACCAAAATGTCCCATTAATCCCCCACCATGTGTCTCTCACACCAATAATTCACGCATTGAACAATTTGGCACTCACAATTTGTTTTCTTTAAACAGATAACCATCATGCTTGAAAAACTTACCAAATGTTGCTTTGTCACATGCGAAATACACCTCAGAAAAATCAGTGTCATCGGCATACATTCATTTCATATATTCAAACCCAAGCATTTTAGCACTCGTAGAAGTAAGAAGTACATACCTTCATGATAAAGCATCAGCAACAGCATTTTCCTTACCTTGCTTGTAACGGATGACATAAGGAAAAGTCTCGATGTATTCCATTCACCTAGCATGTCTCTCATTTATTTTACCTTGTCCCTTGAGATGCTTCAATGATTCATGATCAGTGTGGATCACAAACTCCTTAGGCCAAAGGTAATGCTGCCATGTCTCTAGAGCGCGAACAAGAGCATAAAGTTCTTTGTCATAAGTGGGGTAATTCAGGGCTTCCCCACTTAGCTTTTCACTGAAGAAGGCTATGGGCCGCCTATCCTGCATCAAAACGGCTCCAATCCCTATTCCTGAAGCATCACATTCAATCTCAAAAGTTTTGTTAAAGTCAGGTAATGCTAACACAGGTGCAGAACAAAGCCTATCTTTAATTGTAGCAAATGCATTCTCTTGATCAATTCCCCAATGGAATCGAACATTTTTTTTTATTATTTCAGTGAGTGGTACAACAATGGTACTAAAATCCTTTACAAAACGCCTATAAAAACTAGCTAGACCATGAAAGAGTCTTACCTCAGTGATACCTTTAGGCGTTGGCCACTCCTTGATGGCTTTGACTTTTTCTTCATCCACCTCAATGCCCTTTGTACTAACAACATATCCAAGAAAAACAACTTTTTCCATGCAAAAGGTGCATTTCTTAAAATTAGCATACAACTTTTCACATTTCAACACATCAAACACATATCTCAAATGTTCAATATGATCATTTAAGGTCTTGCTGTACACTAGGATATCATCAAAGTACACGACCACAAACTTGCCTACGAACGCTCGTAAAACATGGTTCATTAATCGCATAAAAGTACTAGGCGCATTTGTAAGCCCAAATGGCATAACCATTCATAAAGTCCATATTTAGTCTTAAAAGCAGTTTTCCATTCATCTCCCTCTTTCATTCTGATTTGGTGGTAACCACTTTTAAGATATATTTTACTGAAAATACAAGAGCCATGCAATTCATTAAGCATATCATCTAATCTAGGAATGGGATGACGATACTTTACCGTGATATTATTGACCGCTCTGCAATCAACGCACATCCTCCAGGTCCCATCCTTCTTTGGCACTAGAAGCACTGGTACTGCACATGGACTCATGCTCTCTCTCACATACCCCTTACTCATCAAATCATTAACTTGCCTTTGAAGCTCCTTTGTCTCCTCCGGATTACTTCTATAGGCTGGTCGGTTAGGGATGACATCTCTAGGTACTAAATCAATTTGATGCTCAATGCCTCTAATGGGCGGTAACCCACTCGGCATCTCCTCTGGAAATATTTCCTCGAACTCCTGCAACAAAGAAACAATCAAACTAGGAAGAGATTGGTTAGTTTCATGAAGATTAAGATAAAATTCTTTGTAAACAAGAAGAATCATAGGCTGATCTGCAAAAAATGCCCTCTTAACCTCACTCTGTTTTGCATAAAAACTCAATTTGTCTTTTCTTTTCTCTCCGCAGACTCTCTTTCTTTTTTCTCTCGTGGCTCCACTCTTTTCCTTTTTTTTCAGTCACCTCTCTATTTTTTTTTCACTCTCTCTTTTTCTTGAAGTTTCACCCTCACTCTCATTTTTCTTTTCAGCCCCACTCTTTCCCTTTTGCTCAATCTTACTTTTCAACTTCATTTGGTCTTCATAGACCTGTTTAGGGGTTAAGGGAGCAAGTTTGATTGCTTTTCCATCCTTCACAAAGCTGTACATATTTTTAAACCCATCATGGTTCACCTTTCTATCAAACTGCCACAGCCTTCCCAAAAAATGTGGCCAACATGCATAGGAACTACATCACAAAGCACCTCATCACTATATCTCCCAATGGTAAAAGTCACCAAAACCTACTTATTGACTTTTACCTCTCCACAATCATTCAACCACTATAACTTATAGGGCCTAGGATGCTTTTGTAAAGGTAAGCTTAATTTCTCAACTACGGTGGTACTAGCTACATTGGTACAACTTCCCCCATCTATAATCATACTACACACCTTGTTATTTACATAACATCTAGTATGAAATATGTTCTCTCTCTGCTGCTCCATTTCATCTACCTTAACTTGCGTATTGAGAGCACGTCTGGCAACAAGAGACTCACCTTCTACGGGGTATTCCACTCCATCATCATCACTAGCATCTGGCAAGCCATCATTTTCATCCTCACTCTCAGTCATCACCTGCCCATTGTCTAGGATAACCATCACCCGCTTGTTAGGACATTGAGATGCGATATTAAAACATTTAATGTCTCTATTCCTTGGAGGTTGAAAATCTCCCTTGAGTTTGTTCTTGCTAGTCCTCTCGTCTTTTCCTTTAAGCGGGTTAGTCTTCCCCTTTACTTCAGCTCGATCACTTCTATCCCACTTCGGTTTCCAAGGAGTGCTAGAAATTGAATTATACCTTGCTGTCCCCTTTCTCTGTAATTGCGTCTCTACTTTCATAGCTATGTGAACCATGTCTTCTATCTCCACATAATGCTGTAACTCAACTACATTAGAGACGTCCCTATTCAAACCACTTAGAAACATGGCCATTGTAGCCTCCCGATCCTCTTCTACATTAGCCCGGATCATAGCCACCTCCATCTCCTTATGGTATTCCTCCACACTTTTGGACCCTTGCGAAAGGTTTTGTAATTTTTGGAAGAGGTCTCTGTAGTAGTGGCTAGGTACAAATCTCCTCCTCATGAGAGCTTTCAACTCACCCCATATTTCTACAGGTCTCTCATGATTCATCCTCCTATTGGTTACCAATTGATCCCACCAAATAATTGCATAATCAGTGAACTCAATTACCGCTAGCTTCACCTTCTTCTCCTCTGAGTAATTGTGACAATAAAAAATCAGCTCTATTTTCTTCTCCCACTCTAAATACACTTCAGGGTCATTCCTCCCTTGGAAAGATGGTATTTTCATTTTGATGCTCCCAAGGTTCCTATCTACCCCATCTCGACCCCTTGGATTCCCCCTAGGTCCTCTTCCACGCCTACCTCCTCTAGGTTTACCCATTCCTGCCCTACCAACATCAGATACTATGTCTTCCTCATCCTCTTCATCTTCTTTGATCTCATACTCATTTTCAACTCTAGGCTCACGTCTCCTCCCATCACGCCTATCTTTCAGATTTTGAATAACTACATCTTGTTTATCCATCCTATCCCTTACCTCCCCCAACACCAAATTTAACCGTTCAAACTGTCATTGCATGGCCTGCAACATAAAGGCTGTGTTATCTGCCTCCCCTCTAGGTGTTGAGTCACCCATTTTAATGTGCTGCAAAACAAGAATATTAGTGGTAAAACCTCACACACTCCCTTACGTGTTTACGCTAAAAAATTGTCACTCCACTCGTGTTTCAGTTTGATTGGCTTTTTCTCGAAATTAGTCTCACACACTCTTACCTTTTACCTAAATTGTTTTCCCTTTCAAGTTCTTTCAAGAACTAATTGAACTAAATCAAGACACAACCTTGTTTTATCCCAGCCAGCAATAGATTCAAGAAACAAGGAAGTAATAGGGAAAAAAATGACACGGATCTCAAGAAAATATACGACGAGGTCAAACGAAACAAGAAATCAGATTTTGAGAGGAATAAAAGAAAAAAAATCATGAATATATATATATATATTTCTGAATATTAGCCAATTGATGAGGGAAACAAAGTTTATCCCAAGAAACAGTGATCACAGAAGACAGGTTTCAAATAGCACAAAAACCAAATATTTTTCGGAAAAATTCACACTATGGAGTAAGATCAGTTTCGGACTTCTTAGATCATGGACAATGCAAAACGAACAAAAAATTTTAAGACGAGTTTTTTTTTTTTCCAGACCCGATCTCTTCTCTTCCTTTTTTTTTCTCTCCTCTTTTCTTTTCTTTTCTTTTCTTTTGTTTTTTTTTGAATAATCAGAGAGACTTCACAGTTCACGTTCGTAAAGCACCAAAATAACCCTAAATCACGAGGATGAATGAACACGAAGTATCAAGAGAAAAAATCGCAAATCAGATTCGCAACCCTAAACACAAAATTCCAGATCGTAATCAAGAACACAAACACAAACAAGAACACGAAAAGAACAGAACACGAATTGAACAGAAAGACGAGATGAAACAAGATCACGAAAATAACAGAACAGAGAAAAAAATGAAACAGAAACAAGAACACGAAATAAAATGGATAAATCAGACCTGATTTGGAGCCTAAGCTCTGATACCAAATGATGTGAACCCGTGGAATTGATATTCCTTGAACCCACGATCAGATTGTAAATAACCCACGAAAGCCAATAATCAAGCCACAAAGATGATCTAGACCCGTTAAAATCCTGTTTCAAGAACCCAGATTTGGTGTGAACGCCGCAAAGGGAATGCCTTTGATAAGTTCGGATTGTTCAATCAAGAACAAGAAGAGAAAACTGAATTCTCTGAGAAGAATAATATTCATTCACATAATCTGATGTTGAAAACTGCTACAAAAGTGTTTTTATATCTATTAACCCTAGAGCCCAAAAGGCCTTCAATAAAAATAAAAGAAATGGGCTGGAGGTACTCAAGCCCAAAATAACTTAAACTTAAAACTAAATAGATGTCCAATTAATGAATAAAATAGGCCCACATGCCCAAAACCAGCAAACATAAATAAAATGGACTAAGTGGCTTGTATCACATGGATTAAAGCTGGTTTCTCTTCTTCCAAGCCCATCTTGAATGTTGAAGTCTTGCTTGAAACATTTGCAAATTCATCCCAAGTGGATTGTACCAATCCTTGCATTGCTTCCTTGATCTTCTTAGCTCTTGATCTTGTGATTGGCCCATTTGGAACTTATAAGGGGTCAGCTTTAAGACTCGGTCCATCATGGTGCCCATCAACGATGATCCAGAAATGCAAAGGGCTGACATACCTTGAGTTGAAAGAGAGAGGATAGGGAAGAAAAAGGTTGACAAGACTAAGAAGGAAAGGATAGAAATCATCGAGAAAATAGAGAAGCTAGATAGGGTAGTCGGCAAAGCGTATGGGGTCGATACCTACCTACTAGAGCTAGAGGGGCTATACGAAGGAGTATGGGAAACATTACTAGATGATTTCAAAATGTCGATTTTCGATAAGTTTGATGGTTCCGGTAACCTTCGTAGTCATATACGGATGTGCATCCGGGCTTTCCAACCCAGTGGTTTAGCACAACGATGATGGCTATTCTATTTCAACAAACACTAACGGGAGCCGCCTTGGCATGGTACCTCACGCTTGAACCAAACAAGACGAGAATATGGGAAGAGGTGGCAAAAGCGTTCGTGGCTCAATATGAATATAATCAGGAGTTAGATGTGACCATAAGGGATTCGAAAACCACCAGACAAGACCAGAATGAGACATTCACTGAGTTTTTGAAAAGATGGAGGGGGAAGGCTGCAAATATGACCAACAGGTCAAACGCGAAAGAACAAGTGAGAATGATTATCAAGAACATGCAGCCAAAATAGCTTAAGAAGTTAGAGTTTCAATTGATAGTTAATTTTGTGCAATTGTTCGATATAGGCACAAGAATTGAAGATGTCATCCGAGATGGCAGGATCAAAAGAGAGAATTAGGTGAACAGATATATGATCCGATGTTAACACTTTGGCATAACCACCTCAATAGAAGGGTCATTATCAGAAAGGTAATCAGTCAAAGTCTAATCAAGGTTGTAACGCCCCAGAATAGCAAAAATAGAGAAATAAGTTTCCTTTTTGGGTCTATAGGGAATGACGAGTGTATGTCACTAATTTGTCAACACCACGCAGTACTAGTTAGCTACTAATAAGAATAATAATAATAATAATATCAAACTGAACATATTACAAAAGTTCTAGCTATTATAATATCATCAGAGTGCGCAACAGGAAATATAAAAGGTTCGTAAGCAACAGATGCCCAAGTACCAATTATAACAAATTTAATAGATATATAAACTAAAACTCTGTCTTCTTCTTTAGCTCGCGTAAACATAATCGTCCTTGTAACAGTCTTCCCCGACCTCTCCAACTTCAGTAGATCACCCTCGGCGTAGCCCTCCTTCGGGCAGTAGCCACCGTCATCCAGTTCGTTACCTGTAATAGTATAGATAGGGTAGGCTGGGCGGGAAATGTCCAGGCAATGAAGGCCATCAGCTTATTGAAAGTTGAGTGAGTGATAACTAATGCAATCTAATAGATATAAAGTAGTTACCAGTTATGAACAATAGTAGTGATGCTAAGAATATCTTTCCTCTTTTATTCCGAACTCGTTACCCAATTCTTAACGCCTTTAAACTCTAAGAATGGTTGTACTGACCTTGACTGACTACCATGAACAAATTATATCATCATGACATACTAGTGTTCTTGTTCACCGCTTTTAAGAACTCTTAGTGTTCACCGTATTTAAGAACTCTTGCGAACACAACACATTGTTCTAATTTAACGACTGAACTATGGACGTACCATTACTCATGTTCCCCGCTTTTAAGAACTCTTACTGTTCACCGATTTTAAGAAAACCTATGAGTACGGCACACCCATAGTTCTCACATTCCTGGTAAAATCCCTACTACCCGCTTATTGGATTTAATGTAAGTGAATTATCAGCTCGATATAATCTTGACTATCCCTCTGAACCCGAACACGTTACTCACCATACTAACTCGTTGTCGTGCCCCCATTATCACTTAATCCATAATATTGCATAATAGAATTATAGAACATCATCAGATGATTAAGCATTATGAATTATAAACTAAGAGGAAACAACCATGTTCTGTTAAGTTCAATCGATTGAAGGCCTATCGATCGATTGAAGAGCATAAAGTTTTATCGATCGAAGAATTCTCGATCGATTGAGGTGAAGGTGGTCTCGATAGATTGAAGTCATTTCGATTGATTGAGACTCTGTGTATTCGATGGATTAGACCCAGTTTGATCAATCGAAGGTTGTCTTCTTCAGATTATAGCAGTGAACATCCAGAATATGTTAGGGCGTGTTTGGGTCATTTTCAAACGTGTAAAACATTACATCAAGCTACTGAGTGAGTTTGAAACTCAGTGAGCATTGTTAAAGGCCCATTTTTCAAACATCAAGCTTTAAGATTTCTCTCTAATGACCTCTTCCTTTCTCTCTCTCTCTCTCTCCCCTCTACTTCTGTCTATGTTCTCCTTTTTCTTCTTCTTCTTCTTCTTCGTCTTCTTCTTCTTTTTCTTCCTCTCTGACTATGTATATATAGATAGAGTGTATATGTTTATATATGTGTATAGATGTGTGTATATATATATTCCAATCTCTTTCACCCTCTCTATATAATCCTTGGACCAAAATAAAACCTGAACACGCAATTTGGAAACATATATATAGAGGAGAGGGTATGCAAGTTGCCATATCCAGGGTAACTGAAGATAAGATTTGCAAACATGTTTGATCGATCAAAGAGTCTTCGATCGCTTGAGAGTAGATTGGCCAGGTTCGATCTATTGAAAATAGTTCAATCGATTCAGAAAGAGAACCATGTCATAAATGTGTATTGGTAGGATTTTGGTCACTTTGAGAACTATTCAATCGCTTGTAGAAAGAAATTCTCAATCGCTTAAAACATGCTCGATCGATTGAAATTGAAATTACAAATTGGTAAGGCAAGTATATAGAATCTTGTTGTATTAATATATACTAAAAATATAGGCTATTACGTCATCCACCACTTGTTAAAAGATTTCATCCTTGAATTAGGAAGTATAAGAGTTAAAACAAAAACAGAAACTTCTCCCGCATCTCTGATTCTAGCTCTCATGAAGCTTCTCCTTCATCATGATGCTTCCACTGAATCTTCTCTGATGAAATTTCCTTGTCTCTAAGCTTCTTGATCCCATGGTCTAGGATACGCACTAGTCCTTCATTGAATGTTACATTATCATTGGCTTCAATGTCCTTCAAGTTGATTTATGCCCTGGGTTGTGGGCACATTTCCTTGGCATACTAATGTGGAAAACATTGTACACTCCTGACATCTTCGGCATCAATGCGAGTCGATGATAACTTTTCTAACACGCTCCAGGATCTGAATGGTCAGATGAATCATAGTGATAGCTTGCCTCTCTTCTGAGAAAAACAAATAATCCCTCAAACAGGTGAGACCTTAAGCAACACATGATCTCCAACTGCGAACTTTAAGTCTATGCGTCGCTTGTCAGCATAGCTCTTGTGTCGGGTCTGAGCTATCCTTATCTTCTCACGTACAACTTGAATCTTTTCGCTGGTTTTTTGTGCCATTTCTGGACCAAGAAGTTGAGTGTCTCAAACTTTAGCCCAGCATAATAGAGATCAGCAAGGTCTTCTGTATAAAGCTTCAAACGATGCCATCCCTATGCTCGTATGGTAACTATTAGGCATACTTGATCAATGGTAGGTGCATCTCCCATGAACTCTCAAATCAATGACGTAAGTGTGTAGCATATCTTCCATCACATGATTCACTTGTTCAGTCTGACCGTAAGTTTATGGATGAAAGGCTGAACTCAAGTTTAGTGTAGTTCCCATTGCTGTTTGGAGAGTCTTCCAAAATTATGCAGTGAAGCTTGAATCTCGATCTGACACGATTAAGACAGGTACACCATGTAGTCATATGACTTATTATAGGTATATCCAGCTCAGTCATTCCACTGGATATGTCATAAAGTAGGCGATAAAATGTGCCATCTTCTTAAGTCGATCCACGATTACCCAAATAGCATTGTGGTTTTATTGAGACTTTGGTAAACCTACCATAAAATCCATGGTTATATGTTCCCATTTCTATTGGGAAATCAGTAACGGTTGTAGGAGTTCAGGTGGTTTCTGATGTTCTGCCTTTCCATGTTTGCAAGTAAGACACTGAACTACATACTCAGCTACTTCTCTCTTCATTCCTTCCCACTAGAAATTCCTCTTCAAATCCTTGTACATCTTCATTCCTCCAGGATGAATAGTCATTTTTGACTTGTGTGCTTTGTCCAATATTTCTTTTTGGAGATTATCTTTGTTAGCTACATAGAGTCTACCTTTACATCGTAAGGCTCTGTCTGTACCAACACATCAGATCTCTGGTTCCTTTGCCGACATCTTACCGAACCATAACTTTAGGTCATCTGTTGTCTGTTGAGCCTCTATGATACAACTAATTAGAGTTGGTTGTACCCTAAGACGTCCAAGATGTTGTCCTTTGGTTGCTTCTACTGGCTGAAGATCAAATTCAGCTAAAACTTCTAATGCTTACCATTCTTGAATTAATAACTCAGCAATCACTAATCAAGGTTGATGACTCAAAAAATTAACTACTGTGTTTACTTTACCTAGATGATATTATAGCAAAAAGTCATAGTCCTTAAGTAACTCCACTCATTTTTGTTGTCACATGTTCAACTCCTTATGAGAGAAACAGATACCTTAAGCTTTTATGATCCAAGAATAGATCAAAATTTTTACCCTACAAATAGTGTTCCATATCTTCAATGCAAACACTATTGCTACTAACTCTAGATCATGCATATGATAGTTCTTCTCGTGCGGCTTCAGTTGTCTTGATTCATACAAAATCACATTTTTGTCATGCATAAGCACACAACCAAGTCTTTGGTGTGATGCATCACTACAGATGATAAACTTTCTCCACTCCTGGGTATTTCTAATACCGGTATAGAGGTCAATCTTTCCTTTAAGTTGTTCAATGCATCCTCATGCTTATCCTTCTATTCATACTTTGTCTCGTTCGTCATCAAATTCGTCAAAGGTCCTACTATCTTGGAGAATCTTTTTATGAATCTTTGATAATATCCTGCTAGATCAATAAATCTTCTGACCTCTGTCGCGTTAGTTGGTCTGTTCCAACTTAAGACTGTATCAATCTTAGATGAGTCCATAGAGATACCATCTTGAGATATAACATGTTCCAGAAATTTGACTTCCTATAGCCAGAATTCGCACTTGTTGAACTTTACATACAACTTACTATCTCGAAGTGTCTGTAAAGTAATCTATAAGTGCTCCTTGTGATCCTCTTCCATCTTTGAGTAGATCAGGATGTCATCGATGAATACGATAATGAATTAATCTAAATACGGTCTGAATACTCTATTCATTAAGTCCATGAATACTGCTGGCGCATTAGTCAATCCGAAAGGCATAACCAGAAACTTGTAATGCCCATATCTCGTCCTAAACATGGTCTTTGACACATCCTCCAGTCGAACCAATAGTTGATGATATCCTGAACGCAAATCAATCTTTAAAAAGATCCTTGATCCTTGTAATTGGTCGAATAAATCATCTATCTGAGGAAGTGGATGTCAGTTCTTAATCGTAACCTTGTTCAACTCTCTGTAGTCTAAACAAAGTCAAAGTATTCCATCCTTATTTTTCATAAACAGTACTGATGTACTTGGGTGAACAAATCCCAAATCTTCAAATTCTTGAACTTACTTCTTTAATTCCAACATCTCAGTTGGTGCCATCTGATATGGAGTCTTAGATATCAACAATGTCTCAGGTACTAGTTCTATATAAAAGTCTATCTCCCTCTTTGGTGGAAGTCCTTTAATAACCTGGAATACATCCTCAAAATCTTGTACAGTTGGAATCTGATCCATCTTTGGTTTCGTACTCGTACTCCCAATCGTAGACAAACAACTTGTGAGAAACATGTCGCTCGTCGGCTGACACTGAAATCTGATCATCGATCATCCTGTTATTGGAAACACAATAGTCCTAGTAGGGTAATCCAAGTTGGAACCATACTTGGTAAGCTAATCCATTCATAAGAGAATGCCAAATTTCAACATTGATAGAACTACTAAATCCGTCGTAGATTTCTATCTCTCAGGGTCAGTGGGCAATCTTTGCACACTCTACCCAACTTAATAGTCACTCCCAATGGTGACACTATAATAAGTCCTGGCTCAAGTGCCTGGGGTTCTAAATGCAACTGTCGCACAATCTTAATATCAATAAACGAACGTGCAGCACCAGTATCGATTAAAGCTTTAACTTGACTGTGAAAGAGTACAAGTGTACCTTCAAAATTTATTGCTCTTCGATATTAAAGCATGTCTCTTATGGAATTTTTGCATTCAACTGAGTCTGAGCCGAGGGTCCTTGTATTCCCTGAACGGGTGCTCCATAGTATCCTTCGCAAGGTGCGCGGCAATCCTTTGCTCTTCAGCATTAAAGCCTGCACCTTCTGGAATTATTTCATTCACCCGAGTCTGATCCGGGGGTCCTTGTATTCCCTAAACGGGTGCTCCATAGTATCCTTCGCGAGGTGCACAGTAGTCCTTGTTCATATGTTTCGGCTTGCTACAATTCCGGTAAATGATATCCAATGGGCGGTTTACCCTGGGGGCTATACAGAACTTTGCAATATGCCTGGGTACTCCACAATTATAACATCCTCCACTATTTAATGGTGGGGCCGTAAGCAAGGCATGTGGTTAGGGGTGCCATTTGGAATGGAAATTCTAATTCTGACTGATTATGATCCAAAAATTTTCGATTTCGGTACCAAAATTTAATTTTTGAATTTCGAAATTCTGAAATCCAAAAATTCTGAAAAAAAGCGGATAGGAATCGGAATTGTTTTGAGAATTCTGAAAATTTCGAAAATATGTTTTTCGAAAATTTTCTGAATATATTTTCAAAAAAATCTGAATATTTTCGAAAATTTTGAAGAGTGTGGACATGTTTGTCCCACATCGAAAGAAGATAAAGAGAGAGTAGGAAACTCTCTATACAAGGACGACTTACCTTTTCAATAGTATTTGTATTCCATAAATTCCAAAAATTGCAAAAATTTATGATTCCAATTTCGAAAATTTTTGAAGAATTCTGATTCCGAAAATTTCTAAAAATTTTGAAAAAATTTCTGAAATCGAAAAGGAAAATGAAATTCCAAAAAAATCAGAACGAAAATCGGAACACCGATTTAATTTTTGAATTTCCAAAAGAGGGTATTCTGATTCATTTTGAAACCTCTTCACCTTATGATCTCCAACCCTGGGTATTCCTTGATGACAGATTTTGAAAACTCTGCTGCTGAATATTTCTCGACGCCTGGGGTCTACCCATCTGCTATCACTTTGCTGGATATACGTCTTTCTCTAGACTCACATCAAGTCTCACTAATCCTTCAAATGATTGCTTATGGTGCCCAATCATCATGTGTCATAGGTGGGGGTTCAATCCCTAGTAAAACCTCTTCACCTTCTTCTATGGGGTGTCGATCATGTGTGGGGCAAATCTGAACAATCCCTCAAATTGGGTCATATATTCCCTTACCGTCTAGTTTCCTTGAACCAAACTGAGAAAATTCTTCTCTTGTTGATCTCTTTCATCCTCCGGGAAGTACTTCTCCAGAAATCTTTCTTTGAACGCCCCCTAAGGCATCCTCCTTGCAGCTTTAACTCTTATGGTGGCTCGTTCGGCTTCCCACCAATCCACGCCCGCATAAGTAAGCTGAAATATAGCCAGATGGCGCATATCCTGCTCATTTTACTCCAAGGCTTTGAATATTAGCTCTATATCCCTTATCCACTGCTCAGCTCTCCATGGCTCAGTTAACCCATCAAATTTCTCTGTGCACAGGTTATGAAAATGTTTGAGTAGTTTATCATCGGTCTGTCTTGGTGGAAATGGTACAATAGGTGGTTGGGCAGGTCGTTGAATGGTAGCATGATTGTACATGTCACCTACGTGCTCCATCCTTTGCATAAATGCCTCAAAGACACCTGTTGGATCCATGCCCTTGGGAATAGGTCTCCTAGTCACGATGGATTCCTTCTGGGTCCAACCATAGTGCTCTAGTGATGTGTACCTACAAGAGACCTATCGATTAGCTAAAAGTCTTCTCGGAGGAACGAAATCAAGATAGAGCGATAAGCAGTAAGAAATAACAGTTTTACTAATCAACATATATCAAACTCAATCACACCATTGATATCACAAAAAGAATACTCATATATATACATCAAAAGATGTACTACGGAGTCCACGATAGTCAAATGGTGTACCGCGTGGGACATAACCATTATAAGTACTAAAATCAGCTATACAACACTACTACTAGTGGTAAACATCTATACAAAGCCATAGTCCAATAGATATCTCTCAAGCTCCCAAAAATCATGTGGGCAACATGTCCTGATAAAACTAACAAAATCTAAATCCCACAGATCCTAACTAAAAAATGGTCACCATCTGATCCAGCTGGTGGTGCCTCATCCTTTGATGCAATGTCCATCTCCACAGGTGGATCATCCTATGCTGATGCAGTGAGACTTCCAACTACCACTCCAATATCCCAATCCTCCACCATCATCTCTCATCAACGTTTATATCCTCAATACAGAATGTTGGCTCGACGACATCAGTGATTACCTCGGTAAATCCTCCAATGATAGCCATAGCCTCCACTAGCTCGGCCTCTCCTACGACGAATCCATCCGGTTGTGCAACCATCTGTGCTACCCACTCTACTACCATATTGGAAATAGATGCCATTTATAATATAGGCCTTGCTAGTAATTTGAGCATAACTGGTATCTCAAGTATGGCTACCTCCTTTGGGTCCTCGTCCCCTACAACCTTGTCTCCCTTAGCTATCGCAATATCATCGCCTACTACAACATTTATATCTAGAAGCTCTGGATCCTCTAGCTCCTCCTCTGGGTCCTCTAGCTCCTCCTCTAGGTCTTCTGGCTCTGGCTCCTTGTCGGGAACATACTCTGGCTCCTCTGGGTCATCCTCCGTCTCATCATCATCCATAAGCTCTTCCTTTCCATCCCCGTCTATATCGTCATCAGGATGCTCATCCTCTGGTTGAACATCCTCTGATGGATCCTCGTCATCCTGTATCAGCTTAGGCTCTAGGTCTTCCAGCTGATCTTGGGGCTCCGGGAATGGTACGTCAGGTACCAGTGATGCTACCTATGCTGCAAGTGCTGGCAAAATGGGTCCTCCAAGAATAGCTCACAACTCAATCACATACATCTCTAGCTTGCTCTACACCAAGTGAGTCATCTCATGATATAATGCCTCATCAATCCTGGCGAAATGATAAGTGTCCATACACATCTATATTGGATGAGTCCGTCCGTCGACATAGAGTGCCTTCGACATATCCTCCTCTAAATAATGACTGGCTATCTAACATATATGATCCTGGTAATACTCCGGGTCAGCGGGCTCCACAATGTCCCCATAGAACACGTGTCCTCTGTAAGGGTCATCCACAAATCTATGAAAATTTAGATCCATGCTAATATGCAAAGAAAACTATCTATCCTCAGAAGGACGAACTTGTCTTAAAATCATATCTCATCTAAGGGATCTTAAAATGCTAGTACCAGATGGTGTGGGATAATTAGTGATTGAAAGTATCAAATCTAAGGCTCTGATATCAAAAATCATGTCACGCCCCGGAACAGCAAAAATAGGAAAAATAAATTTCCTTTTTGTGTCTATAGGGAATGACGGGTGAATGTCACTAAATTGTCTACACCACGCAACACTAGTTAGCTACTAATAATAACAGTAATAATATCAAACTGAATATATTACAAAAGTTCTAGCTATTACAAATCATTAGAGTCCGCTACAGGAAATATAAAAGGTTTGTAAGCAATAGATGCCCAAGTACCAATTATAAGAAAGTTAACAGAAATATAAACTAAAACTCCGTCTTCTTCTTCAGCTCACGTAAACTTAATTATTCGTGTAATAGTCTTCCCCGACCTCTCCAACTTTAGTAGATTCACCCTTGGCATAGCCCTCCTCTGGGTAGTATCCACCGTCATCTAGTTCGTTACTTGCAATAGCATAGACAGGATAGGCTGGACGGGGAATGTCCAAATAATGAAGGCCGTCAGCTTCTTGAAAGTTGAGTGAGCAATAACTAACGCAGTCTCATAGATATAAAGTAGTTACCATTTATAAACGATACATAACAGAGATACTAATAATATATTTCCTCTTTTATTATGAACTTGTTACCCAATTCTTAACGCCTTCAAAGTCTAAGACTGACTGTACTAACCTTGAATGACTACCACGAACTGATTATATCATCACGACATACTAGTGTTCTTGTTCACTATTTTTAAGAACTCTTACTGTTCACCACTTTTAAGAACTCTTGCCGTCACATCCCAACCGGCCTCGGACGAGTTAGGACACGTGTAAAAAAGCCCACACACCCAAACTTAAACTAATCATTAAGAAAAAACATGATCTAGACTCAATAAAAGAACTTTCTAGACACAAAATAGCCCCAAGGGCAAAATAGTCATTAATAAAGTATGGCAAAAATTTTATCCCAAAAGATAGGTCTTTGAGTTTTGATTTTAATGTAAACAAATGGCGTGCGAATCTGAGTTTTCTAGAAAGAGATATGCTTGTTTCCGTAAAAGTGGACAGTCAAAATTTATAGGGGCGGATTGATCCTCCCTTTGAGGCCGGATCAGTCTATCTTGTAAATACTTTCGTAGAATGTTCCCAGAAATGGGTGGGATTGATTCGCGGGAAGGCCAGATCGATCCGGCATCTGCAAAATGGTTCCCTGCAGCTAAAAATATTAGTTTTTCATGTCAGAACCAAAGCCAAACTTAACTAAACTTTGTGAAGACATCAAAACTAAATCCAAGACCTTTTCTAAGTATTTCAAAATATCATCACAAGTTAATTCAAGTGTGATACAAAGTTAAAACACATGCAATTCTCTTATGGATCATAATTTGCATCAAGAACCTCATTTTCCCATTATACTCATAAACATTCAACCCAAAGATAGAACCAAGTTAAATTTACAACAAAACTACTCAATTTCTTCCTAGGTCTCCCTTCAACCATGAGTAACTTGAAGACTACCAAATTCAACACTTACCATAGACACATCCAACATTAAATCCAAACTTAACATATTGCAAGTTCTACAAACCATAAGTTATACAACGTTTCTACTACAAAAAGCTACAATCTGAGATTTAAACACCTAAACATATGAACATATCCATATATACACAACTCCCATGCCCATCCCATCGCGCAGATCATTTTATCTCGTTCTCCCATTCGGTACCTGCGATGGTAAACAATGACCACAATAGAAAACATATTTTTGTTTAAGCTTTCGCTTAGTAGGGAACTAATCATGCTATTGGAATGTTCAGTATGCAAGTGTAACAATCAATATAAACATCAACAAAATGATCTCCGAAAAGTTAAGTAACTCCAGCCACCACCCCTGGATCCTTTTCACCCCGGATCTTTCTCACTTTTGGGCGCATATAGCACAACACATACTCTCTTATGACCCTGAAGGCATCACCGGCATTTCATTGTGGTCGTCACCACGCCCTTTCTCTTGAGGGCTTACTATCCCTTACATATGGGACCTATAAATGGTGACCACTACTTGACTTCCCTTTGATCCACATAAGCATTTAGGCAACTGAACATATAAGCATAGCAGTTTCATAATATTGACATGCTTTTACCCAAATTCATCATAATCAAAGCTACATAGGCATGAATTAAGCATTGTAAACTAACAAATTTTACATTAACATAAGTAAACACCCAATTTTGGGATTAGAACACTCACCTCCTCAAATTGTTAGCAAATTAAGCCTACAAACCCAAACCTCATGCAAATTTCCAACCCAAATCCTACTGGTGTAAATCCTACATAATTTTGGTACAACAAACATCATCTATCAAGAACGGTCGCCAAAAAATCATCATCAAAAATGAAAATAAAAGACATGCATGTGATCCTCTTACCTTCACAAGTCCAAAAATGGTCTTGGTTCGTGAATCTGACGTCGGACGGCAAAGAAATGACAAGAAAACGGTGTTGGAGCTTCGTCGTCTTCGTCGAGAGCTTTTGATTTATTTAATTTTCTATAAATCCTAGCTAAAATTGTGCTTAAGGCACATATACATACATGCATATGTGTGTTGGCACAATTTTGCTCTATTTCCTTTTACCTCCCCCAATTTTCTTTAAGCTTTGTTATTAAACCCCCATTAACTACCCACCTTTTCTAAATGGATTTAATCAATATCCCACTGGGTCCCAAACTTGGTCCCACATAAATAATGAGGTTTCTATTAAACCTACCAATTATGAATTGTATTCAAATACGCCCTCACATGGGTACCCACATTGGTCCCCTTAACCTATCACTAGACATAATAATATCTTTAAGCATTTCAACAAATATGCATATCAACATATAGTAGCATCTAAATGCAGATTGTATCAACTAGACCCTCATTGGGTCCCACTTTTATACCAGTCTTGTCTTTCACAGGAATTTTATCTGTGTCCACATTTGAACACCTTTATACCTGTGGGCTCCTAACCCCACCTTAAATCTTCTTACGCATTAATTATCTTTAATTAACACATATTAATATCATACTAATCTTCTTTCTGGGTACGGGTGTTACATTTCTTCCTCCCTTAAAGAAGTTTGTCCCCAAACTTATTCATACCTCATCAGTTGAACAATTGCGGGTACTTCTCCATGATCTCATCTTCTCGCTCCCAAGTTGCCTCTTCAACGCTATGATTACGCCAAAGGACCATGACTATTAGAATCGTCTTTGTTCTTAACACAAGGTCCTTTCTGTCTAAAATCCATACTGATGCTCAATATATATCATATCTTCTCAGACTTCGAAAGGTTCTGGTTCAAGGATATGACTTGAATTCGACACATAACTTCTAAGTATAGACACGTAGAATACATTATGAACATATGCTAACTTCCGTGGCAAATCCAATATGTAAGCTACCGGTCCCACCTTATTCAGAATCAGAAAAGGTCCAATATACCTTGGACTTAACTTACCTTTCTTAACAAATAATGTAATGCTCTTTGAAGGTGAAACCATCAAGAACATGTAATCACCAACCTCAAACTCCAACGGTCTTCTACCCATATCAGCATAACTTTTGTAGTGATTTTGTACCACTTACAATCGTTATTTAATCAATTTAACTTTATCGGTGGTGATTTGTATAATTTTTGGTCCTAAAAGTTGGTTTTCCCTAGCTTCTGTCCAATACACGGGTGATCTACATTTTCTACCATATAGTGCCTCAAAAGGCGGCATTCCAATGCTTGTCTGGAAGCTATTATTGTAAGAAAACTCAATTAACAGCAAGTGAGTTTCCTAATTAGCCTTGAAATCCATAACATAGACTCTAAACATATCCTCTAGAATTTGAATAACCCGTTCTGACTGTCTGTCAGTTTATGGGTGAAAAGCGATACTAAAATGCAAAGCTGTCCCATTGCTCTTTGTAGCCCTTCCTAAAATCTGGACACAAATCGTGTATCACGATCTAATACTATAGATACCGGTGCTCCCTGCAATCTTACTTTATCTTTAACATAAAGTTCTGCTAATTTTGTCAGTTCTATGGTCTTTATTGGAAAAAAGTGGGCTGACTTAGTCAACTAGTCAACAATCACCCAAATGCTATCATTAGATCTAGGAGATCTTGGCAACCCAGACACAAAATCCATCATAATGTGCTCCCATTTCCATTTCGATATTTCCAATGGTTTTATCTCCCCTGCAGGTCGTTGATGTTCAAGTTTTACCAGCTGACATGTCATACATTTGGCTACATACTTAGCGACTTCACGTTTCATACCACTCCACCAATAGACCTCCCTCAAACCTCTATATATTTTCATACTACCCAGATGCACAGAATATCGAGTACCATGAGCTTCTTCCAAAATTCTTTCCTTAAGGTTGCCAATATTAGGCACACATAACTGATTAATGTACCATAATACCCCATCATGCAAACTGAACTCTGGTCACTTACCCTTGGGTAATTTATCTACAACTTTCTTCAAGTTTGGATCCAAAACTTGATTTGTTTTAATCTCTCCAATCAAATCAGGTTATGCCACGATTGTAGCCATTAAACTGCCTTCAACTCTAGGAATCACCTCTAACTCCAATTATTCAAACTCCTTCACTAACCCTTCTTATCCTATCAAAACACATGTCAAACTTTTTGATGATTTCTGACTCAATGCATTGGCGACAACATTTGCCTTACCCGGATGATATTGAATTTTTAGGTCATAGTCCTTTAATTATTCCAACCATCTTTGTTGTTGCATACTTAGATCCATCTGGGTAAACAAATACTTTAAGCTCTTCTGGTCGGTGAAAATTTCACTAGTTTCCCAGTATAAGTAGGGTCTCCAAATCTTTAAAGCAAAGATTACCGTGGTATGTTCCAAATCGTGGATTGGATAATTCTTCTCATGAGTTCTCAATTGCCTCGAAGCATATGCTATCACTTTTCCCTCTTGCATAAGAACACATCCCAAGCCTTGATGAGAAGTGTCACTATAAATGCTAAATCCTTCAGTACTTCTAGAATTGCAAGAATCGGAGCAGATGTCAACTTACTTTTCAATGTCTGGAAGCATTCCTCACATTCTTTCCCCTATTCAAATGGAACATCTTTTCTCACTAATGTTGTCATTGGGGTTGCAATCTTTGAGAAATCTTGAACAAAGCTTTTGTAATACCCAACCAATCCTAGAAAACTACAAATTTCTGACACATTAGATGGTCTTGCCCAATTCATAACGACTTCTATTTTCTGTGGATCAACTGACACACCATCTTTAGAAATCATATGACCAAGGAAGGTAGCACATGTTAACCAAAACTCACTTTTTTTTTCAATTTTCCAAGCAATTCTTTTTCTCATAGCCGTTGTAACACCAATCTTAAATGCCTATCATGTTCTTCCGGACTCTTTAAGTAAATAAGAACATCATTAATAAAAACAATAACAAATTTATCAAGATACATTTTAAAGACCCAATTCATTAAGTCCATAAACACAGCTGGTGCATTGGTTACCCCAAATGGCACTAAAAGAAAATCGTAGTGAACGTACTGAGTTTTGAAGGCCATTTTCTCAACATCCTCAGCTTTTACCTTTAACTGATGCTACCCTGACCTCAAATCGATTGAAGGATATTCAAGCGCTCGAGGATTTCACAGTTCAACTGATAGAATGAAGTTCGATCGATCGAACATGCCTTTTATCAAAATTTTACGCGCACGCAGTAGAGATGTATTTTTGTAACCCTAGTATAGGTTTTTTCTATTTATATTAGTTGTAAACACGTCCTTAGGATGCCCAGTTTTTTGTTTTACAATTTATATATATATATATATAGAGAGAGAGAGAGAGAGAGAGATTTTGTTGGGTTTTGTAGCTTTTCAAGGTTTGATATTGTTCTTATTGGATTTTTTAGCAAGTTAATCTAAGTGATACAACCACTTCCCTAGTGGCCGGATGACAAGGCTTCTGGGTGTTATACTCAGAGGTCTCAAGTTCAAATCTCAAGGGGGTGGCCATAGGTGATTCAACCAGACGCCCTAGCCTCATGGGATTAGTCAAGGTGTGCATAAGCTGGCCCGGACACCCACGGTTACCAAAAAAAAAACTAAAAATAAAAAATCTAAGTGATACATTTAGGTTCCTTTATATTGATTTATTTACATTTTGCTAGTGATTTATTTACATTTTGCTAGTGATTTTTTGCATGCTAGTCTTGATCAAATCCATAGTTTTTATAGTACTTATGTTAAAAACAAAACCAAATGAGACTTTAAAAATGTTTAACGTTAAAAATCAATCTATGGTGCTCCAGACCATGTCTGAGTAGTCCCAGAATTGGGAGATCACGATGAAACAGTGATCTCCAGCCTCAGCCATGCACCAGAATAAAAATCTGTGTTCGATCGATTAAAGTAAAGTAGATCGATTGAACCAGAGATATAGTCAAGCAATCGAAGACATTTCGATCGATTGAAGGATGATGATGCTCGATCGATCGAGAGCGCGTCGATCGATCAAACCTTCAGATTCTTGAGATGATCCTTTGCAGTATTCCTAGACTTTTTATTTTCAAGATTTGTTATCAAATTGTCCCCATATTCTCAGTTTGTCAAAACAGTTTCTTAACTTTAAGCCTTAAGGCATTTTTCTTCAATAAATTTAGCAAACCACTTTGAATGCTTACACCATTCATAGTGAGAGTCTTAACTATTGTTTTAAATTGCCTTCATGTATTTTATACCAACTGTGATGATATAGTCCCGTGTTGGGTTTGTGCCTTCAAACCATTACTTTATGTATGAGACATTGACATTTTAATATATGGATATCAGCTTTACATTTCATTATGTATGTTTCTTTCATGAGATGATTGTTTATCCTTCAGTATCATAGTCAGTAATTCGTGTATGTATGAGATACATACAAGTAATATACGAATTACTATTCTTTGTTACTTAGAATGTGTCACAGTGGATGATGAGACTGGATATCTCATCAAGTTTACACTGTAGCATGATTAACTACCATTGGATGGAGTGATTAATCTCAATCACTAGAGTTTAACTCTTAGTTAACATGCTAGTGCTTATAGTGCATTGACAGACCTGAGCTTTCCTATTGACACTCAAGACTGTCAATCAGTCGATAGGAACTCATAACTTGTATAAGGTACGTGTTCTTAATCTTGAGACGATTATGAACACAGACCGTGGATATGGCTGCTTTGACTTACCAATCAGTGAGGTCTATAGAAGATCAACACCTGGGTATCTTGGGTATGTCATATTCATAGGGTTGTGAACATAAATTATCAAGACAGAATCTACCCTCTGTTTCAGAGTAAGCATTCCCTTGAGAATGTCACCAAGTCGATTACTGAGTACTGCAGTCTTGTTGATAAGAGTTATCAACATGTTTGGTAATCATGAGAGGTGAATGGGACTCAAGGAATACAAGAAGTAATCATGATTCAGGTTGACAGTAACAGTTATCCGACTACCTGAATATGATTACAAATGCTGAAGGTAGAGGGACATTAGTACAACATACAAGTCTAGTTATGGCTTCGGATATATTCTTTTGTGTTGGAGTTCAGTTATCGTTTTACAGTGGAGTAAACGTTAACTGACCAGTTAGTTAGTTTGCTGATCAAAGAGTTTGGTCATGGTAATTAACAAACTGGTCTCAGCCAACAATAAAGAGCCTAGGAGGTCCCACTCTTAGCTCCGCCAGGATACTTGGAAAGACACATGAGGAAGTTGTCAAGACAAGTTCGATCGATTGAAGTATGTTCGATCGATTGAAGTCTTGGCAGTCTCGACCGACCGAGAATGGTTCGATCGATCGAAGATCTTCGATCGCTCGAAGTCTAGGTCAGTTCTGGAAATCTATAAATAGGACAGCTGCGTTCTGGAAAAAGGAGTTCGTTGTTTTAAAACGTCAGAAACTGCAGAAACTGTTTTAGAGCCCCAAACCTTCTTTTTCCTCTCTATTAGAGATCCCACCATCTCTAGTCTCTCCGGCAAGCATCCGTAGGAGACATAAGGGTGCAGACAACCTAGTGGAGGCTGCTGCATCACCAAGGAAGAAGAAGAAAATCATAATTGGGTTCAAGACACTAAGGTATAACTCTTGTCCCCTCTTATGCGCATCTATGGAATTAAGGAGTAGTAGATCCTGGGCTACCATTAAGTTTTTATAACTTGACTTTTCTGCTGCGTGTTTAAACTTTTAACTTAAATCGGTTTTTCCCTCAATTGGTATCAGAGCCACGCTCGTTTGGATCTTTAGATGCGTTTTTGGAACACTATTTTGATTTGCATGATTGATTTTAGAACTGTTTTCGAAACGGCATTGTCACAGATCTGTTTCTGCAGTGTTATTGCAGCAGAATACAAATCTGTGATTGCTGGGGATGCAAGGCGGGTTCGATCGATCGAACATGTTTCGATCGATCGAACAGTCTTCGATCGATCGAAACCTTCTGGTGTTCGTTCAATCGAATGAAGTTAGATCGATCGAGACAGATTCTTTGTCAGGCTCTCTGTTTCACATTTTTAAGGTATTTTGTAATTAAAAGTTTTTTTAAAGTATTCTGAAAATTGTTTAAATCATTCTATGAAACAGACAGTTCAAGCGATTGAACAGAGTTCAATCGATCGAAGGTTCGAGCGATCGAACGGTCTTCGATCGATCGAATTGTGACAGAGAAGTAAGATGCTGTTTTAAGTTCTAATTCAATATGTAAAGAGTTTATATACTGTGTGAATCAATTAAGTGTTCCAATAGTTACATATATTTGTTATGTATGTATAGATGCGTGTACGACTAACCCTTTTGCAGCTAGATTAGTCACTATCTCCCATGGCACCAAGTCATTTGAATATTTTGTATTTAAATTGTTTGAGATTGGTGCATGTTGTAATTTAAGTTTGGTTTGGTTTTAAGGCATATGTAAAGGGCGCTGCGACTTCAATCCTACGAAAAGGAAAGTCGCACCGGTTTCCCTAGCCTTTTATTGTATTTTGTTGTTTCTATTTCTATTTCTAGATAAATTGTAAGCTTCGAAAGAAGCATATGATAAATGTAATAGAATTAGAAAATCCATGAAGATGGAGCAAGGAGCCGTTGTCCATAAAGATGGAGCTGGAGGCGATCAAACCAAAAGGAGGTTCTATGGAGATAGAGCCATGGGAGATAGAGGCATCGTTTGGATGTCCTTATTTCCATTTTAGTTTTTTGTTTTATGTGCTTGTTTTGTGATTGGCATTTAATTATATTGTTAATACTTACATGCACGTAAAACAAGTTTTCTAAAATAAAATTCAAAAACCGTTTTTAACGCATTAGTAAACATTGGATGTTTATGGGTAATGTATAAAAACAAAATTTTCTTTAAAAGCAAAATCCTTAATTTACCAAATCTAGTGGGAGAGGGTCTTATTCATGACACCCACGATCTTCCATTAACGGTTCACTGTAAGATGAGTAGTGCATTCTGTGTCACCTCGCCAGGGGTGATCATTCCATATGGAGGGTGCATTACTCATTGGTTACTAGATGTGAACTTCTTTTGATAGGATCAATCAGACGTGTTAGAGGGTGACCACCATACGGAGGCGATACTTGAGACGGTTGTGATTGGATCTTAGTTAATGGTACACACTAGCTAAGCTATGGATAAGGGATCCCACACGGGACATTATTCAGAAACTTAGAGATCAAAAGGGATCGGGAGTCATAACTTGTTTTGCAAGAGTTGCATAGCGGACAAGTCTTGATTAATCGAAAAATCAAAAATTGACCACCACACGGAGGCTTTATTCTTTTGTTTTGATATTCCGGCGACTTTGTTTTAAAATAAAAGTTTTTAAGGATTCTTTTATTTCAAACTGTCTAATTCTGATATCCATATTTATTTTGTTTGTTTGATTTTCAGTAATCAAAATGTCTGGATCTGCATTTAGTCCACTTGCCACCATACTCAGTCAAAACAAGTTAACTGGAAATAACTACACTGAATGGAAACGTAACCTTGAGATCGTGTTAACTGCGGAGGATCATATATATGTCTTCACCACCCAATGCCCTGAAGAACCCGTGGTAAATGCTTCGGCAGTTGCCAGACGCGAGTTCGACAAATGGAAGAAGTCGAATGGAATGGCTCGTTGCTATATTCTGGCCTCAATGGTGGGTGTGTTGCAACACCAATTCCAATCAATGATTATGCCAGTGACATTATCACATCCCTCAAAAAGATGTTCGGGGAGCATGGTAGGCCTGCTAGACAGGTAGCCATACAAAAGATAATGAGTGTAAAGATGTCGGAAGGGACTCCAGTCAAGGAACATGTTTTAAAAATGATTGGTTATTTAAACGACCTGGAGACCCTAGGTGCCAACATCGATGCACAGACCCAAGTTGATATGACCCTCAATTCGCTGTCGCCTTCATTCGCTCAATTTAAACTTAACTATAATATAAATCAAATGAATTTTCAATGAGCGAATTGATGAGTTCTCTTTTGGCAGCGGAAGGGGTGATCAAACCTGGGGTCAACGTCTTGAATGTTGAGAAAAGCGCTTCCTCTTCTCGATCTACACCGAAAGGAAAGAAAGGGAAGAAGAAGGCTAGCACTGGTGGTCCAAGTGTTGGACCGGTCCCTAAGATTGCAAAATCTAGGGGAAAAGGTAAGGGCAAAGGGAAGGTGGGTGGCCAAGGCAAAGGAAAGTGTTTCTAATGCGGTGAGAAGGGCCACTGGAAGTGGAACTGTCCAGAATTCTTAGCTACAAGAGTTCAAGGTATGATTGAATCACATGTGATTGAAGTTAGTTTTATTACGAATACTTCAAACACTTGGTGCATTGATTCTGGTACGACTAACCATATCTGTAATTCATTACAGGGGTTCAGATCAACCAGGAGGTGTAGTGATGGGGAAATCATACTTACTCTAGGTTCTAGTGCAACCGTTTCTGCGGTTGCTATAGGAGTTGTAGTTTTAGAATTTCTAGACAATTAAGTTTTGATTTTATCAGATGTACTTTACGTCCCTTCAATGAGACGTAATTTAATTTCAGTTTCTAATTTATCGAATAATGGTTATTCTTTTCATTTTGGAACTGAAGTTGTTATTAAAAGAAATAGTTCTTTTATATGTTCTGGTGTTAAATCAAATGGTTTGTATGTGATCACTCCCAATATTTCTAAAGATTCTTGCTTGGAACTTAATAACTCAATGGTAACTATACCATCTGTAAGAAAAGAACCTTCCACTAATCCAACAAGGCTTTGGCATATGAGGCTTGGCCATATCAATCTAAATAGGATTGGCAGACTAGTCAAAGAAGGGGTCTTAGGCGATTTGGTTCTCGAACCAATGGAAGTCTGTGAGTCTTGTTTAGAGGGTAAAATGACCAAAAGGCCCTTTCCTGCAAAGGACAATAGAACCAATGCATTGTTGGAATTAGTTCATACTGATGTGTGTGGACCAATAAATATTAGAGCAAGGGGTGGTTATGAGTATTTCATAACATTTACTGATGACCACTCTAGGTATGGATATGTGTACCTAATGCAGCACAAGTCTGAAGCCTTTAAAAAGTTCAAAGAGTTTAGGGCTGAAGTGGAAAAGCAATTGGGTACACATATCAAGGCCATTCGATCTGATCGAGGTGGCGAGTACCTCTCTAATGAGTTTATTGATCACCTCATACAGAATGGGATTCTGTCACAGTTGACTGCACCTGGCACGCCTCAGCAGAATGGTGTAGCGGAGAGAATGAACCGAACTCTTTTAGATATGACAAGGTCAATGATGAGTTATTCAAAGTTGCCATTATTCCTTTGGGGTTATGCTCTGGAAACCGCTGCATACATACTAAATCTAGTACCAAGCAAATCTGTTCCCAGGACACCACGGGAGATGTGGATTGGGCGTAAGCCCTCTTTGTAACATCTCCGGATATGGGGGTGTCCGGCACATGTGCTGAAAGGAAAGATGAACAAGTTGGATTCTAGATCAGAAGTTTGTTATTTTGTAGGCTATCCAAAGGGTACTTATGGATGGTATTTTTATGATCCAAGAGAACAGAAAGTGTTTGTTAGTACAAATGCTGTTTTCTTGGAGGATGATTATATCATGAACCATAAACCTAAGGGAAGGATAGATCTTAGGAAGATAGAAGGAGAGCCCTCAGTCCAACTCACAGTTGATAACGATGTAAATCAAGAAAATACCATTTCTTCACCCATTTCCGCACCGGTACCTCGTCGTAGTGGGAGGATTATCAGCCAGCCTGATAGATACATGTTCTTAGGAGAAGTTTTTGAAGCTGTCTCCATAGAATCTGAATCTGATCCTGCCACTTACGAGGAGGCAATGGTTGATGTTGATTCAGCTCATTGGATTAAAGCTATGAAGGCTGAATTGGAATCTATGGATTCCAATCAGGTCTGGGATCTTGTCGAACTTCCAGCCAATATTAAACCCATTGGCTGTAAGTGGGTCTATAAGAGGAAAAGAAGTTCTGATGGAAAGGTTGAGACTTTTAAGGCAAGGTTTGTAGCGAAAGGTTATACTCAAAGGGAGGGCATTGACTATGAGGAAACCTTTTCGCCAGTAGCCATGCTCAAGTCCATCAGAATACTCTTATCCATTGCTGCATGCCTAGATTATGAGATCTGGCAGATGGACGTCAAGACTGCATTCTTGAATGGAAATCTTGAGGAGGACATCTATATGCAACAACCAGAAGGGTTCATAGCTGGTCAAAAAGGTAACTTGGTATGCAAGTTGCAAAAGTCCATTTATGGGCTTAAGCAGGCATCCAGAAGTTAGAACATCCGATTTGACCAAGCGGTCAAGTCGTTTGGTTTCATACAAAATCTGGATGAACCTTGTGTATACAAGAAATGTGAAGAGAAAGTGGTGAATTTCTTGTGCTTTACATTGACGACATTCTACTCATTGGAAATGATGTAGTGGCGCTGTCAACGGTCAAGTTTGGGCTAGCTAGTACTTTCGATATGAAGGATCTAGGAGAGGCGAGCTATATTCTTGGGATTAAGCTCTTTCGGGATTGCAAGCGAAAGATAATGGGATTGTCTCAAGCTGGTTATCTCGATAAGGTGCTAACTAGGTTTTCTATGGATAATTCGAAGAAAGGTTTGTTACCTTCAGGCATGGTCTAGCGTTCTCCAAGGACCAGTGTCCAAAAACACAGGAGGAGAGGAATTGCATGACAGGAGTTCCCTATTCTTTGGCAGTGGGAAGTCTTATGTATGCGATGTTATGTACTAGACCAGATATCTGCTTTGCCGTTGGCATAGTTAGCAGATATCAATCGAATCCGGGTCTAGAGCACTGGACAACCGTTAAGCACATTCTTAAGTACTTGAGAAGGACTAAAGATTACATGCTTATGTACGGTGGTAGTGAGTTAATTCCAGTAGGATATACTGACTCAGACTTTATGTCAGATAAAGATTCGAGGAAGTCAACGTCCGGTCATCTCTTTACCTTGGGAGGTGGTGCTGTTAGTTGGAGGAGCATTAAGCATAAATGCATTGCAGACTCAACTATAGAAGCTTAGTATGTTGCTGCTTGTGAAGCCGCAAAGGAAGCTGTTTGGCTCAAGACGTTCCTTATGGTACTCGAGGTGGTACCAGTGTCGCTGTCACCTATTACGCTTTATTGTGATAATAGTGGGGCAGTGGCTCAGTCCAAGGAGCCAAGGAACCACGGAAAGGGAAAGCATGTAGAGCGAAAATATCATCTTATCCGAGATATTGTTCAATGTGGAGATGTGACTGTCAGCAAGATTGCCACCACTGACAATCTTGCTGATCCGTTTACAAAGCCCTTGCCACAGAAGGTCTTTGATCGTCATCTAGATAGTCTAGGTCTCAGATGTAATCCTGTATGGTTGTGAGTGCAAGTGGGAGTTTGTTGGGTTTGTGCCCTCAAACCATTACTTTATGTATGAGACATTGACATTTTAATATATGGATATCAGCTTTACATTTCATTATGTATGTTTCTTTCATGAGATGATTGTTTATCTTTAAGTATCATAGTAAGCAATTCGTGTATGTATGAGATACATACAAGTAAGATATGAATTACTATTCTTTGTTACTTAGAATGTGTCACAGTGGATGATGAGACTGGATATCTCATCAGGTTTACACTGTCTCATGATTAACTACCATTGGATGGAGTGATTAATCTCAATCACTAGAGTTTAACTCTTAGTTAACATGCTAGTGCTTATAGTGCATTGACGGACCTGAGCTTTCCTATTGACACTTAAGACTGTCAATCAGTCGATAGGAACTCATAACTTGTATAAGGTACGTGTTCTTAATCTTGAGACGATTATGAACACAGACTGTGGATATGGCTGCTTTGACTTACCAATCAGTGAGGTCTATAGAAGATCAACACCTGGGTATCTTGGGTATGTCATATTCATAGGGTTGTGAACATAAATTGTCAAGACAGAATCTACCCTCTGTTTCAGAGTAAGCATTCCCTTGAGAATGTCACCAAGTCGATTACTGAGTACTGCAGTCTTGTTGATAAGAGTTATCAACATGTTTGGTAATCATGAGAGGTGTATGGGACTCAAGGAATAAAAGAAGTAATCATGATTCAGGTTGACAGTAACAGTTATCCGATTACCTGAATATGATTACAAATGCTGAAGGTAGAGGGACATTAGTACAACATACAAGTCTAGTTATGGCTTCGGATATGTTCTTTTATGTTGGAGTTCAATTATCGTTTTATAGTGGAGTAAACGTTAATTGACGAGTTAGTTAGTTTGCTGACCAAAGAGTTTGGTCATGGTAATTAACAAACTGTTCTGAGCCAACAATAAAGAGCCTAGTAGGTCCCACTCTTAGCTCCGCCAGGATACTTAGAAAGACACATGAGGAAGTTGTCAAGACAAGTTCGATCGATTGAAGTATGTTCGATCGATTGAAGTCTTGGCAGTCTCGATCGATCGAGAATGGTTCGATCGATCGAAGGTTTGATCGATCGAAGATCTTCGATCGCTCGAAGTCTAGGTCGCATCTGGAAATCTATAAATAGGGCAGCTGCGTTCTGGAAAAAAGAGTTCGTCGTTTTAGAACGTCAGAAGCTGCAGAAACTGTTTTAGAGCCCCAAACCTTCTTTTTCCTCTCTATTAGAGATCCCACCATCTCTAGTCTCTCCGGCAAGCATCCGTAGGAGACATAAGGGTGAAGACAACCTAGTGGAAGCTGCTGCATCATCAAGGAAGAAGAAGAAAATCATAATTGGATTCAAGACACTAAGGTATAACTCTTGTCCCCTCTTGTGCGCATCTATGGAATTAACGAGTAGTAGATCCTGGGCTACCATTAAGTTTTTATAACTTGACTTTTCCGCTGCATGTTTAAACTTTTAACTTAAACCAGTTTTTCCATCATCCCGGTCATGAAAGGACTATTAAACCTTTATCTTTAAAAAAATATAGAATATTATAGATGGTATGTACTCCATAGAGCATTAATGATACTGCATGGTAGATGGTTTGGTCACTGTGGATTCGTGTGATCCCAACATTCCCCTTTTCTAAAGTTAAAACCGTTTTAATCATCGCTTTGGTTAATTACTAGTTTAATTGTTTTACTTTTAGTAGTTGTTAATTGTGGAACTTCGTGTTCTACACTTTATTTAAACATTGAATTTTTGTTTTCTTTTTTGAGTTTAGTCTAAAAGAACTTAAAACCTTCTATGTGAGATTGACCTGGTCTTACCCGAATACTACTTACACGTCTACCTACACTTAGGTATTGCACAAGAAGCGCACAAATTAATAACATGTCAAGTTTTTGGCACCGTTGCTGGGTAAGGCAACCAGTTAATACTTAGATTACCTCACTCTTTCTTCATCTATTTCTATTTTTCTTTTACTTTTTAGGTTCTTTAGATAAAAATCTACTTAGAGCTACCCTTTCATGTCCGATAATTCCATCGAGGGTATTTTTGAAAATCCACTCTACTCATCTGATTCCTCTAGTTCTATCAACCCCGTAGCCACACCTACAGACTCCATGGGTGACAATAAAAGTGAAAATAGTGAGAATGTAGTTGTGCCTATTGACGATTTGTTGCGTCCTTTGCGCGATCTCATGCAACCCTAACATGTACCTACACCTTCTTGCATACTCATTCCACCACATGCGGGAGAATTCCAATTCCGCTATGGGATGATCCAACTTCTTCTTACCTTTCACGGAATGGAAAGCGAGAAGGCCTATATACATGTTAAGGACTTTGAGGACGTTTGCAAAATGTTCACCCAAAACTGTCCTGTGCATGTGTGGATATTGCAATTTAGTCTTACCCACAGCTTTTTTAAAGATCCTTTTTTTTTTAAAACACAAAACAATGAGTCGCCACTTAATTTTAAAAGGAAAATTAAGAAACCATTGTAAAGCAAACTGATCTTTTAAGAAACCAGAGATTTTCTAGGTCAGGGGATTATGGAATGAGAGGGGAAGGAGTCCGTCGGACTAAAACACCCCCTCTCATCCTATCTCGCGATATGCCTCTACTTAACATCCTTTTAATCGAATTAATAATCAAAGTGTGTCCTCAACTAATACATATGTATAAATATACATTACAGAAGCATGTCTAAAGGGTGTAAAATTGCAAGTGATAAAATATCATTCAAAAATCACATAATTCAAGTAGCAAGAAATATGATATGCAAATAGGAAACTATAGAAAACTTACCCAGGATCCATGCCGCGAATATTAAACGTGCAATGCATACGATTAGAAAGATCCTAAGAAAAGGTCTCTAATCACATATATTCACATAAGGCAAGATCCTAATTCTAGTGTGTCGTGCATGAGGTCATAAAATCAATAAAATCAAGGAATCAAATAAACTAGAGAAAGGGTTGAGAAATTGTACCTCGAAGGCGCTACAAAACAAAGGTTAGTCCACATACTTTAGAAAGAATGTATAGTATTAAATAATTTTTCCTTAACGTCTAGCTTAATCCTATCATGTAGAAGAAATAACGCAATTATGAATTCTAATACCAATCTACATGGATGAATATGTATGATTACATAGATGTGACAAGAATGAGCTATTGAATTATTTCTTCATTTGTATCATTTAGCCTCTATATTTGAGCTTAACTAATCATTATTAATACATGGTTTAAGCCTTAGGTCATGGAAAGATCATTTGGACCATTATTTGCAAGATATATTAAAATTATGACAGAACTCTAAAAATTGCTGAGAGCAGATCAGAACTTCAAAGAAATTAAAAGCATGTTTCCCGTAGTTTGATCTTGATGATTTTAAGACGCAAGATGCCTCTATGAGTCTAGGTTCTAACCCAAAAAGAAAATCAAGGTTTCAACGGTTAGATCTCTGGGAATTAGACAAACACTAGACATTACTCAGGGACTTACAACTCTCCGTCCAGAGTTTTTTGTATGATTTTCTAAAAATAGTAAAAAAAAATTAGAAATACTTTTGTCTTTCTAGGATAGCTTCCTAACACATTGAACTATTTAGAAAAATTTATTTTGGGGCAAGAATGCTTGATTAAGGCTCTGATTCACTCATTTTAAAAACGTGTTACTATTTTGAAACTCTGGACAGATTGTGGTTGTCTCACAAAACTCATGACCAAACCACTTTAAACATAAAATCTCCTTAAAACAAAAATCACAGCGGTAGAACTTTGAGTTATAAACATTTTCCCGTTTGTTTCATTCAGTTCTGATGGTTTAATGATTAACTAAAAATCTATGATCAAAAATAGATTGTGAACTCACTGCATCATTTATCAAATACAACTTTGTTAACTAATTTAAGCCATGTAATTTAACTTGAACCACACTAACCCTCCTACCATTTGATGGTCATGGGAAACTAACTACATTCACATCTTGGAAGTCTAAAAGAAATATGGGGAAATTTCATGAGGCCTAAACCTAAACCATGAAGATGGGTTTAAATTTGTTAATCAAATGTACTAATATCAACTTTAATCCCCCTTGTGAACCATAAGGTTACAAGAGAATTGAAGGATTTCTAGTCTAAGGATTCAAGTAAGACATTAAGGGTCTTATGAATCTCAAAGATTAAAAGGAAAAGAAGAAAAAAAAAAAGAATGTTTAAAGACTCCAAGTATATTTGTGATTAGAACATAATCGAGACCAATCAACTTAAAGTTTTACCTCCAAAATATCCTCAACTTTGTGATTTTTGAAGAACTTCCAAAGACTAATCAAGCTTTCCAACCTTCAACTCTCCTAAAACTACCTTCTAATTATGTTTAGATAAGAAATTTTAAAAATTTAGGATTTGGAGAACTAATACAAACTCTAGATTCAAAGAAAAATTCTCAACCCCATGCAAGAGGATATTCATCCTCTATTTATTGACAAATTTGAAGGGGTATTTCAGTCATTTCAGAGAAGAAAACCCTAATTCAGACTGTCCTTTGGTAGTACAAAGTGTGCTATATTACAACTGGCTGTTACAAAAATACAACACTCGATGGAGATGGAAGTGGCACTTGCTGAATGCCGGAACGGCACTCAGTGAACGCCAGTGTGGCATTCTCTAAATACCGCAACGGCACTCATGGAATGCCGCAACAGCACTCATGGAATGCCGCGGATAACTCCATGGAATGCCGTCTTTTCAGAATTTTCAAATTTAGCAGCACTTGAAGCATTTTAGCGGTAGTTAGTGGATGCCGGTGCGGCTCTCCATGAATGTCGGTGCGGCTCTCCCTGAATGCCTTTCCGACAGTTAGGGATTGAATCATCTTTGAAAGTCCTAGATTGGCCGGACACTGTCATTATCGGGTCTTGAAGGTATCACTTCCCTTAACTCAACGTTTGCTCAAAATCGGGGTATCTATAATTTGCCCCTCTTCGACAGAGCTCATAGAACAACGCGAACCATAAGTGAACATTGAAGCCTGTGTGAAGAGAGGCCTTTGACCAAATGGTCAGATTCAGATAAAAACAAAATGCGTTGCAAAAAGAAAGCTAGCGTGCAACAAAATTCCAATTGGTCGTGCTCCATGATGTGCTGCCTACGTATCCCCTCAGGAATTAGACCAAGACGTAGTTCAGACAGGAGTCAGGCATACGCATGCACAAGTAATCATGCAGATGACTGCTCCTATCCTGTCGTGATGCACATGCTCATGCAATGGTAGTTTCAAATAAACTCGACCGAGCAATTACCATGCTTACTCTATGTAATACCTGTAATTTCTCTACGTGCAATAATACGAGTTTTATGAATTTCTATATCTTGTCTATTATTATATTATTATTTTATTTGTGTGACTGTATCAGTGTAATGTAATTACTAATTAGACTATAATCACTGCACCGACTCGACCGTAATTAGAATTAACTTAGTCCCGTAACCGGACCCGGACATTAGAAACAACACCCGTTTGCACGTAAATTAAGACCGATACGTATATTGAGAAACTTATGCATGCAAACCGAGGAAGTGGCACACAACCCAAGGTGGGCCCCACATGGCCGTCCACATGGCAAGCCCCATGCATTATCCCCTACACTTGTCATCCTCTCCCATGATATTTGTCCACTAGAAGGACATGTGTCCTAGCTTGCACACATGGAAGGTGACACATAGCACATGTAAGACTCTTTATATACATGCATGCACACATACATTATATCTTTTAGACACTTACAATCTGCACTTAGAAAGAAAGAGATGGGAGATGAGAGATACATGGAGATGGAGAAGAAGAACTAGGAAGAAGTCTCTACCATTGAAGTTAAGTTCAAACTTCCTAAGCTCAAATCCAAAGCCCAAGCCTAATTTCAAGTTTAGGTGAGTATTCTAACTCACTTTAGACCCTATATAGTATGTAGTAATCTTTAGCAAGTATTTGATGTTGTATTTTGAGGTTCTATGTAACATGCAAGTCAAATCTTCAAATCTGGGATACTGAAACTTCCAGCAGAATGTAGTTTAGTAAAATCAACGTTTAGAGCAGTTCATAAATAGGAATGAGGCTAGGTTTTTTTGTGGATAAAGCTGAGTCATTTATCTACAAATAACTCTTTTGTAGCTCAGTCTAAAAATCACTTCTTCATAGGTGAAATGTACATACAACGAAGTACTTTAAATCTGAGAAACTGAAACTCCCAGCAGAATGTTGTTTAGCAAAATGAACATTTTGAGCAGTTCCGAAATGGGAATGAGGCTAGTTTTTTTTGTCGAGAAGTATAACTCATTTATCTACAAATAACTCTTCTATAGCTCAGTCTGAAAATCACTTCTTCATAGGTGAAATGTACATGCAACGCAGTACTTTAAATCTGAGAAATAGAAACCTCCAGCAGAATGAAGTTTAGTAAAATGAGTGTTTTAAGCAGCTCCATAATCTGAATTAAGCTAGGTTTTTTTTGTGGCTAAAGCTAACTCATTTATCTACAAATAACCCTTCTATAGCTCAGTCTAAAAAGTGCTCCTTCATAGGTAAAATGCACATGCAATGCAGTACTATAAATCTGGGACAGACCAGTCCGAAAATATAAAAATGTCTAAGTTAAATAAATATATTGAGTAGCTCAAAAATGTAATTTATGCTAGATTTTGTTGTACATGAAGATAATCCAATTATATAAAATGTTCTAGTTTTGAGTTTGGTCTATAAAACAATTTATCATGCCCAAATAAATCATATCAATTCAGTCGACATAGTGAAATCAATTCCTGGCAGATTGTATAACTACTTGTATGATGTGTTTATTGATGATGCTTGCTTTCCGGTACCTATGTGGTTATGGATATCTTGTACTATGGTAGTGTTATCGCGTATATGAGTATGTTAAGGATTTCATCTATATGGTTATTGATATCAAATCCATGTTATAGATCTATGAACTACATGCTATGTTTTTCCATTGTCGCGAATTTAGTGCAATGATCATTAAAAGTTCACACCCAAGCTTTTAGTATGTTGTACGGCACAATTCTTGAATTGATAGTGATTGGGTAAGTTTCCATCGTAAGTATATTATTACAAAATAGAATGAAGGATGTATAACGTAACTTCAAAAGTATAAATGAAAGTAATTAACAAACTAAACTACGGAACGAGTGACGCGAATGCGGTCCAGGATACGTACGGACTAGTTGTAGTTGATCAGGAGCAGCGTATGTCAAGGATAAGTGTTGGATAGGTAAACCAGGCCACGGGGAGGCCGAGAGGGTAAGAAAAGGGATGTGTTGTTGAGTTGTGAAGTGGTGACTCTTGAGTATCCTTTCGGTTCTTCGTGACGAAAGGGATACAGTTAAAATGTGACTATTGTAAATATCGTTTCGGTTCTTCATGACGAAATGGATGTTCTTACACTCCTTAACGCTTTTGGTTCTTCGTGACGAAGCGGTAATTCTTTGAGTAAAGACTCCTTTCGGTTCTTCGTGAGGAAATGGATGTTCTTGTACTCCGTAACGCTTTCAGTTCTTCGTGACGAAGCGGTGATTCTTTGAGTGAAGACTCCTTTCGGTTCTTCGTGACGAAATGGATGTTCTTGCACTCCTTAACGCTTTCGGTTCTTCGTGACGAAGTGGTGATTCTTTGAGTGACGACTCCTTTCGGTTCTTCGTGATGAAATGGATGTTCTTGCACTCCTTAACGCTTTTGGTTCTTCATGACGAAGCGGTGATTCTTTGAGTAAAGACTCCTTTCGGTTCTTCGTGAGGAAATGGATGTTCTTGTACTCCGTAACGCTTTCGGTTCTTCGTGACGAAGCGGTGATTCTTTGAGTGAAGACTCCTTTCGGTTCTTCATGACGAAATGGATGTTCTTATACTCCTTAACGCTTTCGGTTCTTCGTGACGAAGCGGTGATTCTTTGAGTAAAGACTCCTTTCGGTTCTTCGTGAGGAAATGGATGTTCTTGTACTCCGTAACGCTTTTGGTTCTTCGTGACGAAGCGGTGATTCTTTGAGTGAAGACTCCTTTCGGTTCTTCGTGACGAAATGGATGTTCTTGCACTCCTTAACACTTCGGTTCTTCGTGACGAAGTGGTTGATGAAAGATGTTTTGGTTGATGAAAGATGGTTTGGTTAGCAAGAGATACTTTGGGTTTATAAATGACGTCGGATGTTAGAAATGAATGGTAGTGGCATTAAGAATGTCTAGACGGGTCTACTGAATTGTTTGTATTCCTATCGAATATGTAGTTAGGTACGCTAATAGTTATAATTCGACGGTGAGAATGTAAAGATCCTAAAAGACATGTTGAAAGGTAGTAAATGTATTCTTATTGTGTTTTACTATATACGTTCCATTTGATTTAGCTTACTCACTCAGCTTTCATAAGCTGACGACGTTCATGTCGCTGGACATTCCCATGTCCAGCTTATCCAGGTGAGGAGCTATGCAAGAAGGAAACGTTGAAGAAGATTACACTGAAGATGACTATGGTTATGCTAATTAGAGAGAAGACTAGTAGCTATCCCCTGTGAATGTTTTTGATTATAACCAGAAGACTTAGCATATATTTTGTAATAGTTTTGTAAGGCCAAGAGCCATAAAGACTCTAATGTATTGATAATGATGTATTAACTAGCTAAGTACTTTGAATTCTCATTGTAATATATTCCAGTAAGTAAATGATGGTTTTATCCTTTTATTATATCGTTTATTTATTATTATTTGGTCATGGACAATTCGGTACTGCAACCAGTCACGCGCCTCAGGGTCCAAGATGAAAATTTTAAAATTTTTCATATTTTGGCTACGTCGGGGCGTGACAGGGATTTTTGGTATTAGAGCCTTTGATTAAGACATGCACACTGATTGTCCTACACACTTAAGATATGAACCTTAAGATAGTTTTGTGATTAGCGTGGTACCTTATTACATCCCGGATGGATGTGGAGGACTTTTGGGATAGGATCCCCAATAACTAGAGCTTTACTTGTAATAGGGTTAGTAGCCCATGTTTTGTGTATATAGCTGTATTTCAGGCTTATGACACAAGTAGACGTGTACGCCTTTTCTATGTATATGTTTTTGGTACCGTTGACCGTACTATGTATTTTTAGCATGTGTGCTTTCTTATGTAAATATTTAGAGTTATTAACATGCGTCCCCCGATCTAATCGTCCTTCCTCATCCGTCCCGGGGATCGAGAGGTCTTCTTTTCCTCAAAGATTAACATGCATCATACTAGCTTGCTAAGCATATTTTGATTTCTTTGATTATTTTGTTTCAAAAACAATTCATGTCCCCCTTTAGATTAGGAAGTCTTGATTATTTGATATGTGATTAGACGATTTTTCCTAGGTTTATTTGTGTGATCTTTCACTTTGCATTGTGTGATACTTGGCTTAGATCTTATGAATGATATCTTATCTTTAGATCTTCCAATTTCAAGTTTTCTTATGTAATGTAATATATTATCATAGTATTAATTGTCGAACCATACATAGTATAAGATGATTATTTGGATGCTAATTGAGGCCCGTCAAAAGACGGGGCGAGTTGAGGGTGTTTTAGTCGCGACAAAGGCTCCTTCCTCTCTCGTACCAAAACCCCGAGCCAAGTTCTTTGGTTATGAAAGACCGGTGCCCTTTATCCATTTGGGTGAGTCAAATTAGGTTTCTTGGTTCCTTAAAGACCAAGTGGCGACTCTGTATCTGTTTTCAACAGACCTTTTCTCTTTCCTTGATTCAAATTTCAAACAAGTTTCAAAACAAAACAAAGCGGTGGAATCCCGGTATCCACACTACCGCGGGTAGGTAGGCAGCTTTATTCTCCTATTTATACCACTTCCTTCCCCCAATACTCTGCAAAACATTCTTCTCTGTTCTTCACTTCTTCCCAAAATGGCCCCCATTAGCTCTCAAATCCTCTTCCTATGGATGGATGCTCTCTCGGGCATTGATAGGCTAAATTTCAAGTGTTTTAGATTGAACAACCTCTTCTCTTTCCGACGAATGTTTTTGAATGAAGGCTTGCTTCGAGCTGCGATTCAGTTTGGGATCGCTCCTTTCATGTCTTTCACTTTAGTTCCCATGAGGTCTGCCCTTTATTTGAGGAGTTTAGCGCTATCCTCCACACCGACCCCATTACAGTTCTGTTAGTTCCCCCGGTGCAGGCGGGCTATGTTCAAGATTTGGACACCCTGCTCTACATATCCCGTAATTCTGCGGGCTCTTTTATTTGTGACAAGCAGATTGACTTTGAGCGACTTTCCTCGGTTTATGCCCCCGTGGGAGATCCCTATGATGGAAAATATTAGATTATCCGACTTAGCGCACTATCGATTGCCATGCTCTCTTACTTCCTCTTCTAGTCATCTTCCGACATTCTTATACCTATTGTCTGTGGTCTGCGAGAGATGAAGAGTGCCGTCATGCTAGCTCTTGGCGAAACCTTGATAGGTTTGCATCGGGCTCATGCCACTGGGGCCATGTTATCTGTGGGAGCCCCCTTCGTCCTGCATCTTTGGCTCATGGAGGGCTTTGATCTTTTTGTGCATCCTTCGCACCTTCGTAGGTTACTTCCCTATGATCCCATTAAGGTTCACCATTTGTTTCACTCGGATGACGCATGGCTTAATTAGATCAAAAACCCCTCTCCTGGTGATATTCGCTGGTTTTGCCCAGATTGGTCTTACCGCTCTGTCGCAGTGCGGCTTCCTGGGAAGCCTGGTATCTGGTTGCCTAGCTTGCACACTGCTACTTTCTATATTCCCAGCCGAGTGGTTCGTTGGTACGGGCTTCTCCAGGATATTACTGAGGCTCTTACTATTGATTTTACTAGAGGTTCGATCATGCGCCCTTCTATTGTGAAGGCTTTCATTGAAGCTTGGCATGACATAGTGTCAGCTCCTTTCCAAGGTTCCTACTTTAATTGTGCCTACTACTGAGTACCTTTTTCAGATCCAGACTCTGGTCCAGGGACAAACTTTGTAGACATTTGTGGATGAAAATAAGACAACATGACAGAACTTTATTTTGTAAAATTTTAGACAAGTCCTGCCCATCTTTTTATGCTTTTGAATGTGATTTTCTTATTTCCCTTTTCGAAAATTGCTTTCATGCTTTTAGGAACAGTTCCAACATGTTTAATTAAAGTGTTCACTCCTCCGATTAATCCTTTATGAAAATTTTCCTTTTTAATGTCTTTTCTTGGCTCTTTATCTTGCTTCGTATCTTGCTTAAAGCTTTACTCATTCTATGTCATGAATTCACATTTGTTTCTTTACAGTACTTATTACGATAGTCGGGAGATCCAAAGATGGATTCAATGTAAATATCTAGGTTCTTCAGTTACGAAATGAAGTTTGCCCCTAGTTTTGGGGCTTAGAAGTGGTTTGGGGTAAATGCTAGTTTGCCCCTAGTTTCGTACATGTTTTTTTTTTCTTTTTGTGTTTTTGGTGGACCGAAGGCTTTGGGGGTGGGGGGGGGGGGGGCGTTTACTTATCCCCGAACGGGTATCAGGTCCGCAGTAGTTCATCTTTTTAAGGCTCGATGGAAAGTGCCTTTTAGGCAATTATTAGTGACCGAGCCGAGCAGGTTGCCTACGTATCCCCTAGTGGGAATCAAGTCAAGCATGGTTCATCAAGGTAGGAGGTTTTGAAATTAGCGGTTTCAAGCAAAGCATTTTTTGAGGCGATCGAGGTTGATTGGTTGTTTGAATTCAACCCCATCTAGGTCCATAAGGTAGGCCGCTCCTCCAAAGAGGAGAGTCTTAATGATGTACAGCCCGACCCAATTAGGTTTGAATTTTCCTCTGGGGTCATAAACGGGCACTTTCAGTTCTTTGAGGACCAGGTCACCCTCAGCAAGCTTCCTTGGGCAGGTCTTTTTGTTGAAAGCACGAGCTATCCTCTTTTGGTATCCTCGAGTATGATTTATTGCAGCCAACCTCTTCTCATCAAGCAACATTAGTTCCTCATACCTCTCCCGTGTCCATTCTAACTCGGTTACTTCACACTCCACCGAGACCCTCAGAGAAGGTATTTCTACTTCAACTGGAAGAACGACTTCCATCCCGTAAACTAATGAGTACATCGTAGCTCCAATGGAAGTTCTTACGAAAGTCCGGTATCCCCATAGCGTGAATGGAAGCTTCTCATGCCAATCTTTATACGTGTATGTCGTTTTCTCCAAGATTGCTTTGACATTCTTATTCGCCGCATCTACTGTTCCGTTCGTTTGAGGTCTATAGGGAGAAGACTGATGGCGGGTGATCTTGTACTTTTCTAGGAGTGGGATAACTTCTCTCTAGAAATGGCTACCATAGTCTGAAATGAACTCACTCGGGACTCCATATCTATAAATTATGTTCTTTTCTATGAAGCTCACCACATCCTTAGCCTTCAAAGTGGCGTATGACGCTGCCTCTACCCATTTGGTGAAATTATCAATCGCCACGATTATATATCGGTGTCCATTGGATGCCTTTGGAACTATCTCATCGATGATATCAATGCCCCAAACAGAAAAAGGCCATGGCATGGTCATGCTATAGAGCTGGGAAGGTGGAGTATGCATTAGATTTGCATGGATCTGACACTTATGGCATCTTCTGACGTACTCACAGCAGTCTTTGTCCAAAGTGGTCCAGTAATACCCCTGTCGAATTATCTTCTTGGCTAGCATATATCCATTCATGTGGGGCCCACAGACTCCTTCATGTGTTTCTTTCATCATCCTCCTAGCCTCCCTTCCATATAAATACTCAGATTGAACCCGGTATACGATTTCTTTCACAACTTATCCGCATAGGTCACAAATTGGGCGGAGAACCTTCAGATCACCTTTCTGTCCTTCTCTGAAGCTCCCTCAGGGTATTATCCTTTGTTAATGAAATTCCAAACATCCACGTACCAAGGCAATTCACCTCCTTCCTCTATTATTGCGATCATCTTGAATGAAGGTTGGTTTTTGATTTCTATAGATAACGATATCATGGTGACTCCCAAAGGGATTTGTATCATTGAGGCCAAGGTTGCTAGGGAATCGGCTAACTGGTTCTCTTCACAGGAAAGGTAGTAGAACGAAATCTTTTTGAATTATACTTTTAGGCTTTCTAGGTAGTCATGGTAAGGCCTCAACTTCTCATGCTTCACCCTCCAATCTCCTCGCACTTGGGATATGAATAGGTAAGAGTCTCCAAAAACATTGATCCTTCCAACTTTTAGGGCTAAGGCTGCTTCCATCCCAATTATGCAAGCCTCGTATTCGGCCGTGTTGTTGGTTGAATTATACTTAAGCTTGACGGCTAACAGGGTAGGTGTCCCATCAGGTGCCATGAGGATGATTCCAATCACATAGCCTAGTTGGTTAGTGGCTCCATGAAAATACATCTTCCACAGATCCTCTGTCAACTCCATTACCCCTTTGTCGGGAAACTTGAACTCCCCTTTCTCCTCAAATTCTACGGCAAGGTCGGCTAGGTATTTAGCAACGGCTCTTCCTTTAACAGATTTAGAAGTGACATATCTGATATCGAATTCGGCCAGCATCATGGTCCAACAGGAACTTCTACTGGTTAAGACAGGCTTTTTGAATAGGTATTTGAGTGGGTCCATTCGGGAGATTAGGACAACATGTAATGCCTAAGACGACGGGTATACCAGCCTAGGGACCAACAGGCTTTTTCTAAAGGTGAGTATTTCAGCTCGTATCCGGTCATCCTCTTACTCAAACAATAAATGGCTCTTTCCACATGCCCCTCTTCCCCTTCTTGAGCCAACATACACCCCATTGAATCCTCGGACACAGAAAGGTACAGCAGTAAAGGTCTCCCGGGTGTGGGTGGTGACAGGACAGGTGGGTTTTGGAGGTAGGTCTTGATCTTATCAAAGGCTTGTTGACATAGGGTATCACATTCAAACTTTTCTCCTTTTCTGAGTAACCTAAACAACGGGTCACAGGTTAAGGTGAGTTTCAAGATGAAACGACTTATGGACTGTGTTCTACCCAGAAATCCCCTTAACTCTTTTTCATTCTTGGCGGCTGCATTTCGACTATGGCCTTTGGTCGGGTTCACCTCTATCCCTCTCTGAGTGATGAGAAACCCCAACAACTTTCCGGTAGTGACCCCGAAGGTGCACTTCTGGGAGTTCAACCTCATTCTGAATTCCCTCAATCTTCCGAAGAATTTTCTTAATGCCTCCAAGTGACTTCTCCTTTCCTTAGATTTTACAATCATATCATCTACATACACCTCTACCTCCTTATGGATCATGTCGTGCAGTAGCGCAGTAGCAGCCCGCTGATAAGTTGCTCCTGCATTTTTGAGCCCAAATGGCATCACCCTATACTAGTATGTGCCCCATGGTGTGATCAAAGTTGTTTTCTCCCTATCCTCAGGCGCCATTAGAATCTAGTTATACCCTGAGAACCCATCCATAAAAGATAGGAGTTCATGCCCTACCGTATTGTCCACTAACTCATCAATATGAGGTAAAGGGAAATCATCCTTAGGGCTGGCTTTGTTCAGATCCTGGAAGTCGACACAGACCCTAACACGACCGTCCTTTTTTGGGATAGGTACTATATTGGCGATCCATTCTGGATACTCGGTGACCATTAAGAATCCGGCTCTCAACTACTTTTGAACTTCTTCTTTGACTTTGAGTGCCCATTCAGGCCTCATTCGCCTCAATTTTTGTTTTTACAGGTTTGGAATTGGGAAAGACGGGGATGTGGTGTTGGACTATTTCTAGATCAATGCCTGTCATATCATTATAAGACCATGCAAAAATGACACGAGAATTTTTCTGTGTGCGTTTGTGTGCTATACCCAAGTGTAGGTAATCGTGCAAGTAGTAGTCTGGTTAAGTCCAGGTTGATCCCATAGGGAAGGTGTTAAACTAAAAACCTAGATTAATCTCTAAAAGGGAAAATAATAAATAAAAATACTTTAAAAGGATGTAGAACACAAAGTTCCACGGTTTATCAACTACTAAAGACAAAGCAAATAAACTAGATTAATCTAACGACTAACTAACAATTTAAAACGATATTTTAAAACGTGTTTCTTTCTTAATAAAAGGGAATGTTGGGATTACACGAATTCACCGCGACCTAGCCATCTACCATGCAGTAATGTTGAAGCTCAATGGAGCACATTCTCTACAGTATTCCGTATTTATCTAAAGGTAAAGAATCCATAGTCCTTTCATGACCGGGACTATGTCATCATAGTTAAGTTTGAAATACATGAAAGCGGTTTAAAACAATAGTTAAGACTCACACCTACAATGGTGTTAGCATTGAGGGTGGTTTGCAAAATGTATTGAAGAAAAATGCCTCAAGGCTTTAAGTTTATAGACTGTTTTGACAAACTGAGCATTTGGGGACAGTTTGATAACAAATCAGTAAAGCAGAAAGTCTAGAAATACTGCATAGGATGCTCTCAAGAATCAGAGTGTTCGATCGATCGACGCGCTTTCGATCGATCGAATATCTTCATCCCTCGATCCATCGAACTGACTTCGATCGATTGACAATGTCTCTGTTCTGATCGATCGAACTAACTTCGATCGATCGAACACATGAATTATTTTGCTGCATGGCAGAGGATTGAGATTATGGTTTCATCATTATCTCCCAACCTGGGGACTACTCAGACATAGTCTGGAGTATCACAATGTCGTTTTTAATGTAAAGATTCATTAAGGATGCATTTGTTTGCGTTTTAATCATGAAAATTATAAAAACTAATGGTGTAAATTTATCTAGCATCCAAAACTATGTGATAACTGATTATACTACTCTAAACTATGTGCAGAATGAAAATAAATAATAAAGGAGTAACCTGGAAAGAAAAAACTTGTATTAACTATGAGAATAGCAATCCAAACGCAATATCCAAACTCCAAGACCTACAAAACATGGAAAACCTCTATCTCTCTCTCTAAAACTGATGAAAAGTAAAGTGGGCATCCTTTTTTCCGTGAATACAACTGATATATATATATAGAAAAACCTAAAACTAGGGTTTCAACCCATGTCCCCGCAGCGTGCGCGTATGTTCTGATAAAAGCCATTTTCGATCGATCGAACATCTCTCGATCGATTGAACTTCTGGGATCTTCGAGCGCTTGAACTCAATTCGATCGCTCGAACTCTGTGTTTCAGCTTTGAAATGTCTTCTTTGAAACCCAGCACTTCCTTTTATCGTTATCTTCCAATTCTCCACACAGCAACCATAGTCTGCACAAATTACAGCTAAAACACACAACTTATCACAGATTAATCATAATGTGTGAAAACTGGCATTGTAATTCAAACTGCAGATAAATGAGGAAGTTGTAAACCAAATTAGTATATTTTCTTCTTTTAGCGCGGTAGTATTTTACAAATACCCCAGCTTGTCACAACCCCCAACTAGCGATTTGCTAGTCCCTAGCAATAGAGCGAAAATAAAACAAGCAAACTACTACTATAACGACTAAACTAAAATAAATAGAACTCAAGTCAACTAAAGTAACAAGAAAGAAACTACTTAACTCACTTTTGCAGGAATCGCAATTGCATTTAGCGAATGCAACAAGCCGTTAAACCCTTAGGTTCCCCCTAGTGGACGAGTGTTGTCTCGTGAGGGTTTGTAGTGAATCTACCCACAAAATTCTCTGATTTTAAGATCAAAAAGATATAGAATAACTTGTAAACACTTTCTTTTATTCAACTATTAATTTAGCTCTACAAAACATATCATCCCCATTCAAACCATGAAAGAAATACACATGTTCCTCATGTCACCAAGAAAGAATAACATATGCATCACATCCATGTATCCGTGTGTGTGTGAGATTAATAGCTATACATCAAACTTTATTTAGAGTTGTTTAAACTATCATACTCTCAGAACTTGTAGTTTTAACTCAATTATCACATGGGTTTACACTCAAAAATGAATATCTCACTAAAACTTGGTTAATAATGATCACACATGGTATGAAAGCTTTGGTAGGATTAATTTTTTGGATACTAAGGCTTTCATACTCGACTCTATAAAAGACGAACATTTAGAGTGTATAGTTACACGAACGGAATACTACTAACTAGAGGAGCGAAATACCGTGGATAACTCAATTTATACGTTCGTGTTTAAACTAAGTTTTTGAAAATCATTAAGGCTTTGACTTGACGGTTTTTATTTAGTAGGCTAGAAATTAGAGGGGTAAGAAATTGCACATTTTCAACATGTGAATGTGTTTAGTAATTTCTGCTTCACTTCATTCCAACCATCCTCTCCATTTTTTTATTATTTATATATATATAATATTTTTTTTAACCTGGACTTTCTCCTTCCCTTTCTTTTCTTTTATGCAGCCCTTCCCACTACTACTCATTCCTCATACTTCAATAATTTTATCACATTGGGTGTGCAATGGGGTGTATTGAGGTCAAAGGATAAGATTAGGGATTTGAAATTTCATGATAGATTTGGCATTATTTACTAGGTGTGGGGTTGAGAGCAATGCATATTCTAGAATGTCGATACAGGTAAATGGAAAAGTAAGGAGCAAATAACGATGGCTTAAATCATTTTCTCAACTTCTTTATTTTTTACACGTGAATGTTCATTGAGTTTAGTTGGTAAATCCTGAACGTTCTCCTCTACTAAGAAGCCAAAATGAAAAATCGGAGACTATTCAACAAATTTAACAAGCTTGTTCAATAAAACAATTCAAATTTATTGTGATAATTCCCTCAAGATTGAAGATTGGATTCAAAAGCTCACTAAGGGTACTAGTTTCCACTACTTTATTCCTTAAAGTACGAAAGTCATATTAACTCTTATTTTAAGTTTTCCACATAGCTATTAACATGTGCAAATGATTTGGATACAAAAATGGTCAACATATGCATTCATCCTTGAGAAACTAGAAAAACGTGTGAACTTAATTCACAAAAGGATGAGAGTAAAATGGTTGTGTCATTGCTTGATAACAGCTAAATAGGAGTGAATATTCAGAGTTATTCCACCGATTTAATTCAAACCTTGCTCAATCGTTGGAAATTTTTAATTTTTAACATTTTTAAATTTTTCTTAACTTCACGAATTTATGCTCGAGATTGTATGACATGTGCAATACAGTGATCTAGATTGCTAAGTATAAATATGCATAGGTGATTATCTATCTACATCCCACCCCCAACTAAAAATAACAATGTCCTCAGAAGTTGATTTTCAACAATTAGATAGAGAGATATCACCTGATAAAGCATCATAAGAGCCACAAGTGCAACAATCTGTACAGAAAGCATACAAACTCCAAACAGGCAGGATCAAATATAATATAAAAGATAAAGCATAGGATCCATATAGAAACAGAACTAATCACTGGTATAATAATACAATGGAATAACAGAACAGTAATTACAAAATCCATACAACAAAAATAACCAACATGTCCAACTAACCCAACCCACCAGAAAAATAAGAGAGAAAAAAGAGAAAGAAAACAAAACAAAACAACCAAAAACACTGATCCATCAAACTCTATACATCATCGGTAACATCCGATAATATCTCAATAACCAAATCAGGAGCATCCCCATCTCCACCCTCAGCAACAGTAGTAACCATTGCCGGGTCACTCGCAGTCGGAGCAGCTGATGTAGCTAATAATGGATCCGTCACGATTGGAGGTGGTGGAAGTGGTGTCTCAAAAGCAGGTGGTGGATGATCGAATAACAGAAGTGGTAAGTGGGACGGTGGACGGAGTTGGGGCAGCTGTAGGTGGATCGCTGGGAGGTGGTGCAGAAGCCGCATGAACCGACTGATCGACTCTGATATGGATCAAGATAGGCTCCAGCAAAGTCGTCATCTAATCTACCTTGCCCTCAAGTCTAATCCGGGCCTCTTTCTCCTCCAATAGTAACTGCTGAACAGTCGGGAGAGGCGCAGACGAAGAAGACTCTCCCTAGGCCTGAGCCTGAGATCTCTGTCTTAGCTCGAACTGGGCAACCTCAATACGAGGATCAACCTCGTCGTCAGAATCAAGCTCCTCAGCCTCTGTGGGCGTCCCTAAAGCTGTACCCTCCGTATCAGTGCATCCTCCCCTCTTTCTCTTCGCTCCAATCTTTGCCTTACCCTTCGCTTTTCTCTTCTTCTGAGCAACGACGGGCCGCCGTCTCGCCAAATCGACTAGAGGCCTGAATGATTGAATCTGTGGCCAATGGAACTAGTCTAGCCTACTCAATGACCCGATGGATAGGCCAAGCGCCCTTCAGATGGCGCTTGGCGGCGATATATCGCATAGGCTGAACCAGGAAGTCAATATATAGGCGAGACAGACAGACTCGCTGTCCTGTCCCAATGGCATACAAAGCACGAGCATACCACGCGGCAAACTTCTCATGGTAAGATGTCATGAAAATACAGTTCACCAGCCTCAGATGGAGGAGGTGATAGTTCTCTGTGAGAAGCTTATCCTCGATAAGAGAATTGTCGTTCCTGAGCTGAACGGCGCCGCCTATAAGCTCGGGGATAATGGTGGTCGGAGGCATCTCTCGGGCTCCTGGTAGGCAAGGATAGAAACAATCTGGTATCTTAGGTACCCCCAGAGCAGCTGAAATGGTAGCGGGGCTGAACATGATTTCGCGCCCGCGAAAGAATGATCTATATGTGAATGGGGCCGTGGGATCCTTGATCATAGAAGAGAAGGACTCTCGAACCCAGTGGATGTTGATCCTCTTTGTCTGGATCAACATGTCGTACCATAATGGCTGGTCTCTGATCCATCCTAGAAACCATGGGGCTGAGAGCCATACGGACTCTAGTGGCCACTCCAACATAACCTTCCTTGACTGGAAGTATCTCGTAAACCACACCCTCTCCTCCTCGTTTCTAAGCCCATGATCTGGTATGGGGTTGGGTATAGTGAGATCTAGTGGCTTGGACTTGTGATACCCGGTGATAGGATTCATCGTGAAAGCCCTGAAATGGGAAAACAGACAGTAAATACAAGAAAACAGGGAAAAACAGAAAAGATATAGAAACTGCTGCTCTTCAATCGATCGAAGTATGTTCGATCGATTGAAGAAGTTCCATGTTCGATCGAATAGATGTTGGGTTCGATCGCTCGAATCTAGTTCGATCGATTGAACTGTGGCTGAGCTCGATCTCTCGAACCAAGTTCGATCGATCGAACACAGCGAAGGTGCAGCGACATCGATAGATAACGGGAATAGCCCGCAAACATAAAAATTAAGAACACAACATAAAATAAATGATTACTACCAATTGCGGGCACCCCCAATATAATTCTAATGAAAATAAAGACACGAGGGGGTGTACCGAGACCTCACCTTGAGATACACGCGACAAGGGGGATGAGGAGGTTAAAGATGATGATCTGAGGGATCAGGCTCTCCTCAGGTGATGTGTTTGTGCATGGGGGTTCAAAATCGGTGAGATTCTCCTCTGTCTCTGATCGCTCGAATGTGAGAGAGAGAATGAGAAACTAAGAACGTGTGTAGCAGAAGCCTCGTTTAAATATAAGTCTCGATCGATCGAGAAAGTCGATGGATCGAACTTTCGATCGATTGAGGCTTGTTGAAGCGCTTGAGGTACTGATAATTTTGATCAATCAAAGTGAGTTCGATCGATCGAACATAAAAATTTTACAATATTATTGAATTAAAGGATTATACACCCCCAACTAACCCACATTGGTCTAGACATATAGGAAAATGATAAAACAGTTCAAAGACCGGTCATGTAGGCCAGAAATCATCTTGATAAATAGAAGATTGCAAATTTTATATAAATAAATCATTGTAGTAGCATCCATTTGCAACATTATTGCCCCCAACATGGTATTTAAAATCTTATTGATAAAGAAAAATTAAAAGAAACTGAAAGTAATAAAACTTTGTCTAGGAATACACTTCAATTGATGAAAGAAAGAGGAAATGACAGAATACAATTGAAGTGGAGCACTACTCTTCAAGCATGAAAATATCTTCTTCCACAACTTCTGTCTCTGCCAAAGCTTCGAATGTGGGGTCCAAAATTGATGATTCCCTTTTCCAAAATAGCCGGAAAGCATCCAGGGCATCATTGAGCAAGTCTGAACTCTCCAAAGAATTTATCGCACGTGCAGGAGGTGATCTGGATGGAGAAAGCGATAACGGTGTGTAAGTTCGCAACGGACTTTCCTCTTGCGGCGGAGTACCCGGGGACCTTATGTATGGTCCAATTCCGTGGAACAACTGATGTGGCAGGAACAGCGGCGGTAACATATAACACCCCTGACAAAGAAAAACAAAAGAGAACAAAAAGAAAGAAAGAAATTAAATAAACAAATGAAAGAACTAAAGGAATAAACAAGACAGGAAATGTGACCAAGAAATAACCTCACTATTGGCCTGACATCACCAGGTGCACTAGCCAGTAGAGGGCATTGAAGCCGGAACAACAAATAACTCAAGTACACATAAATGTAGGGAACCACTTGGATGACAAGGAAGTCATCAACATAAATGAATACAGCATTATGGCGTTCCGGCACCACATCCTATAAGTCATCTTCTTCCCACGGTTCCCACATTGAATCATTCTCCCACTGTTCCATCAGAGCATCATCGACTTCCCAAACAACATATCCCTCTAGTTCTCCCTCCTCTTCAGGATATTCTTTGTGCTCAAAAGGATTGATCTGAAGGAGAGCAGGGTTATATGGGATGTATCCTTGGGTTAAGTCAATGACATCTTCTGCCCCTGGCCCTTGATAGGGAGAAAAGTAGAATGCTATTTCATCGGCAGTCCAAGGGGGGTTACGATATTTTGAATCATCCCATGACCCAATTGAGTGAACATCATCATCTCTCATGTTGAACAGCCTGCAAGAGATAGATAAAAAAAATGGAATAGCAGATTATGATCGAGGTCACACTCAAAAATATAGATAAGCCAAAGAACAAAATAAAACAAAAAGCAGTAAAAGAAAGAGTACAACAACATTGTGAAAACGCACTTGAGCGTTCTAGGTTGAGGCATAGTCGGGCTCATCCAGTTGGATGTGCTCAACCTCGGGTTGGAAATCCTCTAAGAACGGTTTTAACCTTTGGCCATTAACCTTGAAACTTTCGTCGTTCTTAGGATTAAATAACTCAACGGCCCCATGTGGAAAGACAGATTTGACTATGAGGGGTCCTGTCCACCGAGATCAGAATTTTCCTGGGAAGAGATGAAGGCGTGAATCATATAATAAAACTTTCTGCCCCGGCTCGAAAGATTTTCAAAAAATCGTTCTATCATGGAGAGCCTTCAACCTTTCCTTGTGGTGTTTAGCATTGTCGTATGCATCTCGACGGATTTCTTCCAGTTCCGTCAACTGGAGTTTCTGGAGATGACCTCCCTTTTTAATGTCAAAGTTTAATGAGTGTGTCGCCCAATATGCTTTGTGCTCGATTTTGACAGGAAGGTGACATGCCTTACCATACACTAACGTATACGGGGACATCCCCAGATTTGTCTTATAGGTAGTACGGTATGCCCAAAGAGCATCAATCAGTTTATAAGCCCAATCTTTTCTGTTGAAACTAACCGTCTTTTCGAGTATATGCTAGATTTCACGGTTAGCAAACTCTGCCTGTCCGTTTGTTTATGGGTGGTAGGCCAGAGCAATCTTGTGGTTCACCTGGTATTTCTTGAGTGGTGACTCCAAAGGCCTGTTGCAAAAGTGCTTGCCTTGGCCACTTATTAATGCTTTTGGGGTTCCGAAACGCAATAGGATGTTTTCCTTAAGGAAGGACATTACTATTTTTGTTAGGGATATATACGAAAAGCCATGCTTTATGTAGTTGATTTATTATTCATTTAATAAAATCAGTTAATCCATTTTTTTATGAGAATCTGTGTGGGCAATATTTGTATTATATTGTTTATTTAATATTATGCATGTGTGTCTTTCACTTTACATAGTAGGTGGTTTGGTGTGTAGAGTTCGTCTTGCACAGGGAAGATCAGACCATCGGATCTTGTAGAATGTAAGATTTTGGTTTACAGTCATAGATGGATTGGACACGCCATCGGTAGGACTGCAGCATGGTGTTGTAGTAGGTTTGTCTTGACTACGAGAACCGGTATAGTTTCAACTCACCATGCTGGTACATTTTGTGTATTAAACGGGACCGACTTGGGGTAATTATCTTTATACTAACTTATAAGATAATTAATACCTCATGGCTATTATGAGTGTTTATGCTCTAAATCCTAAGTTATTTTATGGACACGTACATTTGATATTTACACTTTCATCCCTAAAAGGGTGAGATCCTTAAATGGGTTAATATCTCATTGGATTGGGTGACAATATTAATTGTGTGGTGGATATTAATTAATGATGGAATCCATGTCTCAATTTTGGGATTGATGATATCCCCTTGAGAAAGCTTATAAGTTTTGATTATGTCAAACCCTGCAGGTGGATTTTGTATCCGACATATCAGATAAGTTAAGAAGAGGATCTCAAGGAAATTTAAGAGATTAATTAAATATGATTGTCAGTAATTATATTTAATTAATGGATATCTGTAATCTTAACATGGGGAAATAATAAGCATTTAATAACATGGAGCTCGAAATATATTTTTGAGATAAGGGTAGGAGTACAATTATAATTCTTTAGTGGTATAAATTATAATTTATGGAAATAGGAATCTGATTCAATTCGAATTATATGGTCCCTATCGTAGCCTATATATATGTTGTTTTGGCTCTCTCCTCAGTTTGCGTTTTTCCATCAAGAGTATTAACTCGGAACAGAAAAGAGAGTGTAAAAAGAGAGAGCAGAAACATAAAGAATTTCGAAGGAGCCCACACTCAGTTAGATATTCTGGCAGCAAAGAAATATGATAGAAGATCGTGAGCTGTTATCGAGCCCGTGTTCTCGATTCGTCTACTACAGCAATCCGTTTTAGCAGTTTAAGGTAACCCTAGTTCCGCCCTTGTAGGGTTATTGTAGTTTTCACGTAATTTTGTTTTGCAGTACCAACTTATACGCGCTGTCAATGGATTCTGGGAACGCAGTTTCATAATAGTGGTATCAGAGCAACGTTGATTCTGCGTATGGGTTGGACGCAACCATGTTGTCCAATAAAACAGATCTTATGCGTGTTTTGATGGATGGATAGAATGTAGAACTGTGCTAACCTTTGTTTTGCAGCGTTCTTATTCCACTATTATGGTCACTGATTTTGTGTGATTGGATCCCACGATGGTTTTATTCGTGGTTAATTTTGTTTTTTAATATAGCATGTGAACTCCTTTATGGAGGCATAGGATTTGTGTGTATTGGATCCCACGTTTGATTGATGTGTGGTTAATTTACTGCAAAGAAATAGCATGTGAACTCCTTCATGGAGGCATAGGGTTTGTGTAATATATCTCAAGTAAATCCGTGAAGATAGTTCGTGAAGACAGTTTACAAGCAGTTTCAGAAAGCAATCTGGAGGCAGCTTTTCAAGACTATTCCAGAAAACAGTTCTGGAAGGCAGTTGCTGATGGTAAATCAGATTTAGCTTCCGGGGCACTGCCCCAGAAACCTCGCGAGCTGACCGGGCAGCTCGACCCCCGTGCGTAGTGGCGACATAGAGCTAATCGGGTTCAATGAAGATTTCTTCACAAGAGTTGCAGCTTGACTATAATAGTGGGTTTCCTATTTTATTGTGGTTTCCTTATTTATGTGTGATTGAATGATTATTATTGTTTCATGTTTAATGAATAGGACAACATGGATAATTGTTCCTAGACCTATTTCAGATGTCTAGCTGCATGTTTAATTTATATTAATTTTAAATGATGGACAACTACATGTGTATTTAGAAATAAAACTAATTCCATAATTTGAAAACATAAGTACTTATTTTCTAAAATCATGATAATAGAATAATTTTATTATCTACACATGTGGGTTTCACAAGTAAGGATGAATTAATCCTTGTCAAGTATTCCATTATTTTTTTATTAATTAAATTAAAAGTTTTTCTAAAAAAATTATAACCCTCAAATTTTTTTTTAAAATTCTAAGTGGGAGAGGGAATTTATCAAGTATAAATCCCATGGTCTCCATCACTGGTTTGTAGATGATATGATTAATTTTGTGTGATGGCTCTAGTGTCATCCTCCCCATCGGAGGTAGTTGATCAGGGAATCATCAGTACAAACTTCTTTAAAAGAATGTTTTGGGTGATTGTTGGTGTGGGTCACCTCTCCATCAGAGGTGTTCCTCACAGAACTCTTGACCTAGAATTAAGTGATGGTATACACTTAGCTATAAATAATAATATCCTCTCCATCAGAGTCACTGTTAATTTTACCAAGCAAGGTACATTGCCTGGATAGTAAAATTAAAAGGCAATTGCCTATCTGAACAAATGATGGATAGTATATGGCTTCCCATCGAGTTATACTATCACGGTGTATCAGGTTGCTGGCGGATTATTTTAAATATGGTAGAGGGAACCAATATTTGCTACTCGAATTCATAGTAATTTTTTACCCAAATGTAATTATTTATATTATGTGATTCTCAGGCTTTTAAATGGGTTCCTTCAATCCACTCGCTGTTATACTTAAAGAAAACAAACTTACTGGACCAAACTATATAGACTAGAAAAGGAATTTGGATATTGTGTTAACTGCTGAAGAGTACAAGTTTGTGCTTACTCAAGAATGTCCTGAGCAACCTAGTGAGGGGGCAACCGCTGAGGAAACCCAGGCTCACAAGAAATGGGTCAAGGCTGATGAGATGGCACGGTGTTAAATTTTGGCATCCATGTCAAATGTGCTACAACATCAACATCAATCAATGGCCAGCGCCTATGACATGATGGAGAGCCTCCGAGAGATGTTCGGGGATCAAAGTCGTGCTGCTAGGCAGGTTACCATGAAAGACTTGATGAACACAACCATGGCTGAGGGGACGCCTGTAAGGGATCATGTTCTTAAGATGATATCTCTTCTTAATGAACTGGAGATCCTTGGAGCTACAATCGACAGGGAAACCCAGGTCGATATCGTACTCCAGTCACTGCCAGAGTCTTTTAAGCAATTCTGCCTCAATTACAACATGAATAAATTTAAATATACTTTGGCGGAGCTGCTTAAAGAACTCCAGGCAGCTGAGGGTCTCAACAGAAAGTCAGGGAGTGCTCTTGTGTTTGAGAAAGGTTCTGCTTCAAAGCCGAAAGGTAAGAAGAAAATGAAAAAGGCTCAAAAGAAGGCCACGGGTCCTCCGCCAATCCAAAGGCCACGAGGACAACCGGGAAAGCCTAAAGGCAAATGTTTTGTTTGCAAGCAGCCAGGACACTGAAAGAAGCAATGTCCAATTTATCTCGCCAGACAGAACAATCAAGGTAAATCTCATTTACTAGTTGTTGAATCATGTTTAGCGGTCCCATCTACCGGTACCTGGTGTGTAGATACGGGAGCCACTGATCATGTATGCAATTCTTTGCAGGGATTCCAGGGAACCAAGCAACTCAGTGATGGAGAGATTTATCTATATATGGGAAATGCTACGAGAGTAGCAGCAGTTGCAGTAGAAGATCTACATCTTAGTTTTGGTAGAGATATGATTTTAATATTAAGAAATTACTTTTATGTACCTTCTATTAGAAGGAATTTAGTTTCAGTTTCTAGTTTAGTAAAGAATGGATATTCAGTTCATTTTAATAAAGTAGTAGTGATTAAAGAAAATAAATGTTTTATTTGTTCTGGTCAATTGGTGGATGATCTTTATACTATAAATCCTATCTCTCCTATACTGCAACTTAATAAATTGAATAACACAAATAATTTGCCATTTAAGAGAAAAGAACCATCGAGGATGAACCAAACGCATCTTTGGCACTTACGCCTTGGTCATATTATTTGAAAAGGATTCAAAGACTGGTTCAAAATGGGCCATTAGGCTCATTGGAAGTGGAGGCACTTCTAGTTTGTGAATCCTGCTTGGAACGTAAAATGACCAAGAGGCCATTCTCGGCCAAGGACTATAGAGCAAAAGAGCTGTTGGAACTGGTTCACTCTGATTTGTGTGGTCCTATGACTGTCCAAGCAAGAGGGGGATTTGAGTACTTTGTCACTTTCATAGATGATTACTCAAGGTATGGGTACATTTATTTGATGTGGCGTAAGTCTGAATGCTTTGAGAAATTCAAAGACTTCAAGGCTAAACGGTGTCACGCCCCGGAGTAAGCCAAAAATAGGGAAAATAAAAATTTTCCTTTATGGGTCCGTAGACACGTGACTAGTTTGATAACCGTTCTGTCCTTCTAACTCCGCACCGTGCAATCATAAGGGAAAAGCTAGAGCTTAGACATGATCTAATACTTATCAGAGTATAAATACAGCAGCGGAACAATAAACAAGGGTTACAATAACTTCGATCTTAGTACAAGAGGCCATGCTAAATAATTTACATAATCTTAAAACTTGAGAAACTGCCTATCAGGTCTTGAACAAGGCTTTATTCTCCCTGGCTCCACAGCACTGTATCCTGAACCCTTCTAATTATCTCCAAACCTGCAACACTCTGGGCATACGAATGCCCAGGGCGTAACATGCCGTCAGCCTTGGAACAAGGCTGAGTGAGAGTCTCAACCGCACAATAATCAGTAAATACAAGATATCTCTCAACTCACGTCATAGTTTAATATATTAAGATATGGTTGTTCTCTTATCAAAAGACGCATTCTTGCCACGGGTATAGCAGAGGTCTCAACAAGAAAGGTAAACAGATAATCATAACATCATAGAATACATTCTCATTATTATAAACTTGTGCGTGCAAATGCATGGTCAATAAGATGCGTTCCCAACTCTTTTCAAAGACACTTGCTTTTAAAACGGATATTTTCAAAACCATTTTATTTTAAAACCAAAGCTTTCCAAAACCAAATCATTTCCTCATCAACTCAATCTTATCATTCGCTTCCTCTTTCTCATCCACTTGACAACACGCGGTATATCAAGGATGCTAACATACTATCACAGCCAATTCATACACATTCCCTTGATAGGCCACCGGGCGTCTTCACGGCGCACACTATCTGTAAACAATGAGACTGGCACATGGGACGTCTTCGACCATGTGTATATTCTCACCGGTTGTCTACACGGCTGAGAAGTATATTAGAGCACTAGCCGGATGTATTCAACGATACATGGGACGTCTTCAACCACGTATGCGCATCACCGGACGTCTTCAACGGCGAGAGGCGCGCTAGGAACCCTAACCGTTCATGTCCACCCGGCTCGTCAGCCATTGATCCATAGGATCCAGAGATCACATCTCATCTCATTACATTCTCATCAAACACCCCCCTTCCTCACACAACGCATGCTAACACATGTCATGAAATGCACGTGTATCCATTATCAATATGCACATGCAAAACCACTTTCCTTTCTCTTTATTATTAACATAGCATGCGTATTTATTCAGTCAACAACATCGTAAAATGTGATTTTGACAATTAGCAGCAGAAACGTAACATATAGAGCATGGATCATATGACATGGAATTGATATCGATAAACATATAGATAAAACCCTTGACATGCTCACGTATGCGATAACACTACCATAACATGCTTTTAAACATCTTACAATCATTGGAAATACATGTGACATCATAAATCAGCTTATCACATATCATACATGTGACTTTAATCATCTTATATTAGTCTTAATAGGATTAGAGTGAGGTTAGGAAACTCACCTCGAGTCGCCGCTCCTCGAAACGCAGATAAACGTCAAGTTCTACAACAATAAACGGAATAAACAGAAGTAATGTATGAGCACAACTATAGGGGCAAAATGGTAATTTCACCAAATGAGGTCATACACCTCAAGGTAGTGATCTACGTGTCATTCTAAGTCCAACGCCATTGACTAGACTCAAATCGGAGTCCGTCGCGTTTTTCGAGGTAATATGCAGGGCTTACTATACTAATGCAGGCCCTAAAAGACAGGCTGTATTTTCGACCGAGTCAAAAAGTCACCAAACTTTACGGAAATGTTCTAGACATTATTCTAAGACTCTGGGAACTGACCGCGTAATTTTCGGAGTCCTAGATTATTTATTATGAATTTTTAAAGATAATATATACCAGAAAATACCCGAAACGGGATTTAAATATGTAATTATAATTATACAGAGGAATCAGTACTTAGAAGTATTTTTATTAAATACTAGATATTAAAATACACTACCAGTATTTATTTCATAATTTTCGGAGCTCGTTTGGTATTTTTAATAATTAATATACTCATAAAATAGCTCCTTATTAATTATTAAAAATACTGGACTACGATATTATAGCTTTATAACTTACACTATATAATAAAATAGTCACAGGGTCATTACCCTAATTTTCTAGAATTTATAAATACACATAGGTATTTATTAACTATTTAAAACCATTTAAAACTAATATTTATTATTTATATAAACCATATAAATAATAAATATGCAATATTTATAATATAATAATGATATATAGAATATTAAAATAATATTCTATAATATTAAAAACCTTAATGGTATAATTATAAATTAATTTATAATTATTAAAACTAATTAATACTAATAATATTAATAATCATAATAATAATAATGATAATAATAATAATATATTCTGAGACCCGACGGGTCAAACCCGAACCGACCCGACCTAAACGGGTAACCCGGATGTACACACAAAGAAACCCAAAGGCATGACCCGTTGGGTCAAACCTGACCCGACCCAAGACTAAAAGGATCAACCGTTTACACTCACAAGGGCGCCCAATCAAAAGACCCATCGGGTCGATCCTGACCCGACCCGTCCTAAACGAACTACCCAATTTCTCACACAATCTAAACCTACCCACTAACCCAAACCCGAACCCGAACTTGACCCATCTACAGACACATACCAGCCCGCCCCAATTACCCGAACCCGTCCCAAACACAACCCGGCGTCAAAACGACGCCGTTAGACTTAAAGGACCCACGGGTCATTTAGACCCAACCCGGCCCGCTACCCTAACCCTTTTACACACTCAACAAAACCCACCCAAACCCGACCCAGACCCGCCTGTTATAACCCGAAACCCATCCGGGTCATCACCTTCTTCTCCGGCGAGACCAGGCCGCCGGAAAGTCGGGCTTCGCCGGAGTTTCTCTCTCTCCTCATATCTCTCTCATTTCTCAACCAAAATGCACAAGGTCAACGGGGAAATGACCGGAATCCCTTCCTCTTCAACATACTATGAACTTACGGTCTGAATCATTCGTTTAGGGTTCCTACTAAGTGATTATTCTTTCGGTCATTTGAAAGAATAATGGCCTGCATGGCCATTCAAACGACTCCCAAACCGCAAACTGTTCAATGGGGTTTTATCTGGGACCAAGGGGGTCAGTTTAGTGTAGGAAAAAGGGGCTTTGATTAACTTTGAGAAAATCAAGCTCAAACTTGAGCTTTAATGGTGGCCGGAGCTCACAGTGAGCCTTAGGCTCTGTTTGGGCTCTTGCATGTGGGTCTGGGGTCTCCTCTGTGACATGCAGGGGCTAAAAATGAAATGAGGGGGTGGGGTTTTACCTTAGGAGATCTCAATCTTCTCGGATCTCTTTCTTTCTTCGTTTTCTTCTTCTTTCTGCGTATAAGTGTGTGTGTGTACTGTGAGAGATGGGGAGAGCACAGGGAGGGAGTGTGATGTGTGTACAGAGACAGTGTAGAGAGTGGGGAGAGAATGGGTGTGATGTGTTGACAAATGGGGGGGGGTGTGTGTATAGGCCGAAGGTGATGGGGAAGGTTGTTCTCTCAAGCTCACTCTCGGGCTTCTCTCTCTCCCAAGAATCTGTTATGGCAGATACAAGAAACCCAATGTGTGTAGGTGCTGCATGCATAGGTATATAAATAGGGAATGGGTTTGACAAGTGTTATGCCATGGGTGCATGGCTTGACAAGTGGCGCACAAGTATTGCCATGTGTTGAGGTGGTGTGCACAATGTGTAATCACATGTGTAAGTAGGTGTGTGTGTGTCCAAGGGTAGATAGGTGTGGGGTCCACATGACTGTCAAAGGGAGGGGGTGTGGGTCCCATCTCAGACTGTGCATATGGATGTGTTCCTGAGTCCCAAAGTATGTGTATGTGTATATTGTGTGTATCCCGGGGTAGATTATCAGGGGTGGGGTCCACTTGGTTCCTAAGTATAGTGTGGGTCCTACTCTTGAGTTGGTGTACTGTAATGTGCACAAGTGCCTAGGTTCATGTGTTCAACTGTGAATATGAAGGCAAATCCTGAAACTTATACGGACAGAGCTATATAGGGGTCCAAGTTCAAATCTGTCTAAGGATCCTAAAATAGATCTATAAAGTAGAGAATGCGACCAATCTAATTTAGTTACTAGATTTGAATTGACGTAGTCGTCGTTAAGACGATTAATAAGGATCCTAATAAGAATTCCTAGGTAAGGCCATCCTAATAGTCCTTCTGCAGCCGTCATCAAGGTGATGTCACTATACTTTCTAAATCCTACGCGGAATTTTCTAGGAAAATTCTGGGTGCTACAAACGGAGAAGCTTCTAGGTAAATGTATCAAGACACTATGATCTGATCGTGGTGGAGAGTACCTCTTGGGAGAGTTTAGGGAATACTTATTGGAGCAAGGGATTACATCCCAATTGTCTGCACCCCGTATGCCTCAGCAGAACGGTGTAGCAGAAAGAAGGAACAGGACTCTCATGGATATGGTAAGATCTATGATGAGTTACTCGGATTTACCAATTTCCTTTTGGGGACACGCATTAGAGACAGCTGCATACATTCTAAACTTGGTACCATCTAAGTCAGTACCTACTACTCCCATGGAATTGTGGACTGGGCGAAAGCCTAGTCTGTGGCATGCTCGGATCTGGGGTAGTCCAGCACATGTGCTGAAAGGGAACGCAGAAAAGTGAGAATCAAGAACAGAAGTATGTTTCTTTGTTGGGTATCCAAGAGGAACTAAAGGTGGTCTGTTTTATAGTCCTAAGGATCAGAAGGTTATTGTTAGCACCAATGCCACATTTTTAGAAGAGGACTATGTTATGGACCACAAGCCCAGAAGCCGTATTATTCTAGAGGAAATGAGAGAAGAGACACCGACATATACTTCTTCAATACCATCGGTACGAGAAGAAACATCACAAGACAGAGTTATTGATATTCCATTACCGCGTCGTAGTGGGAGGATTATCAAAACTCGTGTAGACCCCGAACCAACCATTAACAAGCAGGTTCATGAACCAGTACAGCGTGCAGATAATGGTGTATTAGGTTCAGAATCTTCACAACGAAATATCAGTGATACACAGACACGGGTTGTGCCTCGTCGTAGTGGGAGGGTTATTATTCAACCTTATCGGTATATGTTCTTGGGAGAGTCTTATGACCGGGTCCCTGATGAACAAGGTATTGATCCCTGTAACTACAATGAAGCACTCCAAGATAAAGATGCAGATCTTTAGCAAAAGGCTATGAAGTTTAAAATGGAGTCCATGTACTCCAATCAAGTCTTGGATCTTGTAGAACCACCTAATGAAATAAAACTCATTGGATGTAAGTGGATCTATATGAAGTAGAGAGAAGCAGACGGTAAGGTAGAAACCTTTAAAGCAAGGCTTGTTGCGAAAGGGTTCACTCAAAAAGAGGGAATCAATTATGAGGAAATCCTTTTGCCGGTGGCCATGCTAAAGTCTATCCGGATTCTCTTATCCATTGCTGCACATTTCGATTATGAAATTTGGCATATGGATGTCAAGATAGCATTTCTAAATGGAAATCTTGACGAGTGCATCTATATGATGCAACCAGACAGGTTCATTGCGAAGGGCCAAGAACACATGTTGTGCAAGCTTAAGAAGTCCATTTATGGACTTAAGTAGGCATCTAGGTCTTGGAATATCCTCTTTGATCAAGCAATCAAGTCTTTTGGTTTTGATCAATATGCGTATGAATCTTGTGTGTACAAGAAACATGATAGAAGAGTGGTGGTGTTCTTAGTACTATATGTGGATGATATCTTGCTAATCGGAAACGATGTGGGGGTATTATCTTCTATAAGGGTATGGTTGTCCAGTCAATTCGATATGAAGGACTTGGGATAAGCCGGTCACATCCTAGGGATCAAGCTTATGCGAGACCACAAGAATAGGATGTTGGGCTTGTCACAAGGCACTTATATTGACAATATTCTTGCAAGGTTTAGCATGTAAGATTCCAAGAAGGGATTCCTTCCCTTTAGACACGGAATTACTCTATCTGAGGATCAGTGTCCTAAGACACCTGATGAGATAGAGAAGATGAAGGCAGTTCCTTATGCCTCGGCAGTAGGAAGCCTAATGTATGCTATGCTATGTACTAGACCTGACATCTGCTTCGCTGTTAGCATGGTTAGTAGATATCAATCTAATCCAAGGCAAGAACATTGGACTGCGGTGAAAAATATTCTCAAGTACTTGAGAAGGACTGGAGACTATATGTTAGTTTACCAAGCAGACAATCTTGTACCCATTGGGTACACAGATTCTGATTTCATGTCAGATAGAGATTCCAGAAAATCTACCTCAGGATATGTGTTTACCCTAGGAGGTGGAGCCATTAGTTGGAGGAGTATCAAGCAGTCATGTATTGCTGATTCTACCATGGAAGCCGAGTATGTGGCTGCTTCGGAAGCTGCTAAGGAGGCCGTTTGGCTCAGAAACTTCCTTATGGATCTTAGAGTAGTACCTGCGGTACAATCGGCTATTATCCTTTATTGCGATAATAGCGAAGCGGTTGCTAACTCAAAGGAACCAAGGGCCCATAAGAAGGGAAAACACATTGAGCGTAAGTATCACCTGATACGAGAGATCGTGCAAAGAGGTGATGTTGAAGTGACCAAGATAGCATCAGCAAATAACCTGGTAGGTCCTTTCACCAAGAGCTTACCAGCCAAGACTTTTGACAGTCATGTAGAAGGAATAGGAGTGGGGTGTGTCGCATCATGGCTTTGAGTCTAAGTGGGAGATTGTTAGGGATATATACTAAAAGCCATGCTTTATGTAGTTGATTTATTATTCATTTAATAAAATCAGTTAATCTATTTTTTTATGAGAATCTGTGTGGGCAATATTTGTATTATATTGTTTATTTAATATTATGCATGTGTGTCTTTCACTCTACATAGTAGGTGGTTTGGTGTGTAGAGTTCATCTTGCACAGGGAAGATCAGACCATCGGATCTTGTAGAATGTAAGATTTTGGTTTACAGTCTTAGATGGATTGGAGACACCATCGGTAGGACTGCAGCATGGTGTTGTAGTAGGTTTGTCTTGACTGCGGGAAACGGTATAGTTTCAACTCACCATGCTGGTACATTTTGTGTATTAAACGGGACCAACTTGGGGTAATTATCTTTATACTGACTTATAAGATAATTAATACCTCATGGCTATTATGAGTGTTTAAGCTCTAAATCCTAAGTTATTTTATAGACACGTACATTTGATATTTACACTTTGATCCCTAAAAGGGTGAGATCCTTAAATGAGTCAATATCTCATTGGATTAAGTGACAATATTAATTGTGTGGTGGATATTAATTAATGATGGAATCCATGTCTCAATTTTGGGATTGATGATATCCCCTTGAGAAAGCTTATAAGTTTTGATTATGTCAAACGCTGTAGGTGGATTTTGTATACGACATATCAGATAAGTTAAGCAGAGGATCTCAAGGAATTTTAAGAGATTAATTAAATATGATTGTCAGTAATTATATTTAATTAATGGATATCTGTAATCTTAACATGGGGAGATAATAAGCATTTAATAACATGGAGCTCGAAATATATTTTTGAGATAAGGGTAGGAGTGCAATTATAATTCTTTAGTGGTATGAATTATAATTTATGGAAATAGGAATCTGATTCAATTCGAATTAGGGTTTCCTAATTCCATTAGGAAGCCTATTCCTTATTGACTTCTTATGGTCCCTATCGTAGCCTATATATATGATGCTTTAGCTCTCTCCTCAGTTTGCGTTTTTCCATCAAGAGTATTAACTCGGAATAGAAAAGAGAGCGTAAAAAGAGAGAGCAAAAACATAAAGAATTGCGAAGGAGCACACACTCAGTTCGATATTCTGGCAGCAAAGGAATATGGTAGAAGATCGTGAGATATTATCGAGCCCGTATTCTCGATTCGTCTACTACAGCAATCCATTTTAGCAGTTTAAGGTAACCCTAGTTCCGCCCTTGTAGGGTTATTTTAGTTTTCACGTAATTTTTTTTGCAGTACCAACTTATACATGCTGTTAATGGATTCTGGGAACGTAGTTTCATAACAGTTTTTTGGTCATTGCGTCTCGTCGGTATCACTTCTACCCATTTTGATATATATTTCACAGCCAGGAGTATATATTCACAGTTAGATTTAGGAAATGGGTCCATAAAGTCTATGCCCCAACAATCGAATATTTCAATTGTGATGATGGGAGTTAAGGGCATAGAGTTCCTTTTCAAAATTGTACCAAGCTTTTGACATCGTTGGCACGATTTACAAAAGGCATAGGCATCTTTGAACACGGTGGGCCAATAGAAGCCGCTGTGTAGGACTTTATGTGCAGTCTTTTGGGAGGCAAAATGACCACCGCAGGCTTTAGAATGACAGGAGGCCAAAATTACAGTTATGTCCTCATTCGGGACCCAACGTCTGATGACCTGATCAGCACAATACTTAAATAAGTAAGGGTCATCAAAAATGAAATGACGTGCGAAGGAAAGAAACCTTTTCTTGTCCTGATTTGACCAATAACTTGGGGTCTCTCCTGTAACAAGGTAATTTATTATATCTGCGTACTAAGGTAAACTGGAGACAGCCATCAGTTGCTCGTCTGGGAATTCATCTTTTATTGCTACGGGCTCAGTGTTGTCAGTAAATGTCAACCGAGATAAATGATCGACGACCACATTTTCTACTCCTTTTTTATCTTTGACTGTGATATCAAATTCCTGGAGTAGGAGTATCCAGTGGATGAGCCTCTGTTTCGCGTCCTTCTTAGATAGCAGGTACTTGAGGGCCGAGTGGTCTGTAAAACAGACTATTGGGGACTCTATCAAATAAGACCTGAATTTGTCTATAGCGAAAACTATTGCTAGTAGCTCTTTTTCGGTAGTCGTATAATTCATTTGAGCTTCGTTGAGTGTTCGACTCGCATAGTAGATTACATAAGGCTTATTATCCTTCCTCTGTCCTAGAACTGCGCTAATGGCATAGTCGCTAGCATCGCACATTAACTCAAAAGGCAAACTCCAGTCGGGTGCCTGTATTATCGGTGCGGAGGTAAGGTGTTCTTTTAGTGCGTCAAAAGATGTTTAACGGTTTTTCGACCATTCGAATGGCATGTGTTTAGCCAACAGTTGACACAGTGGTCGAGAGATTGCATTGAGATTTTTTATAAAGTGACGACAGAATCCCGCATGTCCCAGAAAAGATCGGATGTCTCGAACTGTACGAGGGACAGGTAGATTTGAAATTATATCGATTTTTGCTATATCGACTTGGATACCCTTAGCAGAAATAATGTGGCCGAGGACAATTCCCTTGGTCACCATGAAGTGACACTTTTCCCAGTTTAGTACTAAGTGTTTGTCCTCGCATCTCTCTAACACATTCTCAAGGTTTTCCAGGCATTTATCAAAACTATGGCCAAACACTGAGAAGTCATCCATAAAGACCTCGAGTGTCTGTTCGACCATATCACTGAATATGCTTAACATGCACCGCTGAAAGATGGCAGGTGCATTGCAGAAGCCAAAGGGCATACGACGGTAGGCGAATGTACCGAACGGACAAGTGAAAGTTGTCTTCTCCTTATCTTCAGGAGCAATTTCAATTTGGTTATAGCCACTATATCCGTCCAAGAAGCAATAAAATTTATGACCCGCCACTCTTTCTAGCATTTGATCCATGAATGGCAATGGAAAGTGGTCTTTTCGGGTCACAGTATTTAATTTTCGATAATCAATACACATCCGCCATCCAGTGGGGACGCGTGTTGGTACTAACTCGCCGTCTTTGTTTGGGATAACTGTTATACCAGCCTTTTTGGGCACCACCTGGGTTGGACTAACCTAAGAGCTGTCAGAGATAGGATATATAATCCCAATGTCTAGAAGTTTTAGGACTTCCTTTTTCACGACTTCTTGCATATTGGGATACAGACGCCTCTGCATTTATCGCGAAGGTTTGGCATCTTCCTCCAGATATATCTTGTGGGTGCAAATAGATGGGTTTATGCCTTTTAAGTCGGCAATAGTCCACCCCAATGCTCCCTTGTGCTGTTTGAGCATTTGAATTAACTTATCCTCTTGTTCAGAGTTCAACGTGGATGAGATTATCATAGGATAAGTCTTTTTAGTCCCTAGAAAAGCGTATTTGAGCTCTTTTGGAAGCTCCTTTAATTCTAAATCGAGAAATTAAAAGTTTAAAGGCATAGTTAACTTTGTTTTTGGAGGCAACGGTTCATATGGTGTGACCCACATGCATTCAGCTCTATCTTCCTCTTTAGTTTCCATCATGAGGCAGCCATGATTTAGGGCAGTGTCCAATAGAGTTGAATCGTTAGGTTTGTAGACTGCGTCAAATTGTGACACTACTGCTTCCAATGGATCTGTATAGTCAACAAAATCAGCCTCTTCTTCGACGATCGTTTCGATGAAATTGAATTCTTCTTCGTCCTCGTATTCTTCAGGTCGGGGATTTGAAAATATCTTGACATTTAAGGTCATATTCCCGAATACGATGGTCATGATACCACTTCTTATTTTGATTGTGGCATCTATGGTGTTGAGGAATGGACATCCAAAAATCACCGGGATTTGTGAACATGGATTAGACACAGGTTCGGTATCCAATATCACAAAATCAACCAGGAAGACAAAGGTGTCTATCTGCACCAGAACGTCTTCCAGTATTTGTTGGGAATATGCCCTCAAACCAGTTAGTTGGACAATGGAATATCATAATGCATTTATGCATGTTAGTTCATGAGATGAATATTAGACTGGAATCCTTAAACAACATTATATGTGGTTCATTTGTGTATGTGATTACACATGTGAGATATGAACCACAAATCCTTGTTATTCAAAATAAGTCACAGTGGATGATAAGTCTGGATAACTTATCCGGTATACACTGTAGCATGATTAACGTCTACGGGGTAGAATGATGAATCTCATTCATAAGAGTCTTTAACTCTTGGTTAATATGCTAGTGCACTCGGTGCATTTGACGGACTTGAGTTAAACGTATTGACACCTAAACACTGTCACCGTCAATAGGAACTCAAAACTTGTATAGGGATACATGTCCTCAATCCTGAGACAGTTATAGACGCAAGTTGTATGCTTGGTTGCTTTGACTTACCAATCAGTGAGGTCTTGCAAGATCAACACTTGGCTATCTTGGGTAATCAAGTATGCAACGTTGGGAACATGTATTGTCAAGATGGAATTCTACCCTCTTCAATAAAACAAAGAGTAAGTATTCCCTTGAGAATGTCACTAGGAGTGATTACTGAGAGCTGGCCAGCCTTGTTAACAAAGTGTCATTGTTGACATGTTTAGTAATCCAAGCATAGTGAATGATACTCGAGGAATATAAGATGTACTATCTATTGGGTCGACAGTATCTTAAAACATACATCCCAATGATAGATACGAATACTGCCTGGTAGAGGGACATCCGTATCATATTATACAAGTCTAGCAATCGCTTATGTATGTGTGATTATGTTCTTATGAACTGGAGTGCAATTATCATTTTATAGTGGCATTAATGATAATTGATTAATTATTAATTCCTTAGTCAAGAGTACTGACTAGATGGAATAATAATTAATCGGAGCCAGTAATTAAGAACCTAGGAGGTCCCACCCTTAGCTCCGCCAGAATGCTTGGAAAGGCAAATGAGAATGTTGTCAAGACTGGTTCGATCGATCGAAGTCACTTCGATCGATTGAAAGTTAGGTCAGTTCTGGGAATCTATAAATAGGGCAGCTACGTCCAGAAATTGGAGGTCGTCGTTTTTAACGTACCAGTTGCTGCAGAACCTGTTTAGAGTTCCCAAACCTTCCCTATTCTCACTATTAGAGTTCCCACCAACTCTAGCCTCTCTGGGAAGCATTTGAGGAGACATAAGGGTGAAGATTTCCTAGAGGTTGCTGCTGCACACACAAGGAGCAGGACAAAAATCAGAATTGGGTTCAAGACCTAAGGTATAGAATCTTCTCCATCTTGTTATGCGCATCTATAGAATTAACAAGTAGTAGATCCAGGCAACCAATAAAAGTTTTGAACTTTGTTTTTCCGTTGTGCGTTTAAAACTGTTTTAAACCTGTTTTCCCAACAATTGGTATCAGAGCCAGGCTTGTGTGGTTCTATAGATGTGTTTTGGAACACTAGTTTTGATTTGCAAGTTGATTTTAGAACTGTTTTCAAAACGGCATTGTCACAGATCTATTTCTGCAGTGTTATCGCAGCAGAATACAAATCTGTGATTGCATTGGATGCAAGGTGGGTTCGATCGATCGAAGATCATCTGTTCTCAAGCGATCGAACTAGTTTCGATCGATTGAACTTTGGTTATGTTCGATTGATCGAATGTTGCTTGATCGATCAAAACTGCTCGTTTGTCCAGGTGTTCAGTTTACAGATTTAAAGGTTTTAAAATATTTACTTTAAATTTTTATTTATTCTGTATGTTCTTCAAGACATTCTGTGAAACTGAACGTTCAATCGATCGAGCTTCGTTCGATCGATCGAAGTGTGACAGAGAACTGTGATGCAGTTTTAAGTTCTAATTCCAGTATGTAAAGAGTTTATATACTGTGTGAATCAATTAGGGGTTCCAATGATACATTTATTTGTTATATATGCGTGGTTGTGCATGCGACTAACCCTTTTGCAGCAAGTTTAGTCCGCTATCTCCCATGGCACCAAGACTTTTAAATTTTGTATTTGATTGTTTGAGATTGGTGAATGATGTATTTAATTGTTGGGGTGGATTTAAGGCTTATGTAAAGGGCGCTGCGATTTTAATCCTATGAAAAGGAAAGTCGCACCGGTTTCCCTAGCCTTTTATTTTTGTTATTTCTATTTTTAGATAAATTTTAAGCTTCGAGAGAAGCATAGGACCAATGTAATAGAATTAGAAAATCCATGAAGATGGAGGAGCAAGCCGTTGTCCATGAAGATGGAGTCGGAGGCAATCGAACCAAGAAGAAGGTTCTATGGAGATAGAGCCATGGGAGATAGAGGCATTGTTGAATGCTTTTATTTCATTTTAGTTTTTGTTTTATGTGCTTAGTTGTGATTAGCATTTTATATATTGTTACTACTTGCATGCACGTAAAACAAGTTTTCTAAAATTAAATTCAAAACCTTTTTCCAACACATTAGTAAACACTTGATGTTTATGGGCAATGTGAAGAAATAAATTTTTTTTTTCAAATTGAAAAATTCCTATTAGTTCATTGTAAGTATGAGAAATACTCTGTGTCACTCATTTATGAGTGATCATTCCATATGGAGGGTATTTCTTATTGATTACTAGATATGAACTTCTTATAAAAATTGTAAGTAATGTTTATTACACTGCCACGTGGTAATTGCATACATCACCAAAAGGGAAACGTGTCTACAACGTCATCTTTACTTATATGTCCATATAGACCACTTATCCAGGTCCAGCAACTCAACTACTTGGGGCATCTTAAGGAGCCTAGCCCATAATGAGGGGAGGCCCACGCTGTAACTCCAATACTTGGGGCATTCCAGAGGAGCAAGCCCATAATGACGGAAGGCCCTCTCTAGGGAGGGTGCAACTCCAATACCTACGATACCACCTCCACCACAGAGGGCCAAGCTCATAGTGGGAGGGACCCTCTATGAACCCCAAGAAGGCCCAATGCTAAGTGCAACTCCAATACTCATGGCCTCCACCTCAATGAGAGCCTCAGCCCCTAGGGGCCATAGCAGGAACCCATAATAAATACACAAACACACATATTCACACTTGGGCCAACCACCCTTGGTCCGGAGCAGTACTTAAGGGTGGCCTGGCCCATTGGGATCTCGAGAGCTCGTGGCTAGGTGGCTAGAGTCAAGGGCATCTCCCTAACTTATGCCTCACAGGCAAAGTTAGGGTTGGTTCCAAAGAGAGAGAGAGACACGTGACCTTCACGTGCCCTGCAACCAAGCCTCACAAACCAATTAGGGAGTCCCATGGCTATAAGACTAGCTGGGCCATTAACTTTTCCATTGCCTTATCACTTCAACCTTGCAGCACATTCTGCAGACCAATAGCATGATCTTGATACACTCCCTCGTTTAAGCCTCTGCAACCAATAACAAGCCACCCTTTCATTGACACACATACAGCACCTGCCACTCACCAATGCCAGCTTTGCTTTTCTACATGACCCGTCATTGCTTGACCATCGGCTGGTCAAATCCCATTGAATACCCTCAACTACCTTAAACATAAGCATTTAAGGCCTTCACCTACCTTAGACAGATGGACCTCTCCTAGAGTGCCAGCACACCACACCCACAGAGCCTCCAGTTGTACAATACACCCTCACAACTCTGGTATAAATACCAGCCTCATTCAATACATCCAAAACCAGAATCAACCTGAAGCTAGAGCAATTAATCAAGTTATCACACCCTCCTCACTATTAGCCACTCCTCCTCCTCCACCTTCACTCATACCTTACCTACTACTCCTCCTCCACCTTCACTCATACATTACCTACCACTCCTCCTCCACCTTCACTCCTTCCATACCTTCCACTCATATCCTCACCTTAGGACACCTACTGCTTCTCTCTCTCTTATTTGGAACTACCTTGGCTCTCACTCAAGCCACGTCCTCTCTGGGACCCATCTGACTGTTATACTACTTTTCTATTATTTTACTATATCTTACACTCACTAGCATGCCTACGTGTTATACCTCTCTTCACATCTCATCCACACTCAAAAGAACTCACACAAAAATCTAGTGGGAGAGGGACTTATTTTATAACTCCCACGGTCTTCCATAAACGGTTCATTATAAGGTGGGTAGTATATTCTGTGTCACCCAGCCATGGGTGATCATTCCATACAGAGGATAGACTATTCATTGGTTACTAGATATGAACTTCCTTTGGATAGAATCAATGAGACGCGTTAGAAGGTGACCACTACACTGAGGCACTACTTGAGGCGGTTGTCATTGGATTCTAGTTAATGGTAAACACTAGCTAAGCTATGGGTAAGGGATTCCACACGAAGCATTATCCAGAAACTTAGAGGCCAAAAGTTCAGGAGTCATGAATTGTTTTGTAAGAGTTGCATGACATTCATGATGGGTTTCCCAATCAGGCCATGAGGTTATGATCGCCACACGGAGACTTAATTTCATAGGCTTGACATCCTGAAGACAATTAATGAGTTGGTTAAGGGAATTCTAATGTCTCATATAAATTGTCATATTCATGATTTCCATATTGTAATTCTGTTACATTATTTGTATTTCAGATTCATAATGTCTATCCCACTTGCTATAACCATGATCCAGAATAAGCTAATTGAAAACAACTACGTTGAATGGAAAATGGAACTGGATGAATTGTTAAATGCTAATGGATGTAAATACGTTCTTATCATTCCCTGTCCACCTATTCCAAGCCATGACACCCCAACTAAACTTGCGGATCAATATTGGCAGTGGATAAGATTTGATGGTATAGCTCGCTCTAGCATCTTAGACTCTTGGTCTGATGTGTTGAAGCAGCAACATCAACCTTTGAACACTGCCCATGCTATAATATTGAACCTCGAGGAGATGTTTGGGGAGCTGAGTCGAACTGCAAGGCGTAGAGCCTTGGAGTTAGTCATGGACACCAGAATGTTGGAAGTAACTTCAATAAGAGAGCATGTTTTTAAAATGATTACTTATTTCAAAGTACTGGAAGTTCTGGGTTCCGACATTGATGGTGAGACTCAAGTTGACATAATCTTGCATTCGTTGCCTTCATCATTCACTCAATTTAAAAAGGGTTTTAAAATGAGTAAAACAGTTTTTTCACCAAGTGAATTGATGAGCTCTCTTGAGGCAACGATGGATATAGTCAAAGAGGAGTCAAATGTTCAAAACATTAGAATGGCTTCATCTTCTGGAACTAAGCCTAAGAGCATAAGTTCAGAGAAGGAGAAGCAAGACTCAAGGATAGGTAAGCCTAACCCAATTATTAGGAAGAAGGCAAGACTTGGAAAGGGAAAGGCTGGTGCCGTGGCAAAAGGAAAGTGTTTCCATTGTGGCGTGAGAGGGCATTGGAAAAGGAACTGTGTGGAATACTTGACTGCCAAAAGGCAAGGTACGATCCTTTCACTAGTTTTGAAGTAAGTTGAAAAACTGATACTTCAACTACGATGGGCACTGATTCTAAATTTTCTAATTAAATCTGTAAATGATGCAGGGGATTGGAAAATAAGAATGTGCAGTGATTAGAAGATCTTGATTGCCTTTTGGGATCTGATGCAAGAGTTGCTATTAGATTAGTAGTTTTATATTGTAATAAAACTTATGGAGTTATTAGATGGATTTCAATTTTGAATTAATGAATAATATTTATTCTTTTGATTTTGGTACTGAAATTCTTGATTAAAAGAAAGCGTTCTTTTATGTGATCTAAATAACTTGTCAAGCAAGTATCTCACCAATTTACTCTTGTTTTTCATATATTATCTAGTGTAGTATTTAAATGACTCATGGGTATTTTACCATCTAGAAGGATAGCACCTTCAACTAATTCTATAACTTTTGGTTTAGAGATTAGATCATATTTAATCTAAATAGGATAAATGGGGAGTAAAGGATTGGATCCTAAACTCTTTTGGTTGCTGAGACCATTGCCTATTTGTCAATCCTATTTAGAGACTAAATGTGATCAGATCATATTAATCTAAATAGGATAAATAAGAGGTAAAGGATTAGATCCTAGACTTTTTTGGTCGCTAAGACCACTGCCTATTTGTCAATCCTATTTAGAGGGTAATGTGATCAGGTGATTTTTCTTTTTGAAAGATCACACGACCAAAGACTTATAAGAATTAGGCATACTCACGTATGTGGGCCATGGGCCAATAAACATTAGAGTTGAAAAGTAATTTCGGCTACTTTGGATACTGATATACATTTACTTATTGCACCTTCATCCTCAATTTTGAAGAAATTCAAAAGTTTTGGAATGAAGAGTAATTGGTAAAAGAATATCGTTGCTTTTTGATTTGATCAAAATGGTGAGTATCTGTCTAATGCGTTTATTGTCTATAAGAGATAAGAATGAAATTCTTTCTCGACAGTCTACACCTAGTGCACCTCCACGGGATGGTGTAGCAGATAGAAGGAACTATCTTCTTTTAGATATGACTGGGTCATGGGATGAGTTATTTAGAGTTACTACTATTCCTTGTTTTTCTCGATGGAACTACAATGTATATACTGGATCTTATTCAAAAGCAAATCTTTTCGATAGACATCCCCAAAGTTGTGAAAAGAATGCGACTTTTTCTCATGGTAACTTTGGATAAGGACGTCTAGCACTTTGGTGTAAAGAAATGATGAGCCTTTTGAATCTAGATTAGAAGTATAATACTTTTGTAGTGTTTCCAGAGAATATGCATTCCTGTTGAGAATGAAGAAGAAGAGAGAGAGCCTTTTGAACAGGAAAATTTGGTCACGTAGATCTTCTATTTTGCCGGAATTCGTTAATTGTTCCGTACGAATTTACAATGGAAAAACTCCTGTTCGTTGTAAGATCACTGAAGAAAAGGTTGGTCATAAATTTGGAGAGTTTGCTTCTACACGGAAACGAAGACCTTCGATAAAAAATATTGGACCACGAAAAAAAAGGGTAAAAAGTAAAGTCTAAGCGCATATGGCACGAAAAGGAAATCCGATTTCGGTAAGACTTGATCTGAATCGTAGTTCAGATTCAAGTCGGTTAAGTGAGGGCGACCGCGAAAGTCACCGAATGGGTCAGTCTTTTCCTTGAGTTTGTCCCATATTTCAAATGAAAAAAGGCGTGGGAGGACGTTGCAGATGTCCGGGACGGACACGACTTCTTCTAACGCTAGAAGACCACTGGAAGACACCCGGGACCAGAGCATGTCGTGAAAGAAGCACACTGGGCGGGCAGGGGCGCACGAAAGGAGGTAGACCTTCGGTGTCAGCTTGGGGGAAGCCCACTAAAGCTGGATTTCGGGCAGGGGTGGGGAAAGGCAAAAATGAGTTCATGCCACGACGATCTATATGGAAGGGCAGTTTTGTTGATGCATTCCTGTTGAGAATGAAGAAGAAGAGAGAGAGCCTTTTGAACAAGAAAATTTGGTCACGTAGATCTTCTATTTCGCCGGAATTCGTTAATTACTCCGTACGAATTTACAATGGAAAAACTCCTGGAGACTCTCTTTGAGGGAAAGAAAGAATTTCTATGGAGAAAGAATCGTCTTTTGAAATCTCATTGTTGAAAGTGATCGATCTTCCCCCAGAAAAGAAACAAGTTCTATGACAGCAATGCCCGCTTTAGGTCTGTCTTCGTAAGCCACTAAACCACAGGATTCTTCGCCATCAAAGAACATGGATTGAGATTCTAGCCGTTAAGGAAGGCGCTTTCGCCCTATGTCGCCTGAACTGAACTCGTAAATCTGGTATGCGAGGGAAGGCTTTCAAGAGCGTTGGTTAGCAAACAGGTGTTTTAGGCGTCAATGAACAATCTGATCTTTCTTCATCAATAGGTTTTAAAGCCCTTCTTCTAGCCTCCGCTTATGCTCCTTCCGAGTTAGTTCAGCCATATCGATCGAGAAAGAACTCCTATATTGATCTTAGATTGCTCTACTTCTTCCTTCTCGCTTGACTTGGAAATAACAAAAAAATTGGCTGGAGACCAAATTTTGCAAAGGAAAGATAATATAACAGAGTAAAGTAATTTATATCTTAAAGCAATCTATAAATCATCTAGAACTAAAATCTACTACCTCTTCATCCGTTCCAACATCGGTACTTCATTCTAGTGGGAGAATTCTTAGCGTTGCTAAAATCTCCTTGTGCATTGAAGTTTTGTGATAAGGAAGCTCTGGTATGCGATTTGCATAGATCTACGGACTAAAGCAATCACCCAGAGATAAGGACATCTGTTTTGACATGCTTGGTCAAAATACTTTAGATTCATCTAAAGTATGGATGTAGCTTAAGTGGATGAAAGGATCCTTGCGCCATGGAAGTGTGGTGGTGATTATGGTTCCATATATTGATGACATCTTTATCATTGCGAGATGTTAAAGTAGTGTTATCAATGTTTGAGGTTAAGTTTCTACGGTATACTTGATATTTGTGATCTCGGTGAGGCGAGCTATAATCTTTAGATTTTTGCTCATTCAAGATTAGAAAGTTAAGATAATGAGATTATCTCAAACTTCTATATCAGAAAGTTGCAGGCTAGATTCAATGTAGAACATTTTCGATAAAGGTTTTTTCACCTTTGAACATAACTTATTGGTCTTTCAAGACTTGTATCTTAGGATGCAAGATGAAAGAGGTCGCATGAAAGGTATATCATAAAGCCTTCGCTATTGATAAACCTTATATGTGATGTTAAGTATGGGATATCTGTTATACCGTTTAGGTTGTTCACAGATATCAGTCCAAATGAATGTTCAGTTTTCTGAACTATCATAAAGTATATATTCTCTAGGGCTTGAAAAAGAACTAGCAGATATATGCAGGGTGATGGTGTTTTGGACAATGTTCAAATTAGCTTTACTAGATACATGTCTGGTGACGTCTTTTGTCTAGGGATATAGTATAACATGAAGATATTCTACTATGGATTGTTTCAGTCGATGATCATCAGTCCCTTTACAAAACCTTACGGGTTAAGGATTTTGACAAGTCACATAGATAATGCTATTGTTGTTTTAACACTATATGGTTATGAGTGCAAGTGGGAGTTTCTTGGGAATATGCCGTCAAACCAGTTAGTTGGACAATGGAATATCATAATGCATTTATGCATGTTAGTTTATGAGATGAATATTAGACTGGAATCCTTAAACAACATTGTATGTGGTTCATTTTTGTATGTGATTACACATGTGAGATATGAACCACAAATCCTTGTTGTTTCAAATAAGTCACAGTGGATGATAAGTCTGGATAACTTATCAGGTATACACTATAACATGATTAACGCCTACGGGGTAGAATGATGAATCTCATTCATAAGAGTCTTTGACTCTTGGTTAATATGCTAGTGCACTCGGTGCATTGACGGACCTGAGTTAAACCTATTGACACCTAAACGTTGTCACCGTCAATAGGAACTCAAAACTTGTATAGGGATACATGTCCTCAATCCTGAGACAGTTATGGACGCAAGTTGTATGCTTGGTTGCTATGACTTACCAATCAGTGAGGTCTTGCAAGATCAACACTTGGGTATCTTGGGTAATCAAGTATGCAACGTTGGTAACATATATTGTCAAGATGGAATTCTACCCTCTTCAATAAAACAAACAGTCAGTATTCCCTCGAGAATGTCACTAGGAGTGATTACTGAGAGCTGGCCAGCCTTGTCAACAAAGTGTCATTGTTGACATGTTTAGTAATCCAAGCGTAGTGAATGATACTCGAGGAATATAAGATGTACTATCTATTGGGTCGACAGTATCTTAAAACATACATCCCAATGATAGATACGAATACTGCCTGGTATAGGGACATCCGTATCATATTATACAACTCTAGCAATCGCTTATGGATGTGTGATTATGTTCTTATGAACTGGAGTGCAATTATCATTTTATAGTGGCATTAATAATAATTGATTAATTATTGATTCTTTAGTCAAGAGTACTGACTAGATGGAATAATAATTAATCGAAGCCAGTAATTAAGAACCTAGGAGGTCCCACCCTTAGTTCCGCCAGAATGCTTGGAAAGGCAAATGAGAATGCTGTCAAGACTGGTTCGATCGTTCGAAGTTGTTTCGATAGATTGAAGTCTAGACAGGTTTGATCGATCGAACGTAGTTCGATCGATCAAAGTCACTTCGATCGATTAAAAGTTAGGTCGGTTTTGGGAATCTATAAATAGGGCAGTTACGTCCAGAAATTGGAGATCGTTGTTTTTAACGTACCAGTTGCTGCAGAACCTGTTTAGAGTTCCCAAACCTTCCCTATTCTCACTATTAGAGTCCCACCAACTCTAGCCTCTCTGGGAAGCATTCGAGGAGACATAAGGGTGAAGATTTCCTAGAGGTTGCTGCTGTACACACAAGGAGAAGGACAAAAATCAGAATTGGGTTCAAGACCTAAGGTATAGAATCTTCTCCATCTTGTTATGCGCATCTATAGAATTAACAAGTAGTAGATCCAGGCAACCAATAAAAGTTTTGAACTTTGTTTTTCCGCTGCGCGTTTAAAACTGTTTTAAACTTGTTTTCCCAACAGTATTCCTCTAGGATATTTGACTGACCTATCTGCCAGTTGCAACGCAACTCAGGTGGGTTTGAGTTCACCCAACCCTAGTTGTTTATAGACTGAGTATGGCAACAGATTTACACTTGCTCCTAGATCAAGGAGTGCATTGTCTATCCTTTGATTCCCAATCTGACACGAGATAGTTGGGGTGCCAGGGTCTTTAAGCTTTGGTGGCAATTTATTTTGAATGATTGCACTTGCTTGGCAGGCTACATAAGCGTGTTTCTTTATACTTTGCCTCCTCTTGACCGTGCATAAGTCTTTGAGATACTTAACATAGGCCGGCACTTATTTGATTGCATCAAGGAGTGGAAGATTGATTTTGACTTGTTTGAGCAGTTCCAAGAACTCCTGATTCTTTGCATCTTTTTGGGGTTTCTTAAGCCTTTGAGGGTAAGGCGTAGGAAAAAGGGCATTTAGGTAATTAGTCACTGGCAAGCTCCTTTCCGGGCCTTCTCTCAATTTCTTCTACTCGTTAAGGAGCTTCATCTTTTTCAACCAATGGTTCGTTATTATTGAATTGCTCCTCTTCCTGAGTAGATGGTTTGTTCTTAGTCACCACTTCCTCCTCTTCATACTCCTCGGGAGTAGAATGAGGCATGTTTAGCCCTATGACCTTGCCGCTTCTCAGAGTTGTCACGGCTTTGGCGTGTTCATGGTTATTGGGACCATTGTTGAATCCTTTAGGGTTTGGAAGTGGTTGAGCAGGAAATGTTCCACCCAATCCCTTTTATCGTGCATCCATCCTCTCTAACGTTGCGGACATCTTGCTCATCATTTGAATTAATTGTTGCGTTAGATTCACGTTAGAAAGAGGATCTTCCTCCTGCGACTTTTTGTGTGGGAGAACGTATACGTTTGGCTGTTGATTATTAGAGGGTTGAGCTTGATTGTAGTTGTTTGGTCTATTTTGATTGAATGGCTGGGGTTGCCTATTGAATTGCCCTTGTTATTGTTATTATAGGGCTGTTATTGGTATTGATTTTGGGTCCTAGCATTGTTTTTCCAATCAAACCCGGGATGATTCCATCTATTGTTATTATGTTGTGAATTATAATTGTTGTAGGAATTCCCCGCCCCCCTATACCCTTGCATGGCATTCATTTCCATGGGGGTTGTTCTTGAAAATACGGCACATTAGGACAATATTGATTAGTGTGTCCCAGCATGTTGCATGTGCCACATGGTTCTTCAGGCAAAACCTGCCTAGAACTCTCTCCTTTCATTCCCAAGTCTTCACTAGTTCTTCATATTTATTCATCAGAGGATCCTCACTTTTTAGTTGGTATAAACTTTTCTCCTCCACACAGGATATCTGTGAGCGTGGGACATCTTCTGAGTTCGACCACTCATGGGCATGTTCAGCTAACCACTCAAAATGAGCTTCAGCTTCTTCAGTGTTCTTACAAAGAAATGGCCCTGAACTCATGGTCTCGACCAACTTTTTAGTTTCACCATTTAACCCTTCATAAAAGTAGCTTATGGTTCGCCATTTCTCATACCCACGATGTGGGCATGATAGAAGGAAATCCTTGAAACGCTCCCAAGTTTGGGTGAAGGTTTCATTGCTCCTTTGTTTGTAAGAGTTTATTTGTCTTTTAAGCTCGGTGGTCATGCGAGGTGGAAAGAATTTCTTTAGGAAAGCAGTGTTCATCGCATGCCAGGTGTAGATTGAATTTGGCTTTAAGATGAGCAACCAAGCTTTTGGTTTATCCTTCAGGGTGAAAGGAAATAGCATTAGACGTGTCACGTCTACAGGATAATTTTGTGAGAAAGTTTTACAAACATCCTCAAAGTCCTTGACATGTAGATACGCCTTCTCGCTCTCCATTCCATGGAAGGTAGGAAGGAGTTGAATCATTCCATTGCAAAATTGAAATTCGCCTGGATGGGGTGGAATGAGAATACAAGAAGGTGTAGGCGCGTTTTCAGGTGTCATCAGATCGCACAAAGGACGAAGTGAATCGTCGATTGGTACAACCACATTATCACCGTTTTCACTTTGATTATCGGCCATTGAATCAATAGGTGTAGCTATGGGATTAATAGAACTAGATGAATCGGATGAATAGAATGGGTTTCCGTAACTTCCTTCGATGGAATTATCGGACATAAAGGGAAAGACCCTAAGTAGTTTTTAATCTAAAGGATGAAAGTAAAAGAAAAACAGAAAGAGATAAGGATAGATTGAGGTAATCTAAGCGTTAGCTTGTCGCCTTCCCCGGCAACGGCGCCAAAAACTTGACATGAGAATTTTTCTGTGTGCGCTTGTATGCTATACCCAAGTGTAGGTAATCGTGCAAGTAGTAATCGGGTTAAGTCCAGGTCGATCCCACAGGGAAGGTGTTAAACTAAAAACCTAGATTAATCTCTAAAAGGGAAAATAATAAATAAAAATACTTTAAAAGGATGTAGAACACAAAGTTCCACGGTTTATCAACTACTAAAGACAAAGCAAATAAACTAGATTAATCTAACAATTTAAAACGATATTTTAAAATGTGTTTCTTTCTTAATAAAAGGGAATGTTGGGATTACACGAATTCACCGTGTTCTTGCCATCTACCATGCAGTTAGGTTGAAGCTCAATGGAGCACATTCTCTACAGTATTCCGTATTTATCTAAAGGTAAAGAATCCATAGTCCTTTCATGACCGGGACTATGTCATCACAATTAAGTTTGAAAAACATGAAAGCGGTTTAAAACAATAGTTAAGACTCACACCTACAATGGTGTTAGCATTGAGGGTGGTTTGCAAAATGTATTGAAGAAAAATGCCTCAAGGCTTTAAGTTTACACACTGTTTTGACAAACTGAGCATTTGGGGATAGTTTGATAACAAATCAGTAAAGAAGAAAGTCTAGGAATACTACATAGGATGCTCTCAAGAATCAGAGTGTTCGATCGATCGACGCACTTTCGATCGATCGAACATCTTCATCCCTCGATCGATCGAACTGACTTCGATCGATTGACAATGTCTCTGTTCCGATCGATCAAACTAACTTCGATCGATCGAACACAGGAATTATTCTGCTGCATGGCATAGGCTTGAGATCACAGTTTCATCATGATCTCCCAACCTGGGGACTACTCAGACATAGTCTGGAGTATCACAGTGTCGTTTTTAATGTAAAGATTCATTAAGGATGAGTTTGTTTGCGTTTTAATCATGAAAATTATAAAAACTAATGGTGTAAATTTATCTAGCATGCAAAACTACGTGATAACTGATTATACTACTCTAAACTATGTGCAGAATGCAAATAAACAATAAAGGAGTAACCTAGAAAGAAAAAACTTGTATTAACTATGAGAATAGCAATCCAAACGCAATATCCCAACTCCAAGACCTACAAAACATGGAAAACCTCTATCTCTCTATCTAAAACTGATGAAAAGCAAAGTGGGCGTCCTTTTTTCATGAATAGAACTGATATATATAGAAAAACCTAAAGCTAGGGTTTCAACCCATGTCCCCGCAGCGTGCGCGTATGTTCTGATAAAAGCCATGTTCGATCGATCGAACATCTCTCGATCGATTGAACTTCTGGGATCTTCGAGCGCTTGAACTCAATTCGATCGATCGAAACCTCGATCGCTCGAAACCTCTTCGATCGCTCGAACTCTGTGTTTCAGCTTTGAAATGTCTTCTTTGAAACCCAGCACTTCCTTTTACCGTTATCTTCCAATTCTCCACACAGCAACCATAGTCTGCACAAATTACAGCTACAACACACAACTTATCACAGATTAATCATAATGTGTGAAAACTGGTATTGTAATTCAAACTGTAGATAAACGAGGGAATTGTAAACTAAATTAGTATATTTTCTTCTTTTAGCGCGGTAGTATTTTTCAAATACCCCCGCTTGTCAAAAAACATCCTTGAATTCACTTAATAGTTTGATTAATTCTTTGCTTTCTTCTTTGTTAAGTGTAGAGACAATAAAAATATTTTGAGGATTATCTTCATTTCCTAGATTGATCGTTAGAGTGTTCTGAGTGATTTTACATGCAGATTTTTTTCTTTTTCGATTAACTTTTGCAATTCATCTGGTATTTCATGATCATCGCATTCATCACATTCATTAAGCGCATTCGAGTAGGCATAATTGGTCATGTTTTCATTGATTTTCTTTGGAGCAATTACAACAGACATAGAAATTGAAAGACGCCTCATTTGGGCCATTACAGACTCTAGGTGTGGGGGATACCTATCACTAGACTCAAAAACCCACTCTTTCTTGCTTTCTCCTCCCATATCAGTGATGAAGCACTCTTCTAGTTCCCCTGTCTCGGTAATCTCTCCCATTTCCGGCTTCTCAGTTTTTTCCATGCCATTCTCCCTACCTTGCATCTCTTCTATCGATCCCTTAGTGTGTTCTTTTCCGGCCTTGTTTTCTATGACCCCTTCTTGGCATGTTCCCTTGGCTTCTATGCTTCCTCGCCTAAGAGGTTTTTCATGACTGAGTCATCCAGCGCACCAACCCAATCTTTTACAGTAGCTGACTTCACGGGTGCCTATAGGTATGGGTCCTGATACTCAGAGAATTTGTGGGGGAAGAAGATCTCAAACCCGGTCTTAATACACTTGTCCTTCTGATCTACCCATGATTCTGGGAAGCCATAAAAGGGGAAATCCTCTCCCTCTTTCACAAAGTATCCATTAAGCATTTCAGGTATGGATCCAATTCTGCATCAATTGCCTTCTTCTTATCTCTCAGCTCCTTCTTTGATGGTTGATATCCCAGACCATGAGTGTGAGTCTGAGTGGCGATCTTTGGAAATTCTGGAAGACCTTGATGATTCTTACCTAATCCCATGCCTGGGAAGAAACCCATCTTTTTCATGATCCCAGCGACCAACAGATTCGCGTACTGATCGAAATTTAATGGCAGGAACTCTCTCGACTTTTCTTCCTCTAACATGTTAATGAATTCGAACCCTCCCAGACCTGTTTCTTCTTCTTGGAATTGTACCTCCAAAATCGGCGCGCTCGATGAATCTTCAGACGGACAAACCCAAATATCCCCAAGAATATCACAGACCCTGCTCTTCCAGACACACTTGACTTTCTAATGAGCTGTAAATGGTATGGCGCCCAAACTGTCTAGCCACGGCCTTCCTAGCAGTAAATTGAAGGAAGCAGGTATGTTGATAACCTGATATTTGGCTTCCTTTTCCACAGGCCCGACAGCTAGATGAAGGAGAATCATTCCCATGACTGTTCTCTGAGTGTTGTTGTACGCCCTTACCTTCTGCTCAGATGGTATGAATGTTGTTTCATCCAAACCCCTGCGCTTAGCTGTTCAAAATGGACATATGTTTAAAGCGGATCCATTGTCAACAAGACATGTAGGTACAGTGTTCCCTAGGCATTCAATAGTGACATATAGCGGTTTATTGTGAACAGGCCCTCTCGGAGGTAGCTCCTCTGATGAGAATGTAATAGCCAGAGTCAAAATTCTACTGATCATTCCCACTAGGTCTTCTGGTGTCGCGTCGATGGAAACGTCAGATTGGTTCAAAGCATCCAAGACTGCCTGCCTGTGATGTTTTGAAGCGATCAGTAAGCCCCAAATAGTGATGTTAGCCTGAGTTTTCTATAATTGTTTCAGGACCCTGTCTTCCTCTACTTCTTCATCTATTTTTCCTTTTCCCTTGTCTAGATCCCTCCCTGGGTGATCTTCCTCCAGTTCATGCAGCTTGAAGTGTCTGCCTGACTAGGTCTGATGACTGACTTCTTCACTCATCCACAAATTGTCGGCCTCCGAAAACCTTCCCAAACTCTCATTTTTTGTTCCCACCTCTTCATCACTCTTCTACCACAAATCATCCTCTATTTGATCTATATTGCCCGTTTCATGAACCCACCAATCCATCTGTTCTGCTTTTTCCTCTTCACGTCCCTTTAGATTGTCGGATTCTCCATCAGCTGATAAGGCCTTCTTGGTGTCCTAGCCTTAGTGATTTTCCTAGACGGATCGAAGATGGTTTCTTCTATTCCCAAGAAATAGAGGCCTTACGGTGGTGGTACAGCATGGTGGTTTGGTAGTGGATTTCTTGTGACATTCGAAGCTTTGGTGGGCAGTTCTGATATCACCTTGTTATCAATAAGATCTTGGATTTCATGCCTTAACCTCATGCACCGATCCATCGAGTGGCTCTTCTGTCGGTGGAATTTGCAAAAGAGATCCCCTAGAAAACTTGGCGGAAGTGGATTCGGTAGAGGTTGAGGTTCCAACTGACGGAGGTGCCCTTTCGCTAACAACCTATCGAGAGCGGTTGACAATGATACTCCCAGATCTAAGAATTTTCTCGATGCTTTATCTCCCCCTCTCTTTGGTGTTATGTCAAATTTCCTCTCTGGCCCGTTCAGTGCGTTGACATCAGTGGGGCCAGAGTGCCCTCCCGACTGTCCTCCATTGGATCCGTAGTTCGGCCTTCTGTACCGATTTGGCTGTTCATATTTCTTTATCACTCCCTCTTGGTTTGCATCTTCGATTTGAGTCCCTACATCAAATACTTCGACAAAAGTGTTGATCGATTGGAATCTCATTTTCTCTTGGTAGATAGGTTGAAGGTTCTTCATCAACATTCTGATCTGGTCTTTCTTGGACGGCCTCTGTACCATCTTAGCTGCTTTTCCTCTCCACCTACTCAAATACTCGGCGAATGATTCTTTGTTTCCCTACCTAGTGATCTCCAAATCTCGGACTGTGACATCCAGGTCCTGATTGTATTCATACTATACCACGAATGCTTTGATCACTTCTTCCCAGACCCGGGTTTTGCTTGGCTCTAATGTAAGGTACCACGAGAGTGCGGCTCCGGTTAATATCTGCTGGAACAAGATAGCCATCATGGTCTCGCTCAAACTGCTTGGCTGAAAGGCGCCTATGCACATACGGATATGACTCCGAGGGTTTTTGGTTCCATCAAACTTGTCAAAGACTAGCATTTTGAATCCGGCAGGTAGTACCTCACAAAACCCATCATATAAACCTTCTAGTTCCAGCAAATAAGTGTCAACTCCCTGGGCCTTGCGCATTACCCTTTCCAGCTTATCTATCTTCTCGATTAGTATCCTCTCTTTCTCAGCTTTCTCCCTTTCCCTATTGGCTGCGGCGCATTAGTCCACTCTGCCTCCTGGTCATCAAACCAATCTCCTTCCCCCCTAGAGGTGGGTCCATAACCGGTGGAATTACAGGCGGTGGTCGGCGATTCAGTGCTTCTATCATTCCCAGCATACGGTTCATATTTTTGGCTTGCCGCCTCATTTGCTCTGCTTGTTGTACTACCAGCGTCCTCAATCCTGCTACTTCCTCATTGTTCCTTCTTCTTCCATTTCGGTGTCTTCTCTTCTTACTAACCTTGCGGTGGGATCCCTAAACCAGGCTTGATTTGAATTTGATGCTATTTTTCCCCCTACAAAAAGGTTTAAATTTTCCCTTTAAAAAAACTCTTATTCGCTTCCTTCTGTCACACATATATATTTTGTTTTTAAAAGACCCTTGGTAAAAACTCTTTTTTTTATGTCACACGGATGCAATGCATGTGTGCGTGTGTGCCTATTCTATATGCCAGATAAAAGGAAAATTCTAATCCTATCACGTAAACACATAAGCACATAAAATCCTCACTTATGTTAAGTGCTATAACTTCTCCTTTCATTATGACCCTCACTATCCTTTTAGGGATTTTGAAATTCTTTTGAAAAGCATTTTCTTTAGAATGGTGAGAAAAGACACTTCTTATTAATTTTTGAATTTTGAAAATGAGGGTGTAAAACATTTTTCATTGATCATGTTGAAATTTTGTATTGGAATTCATTTGAAAAGCATTTTTTCTAAAATAGTTCCAAAGATTTTCGAACTTTTTCCTTTTGATGATGATCAAGTGAAAATATGCCTTAACAAAGGTTAGCTTGGGATTTTAATCGAAAGGTGAACTCAAAAGATTTTTCGAAAGGGTCATCGAAGACCTTGGGGAAAAGATAGTAAAATCTGTTTTGCTTTCAAAGATGGACTAAAAACTCTTTGGGTAGGAGGATCACATGATCGGATTATCACCGTACTTTCCATGAATTCGGATACATACAAGGTCAATGATGCTCAGCTAAATATGATATAAGAGATGTAATCTTATAATCAACATCCAACATATTCCCAAATGTCATGGGACATGAAGGGGTATTGCTCGAAAGCGATTAAGAGTTTACATGTCTCATATTAAGTGAGCATCGTCATCATCACAAGTAACCCCTTTCCGGGCATACAAAACTCCCTAGCACATAACCCTAATCAAGAATTGATTTCCTATGATTGGTTATATAGAAGCTATTATGCAAAGGTTAGGTTTTGGTCAAAATAAGGGACCCTTGACACACACCCGATAGGATGTTTCATATACCAACACATGGTACGGGATCAAGGGTGATCACACAGTCCCATGATAACTTGATCGACCGAGTTGCCCCGAGCCTCCAAGGTCATAGTTTTGTGCAATCGACTGGCTAGACATGCAAGTAAAATGTAGCAGCCACTCAAAGATTAATTAATTCGATTAAAAAGGACGCTTTCAAGTCTAATCCTGGAATGAACCCAAAATCAAAAATTCTGGTCTGCGAAACTAGAGATTATGGGTTTGATCCCTAGCAGAGTCGCCAGATTGTGGACATCGCAATTTTATCTTACCCACAGCTTTTTTAAAGATCTCTTTTTTAAAACACAAAACAATGAGTCACCACTTAATTTAAAAGGAAAATTAAGAAACCATTGTAAAGAAAACTGATCTTTTAAGAAATCAGAGATTTTCTAGGTCCGGGGATTATGGAATGAGAGGGGAAGGAGTCCGTCGGACTAAAACACCCCCTCTTATCCTATCTCACGATAGGCCTCTACTTAACATCCTTTTAATCGAATTAATAATCAAAGTGTGTCCTCAACTAATACATATGTATAAATATACATTACAGAAGCATGTCTAAAGGGTGTAAAATTGCAAGTGATTAAATATCATTCAAAAATCACATAATTCAAGTAGCAAGCAATATGATATGCAAATAAGGAACTATAGAAAACTTACCCGGGATCCATGCCGCGAATATTAAACGTGCAATGCATACGAATAGAAAGATCCTAAGAAAAGGTCTCTAATCACATATATTCACCTAAGGCAAGATCGTAATTCTAGTGTGTCGCGCATGAAGTCATAAAATCAATAAAATCATGGAATCAAATAAACTAGAGAAAGGGTTGAGAAATTATATCTCAAAGGCGCTACAAAACAAAGGTTAGTCTACATACTTTAGAAAGAATGCATAGTATTAAATGATTGTTCCTAAACGTCTAGCTTAATTCTATCATGTAGAAGAAATAACGCAATTATGAATTCTAATACCAATCTACATAGATGAATGTGTATGATTACATAGATGTGCCAAGAATGAGCTATTGGATTATTCCTTGATTTGTATCGTTTAACCTCTATATTTGAGCTTAACTAATCATTATTAATACATGGTTTAAGCCTTAGGTCATGGAAAGATCATTTGGACCATTATTTGCAAGATATATTAAAATTATGATAGAATTCTAAATATTGCTGAGAGCATATCAGAACTTCATAGAAATAAAAAGCATGTTTCCCGTTGTTTGATCTTGATGATTTTCAGACACAAGATGCCTCTGTGAGTCTAGGTTCTAACCCAAAAAGAAAATCAAGGTTTCAACGGTTAGATCTCTAGGAAATAGACAAACACTAGATATCACTAAGGGACTTAAAACTCTCTGTCCAGAGTTTTTGGGCCAAGAATGCTTGATTAAGGCTTTGATTCACTGATTTTAAAAATGTGTTACTGTTCTGAAACTCTGGACAGATTGTGGTTGTCTCACAAAACTCATGACCAAACCACTTTATACATAAAATCTCCTTAAAACAAAAATCACAGCGATAGAACTTTGAGTTATAAGCATTTTCCCATTGGTTTCATTCATTTCCAACGGTTCAATGTTTAACTAAAAATCTATGATAAAAAATAGATTGTGAACTCACTTCATCATTTATCAAATACAACTTTGTTAACTAATTTGAGCCATGAAATTTGGCTTGAACCACACTACCCGTCCTACCATTAGATGGTCATGGGAGACTAACTACATTCACATCTTGGAAGTCTCAAAGTAATATGGGAAAATTTCATGAGACCTAGACACATCAAACCTAAACCATGAAGATAGGTTTAAATTTTTTAATCAAATGTACTAATATCAACTTTAATCCCCCTTGTGAACCATAAGGTTACAAGAGAATTGAAGGATTTCAAGTCTAAGGATTCAAGTAAGACATTGAGGGTCTTATGAAACTCAAAGATTAAAAGGAAGAGAAGAAAAAAAAAAAAAAAAGTTTAAAGACTCCAAGTATATTTGTGATTAGAACATAATCGAGACCATTCAACTTAAAGTTTTACATCCAAAATATCCTCAACTTTGTGATTTTTGAGAAACTTCCAAAGACTAATCAAGCTTTCCAACTTTCAACTCTCCTAAAACTACCTTCTAATTATGTTTAGAGAAGAAATTTTGAAAATTTAGAATTTGGAGAACTAATACAACCTCTAGATTCAAAGAAAAATTCTTAACCCCATGCAAGAGGATATTCATCCTCTATTTATAGACAAATTTGAAGGGGTATTTAAGTCATTTCAGAGCAGAAAACCTTAATTCGGACTGTTCTTTGGTAGTACAAAGTGTGCTATATTACAGCTGCCTGTTACAAAAATGTAGCACTCGATGGAGGTGGAAGTGGCACTTGCTGAATGCCAGAAAGGCACTCAGTGAATACCGACGCGGCCCTCAATTAGCATCCAAATAATCATCTTATCCTATGTATGGTTCGACAATTAATACTATGATAGTATATTACATCACATAAGAAAATTTGAAATGGAAGATCTAAAGATAAGATATCATTCATAAGAGCTAAGCCAAGTATCACACAATGCAAAGTGAAAGATCACACAAAACAAACCTAGGTAAAATTTTCTAATCACAATTCAAGTAATAAAGTTTTCCTAATCTAAGGGGACATGAACTATTCTTGAAACAAATAAATCAAAGAAAACAAGGATGCTTAGCAAGCTAGAATAATGCATGTTAATCTTTGAGAAGAGAAGATCTCCCAATCCCAGGGACGGATGAGAAAGGATGATTAGATCGAGGGGAAGCATGAACGTGTAATCATGATCATTCCTTATAATCTTCTTAGATTAGGAGTTATAAAAAACCCCAAATCTTTGCATGGATGCAATGTATCTATCTAGAATGTGCCAAGGTTGTAGTGTGTTTTATGTTCATGGATTCCTAGAATGACTTAGAAGTCTAAAATGTGTATGAATGAATGAATGAAATCATTATGGGACATGTATAAATTTAGTATGAACTACTTCTTAAGACATGAGCTAATTTGGAGCACATGTAAGCATCAAATCAAAGGATGGAAGTGAAAATATGCTTGTTGTGAATAGTTGACAGAATAGTAACACGATCTTTCGGAAAGTGAAAAGAGGGGTTAGGAATGTTTTCAATGCATGATTTTTTATGGAGTTCTTCCTTATTGTGTCTAGAACACAACCCAAAAGGTCAATCGTTAATAACTACCACATACTGAGAGAAATCATATAAACAATAGAGGTTATTCAGAAACAGAGTCCGTACTGTCGACTAAAATTGTAGAACATCTTAGAAAATGGAAACAAAAGATCTAGAGGCCCATATTATACAGAAGGTTTTCTAAGACATTGAAGTTCAGGGAAAAAATAATTTGGGACCACTTGGTTTGGAAAAGTTTTCTGTAAAACAAGTTGAAAGTCAACATAGCTGCTGTGACAGCAGAGGCAGAATGTTTGGAAGGAATGTTTGAACAAAAATAGACCCCTTTCAAGTGCTTCCAAGTCAAGCCAAAAATTATGGATGTTCTATAATAAGTTAGAAAGACTTTCCAAGTGGTCTTGCATTCATATATTGAGCATTGAACTCAAAATAATTCTTTGAAGTTAAATGACTCACTGTTTTGAAGGTTTTGAGAAAACAAGGTTTATTTCTTGAAATAAAAAATGAGGGGATTAAGAGGGGGTTTTGAAATGGGGGTTTTGAAAACTTAATGAAGATTATAACCACTTAAAATGTCAACATCAAACTCATCATCAAGAACCTCCAAGATTGTTGGAAAGTATTATTTATATTTTAAAGACAACTTCATGAATACATAGGAATGTATTGAAGTTGAAATCATCATCTATCAAACATGTTTTTGAGGTCAAGATCTACTATCCATAAGGATTCACTCACCTCAAACTTCATGTCATCATCTAGATGATGATAGACTTGTAAGTAAATAAAGAAAAACCAAAAAAGAAATGAGGTGAGAGAAGATGAACAAATATAAACAAACAAATAGATAGCAATCAATAGATGATATTCATGATGTATTGGACTTGTAGTTTGGTGTTTCACTCATATGTGGTGACATTGGACATGGAAGTAGCTTCCTCTCTCTTAAATGCTCACTAAAATGGTGGTTAGGTGTATTGAATATGAAGTAAAAGGAAGTAATGAAGTAAAAACAAAGTTTATAACTCACTTTCTTGTTTGAAAAATCAAAGAAGGAAGCTTCTTTTCTTTCTATTCTAACCTTATCTCTACAACTTTCTCTCTAAAACTTTTCAAAGCTTGCATTTGACACCCCCCAAAATGAGAAGTCAATGGGGGTTTATATAGGCCAATTTGGGATGGTTTTGGGTTTTTAGAAGTACTCCCATTGGTCCCAAACATTTGTGAACATAGAACTACATCGTTTTGATTTCTAATTAATCAAAATGAACCCACAAAAGAAATTACAAAAAAAATACCATTCTAGAGGAGAGTGACGCAGCGGCACTGGGCCTGTGACATGGCAGCAGTGGGCCAGTGCCGCGACGGCACTGCTCCTCATTCGTCCAGATAATCCTTTTTAGGCCCCCAAAGGTTTCGGTATTCGCGAAAAGGCCTTATTTTGTCCAAAATTCACAGAAAATGCATACAAGCTCCAAATTGGGGTAATGATATACCGTTGGAAAGGTAATGGAGTATAATTTACATTAAAAAATAGTTCAGAAATAGGTCACCTTAAAAAATTTTGCGATATTCGCGATAAAAGCCAATTTGATCACCTTTTTCGCCTTGGAAAATTCATAATAAATTTGTTTGAAATCCAAAAAATATGTGCGATATATCATCGGAAAGCTATTGACCTCTAGTATCCATGAAAAATGTTTGAAAAATGATACGGCAATCCGGTTTCAAAGTCAACTTTTAATCAAACTGGTCAAACATGGGATTCCCGGAAAGTTCTAGAAACCTCTGGGAGCTTCTAAGAGTTGACGTTCTCGTTCGATTTTCTTTTAAAACTCATTTTAATACTTTTCACATGATCTAGAATGATCCTGAAACTTTTTGACGAATTTGGACGATTTCGGTCAAACTTGGTCAAATCGATCAACGGGGACTTTCTGGGAACTTTCGGGACTTCCGGGGGTCTCTGGGAGCCGACGATTTCATCCGGTCTTGCTTTAGAACTCATTTTATTGTTTTTCTTATGACGTAGCACGTTTCCAGAACATTTGGTCCGAATCCGGGAGCGTTCGGGCTTTCGGGGGTATTTTGGTCATTCTGAGCATTCTGACAGATAGAACTAACTTCCAGGAGTCCTTTTTGAGTCATTTACGATCATTGTAAACCACCAATCTATAGGCCTCTTACATCTGATAGCCAACAAAATGGGGTGTCTACAGTTTGCTCCTCTTTGCCATGAACTTGCGAGGCAACACATGTCGCAAGCGAGTGCCAAAGCTTTAAAGAGACAAGTCTTTTTGGAGGCTATAGATTTAGGATAAAAAAACGTTGCAAAAGATGTAATGATGTTGAGGCTAGTGATGGTTGCACTCTGCGTGAGCTGCCTACGTATCCTAAGGGGAATCAGACTAGGACGTAGTTCGGGGCAAAAAGAAATAAATCACAAATGCACATACACAACAATCAGGCAGATGCTATGCTATAAGAGTGATGCAATGCATGGATGTGATATGAATTGTGACCTGAGTCCCATCATGTTTAGTGTTCCGATCTTAGTATGAGCTAGTGTTGTGGGGTGTGTACCACTCTAAGTGGACTTATGTTGTGCTAGTGTCTCTGATTGTGATGCAGTGGCTGACTCAGATAAAGACACAATGGTTTGGAAGACTCTGGGTCTCGGAGTAAACTTCTTAAATTTTGAGAAACGTGCTTTGTAAGCGAAATGGATCAGACGCAAGATTTTAGAGGATGACAATCAAAGGCGACCAAGGGATCTTGTGATAACCGATAAGTACAAAATCTATGATAATGGACAGATGAAAAAGCTCATGATAATCAGGAGACACGGAGTCATGGAATGACGGTGCTCGTCTTCAAAATCTGGATACGGGCGATACACTGGTTGTTCCTGATGACTGATCTTCGGGAGTCGGCTCTACTTTTGCTATTTTGTGCTGGGGATAGTGGGAAATAGTATCCTTCTATATTTATCCTTAGGGGATGGTGTAAGTCTCTCAGAGAATCTCTCTTTTCTTGATCGGGAACCAGGACCCATCTCTGAATCTCTCATGGTTGATCAAATCTTTCGGTGCTCAATCCAAGAGGGTCAGTCGGGGCCTCTGGGAGCTGGTATCTTTCTATTTCTATCCTCAGAGGATGATGTAGGATTCTTGCAGAATCTCTCTTAACTATTTCTTGATCGGGAACCAGGACCCATCTCTGAATCTCTCACAGTTGATCAAAACTTTGCATTAGTCGGTCCGAAAAGCCGATTCAGGCCTTCAGGAGCTGATATCTTTCTATTTCTGTCCTCAGGGGATAATGTGGGATCCTCAGAGAATCTCTCTTAGCTGTTTCTATATTGAGAACCAGGATCCATCTCTGAATCTCTCACGGGTGATCAAATCTTTGCATTGGTCAGTCCGAAAAGTTGATTCGGGCCTACGGGAGCTGATATCTTTCTGTTTCTGTCCTCAGGGGATTAGCTGAATCTGTTGGGATTAACATTGATCTGTAAGGGATAAAACCTCATAAATCCTGACTAAAATGGGCCACCGGGGCTAAACGGGATCACGAACGGGCTAAAACGGGTCAGAACGGGCTGAAACGAAGCAAAGTGGGGCCTACAGGGAGCAGTGCCACGGCGGCACTGGGCTACTACTGCGGCAACAGTTGGCCAGTGCCGCGGCGGCACTGGGTGGCTGGACTCCATGTGTGTATATCTGGGGTTTTTGAGCATTTCAAGCTCATTTTTGGCTATTTCGGGGTGCTTTTGGAGCCAAAAATTTGTCAAAATATAGCTTGTACGCGCTCAGGTGAATAATCTTTCCCCATGATTGGAATTTTGATTGGTGTTTTGGTTTGTTCCATTTTTCAAGAAGAAAGTTTGGTTCTAGTCTTCCAATTTCTTGCAGATCCATGGCTTCGAGCTTAAGGAGACGGTCCAAGAAGGCCAAGGAATGAATGAAAACTGAAAGCCAAACCCCGGACTTGATTTTACAAGACCCCCAATGTCATCTTTCGATCGCGGCTCTTGTTAGCCTGGTATGTAAAACTTTCGACAATTTAGGACTATCTTGTGCATTGTGCTAGTTATATGAACTGTAGTGTGCACTTAGAGTTTGTTGGAAGCTTGTTTTGTGCTCGTACGTTGCTTTTGTGAAGTTGGACTTTGGGTCATGAATAGTGATTTTGTGCTCATTTTTTGTCGTTTTTGATATGTGCAGGTGCCGAAAGTGACATTGAAGGGTCATGGTAGCCTTGCTCACGCTTTTCTGTGGTACCCAACTCTCGCCTGCCATCAAGAGAATGGTAGACGATGCCTGGTTTAGCGGCTTTGTCTGCCTAGTTTCAAAGAGTAGCAATGATTTAGCGCTTTTTTATGCTCTTGCTGAGAGATGGTGGGACACCACCAATACTTTCCACCTGCCATTTACTGAGATGACAATGATGCCTTTTGATTTTTCCATGATCACTTGTTTGAGAGTCGGCGGGAAGCGCCTGATTCTGGACTACTTCTATGAGATTGATCCCGAGGCCATCGAGATGTTGATTAGGGTCATTCCTCCTAATCTGGAAACGCACTGGTTCCCTTATGGCTTGCTTTACTGGGCTTACGGTAGAAGGAATCATAACCTGAACAATTCTCAACTTTTGAGGGTATTTCTTCTATATGTCCTTGGTTGCTCGATCTTCGCAACATGGAATGACCGGGTGAGCTTGAGGCTTCTTTCTTTTCTGGCGACCATTGGTGAGATCCCCTCTTATGACTGGGGCAGTGCTGCCCTGGCCTACCTTTACAAGTATATGGGTGAAGTTTCCCGGGGCGATGTCAAATCGACAGAGGATTTTAGCAAGCTTGGGAGGTATGTACTACAACCTCTTTTATCTTCCGGCTTTTTAATTTTCGTACTTTTTGGCTTTTCTGATTTTTCCTTTGTCTGTGCAGCTTTGGAGCTTTGAGTACTTAAAGATGTTGGCTCTTCCCTTGCTGATGAATCAGGTGAAGATGAGGACGGCATGGCTCCTGTGCCTTTGTTCCCCCGGGGCTTGAGATGGCGGAAGGATGTTGTTGGGGTAAAGAGCGGGGCTCACTGGATTGTTCTCCTCAAAAACTTCTTATCTGGGCTGACAGCTGCTAGCGTTGATTGGACACCTTGGGAACGCGTTGCCTATGCCGCCCTAGAGGAGACACAGGTGGTCAAGCCCCTTTCCTCTTGCCGACTTCTGATGGAAAGTACCGAAAGCAGACAATGGTTTCTCGACGAGCGAGTGTCTTGGAAAGTGCTTGGCAGTCTGAGGTATCGCGTCCCTCATGATCCTCCTATAATGGGTGTTGATGACCTTTCTGGTGATGCTTTGCTGGCGGCCTTAGCTGGTACCGATGTTTGGGATCACTTTCTCTCTGAGACTGGCTATGAGGCTTACCGTGGCCGCTTCCTGATGCCCAACTTCCCACTCCTGGAGGTGAGTTTCTTTTACGTTTTTGTCTCTATCTGTTGCCTATGTTTTTGACTCATCTTTTTCCTAACTTGTTTTGTGCCTACAGCTTCGCGAGATGTACAGGAGACAAGTTCCCCCAGTTTGTGATCCTATCCCTCCTTGGGATTGGACCGTTAATGTTTTGGGTACAGATGGCTCTCCCCAGGTTATAGAGGTGTCACGGGTCACATGTGGGTATCCTACCCAGCCAGCAGGTGTCCTCAACGTCCCTTGGAGTTATGCTGAGGAGGGCCACGCCTTGGCGGCTAGCTTACGGTCTTTGGTTCTCACGCGAGACCATTGGGTATGTCTCTAATTTTGCGCACCTTAAGGTTATGAGGTCCTAACCCTGATTTTGCCCTTGACAGAAGGATGGTATGCGGTAGTTCGCCACTAATCAGATGGCGTCCTTGGTAAGTTTCTGACTCTACTTCATTTTCGCACTTTTTGTTATTTGTCTACTGATTGCTTTTATTTTTATTTGTGTGTGCAATATCGTTGGGGTGGTATCGGCTCGTCGAGGACTGGACCGAGGTGCAGAGGTAGAAGGAGGAGACCATCGCCGACGTACACTCCGAGTGGCCCGACAGAGGATGAAGAAGAGGAAGACTGAGGCCTCCTAAGCGGGGATTTTCGTTTTATCTCTATTTCATGTTTTTAATTGGGTTGTACTAGTGAATAATGTGACTGTTGGACAATGTATAAGATGATGTGTAGGATGATGTGTAGGACGATGTGTAGGATGATTTATCACCCTTGACAGCGTATTATGATGTTTTACCTTTCGAGCTGGATAGTTTTCGGTTCAAAGGCGTAGTTGTGTGCTTGCTTTGGTTGGTGGTTGTGCATTGTGATTTTGTGATTGTTGATGTTACTGCGATGAGCAGCCTTGTGATAGTGAGTGTGTTTGCCTTACAGGTGGGATAGTCCATGAAATGGGGAGGTGCTGCCGAAATTTTGAATTTTGCTAGAGCCGTGATAGAAAATATGGCATTATATGATCCCGCTCAACTCACAGCTTGGATGAACATCACTGATGGTGTGGAGCGGATCAACCTCTTCAGCTACGGTCTGACCGACCTATTCTCTCTTTGCCAGATGGCTCTGAACACTGAGTTCATGCATGCCACTATTGTTCACTGGGACCTGGTGAACCATGTCTTCAATTTCAACGGCCTAGAGATATGTCCCCTATTTGAGAAGTTCTGTGCTATCCTTGGCTTCGATTCTGACTCTGACTTGATTCTCCCTTCTACTGATACCCCCAATCCCACTCAAGGCTTGGCTGAATACCTGAACTATTCCACTACTATTTCCCGTCGGCTAATTCATGGCGAGGTTCTTGACATTGCTTTGATCATCGCCCGGTATGCTAGTCCTGGAATCCTAGCAAATATGATGCTACCCGCGGGGCCGCTCTGATATTGTGTATGAGTTTGCACTTTCTATTCTCGAGTGCTTCTATTGACTTGGTGCACGTGTACCTTGGGCTAAAACTTAGCAGGAATCCCATGGCCATGGTTTTGGCTGAAACCCTGAATGGTTTGGACGCGCTTTCGGCCAAGGAACGTTTCTTCTTTCTGGGGTGCCTTTGGTGTTACAGGCTTGGCTCTACGAGCGCCTTCAGTTATGGACAGGTAATGTGTCGCCAGTTTATTTTTGCAGGGCTGTGCTTCATCATTATTACACTGCTGTCGATTGGTTTGGCATGATGGGTGCTTTATCTGAGGCTGACATTTGCTAGATCGTGAGGCGTTGGGGCCTTCATGCTGTGACCACTAGTCTCGGGGATTACCAAAGAGTGTGGCTGATGGGCCTGAGAGAGACTTCTTTCTATCATCCTCGCCGATTGGCCAGACAGTACGGGCGAGTTCAAGAGTTACCCCGGGGGTTTACTGAGAGGATCTTTGCTTCCAGAGTCAAAGCCACTACTATTGCTGCTTTCATTAGGGGCTGGGCCAGTCGAGCAAGAGCCTATTTCTAGAGACCTTTGAAGAAATAAAAGACACAAAATAAGACTTGACTGATTCTGCTTCTTTCCTCCAAGTGTCTTTGATATTTGGGATTTGTTTCTGAAAGATCTTTTTGTGTTTTCATTTATCCCTGCTTATGTAATATTCAAAGTTTGTTTATCTGCGAACCTTGGTTACTTGGAGAACCTTATTTTATGCATTTGGCTTTCTGAAAATATTTGTAGTATGATTTTGATCAGATATTTGCTTTTGGTACTTGTTTGGGCATGCTAGGACGATTAGAGGCAAACGAGGCGGGTGGCCGAAGTTTTCCCCTAGTTTGGGATATGTATGGTTGTGAGGAAAATGAGGTAGACGACCTACGTTTACCCCTAGTTTAGAAGAGGTTCAGGCAAACGAGGCGGGTGGTCGAAGTTTGCCCCTAGTGTGTAGGGTGATTTCTGGTTATTGTAAGTACCGCGACTTTATTTTTTCTCACACACTCATAACTTTGCCTAGGCACCAGTTAGGTGACCTAGCGAGCTCTTTTCTCTCTTTTATTATTGCTTACTTTAGATTTAACTCTAACTTTTTCCTAGGCATCCTTTCGGATTTTTGACCTAGCCAGCCATCCTTCTTTTCTCTTTTTGAAAGTCTGCCTACATAACCCCAAACGAGGATCAGGTCCAATGTAGTTCGGTCCAAAGTCTTGAAACAAAAAGGGGTTGATTATGATAGTGTCGACCAAACTGATGCGGTTGCCTACGTGTCCTCGAGTGGTAATTAGGTTGAGCGTAGTTCAGGGCAGGGCTTCAAGGAAAAGGGGTTTTGGGGAATGTCAAGCATAGCACTTTTTGAGGCAATCCATGTTGATTGGTTCTTTGAATTCAATGCCATCGAGGTCAATAAGGTAGGTTGCTCCTCCAGAAAGGATAGTTTTGATGATATAAGGGCCGACCTATTCGGGTTTGAACTTTCCGCGTGGATCAAAGATTAGGGCTCACAATTCCTTAAGGACAAGGTCACCCTTGACAATTTTCCTCGGACGAACCCTTTTGTTGAAAGCACGGGCTATCCTCTTTTGATAGATTCGAACATGGTCGACTGCCGCTAGGCGCCTTTCATCTATGAGAGCTAATTCTTCGTACCTTTCCCTCAACCAATCTGATTCCGAAATTTCACATTCTGCCATCACGTGCAGGGATGGTAGTTTTATCTCGACTGGAAGTACTGCTTCCATTCCATATACTAGTGAGTAAGGAGTTGCTCTTGTGGACGTCCTTATCGATGTTCTGTATCCCCAAAGTGCAAATGATAGCTTTTCATGCCAGTCTTTGTAGGTATCGGTCGATTTCTGCAGTATGGCCTTGACATTCTTGTTTGCAGCTTCGACTGCCCCATTAGTTTGTGGCCTGTATGGTGACGACTTATGATAAGTGATTTTGTATTCCTCAAACATGTCTCTGACTTTGGCCTTGAAATGACTACCATTATCTGAGATGATCTCATGGGGGACTCCATAGCGACATATGAGGTTCTTTTTGATGAATTTGGCCACTTTCTTGGGCCCCATCTTGCTGTAAGATGCGGCTTCTACCCATTTTGTGAAGTAGTCAATGGCCACCAAGATGTATCAATTTCCATTCGAGGCTTTCGAAATGATTTCACCAATGATATCGATTCCCCAGGTTGAGAATGGCCAAGGAGAAGTCATGCTGTATAGAAGAGATGGCGGTACATGCATCATGTTTGCATGGATCTTGCACTTGTGACACCTTCTTACGTATTCGCAATAATCTTTCTCTAATGTTGTCCAGTAGTACCCTTATCTTACAATTTTCTTGTCCAGCATGTGACCGTTCATGTGTGGACCGCAAACCCCCTCGTGTATTTCTTCAATCGTTCTCCTGGAGCTTTTCCAAACAAGCAAGTCAGGTTGTGACCATTGTACCCTTTCTTTAACAATTTTCCGCCGCAAATGATGAATTACGCTGCGAATCTTCGAATTACCCTTTTGTCTTTCTCGGTAGACTCTTGGGGGTACCTTTTCTATGAAGTCCCAGACATACTGATACCACAGTGTTTTGTTTTCTTCTTCTTCGATTACGGTGATTGTGCTGAATGAAGGCTCGTACCTTTGCTCAATTACCAAAGGCATCTTCTTGAGCCCCACGGGAATTTTGATCATGGAGGCTAAGGTAGCCAATGAATCTGATAGCTAGTTCTCTTCCCTTGGAAAGTAGAAGAATGTGATGCTCTTGAACTGTCTCTTGAGTCCATCGAGATAATCGTGCTAGGGCTTCAACCTTTCTTCTTTTACTTTCCATTCTCCTCTAGCTTGTGATATGATGAGGTTCGAATCTCCGAAGACATCCAACTTCTGAACTTTTAGTTCAACGGCTACATCCATCCTCAGAATACGTGCCTCATATTCAGCAGTGTTGTTGGTGGAGTTATAATTGAGCTTGACTGCCAGTGTGGTGCGGTCCCCGTTTGGTACTTGAATCATTCCTACTCTGTAGCCTTTTATGTTGGTTGCTCCATCAAAGTACAGCTTCCACTGTTCTTCCTTGATTTCCATGATATTCTCATCCGAGAATGAAAAATCTCAATTTACTTCAGAATCAATGGCGTGTTCAGCAAGATGATCAGCTATAGTTCTCCCTTTTACCGATTTGCTTGTCACATACTAGATATCGAATTCGGATAGTAGAAGTAACCAATGGGATATACGACCGATCAAGGTGGGTTTTTCAACGAGGTATTTTAGAGGATCCATGCGGGAGATCAGCACAATTGGGAAGGCCATCATGTAGTGCCTCAGTCGGCGAGTGCACCAAACCAAGGCCCAATATGTTTTTTCGATGGTAGAGTAGTTGAGCTCGTACTTAGTCATCCTCTTGCTAAGGTAATATATGGCTTTTTCGGAGTGGATTTCTTCTCCTTCTTGGGCTAGCATGCAACCCATGGTATTTTCGGAGACAGATAGGTAAAGGAATAAGGGCTTTTGTGGAGCAGGTGGTGAAAGGATGGGCGGATTTTGAAGGTAGGCTTTTATTTCGTCGAAAGCGGCTTGGCATTGGTCATCCCATTGGAACTTCTCTCCTTTTCTAAGCAATCGGAACAAAGGATCACATGTAGTTGTGAGTTTGGAGATGAAGCGGCTGATAAATTGGATTCTTCCGAGAAACCCTTTCACTTCCTTTTCATTCCGTGGTGGTGCCATTTCTAGGATTGCCTTGATCTTAGAGGGATCCACCTATATCCCCCTTTGTGTGATGAGAAAAGCCAGGAGCTTATCGAAGGTCACACCGAAAGTGCATTTCTTTGGATTCAACCTCATCTTGTATTTGCGCAACCTTTCAAAAAACTTTCCCAGTGCCACCAGGCATCCTTCTTTGTCCTTGGACTTCACGATTATGTCATCTACGTACACTTCTACTTCCTTGTGAACCACGTCATGTAATAGAGTGGTGGCAGCTCTTTGGTAGGTCGCTCCAGCATTCTTGAGTCCGAAAGGCATTAACCTATAACAATAGGTTCCCCAAGGTGTGGTGAATGTGTCTTTTCCCGATCTTCTGGCGCCATTAGAATCTAATTGTACCCCAAAAAACCATCCATGAACGATAGTAGCTCATGTCCTGCGGTGTTATCCACCAAGACATCGATGTGGGGAAGCGGGAAGTCATCCTTAGGACTGGCTTTGTTTAGATCATGGAAGTCGACGCTCACACAAACTTTTCCATCTTTTTTGGGGACTGGCACGATATTGGCAACTCATTCCGGATACTCGATAACAATGATGAACCCTGCCTTAAATTGCTTTTCTACTTTTTCTTTGACCTTGAGTGCCCATTCTTGTCTCATGCGCCTAAGTTTTTGCTTGACGAGTTTAGAATTGGGAAGGAGGGGAATGTGATGTTGGACAATGTCGGGATCAACCCCAGGCATGTCCTTGTAAGACCAAGCAAAAACATCTTTGAATTCTTTTAGCAAGAGAGTCAATTTTTCTTTTTCTTTTTCATTAAGAGTTGAGCCAATTTGTACAATTTATGGATTATCTATTTCACCTAGGTTAACTGATAAAGTATCTTTGATTATTTTATAAGCAGGTGGTTTTTCAATTAGTTGCTTAAGTTCGATTGGGAGATCCTCGGAGGGATCTGTGCATTCACAAGTATTAGACACAGAGGAGTAAGCAGGATCGTCTTTCATTTCATTCATGACAAGTGGAGTGATTACATTAGACAGTGGTGGGCTTATAGCAATCGACTCTAGTACAAACTCGATAATTGGAATTACAGACTCTGGGGGAATAGGGGATAGGGAGACTGATGACTCTACAGCCTGGTTTCTCAGACCCTCCTTAGTTGGCTTGATCTGATCATCTTGGCTCTTGGCCCTCTTTTCTTCGGTGAACTCTTCCCACATTTTCTCGATGGCTTCAATGTCCAGATACTCCAATCAGTCTTCCTTCGGGGTCTTCTCAACTTCTTCGGGATAGAACAGATCTTGATAGGAGGACTTTCGCAGTCGGCAAAGATTTCAAGCCCTGGGTGCCTTTTTCCAGTGGCCTGATGGATCCAGGGTTATGGGAACCAAATATAGGGTAAATCACCCCCTTCCTTGATGAATTGCCCATTTAAGGTTTTGTGATATGGTGGGAGACTCCTCACTCTTTTCTTCCATGGCCTCTGTAGCTCGATGTCTTCTTCAATGGGCTTGTACCCCAATTCGAAAGTGCCTTGTTGCCCTTTGATCTGCGGGAACTCACGAATCCCTTGCTCGCGTCTGCCCAATCCCATTCCAGGGAAGTAGTTCATTTTGCGGACGATGTTGACAACTGCAGAGTGGATCTCGGGGAACCTGTCTTCATCATTGATCATGTGGACTTCTTCCATGAAGAATTCCCCGATTTCTCCTTCTTCTAGCTCAGGTATTTGGATTTCAAAGATGGGAGCGTAGTTTGGGAAAGCTTCATTACCCCAACTATTGCCGAGGATGATTTTCACCTCCTTCTCATGAATGTACTTAATCATTTGATGCACAGTGGATGATACAGCTTTGTTGACATACAGCCAGGGCCTCCTGATCAATAAATTAAATGAGGCAGGTATGTCCATAACTTGAAAGATTTCAATGCTAACCAAAGATCCTACCCGGATTTGGAGAGAAACAGTCCCCATCACATTTCTCTTGGTGTTGTCGTAAGCCCTCACAGATTGCATAGATGGTGTGATATCAAGGACATTGACCCCCAAGGCGATGGCAGTCCTTAGAGCACAAACATTTAGGGTGGAGCCTGTATCGACCAGGCAGAATGGCACTTGCTGTCCCTTACATCCAACAGTGATGTACAAAGCTTTGTTATGTGTAGACCCTTCCGGCTGCAGGTCCTCATCGAAAAATGTAATGATTAGGTCAGGGGTGAGTGCGCCCCAGAAAGCCACCATGTCTTCCGGTGTAGCGTCGATGGGAACCTCAATTCCAGCCAAGGCATTCAACACAGCTTGCCTATGCTTGTACGATGTTACCATGATGTCCCACATCAAAAGATGCGCTTGGGTTTTCTTCAACTACTTTATCAACTCATTATCTTCTTCGATGATCTCATCCATTTTTCCCTTTCCCTTGTCTTTGACTGGACTTTTTTTTATTGCTTCAGTGGTAGGCTGTGGAAGCTGATAATGATGGCTTAACCTAGTCAGATGATCAATCTTGGCAGGAGTAGGCCCTTCTACAGTCCCATCTTCTTTGAACCAGTCATAATCTGTTCCCACAAATGGTTTCTCTGGCTCGTTCCAGATAGAAGCATCGCTTTCATTGTTGGAATCATACCATTTGAGGTCCACTACCCCTAGATCGTGTTCTTCTAAGAAGAATAGATCTTGTTCATCAGTCGGCTGTTGCTGCCACTCGTTGTCTCCCCCTTCAATCAGATAAATTCCCATAGATTCCAGGATGTCTATGAGGGTTAAAGGTTGACCTAAGGGGGTGACATAGGCAGTAGAGTTGAAGGATACATGGTTGGACTCAATGAAGCTGATATTTTAGTGGTTTGGTAGAGGATTTTGAGTGATATGGGGTTGCTTTAGAGGTGGCTCAATGATACTCTGGTCAATGAGGTCTTGGATATCATGGCAAAGGCGCATGCAATCATCGGTGTTGTGGCCAGGGGGCTTGGTGGTAGGTGCATCTTTTGGACGTATCGCAGTTTGGCGGGAGTGGGTTATTTCGCGACTGGAGTAGTTGGAGGTGGCCCTTTTTAAGGAGGCGGTCTAAAGCTGAGAGAGGGAGATTTCTAGCTTGGCAAAATTACAAGGAGGCTTTTTCTGGAAGGGCGATTGGGCGAGTGTGCTTGGTTGAGGGGTTGGTATGGCCTAGGGGGGTATACCATGGGTTGGCTGCTAAGAACATTGACATCCGGAGGATTGCGGGAGTAGTTGGGCCTTTTTGACTGACTCGGAGGCTCTTCCTTCTTGATCTTTCCTTTCCTGATAGCGTCTTCAATTCGAGTTCCAACTTCAAACAGCTCTTCGAAAGTAGAGATGGACTGGTAAAACAATTTCTCATGGTAAAGTGGTTGCAGATTCCAGATTAGCATTCTCACCTGTTCTTTCTCAATCGGTCGGTGGATCATTTGGGCAACTTTGTTCTTCCACCTGCTCAAGAAAGCAGCAAAGGATTCATTGTTGTTCTGCCGAGTAGTTTCCAAATCCCTGACTATAACATCCAACTCTTGATTGTAAGAATAGTGATCGATGAAGACTCGAACGATGTCTTCCCATTCTCGTGTTTTGGAGGCTTCCAAGGTTAGGAACCATGATAGTGCAGACTTTGCAAGAGTTTGTGGGAACAACATTGCAATGTGCTCGTGGGTACAGCCTATGGATTGGAAGATGCTCATATATAGCTTCACATGACTTTTCGGATTCCCAGTTCCGTCAAAACAGTCGATGGCAGGCATCTTGAAGTTCTCCGGTAGTTTCAGCTTAATAGGCTCAAAAAGGCCTTCCAAGTCTAGCATGTAATCATCAACCCCTTTGCTTTTCCTCAGTACACTTTCCAGCTTGTCAACCTTATTCATTTTCTCTTGGAGCTTTTTCTCATATGCAAATGGTGGGACCCCTTGAAACCAGTCTTCCTCCTCGTTATTCTCATGTGGGGGCGGTTCAAACCCTGGTGGTGAAACCCAGGTGGAGGTTGCGGCCGCTGCTGCTTTAATTCTTCCATGAACTTCAGAACTTGGGCTAGGCTATCGGACTGCTGGCTTATGGTTGCTCCCAACTCAATAACCTTGTTTTCTAACTCTTCTTAATTCATGCTGAAGTAAGCTGTCGGACTGATTCTGACCAAATGATTATCTGAACTTCTGACCAAAGAAGAGGATCCTAGCTGCTGATTTCGGGAATCTATACTGACCTGACAGATTTCAAGAGGACTAGATCAGATTTTGACCGTGATGACTTTAGATAGACAAATGATAGAGATGTTAACAGACGTGGACTGAATCGTGTAAGACTGATAGGAATGGTGTATGCAAATGAGACAAGCACGCAAATGTAAGCCCTAATCTACATGATGGTCCTATTTATAATAGATAGCAATTGAACAACTAAGGTACTAACCATATAGAGTGTGCCAACTTTACTTTCCAGTACGATTACCAAGGGATAACAGGGGTTTCCAGGGTTTTATGAAGGCTTCTGGGAGAGATTGGGCATTTCTAGGTAATTTGGGCAGAGAGGCTGGGATTTTTGGAGAATCTGGGAGATTCGGGCAGAGCTTCTGGGAAAACAAGTACTTTGGGTATTTCTGGGAAATTTGGATAGAGTTTCTAGGAGAAACTGGCATATCTGGGAAAAACTGGACAGAGTTTCTAGGAGAAATTGGTTGATACGGTTATATCTGGAATATCTGGACAGAGTTTTTGGAAGAAACTGGTTGATACGGTTATATCTAGGAAAATCGAACAGAGTTTCTGGGAGAAACTGATTTATACAGTTATATCTGGGATATCTGGACAGAGTTTCTGGGAGAAACTGGTTGATACGATTATATCTCGGATATCTGGACAGAGTTTCTGGGAGAAACTGGTTGATACGGTTATATCTGGGATATTTGGGCAGAGTTTCTAAGAGAACTGGTTGATATGTGATGATGGTGATCATACTGTCTAGCAGGTTTTCATACTCCTATGTCTTAGGACCGACAAACAAGGTTTGCGGTGCATATCTTTGTGAGCATAGAGAAGACATCCTTGTCATGGTGCCTAGGCAGGTCAACTCAATGTGATCACATGTGAGTGATTGCCTTGGGAATCATAAGAAAGAGGTTCTTGCTTCATGCCACATAAGCATCTACATCGCGTAGGTAATCTCGTCAAGGCATACAGCAGTTATATCATATTGTCCTATCTAAAAAGATAAATTAACAATCCTATGAAAGGTTCTACAGGAATCTATATGCAAAGGCTGGGTTTTAGTCAAAGAGGGTCCGTTGACGAGAGTTCTAATATACCGTCAGAGAGATAGTACGAAAGTGTTTACTCTTTTTGATATACCTTGGAAGGTACAGTATCAATGGTGACTTGTGCCCTGACACAGCAAGACCTGAACAATGTCAGCGTCGCATTTCAGACATAGTCGGTGCAGAAGTGTAATGCGGTAAACCAAACACAGTAAAAAGATGATTTTATGGATGCTTCTTATGAGTCAAACCTCTGTATTATTTTGTTTTGAAAAAAAATATCCCCAGCAGAGTCGCCAGATTGTGGACACGCGGTATTCCACCACTTGTTGTTTTTGTTTGAAACTGATTTAGATCAAAGAAAGAAAATGGTCTATTGAAAACAGATACAGAGTCGCCACTTGGTCTTTAAGGAACCAAGAAACCTAATTTTGATTCAACCAAATGGATAAAGGGCACCGGCCCTTCATAACCAAATAACTTGGCTCGGGGTTTTGGTACGAGAGAGGAAGGAGCCTTTGTCACGACTAAAACACCCTCAACTCGCCCCGCATTTCAACCAGCCTCAATTACATCCAAATAATCATCTTATACTATGTATGGTTTGACAATTAATACTATATTACATCACATAAGAAATTATGAAATGGAAGATCTAAAGATAAGATATCATTCATAAGAGCTAAGCCAATGCAAAGTGAAAGATCACACAAAACAAACCTAGGAAAAATCGTCTAATCACATATCAAGTAATAAAGTTTTCCTAATCTAAGGGGACATGAAATGTTCTTGAAACAAACAAATCAAAGAAAACAAGGATGCTTAGCAAGCTAGAATTATGCATGTTAATCTTTAAGATGAGAAGATCTCTCAATCCCCAGGATGGATAAGAAAGGATGATTAGATCGAGGGGAAGCATGAACGTGTGATCATGATCATTCCTTATAATCTTCTTAGATTAGGAGTTACAAAAACCCCAAATCTTTGCATGGATGCAATGTATGTATCTAGAATGTGCCAAGGTTATAGTGTGTTTTATGTTCATGGATTCCTAGAATGACTTAGAAGTCTAAAATGTGTATGAATGAATAAATTAAATCATCATAGGACATGTACAAATTTAGTATGAACTACTTCCTAAGACATGAGCTAATTTGGAGTACATGTAAGCATCAAATCAAAGGATAGAAGTGAAAATATGCTTGCTGTGAATAGTGGACAGAACAGTAACATGATCTTTCGGAAATTGAAAAGAGAGGTTAGGAATGTTTTCAATGCATTATTTTTTATGGAGATATTCCTTATTGTGTCTAGAACACAAACCAAAAAGCCAATCTTTAATAACTACTACAGATTGAGAGAAATCATATAAACAATAGAGGTTATTCAGAAACAGAGTACGCATTGTCGACTGAAATGTTAGAAACTCTTAGAAAATGGAAACACAAGATCTAGAGGCCCATATTATACAGACGCTTCCCTAAGACATTGAAGTTCAAGTAAAAAATAAGTTGGGACTACTCTTTTTGGAAAGGTTTTCTGTAAAACAAGTTCAAAGTCAACCTAGCTGCTGTGACAGCAGAGGCAGAATGTTTGGAAGAAATGTTTGAACAAAAATAGACCCCTTTCAAGTGCTTCCAAGTCAAGCCAAAAATCATGGATGTGCCATAATGAGTTAGAAAGCCTTTCCAAGTGGTCTTGCATTCATATATTGAGTATTGAACTCAAAATAATTCTTTGAAGTTAAATGACTCACTGTTTTGAAGGTTTTGAGAAAACCAGGTTTATTTCTTGAAATCAAAATGAAGGGTTTAAGAGGTGGTTTTGAAATGGGGGTTTTGAAAACATATTTTCAATACTTAATGAAGATTATAACCACTTAAAATGTCAACATCAAACATATCATCAAGAACCTCCAAGATTGTTGGAAAGTATTATTTATATTTTAAAGACAACTTCATGAATACATAGGAATGTATTGAAGTTGAAATCATCATCTATCAAACATGTTTTTGAGGTCAAGAGCTACTATCCATATGGATTCACTCACCTCAAACTTCATGTCATCATCTAGATGATGATAGACTTGTAATTAAATAAAGAAAAACAAAAAAAAGAAATGAGGTGAGAGAAGATGAACAAATATAAACAAACAAATAGATAGCAATCAATAGATGATATTCATGATGTATTGGACTTGTAGTTTGGTGTTTCACTCATATGTGGTGACATTGGACATGGAAGTAGCTTCCTCTCTCTTAAATGCTCACTAAAATGGTGGTTAGGTGTATTGAATATGAAGTAAATGGAAGTAATGAAGTAAAAACAAAGTTTAGAACTCACTTTCTTGTTTGAAAAATCAAAGAAGGAAGCTTCTTTTGTCTCTAAAACTTTTCAAAGCATGCATTTGACACCCCCCCCCCTCCAAAATGAGAATTCAAGGGGGGTTTATATAGGCCAATTTGGGTGGTTTTGGGGTTTTAGAAGTACTCCCATTGGTCCCAAACATTTGTGAACATAGAACTATGTTGTTTTAATTTCTAATTAATCAAAATGAACCCCCAAAAGAAATTACAAAAAAACACCATTCTGGAGGAGAGTGCCGCGGCGGCACTGGGCCTGTGCCACGGCGGCAGTGGGCCAGTGCCACGGCAGCACTTCTCTTCATTCGTCCAGATAATCCTTTTTAGGCCCCCAGAGGTTCCAGCATTTGCAAAAAGGCCCTATTTTGTCCGAAATTCACAGAAAATGCATACGAACTCCAAATTGGGGTTGTTATATACCGTTCAAAAGTTAATGGAGTCTACTTTATATAGAAAATAGTTCGGAGATAGGTCACCTTGAAAAGTTTTGCGGTATTCGCGATAAAATCCAATTTGATAGCCTTTTTCGCCTTTAGAAATTCATAATAAATTCGTTTGAAATCCAAAAATTATGTGCGATATACCGTCGGAAAGCTATTGACCTCTAGTATCCATGAAAAATGTTTGAAAAATGATACAGCGCTCTAGTTTCAAAGTCAACTTTTGGTCAAACTGGTCAAACCTAGGATTCCTGGGAAGTTCTAGAAACCTTTAGGAGCTTCCAAGAGCTGACGTTCTCGTTCGATTTTCTTTTAAAACTCATTTTAATATTTTCCACATGACCTAGAATGATCCCAGAACTTTTCAGCAAATTTGGATGATTTTGGTCAAACATGGTCAAACTTAGTTAAACCGGTCAACGGGGACTTTCTGGGAACTTCCGGGACTTTCGGGGGTCTCTGGGAGCCGACGATTTCATCCGGTCTTGCTTTAGAACTCATTTTATTGTTTTTCTTACGATGTAGCGCGTTTCCAGAATATTTGGTCCGAATTCGGAAGCGTTCGGGCTTTCGGGGGTATTTTAGTCATTCTGAGCATTCTGAGAGATAGAACTAACTTCCAGGAGTCCTTTTTTAGTCTTTTACAATCATTTTGAACCACCAAGCTATGGGTCTCCTAAATCTGATAGCCAACAAAATGGGATGTCTACACCCTCAGAATAGAGCTCAACCTAGTAGAAGAGAAAAGCGATAGGGCATATCTCATAATGACAGCTTACAAGTAGAGAGTCTCGTAGTACTACAACAAGAAAGTGAAGCATCGCAGTTTCTAAGTAGGAGACCTGGTCCTCAAAGTAGTGAAACAATTCCCTAAAAACCCAAGCCACAAAAAGCTAGGGCCAAATTGGGAGGTACCCTATAAGGTCATCCAAATCAACCAACCGAGTACCTATTGGTTGTAGACACCCCATTTTGTCGGCTATCAGATTTAGGAGACCCATAGCTTGGTGGTTCACAATGATCGTAAAAGACTCAAAAGGACTCCTGGAAGTCAGCTCTATCTCTCAGAATGCTCAAAATAACCAAAATGCCCCTAAAAGCCCGAAAACTCCCAGATTTGGTCCCAAAGTTCTGAAAACATGCTATGTCGTAAGAAAAGCGATAAAATGAGTTTCTAAGAGAAATCGGGCGAAATCGTCAGCTCCCAGAGACCCCCGGAAGTCCCGGAAGTTCCCAGAAAGTTCCCGTTGACCGGTTTGACCAAGGTTTGACTAGGTTTGACCAAGGTTTGACCAGGTTTGACCAAGTTTGACCAAGTTTGACCGAAATCGTCCGAATTCACCAGAATCATTTTAAATCATGAGAAAAGTGTTAAAACAAGTTCCAAAAGAAAATCCAGCGAAAACATCAGCTCCCGGGAAGTCCCGGAGGTTTCTAGAACTTCCCGGGAATCCCAGGAATGACCAGTTTGACCAGAATTTGACTTTGGAACCGGGACACCAAAACAATCTTCAAACATTTTTCATGGATACTAGAGGTCAATAGCTTTCCAACGGTATATCGCACATAATTCCTGGATTTAAAACGAATTTATTATAAATTTCCAAAGGCGAAAAAGGCGATCAAATTGGCTTTTATCGCAAATACCGCAAAACTTTTCAAAGTGACTTATCCCCGAACTCTTTTTTATGTAAATTAGACTCCATTACCTTTCCAACGGTATATTATAACCTCAATTTGGAGTTCGTACGCATTTTCTGTGAATTTCGGACTAAATAGGGCCTTTTCACGAATACCGGAACTTCAGGGGGGCTAAACAGCATTATCTGGACGAAGGGAGGAGCAGTGCCGCCGCGGCACTGGCCCAGTGCCGCCGCGGCACTCCCCCCCAGAGCAGTGAGTTTTTGTAATTTCTTTTGGGGTCCCATTTTGATTAATTAAAAACCAAAACGACGTAGTTTTGATTCCCAGCTTATTTTGGACCAATGGGAGACCATTTTAAACTTTTTAAAACTCCATTTACCACCCCTCCTTTGCCTATAAAAGAAGCCATTTACTTCCATTTAGAGGAGAGACATGGAAGCTTAGAAAAAGCTTAGGAAGAAACTCTAGGGAAATATAGAGAGAGAAAGAGAAGTAGTCTTCTTCTTCCATTTTTTCCAATCAAAGTGAGTTCTAATCTTGTTTTCCTCCACCATTTTTCTATATACTTCATCATCAATATACCCAATCACCATTCTTGAACATTCTTGAGTTAGGAAGCTACTTCCATGTCCAAATGTCAAAATCTATGAGTGAAACACCAAGCTACAAGTCCAAAATCATATTGATTATCATCTATTGATTGTTATTTACTTGCTTGTTCATATTATGTTCATCTCTTTTTAATCTCATTTCTTTTTTATTTTCTTTATTTACTTATTAGTTCATCATCATCTAAGTGATGACATGAAGTTTGGGGTGAGTGAATCCTTATGGATAGTAGCTCTTGACCTCAAAAACATGTTTGATAGATGATGATCATAACCTCAATACTTCCAAGATGTTCTTGAAATGTATTGAAGTTATGTCCAAAATAAAAATGAATCTCTCCAATAATATTGGGAGTTCTTTGATGATTCAAGGTTGGATGACGTTCTAAGTGGTCACATGGTCATCTCAAGAGTTTAAGTTCATGCTTTGAACATCTATTTCAAAACCCCCAATCAAGAACTCAAACTCTATTTCAAACCCAAATCCATTTTCTTCAAGAATGATCCAAAACAGTGAGCTGTTCAGATTCAAAGATTTGTTTTGAATTAAATACTTGATTTATGATAATGAAAACACTTGGAAAATCTTCCTAAGACATCATAGTTTGTCCCCAATTTTTCCCATCAATTATAGAAATGTGAAAGTATTTGTTTTGGATGTGAGAAGTTCATATTCATAATCTGCCTCTGTTCTCACAGAATGTTCACCCAACTTCTTGCACTTATTCTGGATATTTTCGTCACTGTACATATATCTTTTCTATTTTTTTTATAAAACTTGGGTGTCTTAGGAAACTTTTGGTATATAATGGGTCATCATAAACCTTTTCTTTGATTTATGAAAAATCATACAAAATCAGTCAACAGTGCAGCTTTTGTTTCTGAGTCATGTGTACATTCTGATTTATTTCTTTTAATCTGTGATAGCTATTGATGTTTGGCTTTTTGGGTTATTTTCTTGACACAATAAGGATGATCTCTGATTTTTATCACATTTTTCTAGGCACGTTTGACCTCCCATTATAATGTTACAAAGTAATGCATACAGTCTGTCCACTATTCACAGCATTTTACTTTTTGGCTTTCACACTTTGATGCAACACTCTCTTGTATCTAGATGAACCCATGTCCCATGCACATGTTCTTTACCACTTTTAGCATGCTATATCATATCATGTATCATCTATCCTCTCATGTATCATACTCCCATAGATTCTTGAGTTTGATTTCCAAATAAAACCATGGTTTGCAAATACTTGGGAAGTTCTTGAAATAAGTTAGGAATTGATATTCCAAGTGGTTAGAATATTCATCCAAGATCTGGAAGTATACTTTCAAAACCCTCATTTCAAAACCCCCCCTCTTAAACCCCTCATTTTGATTTCAAGAAATAAACCTTGTTTTTCTCAAAACCCTCAAAACAGTGAGTCATTTAACTTCAAGGAATTATTTTGAGTTCAATACTCAATGTATGAATGTAAGACCACTTGGAAAGTCTTTCTAACTCACTATAGAACACCCATGATTTTTGGCTTGACTTGGAAGTACTTGAAAATGGTCCATTTGGACCCAAACATTCCTTCCATCCAAACATTTTGTTTTTGCTGTCACAGCAGCTAGGTCAACTTTCGACCTCTTTTCCAGAAAACTTTTCCAAAAGGGGTGGTCCTAAATTATTTTTCCCTTAAAATTCAATGTCTTAGGGAACTTTCTGTATACAATGGGCCTCTAGATCATTCGTTTTCATTTTCTAAGATTTTCTAACATTTCAGTCGACAGTACGAACTCTGTTTCTGAGTGACCTCTATTGTTTATATAATTTCTCTCATTCTGTGATAGCTATTCAAGATTGGCCTTTTGGGTTGTGTTCTAGACACAATAAGGAACATCTCCATAAAAAATCATGCATTGAAAACATTCCTAACCCCTCTTTTCAAATTCCAAAAGATCATGCTACTGTTCTGTCCACTATTCACAGCAAGTATACTTTAACTTTCATTCTTTGATTTGATGCTTATATGCATTCCAAATTAGTTCATATCTTAGGAAGTAGTTCATACTACATTTGTACATATCCCATATTGATTTCATCCATCCATTCATACACATTTTAGACTTCTAAGTCATTCTAGGAATCCATGAACACAAAACACACTACAACCTTGGCACACTCTAGATACATACATTGCATCCATGCAAAGATTTGGGGTTTTTGTAGCTCCTAATCTAAGAAGATTATAAGGAATGATCATGATCACACGTTCATGCTCCCCTCGATCTAATCGTCCTTTCTCATCCGTCCCGGGGATTGAGAAATCTTCTTTTCTCAAAGATTAACATGCATCATACTAGTTTGCTAAGTATATTTTACTTTCTTTGATTTATTTGTTTCAAGAACAATTCATGTCCCCTTTAGATTAGGAAAACTTGATTAATTGATATATGATTAGACGATTTTTCCTAGGTTTATTTGTGTGATCTTTCACTTCGCATTGTGTGATATTTGGCTTAGATCTTATGAATGATATCTTATCTTTAGATCTTTCATTTCAAGTTTCTTATGTGATGTAATATACTATTGTAGTACTATTTGTCGAACCATACATAGTATAAGATGATTATTTGGATGCTAATTGAGGCCCGTCGAAAGACGGGGCGAGTTGAGGGTGTTTTAGTCGCGACAAAGGCTCCTTCCTCTCTCGTACCAAAACCCCGAACCAAGTTCTTTGGTTATGAAGGGCCGGTGCCCTTATCCGCTTGGGTGAGTCAAAATTAGGTTTCTTGGTTCCTTAAAGACCAAGTGGCGACTCTGTATCTGTTTTCAACAGACCATTTTCTTTTCTTTGATCCAAGTCAAAATCAATTTCAAAACAATCTCAAACAAGAGAAGTGGTCCACTTCCGGTGTCCACAATCTGGCGACTCCACTGGGGATTTTTATTTCAAAACAAAATAATATAGAGGTTTGACTCATAAGAAGCATCCTTAAAATCAACTTTTTACTGTGTCTGGTTCACCGCATTGCACTCTTGCATTTCCCTCCTCCGACTGTGTCTGAAACGTGACGCTGACATTGTTCAGGTCTTGCTGTGCCAGGGCACAAGTCACCGTTGATACTGTACCTTCCAAGGTATATCAAAAAGAGTAAAAACCTCCGTACTGTCTCTCCGACGGTATATTGGAACTCTCGTCAACGGACCCTCTTTGACTAAACCCAGCCTTTGCATATAGATTCCTGTAGAACCTTTCATAGGACTGTTCATTTATCTTTTCAGATAGGACAATGTGATATAACTGTTGTATGCCCTGACGGGATTACTTGCGCGGTGAAGACGTTTATGTGGCATAGAATAGAACCTCTTTCTTATGATTCCCAAGGCAATCACTCACATGTGATCACATTGAGTTGACTTGCCTAGGCACCATGATAAGGATGTCTGCTCTATGCTCACAAAGATATACACCGCAAACCTTGTTTGTTGGTCCTAAGACATAGGAGTATGAAAACTTGCTAGACAGTATGATCACCATCATCACCTATCCTCGTCGTATACCCCTATTTCTTCCAGAAACTCTACCCAACTCATCAGGATATCCCTGTTTTCCCTAGGAACTCTGTCCGAATCACCCAGATTTCCTAGAAATCCCTATTTCTCCCCAGAATACCCAGAAACTTCAATTTTCCTTAGAAACTCCGACATACTTGTTTCTCCCAGAAACTCTGTCCGACTTACCCAGTTATACCTGTTTTCCCAGAATCTCTGTCCAAATCTCTCAGATTACCCAGAAATCTCAATTTCTCCCAGAAATTCCAGTATACTTGTTTCTCTTGGAAACTCTGTCCAACTTACCCGAGTTTTCATGTTTTCCCATAAGCTCTATCCAAATCTCCAAGATTTCCCAAAATTTCCAACAACTCCATCCAAACTTCCCAAAATGCCTAGATGTACCAATTTCTCCCAGAAATTCTGATTTCCCAATTTCTCCTAGAAGCTCAGTCCAAATCAACCAGAAATCCCTATTTCTCCTAAAAAACTCAAGTGACTTCTAGAAATTTCTCCAAATCTTTCAAATCCCTATTTCTCCCAGAAAATCTGTCCAAAATTTTCGAAGTATCCCGAAAATCCCTGTTATCCCTTGGTGATCATACTGGAAAGAAAGGTTAGCACACTTTGTATGATTAGGACCTTACTTGCTTAACTGCTATATGTTAGAAGTAGAGGCATCATATAGATTAGGGTTCGCATCCGCATGATTGTCTCATATGCATACACAATTCATGTCAGTTTGCACACACATATATCTCATAAGTCCACACAGTCTATCCCTTCTAATCATCACATGATCATCGATCTTCATCCTCCGAGTCTGATCCTTGTCATTTCAATTTGTAAGACATCACAGGTCCTAAACGTCGTCCTGCTACATTTTCTTCTTGGGATTAATAGCCCTCCCGGAAACAAACCTATGGATCACAAAAGCTTAGAAACTCGAGTCGCCAAGATGAGAACCACTATGACTCAGCTTTCGGATCACCTCACCTAGGTCCTAGGATTTCTTGAGAAAATGAGACCAGAAGTCCGCATTCACTTCGCTTGGACTCGTACACCGAATGATCAACTAATCAGAATAACTGTGGATGCTAGAATGACCGCTATGGAACCTGCTGTTGAGAAGATCAGGGACGAGCTTGCGGAAATGACAGATATGATACGGCATTTGGCTAACCCACCACCCTCGATTCTGCTATCTTCCCGGCCAGCACCTTGTACTGAATGGTTTGGAAAATTAGCTGATCTTTGGATACGTAGTTTGGATCGAGAAGCTCTTGACAAGCTCACCAGAATAAAGGATGCCATCAGAGAAGGAAAGTTCAGGAATAATGAACCCCAACACCAGTCCAAGGGACCCAACTACTCCCTAGACTCCCCAGATGTCCATGCACCTAACCACCAACCAATGGCCTACTCTCTCCGTCCACACCAGTCCATTCCACCAAATCGCCCTAAAGGCCCTCGCAAATTCTCCAGACTTGATCTTCCCCTCTCCACAGCCTTAGACCACCTACTCAAAAAGGGCCACCTGCAACTCCTCCCTCACAAACCACTACCGGATCCCATACCCTCTCACTACAACATGAGCCTACAATGTGCTTACCACCAAAATCTAGGCCATGCCACTGATCAGTGCATCCGCCTCTGCCATGACATTCAAAATCTCATAGAGGATGCACCCCATCCTAATGCCATCTCCTATCTTGGCTTGGACCAACCGCTCGACTGATCCCCTTCGCTGAGGCACATGAATGTTGAACATGTGCCGGTGAAGTGATGGTGTTTGGAACTCTTGCTAGAAAACCAAATGAAGATGCTCTTTAGAAAAAAAAAGAAATAAAAAGAATAAGTGAGTCACTGTGACATTCCATTTGAGACCGGGTCGAGTCCAGTCGAGTCTGTTGTGTGTTTGTCTATTTCAAGTTTAGTCTTGTGATCGAGTCTGTCTGTCACCGAGTTGTTAATGAGTCTGTAATCCTTCTCTACTGATGGAATGAAATCTCATTTTGCCTAATCTGATGTGCCTAGTCATAGATACATGAATCACTAGACTGAAGTGTCACTTTTCAAATTACCATGGATATTACTCTGGTAATAATTTTTCTACGACAAAACAAAAAGAATCCTGAAAGGTTAAAATCAATTTCACGCTGACACTGATGAAGAGCTGGAATTGAATAGTCTTACTTTAAGAATTTAAAGATTCTCTTACCTCAATCTTGAAAAGACATGCTTGGAACTGACTTGGGGCTTGCCCAACATCCTTTCCACCATTTCTACCATTTCAAAGCCTTGGGCCCAACCCAATTGATAGCCATGCGAACCTGTGCAGACTTGGTCCTTGATGGTAGCCAAACATTTCAATGAGTTTCATCTCCACTTTCAAAAAAAGAAAAGCTCGCTAGGTTGAAAACCCGAAAGGGCACCCAGGCAAAAGTTAGAGCTGAAAAAGGTGTTGATTTCCAAAATCTGACCCTAGCCAGTCAAAATGTTGGAGAAAATTTTGATGAAACAAATAAGAGAATCATACGCTTCAAGATACATCTTAAGAACGTGCCAAGATCACATTTCAAAAGGCACGGAATGACCACAAATAAATTCCGAGAGCTGACATGTACATTCTGGAATTATGAGATTGCGATTGAAGGATCTTGCAAGAATCAACTACATGAAAAGCAAAAATTGACTGGCTAGGCAAAAGTGAAAAGGATCAATCCTCAAAACAAAAGAAAAAGAAAAAGAAAAAGAAAAAGAAAAGAAAGGGAGATTGAAACTGAATCTTTTTTATTCAAAGCTACCACAAGTGGCTCAAGTTTGAACTTCTTTGACGATTGGTTTGAAAAACCCTCATACCTCAAACCCCTTATTTCAAGCCTTGCCTTGAACTACGCTCGACCTGATTCCCACTCGGGGATACGTAGGCAACCACATCGGTTCGGTCAACACCATCATAATCAAACCAATTTCCTTCAAGCCTTGCTTTGAACTACGCTCGACCTGATTCCCACTCGGGGATACGTAGGCAACCGCATCGGTTCGGTCACCCCACCTACCCAAAAATCAACCCGCTTCTTCCCAACCTTGCCAGAACTACGTTGGACCTGATCCCCACTTGGGGGTACATAGGCAGACTTTCAAAAAGAAAAAAAGAAGGATGGCTCGCTAGGTCGAAAATCCGAAAGGACGCCTAGGCAAAAATTAGAGTTAAATCCAAGGTGAGCAATAACAAAAGAGAGAAAAGAGCTTGCTAGGTCACCTCACTGGTGCCTAGGAAAAAGTTATGAGCATTTGAGAGATTAAAGTCACGGTCCATGCCTCAAGCCAGAAAATCACCTTCCACACTAGGGGCAAACTTCGGCTACCCGCCTCGTTTGCCTGACTTTTACTATCTACCCTTCACACAAGGGGCAAACTTCGGTCACCTACCTCGTTTGCCCAAAACCTCCAATGAACCTTCCACCAAACTAGGGGCAAACTTCGGTCATTTGCCTCGTTTGCCTACCGATCCCACTTCATGCCCTTCAAACTAGGGGCAAACTTCGTTTGCCACCTGATCCCTATACACCAATGGTAAGCTTTCAAGAACATTGTCTTGAACATATGGAAATGGAGCGTCTTTCATTCCATAAGCTAAGGCACTAATTCAAAGAACATCTTGAGAGAAGCAAAGAAATTGATTAGATCAGCAGGGAGGAATTTTCAAAAATAAGATTCACCATCAAAGTGATGCCACGTTAAGGAGAGAAGTAAACACAAAAGAGAAATGGTACATCATTTATGACAAAAGCACATTAAGTTTTGGCAAGTCGACCTTGTTTCATTTTGGTGTCAAATGTGTCGTCCTCGTGCGTCAATGTCTGTCAAGTTTTTGAGTCTGTTGTAGTCTCAAATGTGTAAGTCAATAGTGACTAATAAAATTTTCAAATCAAGTTATAAAGAGCATGCCAATACAAGCAGGAGTACCAAACACCATTACTACACCGGTCAAGGCGTCAGCAGGAGAAGCGTCCAAACTTAGGGCAAATGCGAATTTCATCCCTTTCCAAACCATCAAAAGTTAACCTTCATCTTCTTGCAACATAAGTCCATGAGTGGCTTTTGATCTTTCTTCATGCAACATAAGTCCATGAGTGGCTGTTGATGATCTTCCTTTGTTCATGCAACATAAGTCCATGAGTGGCTGTTGATGATCTTCCTTTGTTCATGCAACATAAGACCATGAGTGGCTGTTGATGATCTTCCTTTCTCCTAGCAACATAAGTCCATGAGTGGTTGTTGATGACCTTCTTTCATCCTAAAGCAACATAAGTCCATCACTCTCCTCTTTCAAAATCAAAACCTTAACTGCCGCAGGCCATCTCCGTATCCCTCATCACAAAAAGAATGATACCTTAACTCTCATTTAAAGGACGAATTTTCTTTTTCCTAACAGAGTACATTATCCTTCAGCTCCCGGAGGCCCTGACCGGCCCCCTTGGATTGAGCGCCAAAAGAGATTCTCCGAGAACCCTACATCATCCCCCGAGGACAGAAACCAATAGATACCAGCTCCCGGAGGCCCTGACCGGCCCCCTTGGATTGAGCGCCAAAAGCGATTCTCCGAGAACCCTACATCATCCCCCGAGGACAGAAACCAATAGATACCAGCTCCCGGAGGCCCTGACCGGCCTCCTTGGATTGAGCACCAAAAGAGATTCTCCGAGAACCCTACATCATCCCCCGAGGACAAAAACCGATAGATACCAGCTACCAGAGGCCCTGACCGGCCCTCTTGGATTGAGCGCCAAAAGAGATTCTCCGAGAACCCTACATCATCCCCCGAGGACAAAAACCGATAGATACCAGCTCCCGGAGGCCCTGACCGGCCCCCTTGGATTGAGCGCCAAAAGAGATTCTCCGAGAACCCTACATCAACCCCCGAGGACAGAAACCAATAGATACCAGCTCCCGGAGGTCCTGACCGGCCCCCTTGGATTGAGCGCCAAAAAAGATTCTCCGAGAACCCTACATCATCCCCCGAGGACAAAAACCGATAGATACCAGTTCCCGGAGGCCCTGACCGGCCCTCTTGGATTGAGCGCCAAAAGAGATTCTCCGAGAACCCTACATCATCCCCCGAGGACAAAAACCAATAGATACCAGCTCCCGGAGGCCCTGACCGGCCCCCTTGGATTGAGCGCAAAAAGAGATTCTCCGAGAACCCTACATCATCCCCCGAGGACAGAAACCAATAGATACCAGCTCCCGGAGGCCCTGACCGGCCCCCTTGGATTGAACGCCAAAAGCGATTCTCCGAGAACCCTACATCATCCCCCGAGGACAGAAACCAATAGATACCAGCTCCCGGAGGCCCTGACCGGCCCCCTTGGATTAAGCGCCAAAAGAGATTCTCCGAGAACCCTACATCATCCCCCGAGGATAGAAACCAATAGATACCAGCTCCCGGAGGCCCTGACCGGCCTCCTTGGATTGAGCACCAAAAGAGATTCTCCGAGAACCCTACATCATCCCTCGAGGACAAAAACCGATAGATACCAGCTCCCGAAGGCCCTGACCGGCCCTCTTGGATTGAGCGCCAAAAGAGATTTTCCGAGAACCCTACATCATCCCCCGAGGACAAAAACCGATAGATACCAGCTCCCGGAGGCCCTGACCGGCCCTCTTGGATTGAGCGCCAATAGAGATTCTCCGAGAACCCTACATCATCCCCCGAGGATAGAAACCAATAGATACCAGCTCCCGGAGGTCCTGACCGGCCCCCTTGGATTGAGCGCCAAAAACGATTCTCCGAGAACCCTACATCATCCCCCGAAGACAAAAACCGATAGATACCAGTTCCCGGAGGCCCTGACCGGCCCCCTTGGATTGAGCGCCAAAAGCGATTCTCCGAGAACCCTACATCATCCCCCGAGGACAAAAACCTATAGATACCAGCTCCCGGAGGCCCTGACCGGCCCTCTTGGATTGAGCGCCAAAAGAGATTCTCCGAGAACCCTACATCATCCCCCGAGGATAGAAACCAATAGATACCAGCTCCCGGAGGCCCTGACCGGCCCCCTTGGATTGAGCGCCAAAAGAGATTCTCCGAGAACCCTACATCATCCCCCGAGGACAGAAACCAATAGATACCAGCTCCCGGAGGCCCTGACCGGCCCCCTTAGATTGAGCGCCAAAAAAGATTCTCCGAGAATCCTACATCATCCCCCGAGGACAAAAACCGATAGATACCAGCTCCCGGAGGCCCTGACCGGCCCCCTTGGATTGAGCGCCAAAAGAGATTCTCCGAGAACCCTACATCATCCCCCAAGGACAAAAACTGATAGATACCAGCTCCCGGAGGCCCTGACCGGCCCTCTTGGATTGAACGCCAAAAGGATTCTCCGAGAACCCTACATCATCCCCCGAGGACAGAAACCAATAGATACCAGCTCCCGGAGGCCCTGACCGGCCCCCTTGGATTGAGCGCCAAAAGCGATTCTCCGAGAACCCTACATCATCCTCCGAGGACAGAAACCAATAGATACCAGCTCCCGGAGGCCCTGACCGGCCTCCTTGGATTGAGCACCAAAAGAGATTCTCCGAGAACCCTACATCATCCCCCAAGTACAAAAACCGATAGATACCAGCTCCCGGAGGCCCTGACCGGCCCTCTTGGATTGAGCGCCAAAAGTGATTCTCCGAGAACCCTACATCATCCCTCGAGGACAGAAACCAATAGATACCAGCTCCCGGAGGTCCTGACCGGCCCCCTTGGATTGAGCGCCAAAAAAGATTCTCCGAGAACCCTACATCATCCCCCGAGGACAAAAACCGATAGATACCAGTTCCCGGAGGCCCTGACCGGCCCTCTTGGATTGAGCACCAAAAGAGATTCTCCGAGAACCCTACATCATCCCCCGAGGACAAAAACCAATAGATACCAGCTCCCGGAGGCCCTGACCGGCCCCCTTGGATTGAGCGCCAAAAGAGATTCTCCGAGAACCCTACATCATCCCCCGAGGACAGAAACCAATAGATACCAGCTCCCGGAGGCCCTGACCGGCCCCCTTGGATTGAGCGCCAAAAGCGATTCTCCGAGAACCCTACATCATCCCCCGAGGACAGAAACCAATAGATACCAGCTCCCGGAGGCCCTGACCGGCCCCCTTGGATTGAGCGCCAAAAGAGATTCTCCGAGAACCCTACATCATCCCCCGAGGACAGAAACCAATAGATACCAGCTCCCGGAGGCCCTGACCGGCCCCCTTGGATTGAGCGCCAAAAGAGATTCTCTGAGAACCCTACATCATCCCCCGAGGATAGAAACCAATAGATACCAGCTCCCGGAGGCCCTGACCGGGCCCCTTGGATTGAGCGCCAAAAGCGATTCTCCGAGAACCCTACATCATCCCCCGAGGACAGAAACCAATAGATACCAGCTCCCCGGAGGCCCTGACCGGCCCCCTTGGATTGAGTGCCAAAAGAGATTCTCTGATAACCCGACATCATCCCCCGAGGATAGAAACCGATAGGCCCTAACCGGCTCTTTTGGATTGAGCATTGCGAGATCTGACCAACCACGAGAGACTCAGAGATGGATCCTGGTTCTAGGTCATGAATTGAAGAGAGATTCATAGAGAGTCCATCAGCTCCCGAAGGCTCTAACTGGCTCTTTTGGATTGAGCATTACAAAATCTGACCAACTACGAGAGATTCAGAGATTGATCCTGGTTTTAGGTCAAGAATTGAAGAGAGATTCTCAGAGAGTCCCCTACCATCCCAACGGAAGATAGCAGAAGTCCGAACCGATTCTCCGGACTTGTCATCATAAGGATCGGCTAAAACATCACCCATAGTCAAATCACCCCGATTCCCTTGGCAAGCACTGTCTATTCACAATTTAAGGACCCGTGTCCACTGATTATCATGAGCTTTCTCACCTGTCAGTCATTATGAGTTTCCTCACTTATCGTGAGCCTCTTCACTCCGGTTATCTCACCTATCCATTATCGTGAGCTACCCCACTTATCATGAGCCTCCTCACTTTGGTTATTATAAAACTGTCGGTTATCTTGAACTCCCTCGCCTATGGGTTATCCTTAGTTGTCATCCTCAGGGACCCCACATCTGACTACATTCTCTCGCAAAGCACACTTCCCAAATTTCAGAAGTTTGCTCCTAAACCCAGAGACTTCTAAACCTTGATGTCCTTATCCGAGTCACCCACCGCATCACAGTCGCAAACACTAGCACAACACCAGCCCACACGGAGTGGCACACCCCACAACACTTGCTCATACTAGGGTCACAACACTAGACATGATAGGACTCATGACACAATTCATATGACATCCATACATTGCATATCACTCTTATAGCATAGCATCCGCCTGATTGTTGTGTATGTGCATGTATGATCGATTCCTTGCCTTGAACTACGTCCTGGTCTGATTCCCCTTGGGATACGTAGGCAGCTCACACAGAGCACGACCAGCACTACCCTCAGCATCATTGCATCTTTTGCAACGCTTTTTATCCTAAATCTATAGCCTCCAAAAGACATGTCTCTTCAAAACTTTGGCACTCGCTTGCGACATGCGTTGCCTCGCAAGTTCCTGTCAAAGAGGGGCAAACTGTAGACACCCCATTTTGTCGGCTATCAGATTTAGGAGACCCATAGCTTGGTGGTTCACAATGATCGTAAAAGACTCAAAAGGACTCCTGGAAGTCAGCTCTATCTCTCAGAATGCTCAAAATGACCAAAATGCCCCTAAAAGCCCGAAAACTCCCAGATTTGGTCCCAAAGTTCTGAAAACATGCTATGTCGTAAGAAAAGCGATAAAATGAGTTTCTAAGAGAAATCGGGTGAAATCGTCAGCTCCCAGAGACCCCCGGAAGTCCCGGAAGTTCCCAGAAAGTTCCCGTTGACCGGTTTGACCAAGGTTTGACTAGGTTTGACCAAGGTTTGACCAGGTTTGACCAAGTTTGACCAAGTTTGACCGAAATCGTCCGAATTCACCAGAATCATTTTAAATCATGAGAAAAGTGTTAAAACAAGTTCCAAAAGAAAATCCAGCGAAAACATCAGCTCCCGGGAACTCCCGGAGGTTTCTAGAACTTCCCGGGAATCCCAGGATTGACCAGTTTGACCAGAATTTGACTTTGGAACCGGGACACCAAAACAATCTTCAAACATTTTTCATGGATACTAGAGGTCAATAGCTTTCCAACGGTATATCGCACATAATTCCTGGATTTAAAACGAATTTATTATAAATTTCCAAAGGCGAAAAAGGCGATCAAATTGGCTTTTATCGCAAATACCGCAAAACTTTTCAAAATGACTTATCCCCGAACTATTTTTTATGTAAAGTAGACTCCATTACCTTTCCAACAGTATATTATAACCTCAATTTGGAGTTCGTACGCATTTTTTGTGAATTTCGGACTAAATAGGGCCTTTTCGCGAATACCGGAACTTCAGGGGGGCTAAACAGCATTATCTGGACGAAGGGAGGAGCAGTGCCGCCGCGGCACTCTCCCCCAGAGCAGTGAGTTTTTGTAATTTCTTTTGGGGTCCCATTTTGATTAATTAAAAACCAAAACGACGTAGTTTTGATTCCCAGCTTATTTTGGACCAATGGGAGACCATTTTAAACTTTTTAAAACTCCATTTACCACCCCTCCTTTGCCTATAAAAGAAGCCATTTACTTCCATTTAGAGGAGAGACATGGAAGCTTAGAAAAAGCTTAGGAAGAAACTCTAGGGAAATATAGAGAGAGAAAGAGAAGTAGTCTTCTTCTTCCATTTTTTCCAATCAAAGTGAGTTCTAATCTTGTTTTCCTCCACCATTTTTCTATATACTTCATCATCAATATACCCAATCACCATTCTTGAGCATTCTTGAGTTAGGAAGCTACTTCCATGTCCAAATGTCAAAATCTATGAGTGAAACACCAAGCTACAAGTCCAAAATCATATTGATTATCATCTATTGATTGTTATTTACTTACTTGTTCATATTATGTTCATCTCTTCTTAATCTCATTTCTTTTTTATTTTCTTTATTTACTTACTAGTTCATCATCATCTAAGTGATGACATGAAGTTTGGGGTGAGTGAATCCTTATGGATAGTAGCTCTTGACCTCAAAAACATGTTTGATAGATGATGATCATAACCTCAATACTTCCAAGATGTTCTTGAAATGTATTGAAGTTATGTCCAAAATAAAAATGAATCTCTCCAATAATATTGGGAGTTCTTTGATGATTCGAGGTTGGATGAGGTTCTAAGTGGTCACATGGTCATCTCAAGAGTTTAAGTTCATGCTTTGAACATCTATTTCAAAACCCCCAATCAAGAACTCAAACTCTATTTCAAACCCAAATCCATTTTCTTCAAGAATGATCCAAAACAGTGAGCTGTTCAGATTCAAAGATTTGTTTTGAATTAAATACTTGAGTTATGATGATGAAAACACTTGGAAAATCTTCCTAAGACATCATAGTTTGTCCCCAATTTTTCCCATCAATTATAGAAATGTGAAAGTATTTGTTTTGGATGTGAGAAGTTCATATTCATAATCTGCCTCTGTTCTCACAGAATGTTCACCCAACTTCTTGCACTTATTCTGGATATTTTCGTCACTGTACATATATCTTTTCTATTTTTTTTATAAAACTTGGGTGTCTTAGGAAACTTTTGGTATATAATGGGTCATCATAAACCTTTTCTTTGATTTATGAAAAATCATACAAAATCGGGCACAGTGCAGCTTTTTTTTCTGAGTCATGTGTACATTCTGATTTATTTCTTTTAATCTGTGATAGCTATTGATGTTTGGCTTTTTGGGTTATTTTCTAGACACAATAAGGATGATCTCTGATTTTTATCACATATTTCTAGGCACGTTTGACCTCCCATTATAATGTTACAAAGTAATGCATACAGTCTGTCCACTATTCACAGCATTTTACTTTTTGGCTTTCACACTTTGATGCAACACTCTCTTGTATCTAGATGAACCCATATCTCATGCACATGTTCTTTACCACTTTTAGCATGCTATATCATATCATGTATCATCTATCCTCTCATGTATCATACTCCCATAGATTCTTGAGTTTGATTTCCAAATAAAGCCATGGTTTGCAAATACTTGGGAAGTTCTTGAAATAAGTTAGGAATTGATATTCCAAGTGGTTAGAATATTCATCCAAGATCTGGAAGTATACTTTCAAAACCCTCATTTCAAAACCCCCCCTCTTAAACCCCTCATTTTGATTTCAAGAAATAAACCTTGTTTTTCTCAAAACCCTCAAAACAGTGAGTCATTTAATTTCAAGGAATTATTTTGAGTTCAATACTCAATGTATGAATGCAAGACCACTTGGAAAGTCTTTCTAACTCACTATAGAACACCCATGATTTTTGGCTTGACTTGGAAGTACTTGAAAATGGTCCATTTGGACCCAAACATTCCTTCCAAACATTTTGTTTTTGCTGTCACAGCAGCTAGGTCAACTTACGACCTCTTTTCCAGAAAACTTTTCCAAAAGGGGTGGTCCTAACTTATTTTTCCCTTAAAATTCAATGTCTTAGGGAACTCTCTGTATAAAATGGGCCTCTAGATCATTCTTTTTCATTTTCTAAGATTTTCTAACATTTCAGTCGACAGTACAAACTCTGTTTCTGAGTGACCTCTATTGTTTATATAATTTCTCTCAATCTGTGATAGCTATTCAAGATTGGCCTTTTGGGTTGTGTTATAGACACAATGAGGAACATCTCCATAAAAAATCATGCATTGAAAACATTCCTAACCCCTCTTTTCAAATTCCAAAAGATCATGCTACTGTTCTGTCCACTATTCACAGCAAGTATACTTTAACTTTCATTCTTTGATTTGATGCTTATATGCATTCCAAATTAGTTCATATCTTAGGAAGTAGTTCATACTACATTTGTACATATCCCATATTGATTTCATCCATCCATTCATACACATTTTAGACTTCTAAGTCATTCTAGGAATCCATGAACACAAAACACACTACAACCTTGGCACACTCTAGATACATACATTGCATCCATGCAAAGATTTGGGGTTTTTGTAGCTCCTAATCTAAGAAGATTATAAGGAATGATCATGATCACACGTTCATGCTCCCCTCGATCTAATCGTCCTTTCTCATCCGTCCCGGGGATTGAGAAATCTTCTTTTCTCAAAGATTAACATGCATCATACTAGTTTGCTAAGTATATTTTACTTTCTTTGATTTATTTGTTTCAAGAACAATTCATGTCCCCTTTAGATTAGGAAAACTTGATTAATTGATATATGATTAGACGATTTTTCCTAGGTTTATTTGTGTGATCTTTCACTTCGCATTGTGTGATATTTGGCTTAGATCTTATGAATGATATCTTATCTTTAGATCTTTCATTTCAAGTTTCTTATGTGATGTAATATACTATCGTAGTATTATTTGTCGAACCATACATAGTATAAGATGATTATTTGGATGCTAATTGAGGCCAGTCGAAAGACGGGGCGAGTTGAGGGTGTTTTAGTCGCGACAAAGGCTCCTTCCTCTCTCGTACCAAAACCCCGAACCAAGTTCTTTGGTTATGAAGGGCCGGTGCCCTTATCCGCTTGGGTGAGTCAAAATTAGGTTTCTTGGTTCCTTAAAGACCAAGTGGCGACTCTGTATCTGTTTTCAACAGACCATTTTCTTTTCTTTGATCCAAGTCAAAATCAATTTCAAAACAATCTCAAACAAGAGAAGTGGTCCACTTCCGGTGTCCACATTGGTTGCAAATGATGGAAGTTCAAGACTTGCCACACTCCTGGAATGTGGAGCATCTGTAAAAGTACTATCAATAGATCAAGTCAAAAACAGTCAAGAAATAAAGAGTTCTTCTACGAATTCCAAGTTGTAATTTTCTGAGCAGCTCTTTTTGAGCCCCTCATAACAGCTTTGACGATCAATAAAATTTTATTCTTGCAATTAGTATTCTATGAAGCGTTCTATTGGTAGTAAAAAGACTCTAGGGTTCAACCCTGAGTCACTGAGAAAGACCTCGAATTCGATACTGAGGCACTAAAAAAGACCTCGGGTTCAACCCCGAGGCACCAAAAGACCTAGGGTCAACCCCCTCGGCACTCAAGACCACTATTACATAGATGGAAAAAGACCTCGACACCACCTGAGGCACTGACTCCACTTAGGTCCTTAACCTACTATAGGGATATACCCCCTAGGTGGCCTATAATAGAGGAGTTAAAGACCCTAGAACTCCAACATTTTAGCTCGATTACCTATAGTACCTATCCCCATAACACCCGCCTTGCCAAAAGCTTGGGGGGCAAGAGGGAGTGATAAACTACAAAAAATCACATCGAGCGTTCACAAGTCTTGGGGTTGACAAAGTATAAACCCTTAGATAACCCCGAGTGCCTACAATGCTCAGAGCTCATACTAGGGTATCACAAGGCCTAAGGTTGACTAGGTATAAACTCCTAAGTCAAACCCCGAGCGGATATTTACAAGACTCAAGAATTCCCCAAGTACAAGTCCTGAGACAATTTCTAGCACCTACAAATACCCCGACTGGGATCAACAGCTCGAGAACTCCTTGCCTTTACAAGTCCCCAGAAAATTGAGTGTTTCCTACTAGTTATAGTCTCAAACATTTTGCTAAACCAAGGGTGTTACGAGGCTAAATAATTGACCGAGCACGGTGACCACAAACAAATGCAGGCAATAAAAATACAATGTATGAACAACAGTTGATGAAAGTAAAAAAAAATGACCTCGAAGGGCCTTTTTCATTACTGGTTCATAAAGTACAATGCTTGGGGGGCAATTATAGTAGCAACCCAATATATATGTATATACAAGCAGATCGGGATCAGGTTCGGGCCAGCACTTCAGTCCAAGGGGTCATCCATGGTCACCACCTCGTCCCTGGTCTCCTTGACCTCCCTAGCAGGGGCCACCTCTCTAGCGGGGGCCTCCTCCTCAGTAGGGGACTCTACGTCCTAAAAATCAGATTCCGTCCCAAGAAAGGGAGAGGTCGCACTCGAGATGGACTAGGGCCACCCTACTCTTCAAGTCAGTGTACCCCTGAAAGAAGTCGACCTTGAACTTGTCCTCTACGGTCTTCTCGGCTTCCTCCCAAGCAGTGCTTGCATCAGCTAGAGCCTTCTTCTCTATCTCAGCCACTGCCAAGATTGCCTGCGCAACCTTCAGTTCCCCCTAAGTTGCTACCAGACTCAGGGCCGGCTCCTTTGCCTTTTCTCTCTCTGCCACCAGGGCAGACCTCTCGACTACCTGTGCCAACCTCTCTATAGAAAGAGCAGCCTCAACAGTGAGTGTCATCTCAGTCAGCCTAAGCAAGTAGGACTCAGCCTTGGTCGCCAAATAACCGACTTAGAAAAGGAAGACAGAAGCAAGTTAGCAATCAGGGGTAAAATGAGGAACAAAGAAAAATGTAAGAAAGAGAGGGAGAGGATAAATTACTCACAAAGTTGGAAAGGCTATAGAGCCACCCAATCAAGGCTTGAGGGACAATGCTCTCGTACCTCTAGACATCACTCAGAAGGATGGCTGGCAGGATCTGCTCCCGAATCATCACCACGGACTCTGCCAAGGGCACCTTGATCAGTGCAGCCCTCAGTAGGTATTCCCTGGCAACCACAAATCCAACCAGGGGTGGATGTCCCAATCAGTTCCACTTGAGGCCCCCTCCATAGTCACCTCAATTCTTGGTCGATAGCAGCATCGGGCCTCCTTCTCTTCTCGCAAGCCCGAGCGGCAGCGGTAGCCTCTCTTTCCCTCATGGCGACGAGCTCTTTCCTGGGAGCCATCTCGGTAAAACCAGAAAATAAAAAATAAATAAATAAATAAATAAAAGAGCAAGTCAGTAAAAAGGACAAAGAGATTATGACTACTCGTGACGAACAAAAGTTTAAGGACCAAAGACTTACAAAGAATAATGGGTGGAAAGATTGGGGCAGAGACAATGACTCAGGGCTCGAAGGTAATTTTCCTGTTGCCCATCCTGGTTAGCAGGATGACCATGTTAATGGGCTACTGAGTTAGCACCCTTGTTTGATCCTGGCACTCGTCTAGAATGCTCAGGAGATTGGTAGACCCAGTTGAAAAATAAATAGGAGTTGGTCAACATCCAAAAAGCAAGTGTGAGAAACAAAAGGCAGACTCTAGACTTAAAAACCTTACCCCTCAACTCACCCGCCTAGACAGTTGGCAAGGGAGCACCTGGAGCCTCCTCACAGATTCCAAGGGTGGACTCTTGGAAGAACTTCCTCTTCCACCCCTCGTCGTTGCTCGGGCACCTATCTATATAATTTTCTTCCCCTACCAACTGCTTAGGGAAAAGAAACTAAACTTCCCAAAAAATGAGAACGGTCAGTCAGTCCACAAGAATTCCTGGAGGGTCAACTCATACCCAAAGCACTGGGGCCAAAGGTGAATTGTCCCATCAGGAACCTCTAACCGTTGGGGGGAAGCTGTCGGACAGCAACACCAATGTAGATCAGTAAGTCCCAAGCGAGCGAATGAAGAGGGAAGCAAAGGCCCGTAATGAATGCGTACTCATGAAGGGTGACAAACCCCTATTGGAGAAGATAGGCCTCACCGGATGAAACGGCGAGGGAGAAGCCATCGAGTAAGCCGTACTTACTCCCAATTCTATCTAGGTCCGATGACAACAGATTACTGAAGGTGCCCTCACAAAAGAAGGCAACCTCGGCCCTATCAGAGACAGTCGCCTTACTACCCGACCCCCGTGACTCAGAGACTTCATGGTATCCCTAGCCCTATGCCTCGTCGAACACTCGGTCGAGGACTCTACCCTCACTATGGCGGTCCGACGGAGTCAACGAGGAAGGGTCCGGGCTAGAACTCAGGCTCTCGGATCTAGAATACTTTTCTTTCGACCGGGAAGAGGAGTTGAAGTCAGAGTGGCACATCTCTAAGGTCCCTATTACAGACTGGAGAATTAACTAATGGCCTAAGTAGGGGTTCGGAGCCCCTGGCCTAAGCTAAGGAGGGCGAAAAGTCAAAAGCCTAAAAGGTAGAGTACATATGGTCCGAGTAGTCAAGTAGCACTCAGAAAAGGAGGGCCTGGAACACACTGACGGGTCAAATTGTTCTACTAAGGCAAGAGAACTTCCTGTCCTAAGAAAAAAATCAAAACCTTAGGAAAAAGAAATCACACTCCCTCACGAAACCAATAGGGTTTCTATTCTCCAGACTTGCTAAGGAAAGGAATAAAGAAGAAGAAAAGGGGAAAGAGCGTAATGAACAGAAACTAAGAAAAGTGAAGACTTATAGAGAAGAGTTAATAGAAGAGAGCTCGTGAAGTTGAGTCTGGCACTTTTCCTTCGGAACCGCTCGGTATTTTCTCTCTTAAGACAATAGGAGAAATGAATTCGTCTAAGTGTCCCTTATATAGGTGGCACGGACGGTTCAGATGATTTTAGATCCAACGGCCTAGGAATATTCCTACCAAGGGATTGATAGCTAGCGCTTCGGGCAGCCCAAGAGTCATTTTGAAAAATGTGTGCATTTATTGCTCAATGTGATGGATCGATTTTCTCGTAATGGTCTGGTCACCCTTGCACCGGTCTAGTTGGATCATGACCAGACCAACCAATTCCTAACATGTGGTAGGTCAGACCCCGAGCTACTGAGTTATCAGACTGGGGTGATGACCCGCGTTACCAAGATGATTGGTCCAACCCCGAGTTGTGTAAATTTCTAAGCCTTACCCGATAAAGCATTAATTTAGCTTTAGAAATGGGGGGTAGCTGATACGTACAAAGCTATTCAACCAATGAGAGCGAAGCTCCGTGATCATATCAAAGAACACCCGACCATCTAGGGACTAATTGATTCATTTCTAGGAATGAGACCAGAGTTCCCTTGACCGGTATATCAGGTTTTTAAGGTCCCAGCCAGTGGGTTGGGAACCCCTCCCAGGCACAAATCATCGTGAATAAAGCTCACCCAAGCTTAAGGGCATGATCCAGAACCATCCAGATAGTTTCCTACTCCAGCTAGAGGACTAATGGAATATGCAAGCAATTTTCTAATCACATTAGAAAACTCACATGATTTGTGTCAATCAAACAAAATCAAATTATGTTACCTTATCTATATAGTTTCCATGTGAAAGGAGGTCTCTTATATATATAAAAGAGACCTCTCATCCCCTCATAAGGGGTGTTCAATTTTTTTATACGACACATATAGAATTGAACCTACTGACCTTCGGTACTTCCAATCTCTTCACTGAAGGTCACCGACCACTTTCTAATATAGTGAGAGTGCTCAAACACACCTATGGATGTAGGTCTATTAAGTAACAGGGTCGAACCACATGCAAATCTTCTCTTCTTTTCTTTTCTTACATTATACCCAAAAATAGGCATCATCACGAAGTATGAAGTTGCATTAGTAGTCATCATTGCATAAGCACGTGCATCATAATAGGATAGGTGCATCCATCCGTATGACTATTTGTGCTTGTGTATTATTGCTCCTTGTCCGAACTACGTCCTGGTCTGGTCCCCTTGGGATATGTAAGCAGCTCACTGTTGAGCACAACCAGCACTGACCATTTTTGCAAATGTTTTTGCAATGCATTTTATTTTTACCTAAGTTTAATAACCCAGTCAAAGGCTTGTCTTCTCACAGGCTTCGGCATTGCGTGTGACACGCGTTGCATCACAAGCTCTGCCGAAGAGGGACAAAGTATAGACACCCCAATTTTAACTGAACAATTAATTAAACTTAGGGGGAGTTACCTCTGGAGATCAATGATAAATATGTTCCGTCGGAATTAAGACTCTTACTAGCAATCTGACTCTCTTCCAAGAAAAATCTCAGTCAAAAATTGCCCTTTTCAGCTAAAAATATCAAAATTCTCATCTACCTATCGCCTTATAGACCATGAGTTTTGAACAAGTATAGAAAGACGACATCGTTCTCAGAGCATCTTAAAACTATTTTCAAAAGGAGAGAAATTCAGCATGAACCCCAGAAAAGTCAACAAAAGTCAACAACTAACCCAGTGAAAAGTAAATGGATCAAAGATGGTCAATCATAAAAATTCCGAATTTTGAGATAAAAAGTCCCGATAATTGTTCATTGGGTCTCCCTTATGCTAAAAATGATTTTTAAGAATTTTTAAGTGAAAGTGAATATTGAGAAATCGAAACGTCTTTAAGAAAAACTATGCAGAATATCATAAATTTTGCCTTTGGAGGAGCGTTAACTTTTTTCCCTTAAGGATTTTTATTTTTTAGATATTTTTATTGAATCCAAATAGGGGGTATTTTCTTAATTATATTTAATGTCTTAAGTAAATACGACATTTACTTTAATGACATGACATGACATGAACTTAAATAACAACATGAAATACATAAATTAAATGACATTTACTTAAATGACATGACATAAAATGAAATTAAGGTGATGAGTTGCTGTGAATAATGCTGAATTTTTTTGTAGCAGCAGTCAGAGTGCCTGAATGGCAGTCCATGAATGCCATTGCGGCAATCACCGAGTTCTGCCTCATCTTCATTGAGTGCCGCCTCTAGGTGAATTTGCATTTTTTAAGCCAAAATTCTTTTTCAATCCTTGATCAAATGAATGCACCAAATGATGCCCTTTTTGTATATGTGTTTACTACTCTTAGGTCATGCAACCATGCTCCCATCACCTCAAATTGACCTATCTACCCATATCTTAGCCCCCAAGAGAAGGAAAGTCTATAAAACCCCATTTTCTCTCATTTTCTTGAGAATGAGACTTAAATCTTGAGGATGATACTTAAATCTTAGAGAGAGAAGCTGAATTTGGAAATAGCGTGAATCCTTGGAGAAACATAGAGAGAGAAATACCTAAATCCCATAGAAAGTCTACCTAATCCACCCAATTCATCAAATCTCCATTCAAGGACCTTGAAGCTTTAAGGAAGAATAAGAAGAACATTGCATGTAAGGGTTGGATCTCTTTAAATCCATCAAATTTTTAGATATCCCAGAGGTGAAACCTTCAAATCTATCTTTATATATCTGTGGACATCGATGCATTGAGGGGTGGGTCCTGGAGTTCTCCCTCGACAGTGTCCCGAGACGGATCCCAAGGAGCACACTTCAGGGAGAACTAGGACTTCCTCATGCGATCCTAGAGACAAAGAGTCGCCACCAAATTTTTATCGAGAATTACAAAACCCAAGTTTGACTCGCCCAAAATTGAATAAGGTTACTCACCCATCATTACCAGAAACTAGGTTCGGGGGTCTTGGTACGAGAGGGGAAGGAGCCCAAGCAAAACTAAAGCACTCCCCCTCCTCACCCTACCGAACGGTAGGCCTTGATTCAAATATCTTTATTCTTAATTCATAATTGGTGTTGTTTCCTCAAACATACTAGATAATATATACATGTCAAAAAATAACATCTAAGAAAATCATGTCAAGAGATTAAATCAAGTAGAAGTCGGATGCACATGCAATACAATGGAGAGGTATACTCACAGTACCTAGTCCCGCCCAAGACCGATGCAAGTAAAGAAAACATGTCATGATATGAAAAGGGACGAGAAGACTTACATTGAGTTGACTCAAGCAGAGTCGTAAAAAGCAAAAACAAAAGGAAACGTGTAATGCAATCATACAACATTCTTAGATAAGTTGTCTCTAACTCATAAGCATATAAATGAAGACTAACCTAATGAAATTGTGTTCTTGAAAACAAAGTTATAAACCTAGAAAATTTCTAAGAAAAGACATAGAGATAGTGCACGATACATGGGCACTAAGCCACATGTAGATGAGGCAAACCAACAAATCGAAGTCTAGATCCATGGCTGTGGACACGCGAAATCCGTCGTCCACTCCCGGTTTTCCCTGTTTGTTTTCGGGGTTTCGGAATTGATTTTCCTTTGTTTTGAAATTGATTTGAAAGAAAACAAGAGGTTGATTTCGAAGAAAAGAAGGTCTTTCAAAAACAGATACAGAGTCGCCACTTGGTCTTTAAGGAACCAAGAAACCTAATTTTGACTCACCCAAACGGATAAAGGGCACCGGCCCTTCATAACCAAAGAACTTGGCTCGGGGTTTTGGTACGAGAGAGGAAGGAGCCTTTGTCACGACTAACACACCCTCAACTCGCCCCGTCTCTCGACGGGCCTCAATTAGCATCCAAATAATCATCTTATACTGTGTGGTTTGGCAATTACTATTATGATAGTATATTACATTACATAAGAATCTTGAAATGGAAGATCAAAAGATAAGATATCATTCATAAGATCTTAGCCAAATATCATACAATGCAAAAGTGAAAGATCACACAAATAAACCTAGGAAAAATCGTCTAATCATATATCAATTAATCAAGTTTCCTAATCTAAAGTGGGCATGAATTGTTCTTGAAACAAATAAATCAAAGAAAACAAAGACGCTTAGCAAGCTAGAATGATGCATGTTATTCTTTGAGAAGAGAAGATCTCTCAATCCCCGGGACGGATTAGAAAGGATTATTAGATCGAGGGGAAGCATGAATGTGTGATCATGATCATTCCTTATAATCTTCTTAGATTAGGACTCATAAAAGCCCCAAATCTTTGCATGAATGCAATGTATGTATCTATAATGTGTAAAGGTTGTAGTGTGCTTTGTGTTCATAGATTTCTATAATGACTTAGAAGTCTAATATATTTATGAATGAATGAATGGAATCATTATGAGAAATTTACAAATGTAGTATGAACTAATTCCTAAGATATGAACTAATTTGGAATGCATATAAGCATCAAATCAAAGAATGAAAGTTAAAATGTGCTTGCTGTGAATAGTGGATAGAACAGTAACATGATCTTTTAAAATGTGAAAAGAGGGGTTAGGAATGTTTTCAATGCATGCTTTTTTTATGGAGATCTTCCTTATTGTGTCTAGGACACAACCCAAAAAGCCAATCCTTAATAACTATCACAGATTGAAAGAAATCATATAAACAATAGAGGTCACTCAGAAACAAAGTCCGTACTGTCGACTGAAATGTTAGAAAATCTTAGAAAATGAAAACAAATGATCTAGAGGCCCATTTTATACAGATAGTTCCCTAAGACATTGAAGTTTAAGGGAACAATAAGTAAGGACCACCTTGTTTGGAAACGTTTTCTGAAAAAGAGGTTGGAAGTGGACCTAGCTGCTGTGACAGCAAAAACAGAATGTCTGGAAGGAATGTTTGGGTCCAAATGGACCATTTCCAAGTATTTCCAAGTCAAACCAAAAATCATGGGTGTTCTCTAATGAGTTAGGAAAACTTTCCAAGTGGCCTTGCATCCATACATTGAGTATTGAGCTCTAGAAAAATCGTTGAACTCAGATCACTCACTGATTTGACTCACAGTTTTGAAGATTTTGGGAAAAACTAGAGTTTTCTTTCTTGAGATTAAAATGAGGGGTTTTAAGAGGGGTTTTGAAATAGAGGTTTTGAAAGTATATTTTCAACATCAAATAGAGATTATGACCTCTTGGAATATCAACATCAAACTCATCGAACCCCCAAGATTGTTGGAGAGATTTATTTTTTATTTGAACATAACTTCAAGAATACCTTGGAGGTATTGAAGTTATAATCATCATCTATCAAACATGTTTTTGAGGTCAAGAGCTACTATCCATAAGGATTCACTCACCTCAAACTTCATGTCATCACTTAGATGATGATGAACTAGTAATTAAATAAATAAAATCAAAAAGAAATGAGGTGAGAAGAGATGAACATTATATAAACAAGCAAGCAAATAGATAGCAATCAATAGATGATATTCATGATGTATTGAACTTGTAGCTTGGTGTTTCACTCATAGATTTTGACATTTGAACATGGAATTAGCTTCCTAACTCAAGAATGCTCAAGAATGGTGATTGGGGGTGTTTGGAATGTGAAGTATAAAAAAGGTAATGGAAGAAAACAAGATTAAAACTCACTTTCTATAGCAAAAAATAGTAGGAGGAAGCTCCTTTTCTCTCTTCTAAACCTATCTCTATCTCTCTTCTTCTCTACAACTTTTCAAGCTTTTGCACTTGGCCCCCCTAAAATGAAGAGCAACGGGGGGTTTATATAGGCCAATTTAGGGTGGTTTTGGGATTTTAGAAGTGTTCCCATTGGTCCCAAACATCAGTGAACATAAAACTACGTCGTTTTGGTTTTCAATTAATCAAAATGAATCCCCAAGAAAATTTAAAAAAATACACAGTTCTGGAGGGGAGTGCCGCAGCGGCCCTGCTCCTCCTTCGTCCAGATAATGCCGTTTAGGCCCCTAGAGGTTCCGGTATTCGCGAAAAGGCCCTATTTCGTCCGAAATTCACAGAAAATGCATACGAACTCCAAATTGAGGTTGTGATATACCGTTGGAAAGGTAATGGAGTCTACATTACATAAAAAAAATAGTTCGGGGATAGGTCACTTTGAAAAGTTTTGCGGTATTTGCGATAAAAGCCGATTTGATCCCCTTTTTCGCCTTCGGAAATTCATAATAGACTCGTTTTAAATCTGAAAATTATGTGCGATATACCGTTGGAAAGCTATTGACCTCTAGTATCCAAGAAAAATATTTGAAAATTGTTATGGTGCCCCGATTCTAAAGTCAAATTCTGGTCAAACTGGTCAAACTTGGGATTCCCGGGAAGTTCTGGGAACCTCCAGGAGTTCCCAGGAGCTGACGTTTTCGCTCGATTTTATTTTAAAACTCATTTTAACACTTTTCTCATGATCTAGAATGATTCTGGTGAATTTGGACGATTTCGTTCAAACTTGGTCAAACCTTGGTCAAACCGGTCACCGGGGACTTTCCGGGAACTTCCGGGGGTCTCTAGGAGTTGACGATTTCATCCGATTTTACTTAAAAACTTATTTTATCATTTTTCTTACGACGTAGCATGTTTCCAAAACTTTTGGTCTAAATCTGGGAGCTTCTGGGCTTTCAGGGGCATTTTGGTCATTCTGAGCATTTTGAGAGATAGAACTAACTTCTAGGAATCCTTTTAAGACTTTTTCGATCATTGTGAACCACCAAGCTATGGGTCTCCTAAATCTGATAGCTGACAAATTGGGGTGTCTACAGTTTGCCCCTTTTTAGCATGAACTTTCGAGGCAACGCATGTCGCAAGCGAGTGCCAAAGTTTTGAAGAGACAGGTCTTTTGGAGGCTATAGATTTAGGATAAAAAAAAAAGCGTTGCAAAAGATGCGATGATGCTGAGGCTGAGGTTAGTGCTGGTCGCGCTTTGCGTGAGCTGGCTACGTATCCCAAGGGGAATCAGACCAGGACGTAGTTCAGGGCACAAAGGAACCAATCACACATGCACATACACAACAATCAGGCGAATGCTATGCTAAAAGAGTGATATGCAATGCATAGATGTGATATGATTGTGTACATGAGTCCTATCATGTCTAGTGTTCTGATCCTAGTATGAGCAGGTGCTGTGGGGTATGCCACTTCGAGTGGACTTGTGTCGTGCCTGTATTGTGTTCTAAAGCGCTTGTGGTCCTAGTACATGTGTTCTGTGTATTTGCTACTCTCAGTGGGCTTGGTGATCTACACTTCGCTATGACTAATAGACTTACGAGGGATCTTGACCTGGAGGTCTTACCCAAGGAAGATCGTGGTGCTCGAAGTGATACTGTGGTGTTCAAAAGAATGCTTATGGTATGTTTGCCACTCCTAGTGGGCTTTGTGGTTTGTGTGTGCCGCGACCGATGGGCTATGTGTCATATTGGGTGAAGTGATTCTCTAGTCTTGACTCGTGCTCCCCTTAATCGTGACACTATGGACTCGGTGACTCTCAAAGTCTCAACGGTGCTTCTCAATCCTCAATTCTCAATGGCGCTTATGTTGTTCCTCGAATCTTTGACAGTGCTTCTCAAGGCTTCTTGATTGTCAACGATGTTCTTCAAATCTTAGCGATGCTTCTCGACTTTTCAATGATGCTTTTCAACTCTTCTAATGCTCCTCAACACATCTGATGTTCCTCAACGATGCTTCTCAACTCTCCTGATGTTCCTCGACACATCTGATGTTCCCCAACTCTTCAACGATGCTTCTCAACTCTCCGGATGTTCCTCGACACATCTGATGTTCCTCAACTCTTCAATGATGCTTCTCAACTCTCCGGATGTTCCTCGACACATCTGATGTTCCTCGACTCTTCAACGATGCTTCTCAACTCTCCTGATGTTCCTCGACACATCTGAGCAAAACATCTGAACTCTGAGCCCTAAAACACATCTTATCAACATGTCTCCTCGACACACCTCATCAACACATCAGCAATAGTTTCTTGGTGTTGGCGATATTTCCTCCGATCAGTCGCCTTGAGAAACAACTATCGGTTTGTAGTTTTGCAACCACTTACGAGTTTATGCCACTCGTACCTGGGACACTTCTCATGTTGCGACCTTGACTGGTGTAGTAATAATGTTTGGTACTTCTGCTTATATCCAAATTTTTTTTTTTTTTTTTATAATTGGGAATCACCTTTAACCCATACATTTGAGACCATCAAGGCAAATGGACTTAACAAGAGCGACAAGGAATGTTGGGTTAGTTTGTATGAAACCTTGGTCTTTCACACACTTGTGATCAGATTACTACTGACTCAAACAAAGAAGGATTGACTTGGACATGAAATTCTCAAATTGCCATGATCCAATGTGCCTTCATCATAAATGATGTACCGCTCATCTTTTATGTTCACTCCTCATCTTAATATGTTGGCACTTTGCTGATAAATCTAGTTTTTAAAAATTCCTCCCTATTGATCTAATCGATTCACTCACCCCAAACTTTATGTCATCACTTAGATGATGATGAACTAGTAAGTAAATAAAGAAAATAAAAAGAAATGGGATAAGAAGAGATGAACAATAAATAAACAAGCAAGTAGATGATAATCAATAGATGATATTCATGAAGCATGAGACTTGTAGATTGGTGTATCACTCATATGTAATGACACTAGACATGGAAGAAGCTTCCACTCTCTTGAATGCTCACTAAAATGGTGGTTGGGAGTATTGAATGTTGAAGTAAATGGAAGTAATGAAGTAAAAACAAAGTTAGAACTCACTTTTGTTTTTGAAAATCAAAGAAGAAAGCTTCTTTTCTCTCCACTCTAACCTTATCTCTACACTTTCTCTCCCAAACTTTCTCTAAACTTGCATTTGACTCCCCCAAAATGAGGAGTAATGGGGTGTTTATATAGGCCAACTTGGGGTGTTTTTGGGATTTAGAAAGTACTCCCATTGGCTCAAAACATCTGAAATCATAAAACTATGTCGTTTTGGCTTTTAATTAATCAAAATGGGACCACAAATTTAATTACAAAAATGGACTGTTCTGGAGGGGAGTGTCGCAGCGGCACTGCTCCTCCCTTCGTCTGGATAATGCTGTTTAGGCCCCCCGAAGTTCCGGTATTCGCGAAAAGGCCCTATTTTGTCCGAAATTCACAGAAAATGCGTACGAACTCCAAATCGAGGTTGTGATATACCTTTGGAAAGGTAATGGAGTCTACTTTACGTAAAAAATAGTTCGGGGATAGGTCACTTTGAAAAGCTTTGCGGTATTCGCGATAAAAGCCGATTTGATCGCCTTTTTCGCCTTTGGAAATTCATAATAAATTTGTTTTAAATCCAGAAATTATGTGCTATATACCGTTGGAAAGCTATTGACCTCTAGTATCCATGAAAAATATTTGAAAATTCTTTCGGTGCCCCGATTCCAAAGTCAAATCTTGGTCAAACTGGTCAAACCTGGGATTCCCGGGAAGTTCTGGGAACCTCTGGGAGCTCCCAGGAGCCGACGTTTTCGCTCGATTCTCTTTTAAAACTTATTTTAATACTTTTCTAATGATTCCGGTGAATTTGGACAATTTTGGTCAAACTTGGTCAAACTTCGGTCAAACCTGGTCAAATCTCGGTTAAACCTGGTCAAACCTTGGTCAAACCGGTCAACGGGGACCTTTCGGTAACTTCCGGGACTTCCGGGGGTCTCTGGGAGCTGACGATTTCACCCGATTCCTCTTAGAAACTCATTTTATTGCTTTTCTTATGACATAGCATGTTTTCAGAACTTTGGGACCAAATCTGGGAGTTTTCGGGCTTTTAGGGGCATTTTGGTCATTCTGAGCATTCTGAGAGATAGAGCTGACTTCCAGGAGTCTTTTTGAGTCTTTTACGATCATTGTGAACCACCAAGCTATGGGTCTCCTAAATCTGATAGCCGACAAAATGGGGTGTCTACAGTTTGCCCCTCTTTGGCATGAACTTGCGAGGCAACGCATGTCGCAAGCGAGTGCCAAAGTTTTGAAGAGACATGACTTTTTGGAGGCTATAGATTTAGGACAAACAGCGTTGCAAAAGATGGAAGGATGATGCTGGTCGTGCTCCGCGTGAGCTGCCTACGTATCCCAAGGGGAATCAAACCAGGACGTAGTTCAGGACACAAAGGAATAAATCACATATGCACATACACAACAATCAGGTGGATGCTATGCTATATGAGGATGATATGCAATGTGTGGATGTGATATGATCTCATACATGAGTCCTATCATGCCTAGTTTTCTGATCCTAGGATAAGCAGGTGCCATGGGGTGTGCCACTCCGAGTGGGCTGGTGTTGTGCTAGTGTTTGCGATTGTGACGTGGTGGGTGACTCAGATAAGGGCATTGAAGTCTAGAAGACTCCGGGTTTAGGGGCAAACTTCCGAAAGTGCTTCGTAAACGAACGTAATTGGGTGTGGGGTCTCAGAGGACTATGATTGAAGACGTCTTTTGGCAAATAACCGACGAACACAGGGGCCCTGGAAATTAAGAGACTGACATAGAAGTCACGGGACGAACGTGAAATCCTGGGACGTCATATGATGAACATGGAAGCCCCAATGGTGTGATGAGAGCGATGGACCGACGATGTTTGCATCGAGATGACGAGTCGACAATGGACTACTGTGATTTGAACTGACGGTGTATAAATCCGCTGAGGATTAATCTGAATCTGCTGGGGATGAAGCGATACTTTCTAGGATCTCTCTTCAACAAATCTTACGAGCCTGTCGGGGTCTCCGAGAGCTGGTATCTGTCTGTTTTGGTCCTCGGAGGATGACGCAGGGTTCTCGGGGAATCTCTTTCGGTGCTCAATCCAAGAGAGCCTGTAGGGGCCTCTGGGAGCTGGAATCTGTCTGCTTTTGTCCTCAGAGGATGATGCAGGGTTCTCGGGGAATCTCTTTCGGTGCTCAATCCAAGGGAGCCTGTCAGGGCCTCTCGGAGCTGGTATCTGTCTGCTTTTGTCCTCGGAGGATGACGCAGGGTTCTCGGGGAATCTCTTTCGGTGCTCAATCCAAGGGAGCCTGTCGGGGCCTCTAGGAGCTGGTATCTGTCTGCTTTTGTCCTCGGAGGATGACGCAGGGTTCTCGGGGAATCTCTTTCGGTGCTCAATCCAAGGGAGCCTGTCAGGGCCTCTGGGAGCTGGTATTTGTCTGCTTTTGTCCTCGGGGGATGATGCAGGGTTCTCGGGGAATCTCTTTCGGTGCTCAATCCAAGAGAGCCTGTCAGGGCCTCTGGGAGCTGGTATTTGTCTGCTTCTGTCCTCGGAGGATAATGCAGGGTTCTCGGGGAATCTCTTTTCTTTGATCGGGAACCAGGATCCGTTACCAGAATTCTCGTGTTTGATCGGAATTCGCGACGGTCGTCCTGAAACGACCGATTCGGGTCTTCGGGAGCCGATTTTTCCCAGTTTTTGCCTGCTGGAGGTAGTTCTGACAACTTTTAGTCTGCTTGGGGTAAAACCTCATAAATCTTGATTGGAATGGGTCATCGGGGCTGATCGGGGCCAAAAACGGGCTGAAAAAGGCCAAAACGGGGCGAAATGGAGCAAAACAGAGCGACGCGGGGCCCACGGGGAGCAGTGTCGCGGCGGCACTGGGTGGCCGGACTCTATCTTCATATATCTCGGGGTTTTGAGCTTTCCAAGCTCATTCTTGGCCATTTTGAGGTGTTTTTGAAGCCAAAATTCACCAAAACGCAGCTTGTGCGTGCTCAGGTGAGTAATCTTTCCCCGTAGTTGGATTTTTGATTGGTGTTTTGGTTTGCCTAAATTTTCAAGGAGAAGGTTTAAATGTGACTTCCATTTTTCTTGTAGATCCATGGCTTCGAGCTCAAGGAGACCGTCTAAGAAGGCCAAAGGACGGATGAAGGCCGAGATGCACACCCCGGACGTGATTTTGCGGGACCCCCAACACCATCTTTCGGCCGCGGCTCTAGCGAGCTTGGTATGTGAAACTTTCGACATTTTAGGACCACTTTCATGTACTATGCTAGTTTTGTAAGCCATAGCGTGCACTTAGAGACCGTTAGAAGCTCGACCTGTGCTCAAATGTTGATTTTGTGAATTTTGCTCTCGGGTCGTGAATAGTGATTTTGTGCATCTTTTGTCGCCTTTGTTGTGTGCAGGTGCCGGAAGTGGCATTGAAAGGCCATGGTAGCCTTGCCCATGCTTTCTTATGGTATACCCATCTTTCGCCCACCGTTAAGAGGATGGTTGATGATGCCGGGTTCGGAGGCTTCGTCCGCTTGGTTTCGAAAAGTAGCAATGATCTGGCTCACTTCTATGCACTGGCCGAGAGGTGGTGGGACACTACCAACACTTTCCATCTGCCGTTCGGAGAGATGACTATGACGCCTTTTGATTTCTCCATGATCACAGGCTTGAGGGTCGGCGGGAAGCGCCTGGTTCTGGACTATTTTTATGAGATTGACCCGGAGGCGGTGGAGATGTTGATTGGGGCTGTTCCCCCTAGCCTGGAGAGGCATTGGTTCCCTTGCGGCTGGCTTTACCGGGCCTATGGTAGAGGTAATCACAATCTGAACAATTCCCAGCTTTTGAGGGTTTACCTTCTGTATGTCCTCGGGTGCTCCATCTTTGCGACAAGGAACGACCGGGTGAGCATGAGGCTCCTTTCTTGCCTGGCGACCATTGATGAGATCCCCTCCTATAACTGGGGCGGTGCTGCCCTGGCCCATCTCTACAAGCATATGGGGGAGGTCTCTCGGGGCGATGTTAAATCTACTGGGGGATTCTGGCAAGCTTGGGAGGTATGCACTGCTTCTTCTTTTATTTTCCATCTTTTGATTTTCATACTTGTTCTGATTTCTCCTTTGTCTGTGCAGCTTTGGAGTTTTGAATACTTGAAGATGTTGGCTCCCTCCCCAGCAGACGAGTCAGGCGAGGATGAGGATGGTATGGCTCCTGTGCCTCTATTCCCACGAGGCTTGAGATGGCGGAGGGACGTTGTTGGGGTGAAGAGCGGGGCCCATCGGATTGTTTTGCTTCGGAACTTCTTAACTGGGTTGACAGCCTCTAGTGTTGATTGGACGCCTTGGGAGGGCGTCGCTTATGCCGCCACTGAGGAGATACAAGCGGTTAAATCTCTTACCTCTTGCCGCCTTCTGCTGGAGAGTACTGAGTGCAGGCAGTGGTTCCTTGGTGAGTGGGTGTCTCGGCAGGTGGTTGGTGGTTCCCAGTATCGCGTCCCTCATGATCCTCCTGTGATGGATGCTAGTGACCTCTCTGGAGATGCTCTGCTGGCGGCTTTAGCTGGCACCGATGTTTGGGACCATTTTCTTTCTGAGTCCAGTTATGAGGCTTACCGTGGCCGTTTCCTGATGCCTAACTTCCCACTCCTGGAGGTGAGTTCCTTTTTGTATTTTTGTTTATATTCATTGCCCATGTTTTTTATCTATCTTTTCCTAACTTATTCTGTGCCTGCAGCTTCGCGAGATGTACAGGAGACAGGCTCCTCAGGCTCCCGACCCTATCCCCCCTTGGGATTGGACCGTCAATGTTCTAGGCGCTGATGGCACTCCCCAAATGATGGAGGTGCCGCGAGTCACATGTGGGTACCCTACTCAGCCAGCGGGCGTCCTCAACGTTCCTTGGAGTTACGCTGAGGAGGGTCACGCCTTGGCGGCTAGCTTACGGTCCTTGGTCCTCACACGAGACCACCGGGTATGTCTCTAATTTTGCACTTCCTTAAAGTTATGAGGTTCTAACCCTAGATTTTACCCTTGACAGATGGACATTATGCGGCAATTTGCTGCCAACCAGATGGCGTCTTTGGTAAGTCTCTGACTCGACTCTGTTTTTGTACCTTTTTTGTTGTTCCCTTACTGATTGCCCTCATTTTTGTTTGTGTGTGCAGTACCATGGAGGCGGGGCTGGCTCATCGAGGACTGGTCCAAGATGTAGAGGTGGTAGGAGGAGGCCGTCGCCGACGTACACTCCGGGCGGTCCGACGGAGGACGAAGAAGAGGAGGACTGAGGCTTCCCAAGCGGGAATTATTATTTTATTTTCTTTTCCTGTTTTCGATTGGGTTGTACTGAGGATATGATTATTCGGACAGTGTAGGACGATGTGTAGCACAATTTGTGACCTTCTGACAGAGTATTATGATGTTTTGCCTCCTAGGCCGGATATCTTCCGGTTTAGAGGCGCAGTTGTGTGCTTGTTGATATATGTGCATTGTGATTGCTGGATGTTACTGCGATGGGCAGTTTTGTGATAGTGAGTGCTTTTGCCTTGCAGGTGGGATAGTCCGTGAAACGGGGAGGTGCTGCCGAAATTTTGAATTTTGCTAGAGCCGTGACAGAAAATATGGCTTTGTATGATCCCGCCCACCTCACAGCTTGGCTGAACATTACGGATGGCGTGGAGCGGATCAACCTCTTCAACTACAGCTTGACCGAGCTATTCTCTCTTTGCCAGATGACCCTGAACACTGAGTTCTTGCGTGCTGCCATTGGTCACTGGGACCCGGTGAATCATGTCTTCAACTTCAATGGCCTGGAGATATGCCCTGTGTTTGAGGAGTTCTGCGCTATTCTCGGCTATGATTCTGACTCTGACTTGATTCTCCCTTCTGCTGATACCCTCAGCCCTACACGAGCCTTGGCTGAATACCTGAATTGCTCTGTTACTATTTCCCGCCGGCTGATTCAAGGTGAGGTTCTCAACATTGCTTCTATTATTGCCCGGTATGCTAGTCCTGGGAATCCCAGCGTGTATGATGCTTCCCATGGGGCCGCTTTGATATTGTGCATGACTTCGCACTTCCTGTTCTCGAGGACTTCCATTGACTTGGTGCATGTGTGCCTCGGGCTGAAACTTAGCAGGAATCCCATGGCCATGGTTCTAGCTGAAACTTTGAATGGTTTGGACAATGCCTTCATCCAAGGGACTCCTCCTCTTTCTGGGGCGCCTTTGGTGTTACAGGCTTGGCTTTACGAGCGCCTTCAGCTGTGGACGGGCCGTATACCACCAGTTTACTTCCGTCGAGCCGTGCTTTATTCTTACTATACCTTTGCCGATTGGGTGGGCATGATGAGCACCTTATCTGAGGCTGACATTTGCTGGATCGTGAGGCGTTGGGGCCTCTATGCTATCACCACGAGCCTCAGGGGTCACCAGAGAGTGTGGTTGATGGGTCTGAGAGAGACTTCTTTCTATCATCCTCGCCGTTTGGCCCGACAGTATGGACAGGTTCAGGAGGTTCCCCGGGGGTTTACTGAGAGGATCTTTGCTTCCAGGATCAGAGCTACCACTATTGCTGCTTTTATTGATGGTTGGACTGACCGAGTAAAGGCCTACTTCTAAAGACCTTTGAAGAAATAAAAGACACTAAGACAAAACTAGTCCTGACTGATTTTGCTCATTCCTCCAAGTGTCTTTGAACATGTGGTTGCTTTTTGAAAGACTTTTATTTCTTTGATTATTCCTGCTTATGTAATATTCAAAGTTCGTTTATCGGTGAACCTTGGCTATTTTGGGAATCTCATTTTATGCATTTTAGCTTTCTGAAAACATGTTATAACTTGAGATTTCAATTTAGTTGTTGCTTTTGGTACTTGCTTGAGCATGCTGGGGTTGTTAGAGGCAAACGAGGCGGGTAGCCGAAGTTTGCCCCTAGTTTGGGATATATATGGTTGTGAGGCAAACGAGGTAGATGACCGACGTTTGCCCCTAATTTAGAAGAGGTTCAGGCAAATGAGGCGAGTGGCCGAAGTTTGCCCCTAGTGTGGAGGGTGGTTTTTGGGTTATGGTAAGGACCGCGACTTTATTTCTCTCACGTGCTCATAATTTTTGCCTAGGCACCAAGGAGGTGACCTAGCGAGCTATTTTCTCTCTTTTGTTATTGCTCACTTTGGATTTAGCTCTAATTTTTGCCTAGGCGTCCTTTCGGATTTTCGACCTAGCGAGCCATCCTTCTTTTTCTTTTTGAAAGTCTGCCTACGTACCCCCGAGCGGGGATCAGGTCCAACGTAGTTCGGGCTAAGGTTTTGAAAGGAAAGGTTATTTTTGTTAGTGGAGCGACCGAACCGACGTGGTTGCCTACGTATCCCCGAGCGGGAATCAGGTCGAGCGTAGTTCAAGGAAGGCTTGAAGGAAATTGGTTTGATTATGATGGTGTTGACCGAACCGATGTGGTTGCCTACGTATCCCCGAGCGGGAATCAGGTCAAGCGTAGTTCAAGGAAGGCTTGAAGGAAATTGGTTTGATTATGATGGTGTTGACCGAACCGATGTGGTTGCCTACGTATCCCCGAGCGGGAATCAGGTCGAGCGTAGTTCAAGGAAGGCTTGAAGGAAATTGGTTTGATTATGATGGTGTTGACCGAACCGATGTGGTTGCCTACGTATCCCCGAGCGGGAATCAGGTCGAGCGTAGTTCAAGGAAGGCTTGAAGGAAATTGGTTTGATTATGATGGTGTTGACCGAACCGATGTGGTTGCCTACGTATCCCCGAGCGGGAATCAGGTCGAGCGTAGTTCAAGGCAAGGCTTGAAAGGAAAGGTTATTTTTGTCAAGCATAGTACTTTTTGAGGCGATCCATGTTGATCGGTTCTTTGAATTCGACACCATCGAGGTCCATGAGATAAGTTGCTCCTCCGGAAAGAACAGTCTTGACGATATAAGGGCCGGCCCATTTTGGCTTAAACTTCTCACGGGGATCAAAGATCGGAGCTCGCAATTCTTTAAGGATAAGGTCGCCCTTGACAATCTTCCTTGGGCGAACCCTTTTGTTGAAGGCACGGGCTATTCTCTTCTGATAGATTCGGACATGGTCGACCGCCGCTAGACGCTTTTCATCTATGAGGGCCAATTCTTCATACCTTTCTCTCAACCAATCTGATTCCGAAATTTCACACTCTGCCATCACGCGTAGGGATGGTAATTCTATCTCCACCGGAAGTACCGCTTCCATCCCATACACTAGTGAGTAAGGAGTCGCTCCTGTGGACGTCCTTATCGATGTTCTGTATCCCCAAAGTGCAAATGGTAGCTTTTCATGCCAGTCTTTGTAGGTATCAGCTGATTTTTGCAGTATGGCCTTGACATTCTTATTCGCAGCTTCGACTGCCCCATTGGTCTGTGGTCGGTATGGCGACGACTTGTGATAGGTGATTTTGTATTCCTCGAACAGATCCCTGACTTCTGCCTTGAAATGACTTCCGTTATCCGAAATAATCTCATGAGGAACTCCATAACGGCAGATGAGATTTCTCTTGATGAATTTGGCCACTTTCTTGGCCCCCAACTTGGTGTAAGATGCAGCTTCTACCCATTTTGTGAAGTAGTCTATGGCCACCAGAATATACCGATTTCCATTTGAGGCCTTCGGAACGATTTCACCAATAATATCGATTCCCCAGGTGGAGAATGGCCAAGGCGAGGTCATGTTGTATAGAAGAGATGGCGGCAAGTGCATCATGTTTGCATGGATCTGGCACTTGTGACACCTTCTCACGTACTCACAACAATCTTTTTCCAATGTTGTCCAGTAGTATCCTTGTCTCACGATTTTCTTGGCCAGTATGTGGCCGTTCATGTGTGGGCCGCATACCCCTTCGTGTATTTCTTCCATCATTCTTCTGGAGTTCTTCCCAAACAAGCAAGTCAGGTTGTGACCGTTGTATCCTTTCTTCAGCAGTTTCCCGCCGCAAATGATGAATTGCGCTGCGAATCTTCGAATTGCCCTTTTGTCTTTCTCGGTAGACTCTTGGGGGTACATCCCCTTTTCTATGAAATTCCAGATGTCCTGGTACCACGGTGTTTCATTCTCTTCTTCTTCGATTATGGCGATTATGCTGAACGAAGGCTCATACCTTTGCTCAATTACTAAGGGCATCATCTTGATTCCTGCGGGAATCTTGATCATAGAGGCTAAGGTAGCCAATGAATCTGCCAGCTGGTTCTCTTCCCTAGGCAAGTAGAGGAATGTGACATTCTGAAAACGCCTCTTGAGTTGGTCGAGATGATCGTGATATGGCTTCAACCTTTCTTCTTTTACTTTCCATTCTCCTCTAGCTTGCGATATGATGAGGTTTGAATCCCGGAAGACATCCAACTTCTGAACTTTCAGCTCTAAGGCTGCTTCCATTCCCAGAATGCATGCTTCATACTCAGCGGTGTTGTTGGTGGAGTTATAATTGAGATTGACTGCCAACGGAGTGTGGTCCCCACTCGGCGATACTAGGATCATCCCTACTCCGTATCCCTTTATGTTGGCTGCTCCATCGAAGTACAACTTCCACTGTTCTTCCTTGATTTCCATGATGCTCTCGTCTGGAAACGGAAAGTCCCCACTTTCTTCGGAATCAACGGCATGTTCTGCGAGATGCTCAGCTATGGTTCTCCCCTTTACCGACTTGCTCGTAACATACCTGATATCGAATTCGGATAATAGAAGTAACCAACGGGATATACGACCGGTCAGGGCGGGTTTTTCGAGAAGGTATTTTAGAGGATCCATGCGGGATATGAGCACAACCGGAAAGGCTAGCATGTAGTGCCTTAGTCGGCGAGTGCACCAAACCAAGGCCCAACATGTTTTTTCGAGGGTAGAATAGTTGAGCTCATACCCAGTCATCCTCTTGCTGAGGTAATATATGGCTTTTTCGGAGTGGCTTTCTTCTCCTTCTTGGGCTAGCATGCAACCCATGGCATTTTCAGAGACGGATAGGTAAAGGAATAAGGGCTTATGAGGCATTGGTGGTGAAAGGACAGGCGGATTTTGAAGGTAGGCTTTTATTTTGTCGAAAGCGGCTTGGCATTGGTCATCCCATTGGAACTTCTCCCCTTTTCTCAACAATCGGAACAGAGGATCGCATGTAGCTGTGAGCTTAGAAATGAAGCGGCTGATGATCTGGATTCTTCCGAGGAACCCCCTTACTTCTTTTTCATTCCGCGGTGGCGTCATTTCGAGGATCGCCTTGATCTTAGAGGGGTCCACCTCTATCCCCCTTTGTGTGATGAGAAAACCCAGGAGTTTACCGGAGGTTACGCCGAAAGTGCATTTCTTTGGATTCAGCCTCATCTTGTATTTGCGCAACCTTTCGAAGAACTTTTCCAGCGCTACCAGGTGCCCTACTCTATCCTTGGATTTTACAATCATGTCGTCTACGTATACTTCTACCTCTTTGTGAATCATATCATGCAGCAGAGTGGTGGCAGCTCTTTGGTAAGTCGCCCCCGCGTTCTTGAGTCCAAAGGGCATTACTCTATAACAGTAGGTTCCCCAAGGGGTGGTGAATGTCGTCTTTTCTCGATCTTCTGGCGCCATTAGAATCTGATTGTACCCTGAGAAGCCATCCATGAAAGACAATAGCTCATGTCCCACGGTGTTATCTACCAAGACGTCAATGTGGGGAAGCGGGAAGTCATCCTTGGGACTGGCCTTGTTCAGATCACGAAAGTCGACGCACACACGAACTTTTCCATCCTTCTTCGGTACTGGCACGATATTGGCAACCCATTCCGGGTATTCGGTGACAATGATGAATCCTGCCTTGAACTGCTTCTCCACCTCTTCTTTAACCTTGAGTGCCCATTCCGGTCTCATGCGCCTCAGTTTCTGCTTGACAGGTTTAGAATTAGGGAGGAGAGGAATATGATGTTGGACGATGTCGGGATCGACCCCAGGCATGTCTTCGTAAGACCAAGCAAAAACATCTTTGAACTCTTTTAGCAAGAGGGTTAATTTTTCTTTTTCTTCTTTATTAAGGGTTGAGCCAATTTGCACAATCTGTGGATTATCTATTTCACCTAAGTTAACTGATAAAGTATCTTCGATTATTTCATAAGCAGGTGGTTTTTCAATTAGTTGCTTTAGTTCGATTGGGAGATCCTCGGAGGGATCTGTGCATTCACAAGTGTTAGACACAGAGGAGTAAGCAGAATCGTCTTTCATTTTATTCATGACAGGTGAAGTGATTACATTGGATAGTGGTGGGCTTACAGCAGCCGACTCCAGTACAGACTCGATAATCGGTAGTACAGACTTCGGGGGAATAGGGGATTGGGAGACACAGACAGATGACTCTACAGCCTGGTTGCTCAGACCCTCCTCAGTTGGCTTGATCTGATCATCTTGGCTCTTGGCCCTCTTTTCTTCCTCCTCCTCAGCGGATTCCTCCCACATCTTCTTGATCGCCTCAGTGTCAAGGTATTTTAACCAGTCTTCCTCTGGGGTCTTTTCAACTTCTTCGGGATAGAACGGGTCTTGATATGGGGGCCTCTCGCAGTCAGCGAAGATTTCAAGCCCGGGGTGCCTTCTCCCAGTGGTTTGATGGACCCAGGGTTCGGGGAACCCGAAGTAAGGGAAATCATCCCCTTCTTTGACGAATTGTCCATTCAAAGTCTTGCGGTATGGCGGGAGACCCTTCACCCTTTTCTTCCATGGCCTTTGTAGCTCGGCGTCCTCATCAGTGGGCCTGTACCCCAACCCGAAAGTGCCTTGTTGCCCTTTGATCTGCGGGAATTCCCGAATTCCTTGCTGGCGTCGACCCAACCCCATTCCGGGGAAGTAGTTCATCTTGCGGACAATGTTGACGACTGCGGAGTGGACCTCAGGGAATCGGTCTTCATCTTTGATCATATGAACTTCTTCCATGAAGAATCCTCCGATTTCTCCTTCTTCCAGCTCAGGTATTTGGACTTCAAAAATGGGAGCGTAATTCAGGAAAGCCTCATTACCCCAACTATTACCGAGGATGATCTTTACCTCCCTCTCATGAATGTACTTGATCATTTGATGCACAGTGGATGATACAGCTTTGTTGGCGTGAAGCCAGGGTCTCCCAATTAGCAGATTGAACGAGGCAGGTATGTCCATGACTTGAAAAATCTCGGTGCTCACCAAAGATCCTACCCGGATTTGGAGAGAAACAGTTCCCATCACATTTCTTCTAGTGTTGTCATAGGCTCTCACGGATTGCAGAGATGGCGTAATGTCAAGGATATTGACCCCCAAAGCAGTGGCAGTTCTTAAGGCACAAACATTCAAAGCAGAACCCGTATCGACTAGACAAAACGGCACCTGTTGTTCCTTGCATCCCACAATAATGTATAACGCCTTGTTATGCGCGGATCCCTCTGGCGGCAGGTCCTCGTCGGAGAATGTGATGATGGGGTCGGGGGTAAGTGCACCCAAGAAAGCTACCATGTCCTCCGGCGCGGCGTCGATGGGGACTTCAATCCCAGCCAAGGCATTTAACACGGCTTGCCTGTGCTTATAGGATGTCACCATAATATCCCACATCGAGAGATGTGCTTGGGTTTTCTTTAGCTGCTTGATCAGCTCATTGTCTTCTTCGATGACCTCATCCATCTTGCCCTTCCCCTTGTCTTTAACTGGACCTTTTTCGATGGCTTCGGTGGCAGGCTGTGGAGGCTGATAATGACGGCCTGACCTGGTTAGGTGATCAATCTCGGCAGGAGTAGGCCCTTCTACAGTCCCATCCTTCTTAAACCAATCACAATCCGTTCCCACAAATGGCTTTTCTGGCTCGTTCCAGATGGAAGCATCACTCTCGTCGTTAGGGTCATACCATTTGAGGTCTACCGCCCCTAGGTCATGCTCTTCCAGGAAGAACAAGTCCTGCTCGTCGTCAAGCTGCTGCTGCCACTCGTCATTCTCCCCTCCGATCAGATGAATCCCCTCAGAATCTGGGATGTCAATGCAAAGCAAGGGTTGTCCTAGGGGGGTGATATAAGTAGCAGGGTTGAAGGGTACGGGACTGGACTCAATGAGGTTGACATTTTGGTGGTTTGGTAGGGGATTACGGGTGATATGAGGCTGCTTTGGTGGTGGCTCGATGATATTCTGGTCGATGAGGTCTTGGATGTCATGGCGGAGGCGCATGCAATCATCAGTGTTATGGCCGGGGGCTTGGTGGTAAGTACATCGCTTGGACATATCGCAGTTAGGCGGGAGCGGGGTATTTCGAGGCTGGAGTAATTGGAGATGGCCTTTTTTGAGGAGGCGATCTAGGGCTGAGGAGAGAGAGATTTCTAGCTTGGCAAAATTGCGAGGGGGCTTTTTCTGGAAAGGGCGGTTGGAGGAATTTGCCTGGTTGGAGGGTTGGTATGGCCTTGGAGGATATGCCATGGGTTGGCCGCTAAGGGCATTGACATCCGGGGGATTCCGGGAGTAGTTGGGCCTTCTTGGCTGACTCGGAGGGTCTTCCTTTTTGATCTTCCCTTCCCTGATAGCATCTTCGATTCGGGTTCCGACTTCAAACAACTCCTCAAAGGTGGAGATGGACTGGTAGAATAATTTCTCATGATAGAGCGGCTGCAGATTCCGGATGAGCATCCTTACCTGTTCTTTCTCGATTGGCCGGTGGGTCATTTGGGCTACCTTGTTCCTCCATCTGCTCAGAAATGCAGCGAAGGATTCATTGTTGCTTTGCCGGGTTGTTTCCAAATCCCTGATGGTGACATCCAGCTCTTGATTGTAAGAGTAATGATCGACGAAGACTCGAGCAATGTCCTCCCAGGCCCGGGTTTTGGAGGCTTCCAAGGTTAGGAACCACGATAGTGCAGATTTTGCCAGAGTTTGCGGGAATAGCATCGCAATGTGCTCGTGGGTGCAACCCATGGACTGGAAGATACTCATACATAGCTTCACGTGGCTTTTCGGGTTTCCAGTTCCATCAAAGCGATCGATGGCAGGCATTTTAAAATTCTCTGGCAGTTTCAGCTTGACAGGCTCGAAGAGACCTTCCAGATCTAACATGTAATCGTCGATACCCTTGCTTTTCCTGAGTACGCTTTCCAGTTTGTCAACCTTGTCCATCTTTTCCTGGAGCTTCTTCTCGTATACGGACGGTGGGACCCCCTGAAACCAGTCTTCTTCCCCATTATTCTCAGGTGGGGGTAGTTCAAATTCCGGTGGTGGAAACCCGGGCGGGGGTTGCGGTCGCCGCTACTTTAGTTCTTCCATGAACTTCAAAACCTGGGCCAGGCTGTCGGATTGCTGGCTTATGGTCGCTCCCAATTCAGTAACCTTGTTTTCCAACTCTTCCCTATTCATGCTGACGTAAGCTGTCGGACTGATTCTGATTAATCGATTATCCGCACTCCTGACCCACGAATAAGACCCTGACTGCTGACCTTGGGAATCTATACTGACCTGACAGATTTTGAAAGGGCTAGATTAGATCTTTGACAGTGGCGACTTTAGGCAGACAAAGAAAGTGATGTGGACCGACTCGAAACAGCGCGTGCAGATTGATGGGGAATAGTGCATGCAAATGGGATAAACATGTGGATGTAAGCCCTAATCTATATGATGCTCCTATTTCTAACAGATAACAGCTTAAACAACTAAGGTCCTAGCCATACAGAGTGTGCTAACCTTACTTTCTAGTATGATCACCAAGGGATAACATGGATTTCCAAGATACTTCGGGAATTTTTGGACAGAGTTTCTGGGAAACTGGTTAATGTGGTTATATCTGGGATATTTGGACAGAGTTTCTGGGAAACTGGTTAATGTGGTTATATCTGGGATATTTGGACAGAGTTTCTGGGAAACTGGTTAATGTGGTTATATCTGGGATGTTTGGACAGAGTTTCTGGGGAAACTGGTAAGTACGGTTATAGTGATCATACTTTCTAGCAGGTTTTCATACTCCTATGTCTCAAGACCGACAAACAAGGTTTGCGGTGTATATCTTTGCGAGCATGGAGCAGACATCCTTGTCATGATGCTTAGGCAGGTCAACTCAATGTGACTACATGTGAGTGATTGCCTTGGGAATCATAAGAAAGAGGTTCTGTTCTATGCCACATAAGCGTCTACACCGCGCAGGTAATCCCGTCAGGGCATACAACAGTTATATCACATTGTCCTATCTGAAAAGATAAATGACCAGTCCTATGAAAGGTTCTACAGGAATCTATATGCAAAGGCTGGGTTTAGTCAAAGAGGATCCGTTGACGAGAGTTCCAATATACCGTCAGGGAGACAGTACGGAGGTTTTTACTCTTTTTGATATACCTTAGAAGGTACAGTATCAACGGTGACTTGTGCCCTGGCACAGCAAGACCTGAACAATGTCAGCGCCGCGTTTCAGACACAGTCGGAGGGGGAAATGCAAGAGTGCAATGAGGTGAACCAAACACAGTAAAAAGATGATTTTAAGGATGCTTCTTATGAGTCAAACCTCTGTATTATTTTGTTTTTTAATAAAAATCCCCAGTGGAGTCGCCAGATTGTGGATACCGGAAATCGGACCACTTCTCTTGTTTGAGATTGTTTTGAAATTGATTTGAATCAAGGAAAGAAAATAGGTCTGTTGAAAAACAGATACAGAGTCGCCACTTGGTCTTTAAGGAACCAAGAAACCTAATTTTGACTCACCCAAGCGGATAAGGGCACCGGCCCTTCATAACCAAAGAACTCGGTTCGGGGTTTTGGTACGAGAGAGGAAGGAGCCTTTGTCACGACTAAAACACCCTCAACTCGCCCTGTCTTTCGACGGGCCTCAATTAGCATCCAAATAATCATCTTACACTATGTATGGTTCGACAAATAATACTACGATAGTATATTACATCACATAAGAAACTTGAAAATGGAAGATCTAAAGATAAAATATCATTCATAAGATCTAAGCCAAATATCACACAATGCGAAGTGAAAGATCACACAAATAAACCTAGGAAAAATCGTCTAATCATATATCAATTAATCAAGTTTTCCTAATCTAAAGGGGACATGAATTGTTCTTGAAACAAATAAACAAAGAAATCAAAATATGCTTAACAAGCTAGTATGATGCATGTTATTCTTTGAGAAAAGGAGATCTCTCAATCCCCGGGACGGATGAGAAAGAATGATTAGATCAAAGGGGAAGCATGAACGTATGATCGTGATCATTCCTTATAATCTCCTTAGATTAAGAGTTACGAAAACCCCAAATCTTGCATGAATGCAATGTATGTATCTAAAGTGTGCAAAGGTTGTAGTGTGTTTTGTGTACATGGATTTCTAGAATGGCTTAGAAGTCTAAAATGTGTATGAATGGATGAATGAAATTAACATGGGATATGTACAAATGTAGTATGAACTACTTCCTAAGATATGAACTAATTTGGAATGCATATAAGCATCAAATCAAAGAATGAAAGTTAAAGTATACTTGCTGTGAATAGTGGACAGAACAGTAGCATGATCTTTTGGAATTTTAAAAGAGGGGTTAGGAATGTTTTCAATGCATGATTTTTTATGGAGATGTTCCTTATTGTGTCTAGAACACAACCCAAAAGGCCAATCTTGAATAGCTATCACATATTGAGAGAAATTATATAAACAATAGAGGTCACTCAGAAACAGAGTTTGTACTGTCGACTGAAATGTTAGAAAATCTTAGGAAATGAAAACGAATGATCTAGGGGCCCATTTTATACAGAAAGTTTCCTAAGACATTGAATTTTAAGGGAAAAATAAGTTAGGACCACCCCTTTTGGAAAAGTTTTCTGGAAAAGAGGTCGTAAGTTGACCTTGCTGCTGTGACAGCAAAAACAGAATGTTTGGAAGGAATGTTGGGACCCAAATGGACCATTTCCAAGTACTTCCAAGTCAAACCAAAAATCATGGGTGTTCTCCAATGAGTTAGGAAGACTTTCCAAGTGGCCTTGTATCCATATGTTGAGTATTGTGTTCTAGAAAAATCTTTGAACTCAACTCACCCACTGTTTTGACTCATTATTTTGAAGATTTTGGAGAAAACAAAGTTTTGTTTCTTGAAACCAAATGAGAGGGATTGAGAGGGGTTTTGAAATAGATGTTTTGAAAACATGTTTTCAACACTCAATAAGGATCATAGCCACTTAGAATACCTACATCAAACTCATCATTTAAGAACCTCCAAGATTGTTGGAGAGATTTATTTTGTTTTTGGACATAACTTCAATACATTCCAAGAATACCTTGGAAGTATTGAGGTTATGGTCATCATCTATCAAACATGTTTTTGAGGTCAAGAGCTACTATCCATGAGGATTCACTCACCCCAAACTTCATGTCATCACTTAGATGATGATGAACTAGTAAGTAAATAAAGAAAATAAAAAGAAATGGGATAAGAAGAGATGAACAATAAATAAACAAGCAAGTAGATGATAATCAATAGATGATATTCATGAAGCATGAGACTTGTAGATTGGTGTATCACTCATATGTAATGACACTAGACATGGAAGAAGCTTCCACTCTCTTGAATGCTCACTAAAATGGTGGTTGGGAGTATTGAATGTTGAAGTAAATGGAAGTAATGAAGTAAAAACAAAGTTAGAACTCACTTTTGTTTTTGAAAATCAAAGAAGAAAGCTTCTTTTCTCTCCACTCTAACCTTATCTCTACACTTTCTCTCCCAAACTTTCTCTAAACTTGCATTTGACTCCCCCAAAATGAGGAGTAATGGGGTGTTTATATAGGCCAACTTGGGGTGTTTTTGGGATTTAGAAAGTACTCCCATTGGCTCAAAACATCTGAAATCATAAAACTATGTCGTTTTGGCTTTTAATTAATCAAAATGGGACCACAAATTTAATTACAAAAATGGACTATTCTGGAGGGGAGTGCCGCGGCGGCACTACTCCTCCCTTCGTCTGGATAATGCTGTTTAGGCCCCCCGAAGTTCCGGTATTCGCGAAAAGGCCCTATTTTGTCCGAAATTCACAAAAAATGCGTACGAACTCCAAATCGAGGTTGTGATATACCATTGGAAAGGTAATGGAGTCTACTTTACGTAAAAAATAGTTCGGGGATAGGCCACTTTGAAAAGTTTTGCGGTATTCGCGATAAAAGTCGATTTGATCGCCTTTTTCGCCTTTGGAAATTCATAATAAATTTATTTTAAATCCAGAAATTATGTGCGATATACCGTTGGAAAGCTATTGACCTCTAGTATCCATGAAAAATATTTGAAAATTGTTTCGGTGCCCCGATTCCAAAGTCAAATCTTGGTCAAACTGGTCAAACCTGGGATTCCCGGGAAGTTCTGGGAACCTCTGGGAGCTCCCAGGAGCCGACGTTTTCGCTCGATTCTCTTTTAAAACTTATTTTAATACTTTTCTAATGATTCCGGTGAATTTGGACAATTTCGGTCAAACTTGGTCAAACTTCGGTCAAACCTGGTCAAATCTCGGTCAAACCTGGTCAAACCTTGGTCAAACCGGTCAACGGGGACCTTTCGGGAACTTCCGAGACTTCCGGGGGTCTCTGGGAGCTGACGATTTCACCCGATTCCTCTTAGAAACTCATTTTATTGCTTTTCTTATGACATAGCATGTTTTCAGAACTTTGGGACCAAATCTGGGAGTTTTCGGGCTTTTAGGGGCATTTTGGTCATTCTGAGCATTCTGAGAGATAGAGCTGACTTCCAGGAGTCTTTTTGAGTCTTTTACCATCATTGTGAACCACCAAGCTATGGGTCTCCTAAATCTGATAGCCGACAAAATGGGGTGTCTACAGGTGTCATGGCCTGGGCCTTGGTGGTAGGCACATCGTTTGGACAGGTCACAGTTAGGTGGTGGGGGATCGGCACGGGGATGAAGGAGTTGGAGGTGCCCCTTTTTTAGCAGGCGGCCTAAGGCTATGGAGGGAGAGATATCCAGCTTGGAAAATTCACGGGGTACACTATTTTGGTAAGGGTGGCTAGGCAAGCTGGTTTGGTTTGTGAGCTGGTATGGTTGGGGAGAATAGGCCATGGGTTGGTTACTAAGGGTATTGACATCCGAAGGGTTTCGGGAGTAGTTGGGCCTCTTGAACTGGCTTTGTGATTCTTCATTCTTGATTTTTCCTTCCCTGATTGCATCCTCAATTCTAGTCCCAATCTCAAACAGTTCTTTAAATGTTGAGATGGACTGGTAGAATAGTTTCTCATGGTACAGCGGCAGTAGATTCTTGATCAACATCCGGACTTGTTCCTTTTCGATCGGTCGGTGGGTCATTTGGGCCACTTTGTTCCTCCATCTGCTCAAGAACGCAGCGAAGGACTCATTGAAGTTCTGCCGGGTAGTCTCCAGATCCCGGATGGTGACATCGAGCTCTTGGTTATAAGAGTAATGATCAACAAAGACCTGGACTATATCTTCCCAAGTCCGCGTCTTAGAAACCTCCAAGGTTAGAAACCAGGATAGAGCAGCCTTGGCGAGGGTTTGAGGGAACAACATTGCAATGTGCTCATGGGTGCAGCCCATTGATTGGAAAACACTCATGCAGAACTTTACGTGACTCTTCGGATTCCCAGTTCCATCAAAACGATCAATTTCAGGCATCTTGAAGTTCTCCGGCAGTTTCAGCTTAACAGGCTCAAAGAGGCCTTCCAGGTCTAGCATGTAATTATCGACCCCCTTCCTTTTCCTTAGTACACTTTCCAGCTTATCAACCTTATCCATTTTCTCTTAGAGCTTCTTCTCATACACAGGTGGCGGGACCCCTTGAAACCATACTTCTTCTCCGCCGTTCTCATGTAGGGGTGGTTCAAACCTAGGTGGAGGTTGCGGCCACTGCTGCTTCAATTCCTCCATGAAGGATAAAACTTGGGCCAACCGGTCAGACTGTTGGTTGATCATTTCTGTCATTCTTGCTTCCAAACCTTCTGGATCCATAAAGCTGATTTTCGGCTGAGTGATTCTGACAAGGTGACTCCCTAATCCTCTGACTCATAAATGCAGATCCTGGGTGCTCAAAACTTGTACTGACATATAGGTGTGAAAAGACTGTGTTAGACTTTTAACAGTGATGATTGAGATGACAACTATAGTGATGTTAACAAACGTGGACTGACTCGTGTACAGCCTGACTGAAACAGCACGTGCAGACCGATAGGAATGGTGTATGCAAATGAGGCAAGCATGCGGATGTAAGCCCTAATCTATATGATGCTCCTATTTCTAACTGATAGCAGCTAAACAAATAAGGTCCTAGCCATGTAGAGTGTGCCAACCTTACTTTCCAGTATGATCACCAAAGGGATAACAGGGATTTTCAGGGTTTATGGAGGCTTCTAAGAAGGACTGGGCATTCTTGGTTGATTTGGACAGAGTTTCTGGGAGAAACTGGGATATCCGGGCACAATTTCTGGTATCTCTGGGAAATTTGAGCAGAGTTTCTGAGAAACTGGTTAATATGGTTATATCTGGGATATCTGGACAGAGTTTCTGGGAGAAACTGGTCATATCTGGGATATCTGGATAGAGTTTCTGGGAGATATGGGTTATATCTGGGATATGTGGACAGAGTTTCTGGGAGAAACTGGTTAATGTGTGGTGATAGTGATCATACTGTTTAGCAGGTTTTCATACTCCTATGTCTTAGGACCGACAAACAAGGTTTGCGGTGTATATCTTTGTGAGCATGGAGCAGACATCCTTGTCATGGTGCCTAGGCAGGTCAACTCAATGTGATCACATGTGAGTGATTGCCTTGGGGATCATAAGAAAGAAGTTCTGTTCTATGCCACATAAGCGTCTACACCGCTCAGGTAATCCCATCAAGGCATACAACAGTTATATCACATTGTCCTATCTGAAAAGATAAATGAACAGTCCTATGAAAGGTTCTACCGGAATCTATATGCAAAGGCTGGGTTTAGTCAAAGAGGGTCCGTTGACGAGAGTTCCAATATACCGTCGGAGAGACAGTACAAAGGTTTTTACTCTTTTTGATATACCTTGAAAGGTACAGTATCAACGGTGACTTGTGCCCTGGCACAGCAAGATCTGAACAATGTCAGCGCCGCATTTCAGACACAGTCGGAGGGGGGGGGGGAAATGCAGGAGTGCAATGCGGTGAACCAGACACAGTAAAAAGATGATTTTAAGGATGCTTCTTATGAGTCAAACCTCTGTATTATTTTGTATTAAAATAAAAATCCCCAACAGAGTCGCCAGATTGTGGACACGCGGAATCCGTCGTCCACTCCCGGTTTTTCCTGTTTGTTTCTGGGGTTTCGGAATTGATTTTCCTTTGTTTTGAAATTGATTTGAAAGAAAACAAGAGGTTGATTTCGAAGAAAAGAAGGTCTTTTGAAAACAGATACAGAGTCGCCACTTGGTCTTTAAGGAACCAAGAAACCTAATTTTGACTCACCCAAACGGATAAAGGGCACCGGCCCTTCATAACCAAAGAACTTGGCTCGGGGTTTTGGTACGAGAGAGGAAGGAGCCTTTGTCACGACTAAAACACCCTCAACTCGCCCCGTCTCTCGACGGGCCTCAATTAGCATCCAAATAATCATCTTATACTATGTGTGGTTCGGCAATTACTATTATGATAGTATATTACATTACATAAGAATCTTGAAATGGAAGATCAAAAGATAAGATATCAATCATAAGATCTTAGCCAAATATCATACAACGCAAAAGTGAAAGATCACACAAATAAACCTAGGAAAAATCGTCTAATCATATATCAATTAATCAAGTTTCCTAATCTAAAGGGGGCATGAATTGTTCTTGAAACAAATAAATCAAAGAAAACAAAGATGCTTAGCAAGGTAGAATGATGCATGTTATTCTTTGAGAAGAGAAGATCTCTCAATCCCCGGGACGGATGAGAAAGGATGATTAGATCGAAGGGAAGCATGAATGTGCGATCATGATCATTCCTAGTAATCTTCTTAGATTAGGATTCATAAAAGCCCCAAATCTTTGCATGAATGCAATGTATGTATCTATAATGTGTAAAGGTTGTAGTGTGCTTTGTGTTCATGGATTTCTATAATGACTTAGAAGTCTAATATATTTATGAATGAATGAATGGAATCATTATGAGAAATTTACAAATGTAGTATGAACTACTTCCTAAGATATGAACTAATTTGGAATGCATATAAGCATCAAATCAAAGAATGAAAGTTAAAATGTGCTTGCTGTGAATAGTGGACAGAACAGTAACATGATCTTTTAAAATGTGAAACGAGGGGTTAGGAATGTTTTCAATGCATTATTTTTTATGTAGATCTTCCTTATTGTGTCTAGGACACAACCCAAAAACCCAATCCTTAATAACTATCACAGATTGAGAGAAATCATATAAACAATAGAGGTCACTCAGAAACAGAGTCCGTACTGTCGACTGAAATGTTAGAAAATCTTAGAAAATGAAAACAAATGATCTAGAGGCCCATTTTATACAGATAGTTCCCTAAGACATTGAAGTTTAAGGGAACAATAAGTAAGGACCACCTAGTTTGGAAAAGTTTTCTGAAAAAGAGGTTGGAAGTGGACCTAGCTGCTGTGACAGCAAAAACAGAATGTCTGGAAGGAATGTTTGGGTCCAACACTACACCATTCAACCAATTTTCTAACACAGAGGTTTTTGGTTTCCTAACGGTAATTTACCGTTACAAATTTGTAACGGTAAATTTTGGTTAAAAATTTATAAATTCCGTTAGTAATTTTCAACTCTAGGTATTTTAGAATTTTCTAACAATAACAAAATAAATCCTAACGGTAAATTACCGTTATAAAGTTTTACCTAAATTAATTATTTAAAAGAAAATATTAAAGAAAAGAAAAAAGATAAACTAAAAAACTAAGGGGTCTTGGGCGGCATTGGGCGGCAAAACAAAAGGGTTGTGAGAGAGAGAGGGAGAGAGGAGAAAAGGGGATCTGTGAGAAAAGGCCTCCCGCCGAGGACGCTCCACCGAGGACCTCCCGCTGCCGACGCTCCACCAAGGTCCTCCCGCCGCCGTCGCTTTGCCATCGTTTTTCCGCCGCCACCACTCCACCATGGTTAGTCGTCTCTCTCTCTCTCTCTCACACGCACACACACAAACACCAGATCTCTCTCTCTCTCTCTCTCTCTCTCTCTGTTACACACACACATAGACACACACACACTAGATCTGAAAATGATGCAACTGGTTGATCTTCATTTGCTTAGCTAGTTTGAACTGTGTATTGCGATTATATATGTGTGTGTGTGTTGCGATTGTGTGTGTGTAAAAGAACAGGTCATAGCAAGATTAGAAAAGGAACTCTGATTAAGAAATTTCAAGAACTATGTGGGTCCCAATTGGGTTTACACCATTCATGACCCGATTTGTCAATCTATCTACCTCTTCCTTCAAAGCCCTATCTGATTGCAGATGGCTCGTTGCCTGTAAATTCACAATCACCAGAAACATATTATTATTATTATTATTATAAGAATAGTGAGTGACCATCATGAGAAGTTTATTAGTTTCCCTAAAATTAATGCATTTCCTTCAATGTACCTGTATGACATACACAATAAGTTATTTGACATAACATATTCTTTCATTGTTGACTCTCTGTTTGCTCTGTGAATTTAGATTCGGAAATGAAATGGAAGGAAAATCAAGAACAAATAATCATTTGCTTATATTTTCTTCATACTTAAAATAAGGGTTAATTACACTTTATCCCCTGGTTTGGCTCGATGTCACTTTACCCCCATGTGGTTTACAAGTGACCACTTAACCCCCTTGTGGGTAAAGTGTCACAGTTTAAATTAGTGACCACTTTACCCCCTTGTGGTTTGGCCCGATCCACCATACATATAGTTAAAACACTTCCCTAAGTGAGAAGTGGAAAACCAAATGTTTCTGTGAATAAACAATTTGTTTCATTGTAACTGCAGGATTGTGCATCACCAAGTCAATACACTAGTGTGAAAACAACATCACAGATTCACAAGTAAAAGCAAGTACTCGTTGCTTGTTAAGAAAAAAAAAAAAAAAGTACTCGTTGCTTAACTTTTTATTAAAGGGAAAAAAATGGAAAAAAGTTAGAGTTGGGTCACAAATTAAGAAAGAGTAATGTCACGTTTGTTAAATTTGAATCTCAAATCTAATTTCTCAAATGCCATGTTAGTTATACAACATATAGGATACATTTAGAATCTTTTTTTTTTAGATTACTTACCTGGATGACACACACACACACACACACACACACACACACACACACACACACAAATCAAGTAATAGGAACCCAAGAAATCAGTCCAATAAATGCACAAGAGGCATTCTACAAAGAAAGGAGGTGATAAACTCCTCCCACTTCCTATTGGGAAGATTTGAACCCATCCCCTCCCACTTAGGAGAGAGAAGGTGATACTATTGAACCACTAGGGGCCCTTGGTAGAGCATATCTAGAATCAAATTGGGAATTTAAATTTAGAAATCTCCATTAAAAACAGCCAAAATATGTTTTTAGATTAACAGATTTGTACTTCCCAATAGCTCAATAGTTGAAGTATTGTATACGCATAAACTTTATCCCAATGACTAAAATAGTAATATAAAGTAGCATCTAGTAAAGATTTGTTTTGTTTGTCATTCAAATATGTGCTAGATTCTCTTTCATTAACCTTTTTTAATCACTTCCCCACCTCTAATATAATTTTTTTATTTTTTATTTTTTTCTCTCTAAACTAAACTATGCAATCAGACATTTTTCAATTAGTTTGTTATTTACCAAACCATGTGTCAGGTTGTATAGTTGGAATGGGCTGTTGACTTTAGGTATCATGCTATTGATTCATATGTATATATAGAGATTTATATATATGTGTATATATGTTTCCATGTGCCCAAATTGTACCAAAGTTTAGGACTTGCCTTCTACCTACCCTAAAATTGGATACACTTTGATTTCAAAATTTGAACACCACTCTCGTTCCCTAAGGTTTGCTGCTCAATTACCCCCTCGCCCCACACAGCACCACTTATAATTATTTTTTTCTGATGTATATGAAAGGTGGCATTGTGTGTTTAACAATACATCACATCATTTTTTTAAATGATTTTCTCGTTAAAATTTCTTTGTTCATGGCATTATGACTTGATAAGCAAGATTTGATAGCATATGAATATAATTCACTTTTGCTCCAGTTTAAACTATCTCAAACTTTGGCTTTAATAAGGAAAACTTGTTAGAAAATGCCAATTTCAGTCTCTGTTTGGCTCACCAAACTTCTCAGACCTCACGTTTACACATGTAAGTTCTGAGTTTAGTTCATTCTCCAATATTATTCCCATTTCAATTTCTTTTGTGATCAACTGTACAAGTCTGTTGTCGTAATCTGCATAAATCATACTCCTTCCGTCCCATTTTTTGAGTCCACCTTTGGGAACTCAACTTATTAAGGGGACAAAAAAATCTACGCATACTTTCCACAATTGGCCCTAATCATTACAACAACATTTTAAATTTTGTCTTGGTCTAGATTTCAAGGAAGGATAGTTTTGGAAAGTAAGCAAAAATTGTATACTAATTTAGGAAAGTGGACACTAATTTTGGGATATCCCAAAATAAAATATAGGACTCAAAATATGGGACGAGGGAGTACATGACATGCATTAATTTAAATATGAACATTTATAAATAGTTTTCATTACATAAAGGATGATCAACTGTGGCTGCACTTTTTAGGCAAGAAGGAATGACTATGAACAGTGTCTTTATTATCACTTTCTTAGAGTACTTAGAAATAATGGATATTAAATATATTAATGAATGAAGTGTTTAGTATTAAAGGGTCCATAAACAATCTAGCAAGCCCACACCAACAGGGGATTAGGTTATTAACAACCCAATCACTAGGTAAACAATTCCTCCTATCGTGCCCTATTACCTCCCCTCTTGACAAAAGAAAATGAGACACAAGATAAGCTGATACATTTGATTTGAAGGAATCAATTATTAAAGATTGTCATTAATAATTTTGAAGCTTTCTTTTCTCAACTCAAAGGTGTAACTGCTGGGGTTATTTTTATTTTTATTATTATTATTATTTTTTATATATCTCAAATGTGCATGTACTTAAGATTTGAATCCTCATTTGTCTCTCAATTTGTGCATGTAATTGAACTGGATTGCTGACTCGCTGCAATTAGTGGAATATATATCAAGGAGGAGAGATGAGTAGGACTGATGTGCATCGCATCTGACTTTGCGTGACTGGCTGCTTGGAAAAATCTGTCAGGTAACTTTTAATTTCTTTAAATCTTCTCTTTCCATGTATACCTCCATGGCTTTACTGTGTTTTGATGCACAGATCACCTAGAGAGTATATACAGAGTATGGGAGTAAATTACGGGAAAATTATGTGAAAATGGTATAATGTTCGATAAAATATAGGGTATCCTAAACTTCAACAAAGTGTATGTTATTGTAATTGAAGTATTCAGCTTTATCGAGTTATATTCTACATAAAGCTAAAAAGTCTATATTTAATCGATAGTTTATTACTCCCTCTGTCCCATATTTAGAGTCTTTGATGCCATTTTTTGATGTCCCATTTTAAAAGTTCTCTTTGAAAAGTCAAAGCACTTTAATACACACTTTCCAAATTTGTCCTTTGTTATATCCAACTCTTCCCTCTTTTTTTTTGATGTGACACTATAATTTTGAATTTCAAAAAGGGCAATATTGGAAAGTTAAAAATCTCACCAAAATCAAAGTTATCCCCTTAATAAGTTGGAATTCCCAAAAGAGACTCTAAATATGGGACGGAGGGAGTATTGATTACTCATGTCCGTTCTTCCTACAATGTTAATATGTTAATAAGTGTCACTGATTGTTTCACGTCGACAAATGTAGTGTTCGGTAGATCAAAGAAGGTATAGTGTAATTTATGTCCCTACAACTCTAGAAAAAAAATAAAAAACATTTTCTGAATAATAGCTTTCTTTTTGGTACATTATGTATTTGGTGATTTATTGGGGGCTGATTAGGTGACAATCTAAAATTAGATTTACAGCAAAACTAGATATTTAATAATGTTCACTGGGTGACAATCTAAAACTAGATTTACAGCAATACAGTGGTCCGCTAATAATAAAATAGTGTTCCTCAATGCCGCCACAGTTGAAAATCCAAAAACAACCAAGACTTTGTTTAAAGGACGAAAATTTTGACCAAAGTAAAATACTAGAGAAAATGATTGAGAAACCATTTCTTGTAGAAAGCCTCAACAACTGGGTATTGTAAGTGAAGGTCACTGATGTAAAATTTGAAATCTTACCGGTGCGTATACTGCAGATCGATTCTTCCGAATATCACCACGAATTGGTTCGATCATTCCTAAGAACGATGATTTAGCATAATAGAGACAAATATTTTTGAGCTATAATGTATTTTTGCAGTATCTTTGACACCAATATCAATACAGGAAAGGAACTAATCAATCGCTGGGCGTTGGTTCGGGAGGTCCCCTTGCTATAGGCATCCCACCATCGAAACTGGTTCTGGGTTTTGCGTGGTCCACAAAAACAACGCGTCCATTCAGTGCCTGCCAACAGTTACCTATTATTTCCTGAGTTCAAAAATTTAAGTGAACCGGATAAATAAAACAGGACATAAGATAAAATCAGGACTTAACCTTTCCATTCATTTCTGTAATGGCTTTCTGCGCTTCATCTTCTGATGCAAAGGTTACGAATCCAAAACCTTTTGATCTGTCTGAAACTCTATCAGTCACAATTTTAGCTGGGAAAAGAAAAGATATTAGGCTCATATTGATTGAATATCAGAACCAACAGAAAGAATTATAGCCATGAGTTACCTTCAACAACTTGACCATACTGGGAAAATGCTTCTGAAAATCCCTGCTCCGTGGTGTAAAATGAGAGTCCTGCAACAGTATGTGGAAAATAATTAAAGATAATGACAATAGGGGAAAAATAATTAAACAAATCATATCTAATGAGTCCTACATACATGCTTTAGGTTATAAACACAATCCACATACAAATTGATTGCTAAAAGTACCAATTTCTTCAGAATGATAAAATATTTAGGGTGATTTGACTGTTTAATTGAAGAGGATGACATGGATTCTCTGAAATAAGCACTATCAAAATACAAGCACAGAATACTTACGCCAATCATCCTGGCTGCAGGAAGCATTTTTTCAAATACTTTTTGTTGGGGACACCAAACAGCAAATTTAATCTCCTTTAATTTATGTTATTATTTGTCATATTGGATTTAGTTGATTTAGGATTATCATTACGGTAAGTCTAGATTATTTTTCTTTCTATACTTGTTTTCATTTGAATCTTATTGGAAAGCCTATTTAAGAGGCTCTCAAATCTGTCGAAGAAGAGAACACGGATTAAGATTATTTTGATTACGTTGGTTGGTTGCCAATTGTTTCAACTCTAGGTACATGGATACCTTGTGATTTTCTTTCTTTTCCCAGGTCCAGGGACACCTAGCATTTTTTCTTTCTTTCCTAGGTACCAAGGTTTTTTCTTTCTTTACTCAGTTCTATTTCTACATAAAATTCTCATTTTCTACATCAAATTCCTATGTAGCATGGGTACTCCAAAGCAGCTTTAGTGCTGTTTTTCTTTTTTCATCGCTTTTAGTTCTACGAGTTGTATGGGGTCCTAGTCCATTAACATTAAAAATTGCAGCAAATGTAAGATCATCATTTTCACTGCAAGGCTTTGAACAATTTGTTGTTTGCTTCTAATTCATTTTTCTCATGGCGAAACATCGTCCACTTCTTCAAACAATACATGGTTAGAAATTGATGCTAAAAGGTGAAGCTAAAGTGAATGAGCATTGACCAACTTGATGCAATGTGATTTATTTTACAACCACGTAAAACCAATGTTGTGGCAAAACTATATGTACAAGCTATAGCATGACCTTAAATCTTGATTTTCTAAAGTTAGTAGCTTTCCCCCATTTTGTTTTCAGTCTTGATTTTCTTTAAATTCTTAGAATCAACTGTTCATTTCATCCCCGTATTTGTATCATGCTTATATTTGGGAATATTTATGGATTTGGCTGCAGAAAAGTCTTGGTTCTCTTAGTCATTACTGCTGCATATGTTGTCTTGAAATTGCCAGAGAGTAACTTTTAGGAATAGTTAGGTGCCCACATTCTTTGCTTTCTTGTTAAAAGTTTGAGATCTTATACATCCAAGTATCCAACCTTAGAATAGCCTGAATAGATAATTCTTTTTTTTTTAAGGAACCTCGACGGAACGAGGAGAATTGAATTAAGAAGCAAAACAAAGTACATCAAAATAGGGGGGACATGTTACCTTACCCTCAGAAATAAACTAGCAAACAAGCAAAGGTGACCAAAAAACCATGCCAAAACAGCATATTTGCTAGAACCAACAAACAGAGAACTAAAAAGGAAAAGGGGACCTGGTCATCACAAAAGGTAGAGGTGTAAGGCAGCCCATATCCAAGAGAAAGTATTGTATAATCCCGTATGGAAATGTTACTGACCCAACCTGATCCTCTCTGTTTAATTAGTTGGTTTAGTTAATATTTTCTTTTTAACATAACTATTCTATTCTACTACTAGGTTGAATTTGAACTTGATGTTCCACAATCCGTGGCTCGCCCATTTGCGGAGAAGTCGTGGCCCCAAAAATTTAGGACATACAAAAACAACTTACGGAACCTTGTGAGGAAAGGTCATCATGACGTGCCAAAATGTGTTGATCCACATTTATGGGCAAAGTTTTAAGAAAATGAGAGAGATCCAACAAAGGTGGAGCAAATTGCTAGAAATTTGAACAGAAAAAAACTTAAGATTCCCCATTGTCTTGGGCGTCGTTCCTATGCTCAGAAACTATACTTAATGGTGCGTATAATTCCTTACACTTTTCTGTTTAATGCAAGTTTTCCACAGCTAACTTGTTAAATTTCAATGTCTAGCGAAAAGAAAATCCTGACAAACACTACAGTCGTGTTGACAAATGGTTGGCGGCACATGAGCATAGTGATGGGAGTGTCTTAGAGAGTGCTAAGAGTAAATATGTGAGTAACATATTGTTTGTAGTTTTTAATTCATAGCTTAATTTTGTTTAGTGTATTATCACAATATTTACTTTAAATGATTACAGGATGAAATAAAGGCAATTGAAAATTTAAGAAAAAGTAGTGACTTGACTGACGAGGGATATAGTAATAATTGTGAAGACTTTGACAATGACGAGTTAACTCAAGTATTTGGAAAGGAAAAAAGGGAAGGGGTTCGTGCTGTGGGTTCACGCATCTCTAAGAGGCAACTACTTCATATCGGGTTGCCAATGTCCAAAAGTGAGGGAAAAAAGAAGATAACTGAAGAAGTTGCCGCATTGGAGGATAAGATCATTTCTCACGTTGACTCAAAATTTCACGATATGCAAGGTATAATTATGTCTTTAGTTTTGAAACTCTCAAATGTGAGTACCCCACCTATGGTTACTACTCCCTCAAGTAATTATGGATCAAATTCAGTTAATTTTGCTACTCATTTAGCTCAAAACTTGAATAATGTTTTTGCCACAGGTGTTTCACCTTCTACTCATCATATGCCTTCTACCATGCCTCCTCCCACCGACAAGCCCCCATGTGTATTATTTGATAAGTTTGGTAAACAATTGGCAAAAGGGTATGTTGTGACGGATGCTATAGCTAATGTCTGCCACTCCAAACAAGTTGGTATTGGCGAAAAGAAAGTTTATATCGAGGAAGTGTTTGAGCCCGATGCTCGTTTGTGGGATCGTCAAGATGGACATGATACATTGGCAGACTTTATTCAAGGGGGATTTGTGATTTGGCTTGAGTGTTGGTTAAAGATTGGTTGACTATGTTTGTCTTATTTTCTCTGACTTTAAATTTCAGACATGGTTTATTTGTCAGTTGGTTTAGTTTAGTTTTGGATGGATTTACTCTTTCAATTTCAGACATAGTTTGTTAGTTTTGTTTTGGACTTAGAAACAGTTTGTATTTAAGGATAATTATGCCTATTTTGGATTATATTTTTTGTATTTAATATAGATTGAGCTTGTATTTATTATGGTTTGGATTTGAGCTTATCATATATGTTTATAGTAAATGTGATGTGGCTGTGATGGAAATTAGGTGCAAATAAAATTTGGGAGCATATTTTAGTATATGTTTGTCATATTTAAAATAATTACTAACGGATAATGTCCGTTAGTATTCTTACACATGTGTTAGAAAATAAACCGTTAGTAATAAAATTACTAACAGTTTATATCCGTTAGTAATTGTCTCGAAAGTGTTAGAAACTGTCATATTACATACCGTTAGTAATGAAATTACTAATAGTAATTTACCGTTAGTATTTTTGTATATAAAAGTATTAGAAAATAAACCGTTAGAATATATATTACTAACGGAATATTTCCGTTAGAAATAATAAATTACTAACGGTAATGTACCGTGAGTAAACATATTACTAACGGTAATTTACCGTTAGTAAAAATAATTTTCCTAACGGAAAATTACCGTTAGAAAATCCGTTAGAATTATTAGCCACGCTCTATTTCTAACGGTAAATTACCGCTACGAATAATTTTACTAACGGTAAATTACCATTAGTAATGTGCCCTTTTGGTGTAGTGCAAATGGACCATTTCCAAGTATTTCCAAGTCAAATCAAAAATCATGGGTGTTCTCTAATGAGTTAGGAAGACTTTCCAAGTGGCCTTGCATCCATACATTGAGTATTGAGCTCTAGAAAAATCTTTAAACTCAGATCACACTCACTATTTTGACTCACTGTTTTGAAGATTTTGGAAAATACTAGAGTTTTCTTTCTTGAGATTAAAATGAGCGGTTTTAAGAGGGGTTTTGAAATAGAGGTTTTGAAAGTATATTTTCAATATCAAATAGAGATTATGACCTCTTGGAATATCAACATCAAACTCATCATCAAAAACCCCCAAGATTGTTGGAGAGATTTATTTTTTATTTGAACATAACTTCAAGAATACATTGGAGGTATTGAAGTTATAATCATCATCTATCAAACATGTTTTTGAGGTCAAGAGCTACTATCCATAAGGATTCACTCACCTCAAACTTCATGTCATCACTTAGATGATGATGAACTAGTAAGTAAATAAAGAAAATCAAAAAGAAATGAGGTGAGAAGAGAAGAGATGAACATTATATAAACAAGCAAGCAAATAGATAGCAATCAATAGATGATATTCATAATGTATTGAACTTGTAGCTTGGTGTTTCACTCATAGATTTTGACATTTGGACATGGAAGTAGCTTCCTAACTCAAGAATGCTCAAGAATGGTGATTGGGTGTGTTTGGAATGTGAAGTATAAGAAAGGTAATGGAAGAAAACAAGATTAAAACTCACTTTCTATAGCAAAAAATAGTAGGAGGAAGCTCCTTTTCTCTCTTCTAAACCTATCTCTATCTCTCTTCTTCTCTACAACTTTTCAAGCTTTTGCACTTGGCCCCCCTAAAATGAAGAGCAATGGGGAGTTTATATAGGCCAATTTGGGGTAATTTTGGGATTTTAGAAGTGTTCCAATTGGTCCCAAACATCTGTGAACATAAAACTACGTCGTTTTGGTTTTCAATTATTCAAAATGAATCCCCAAGAAAATTTACAAAAATACATAGTTCTGGAGGGGAGTGCCGCAGCGGCACTGGGCCAGTACCGCGGCTGCAGTGGGCCAGTGCCGCGGCGGCACTGCTCCTCCTTCATCCAGATAATGCTATTTAGGCCCCCAGAGGTTCTGGTATTCACGAAAAGGCCCTATTTCGTCCGAAATTCACAGAAAATGCATACGAACTCCAAATTGAGGTTGTGATATACCGTTGGAAAGGTAATGGAGTCTACTTTACATAAAAAATAGTTCGGGGATAGGTCACTTTGAAAGGTTTTGTGGTATTTGCGATAAAAGCCAATTTGATCCCCTTTTTCGCCTTCGAAAATTCATAATAGACTCGTTTTAAATCTGAAAATTATGTGTGATATACCGTTGGAAAGCTATTGACCTCTAGTATCCATGAAAAATATTTGAAAATTGTTATGGTGCCCCGATTCTAAAGTCAAATTCTGGTCAAACTGGTCAAACTTGGGATTCCCGGGAAGTTCTGGGAACCTCCGGGAGTTCCCAGAAGCTGACGTTTTCGCTCGATTTTTTTTTAAAACTCATTTTAACACTTTTCTCATGATCTAGAATGATTCTGGTAAATTTGGACGATTTCGGTCAAACTTGGTCATACTTGGTCAAACCTTTGTCAAACCGGTCAACGGGGACTTTTCGGGAACTTCCGGGGGTCTCTGGGAGCTGACAATTTCATCCGATTTTATTTAAAAACTTATTTTATCATTTTTCTTACGACGTAGCATGTTTCCAGAACTTTTGGTCCAAATCTGGGAGCTTCTGGACTTTCAGGGGCATTTTGGTCATTCTGAGCATTTTGAGAGATAGAACTAACTTCCAGGAATCCTTTTAAGTCTTTTTCGATCATTGTGAACCACCAAGCTATGGGTCTCCTAAATCTGATAGCCGACAAAATGGGGTGTCTACAACAGCTTTCAATTATCTACACTAAGACACCAAGAAATACCCAAGCATTGCAAAAATACAAACAAACAAATGATATGCATGATAAACAAAGAAAACATGTCATCAATCAAATTTCCAGATTCAGCAACCTCTTATGAATCCTATAAAAAGTGGTCTTAAACATGACCTGAGTTAAAACCCTTTTACAAAAAGTTAGATACATGTCTTACGGAACTTCTCCAAAAAGTAGAACCTCTCCACCATTTTTGAAGTTTGAGAAATAAGGATTTTGGGAACAGTGGACCAAAACTATACACTGTTCTTGTAAAAATCATAATTAATTCTATAAAAATCATGTGAAGCTCTATTTGGAGTCAAAAGAAAGCTATTTCATTATAGTTGATGACAAAAACAATCCCATGGACATATCATGACCTTAAGGTTTCTGAAAAGTTGTTTTAACCAGACTCTGTTATTTTGGAAATTCGGCATCACTTAACAAATGAATGTAAAACATAGAAGTATGATAGAAGTTCATGAATCATGTTAATCAAGTTAATCTAAGCTTTTGACATTTCATCTATTATCCTAGATGATTTCTAAACCAACCATTATTCACCAATTGTTGTTGAGTGATCAAGGTATGACCATTTAGTATACATAATCATAATTGTAGTTAACTCTAGAAAATTTCAGAATAGTTGTATCAACTTCAAACGCTTAGAAAACGATCTTAATTCGATCTTATGCTCACGATTTTACATCAGCATATAGATACATGAGTTAGGAACCATCCCCAAAAAGCAGAACATCGATAACTATTATAGATTTTCTGAAATTCAAGCACAAAGAGACTATGTTCAAATCTGTCAACCGATTTTTTAACAATTTCTAAAAATAGCACATGGATCCTAGAGATTCTCAAAATGGATCGAATGAAAGCTAATTCATCAAATTTTACCCAAAAAATTTAAAATCCATCAAACAACGGGTTTTGGTGGACCAAATCTTATGGAAAAAACCAATCTGTTTTGCTAAATTTTTACTAGTTCTTTTTTAAAGTGTGATAAAATCATCTTAGGTGATGATTGAAGTTTATTTGAGAGATCAAACTCATAGATCAACTTAATTATCATGATTCCCAATCAATTTAGCCCTCAAGTTCTATGAAGAACTTTAGATCATGGATCAAAGGGACTTACAAATATCTTATTGGAGATGAAATTCAATAGAAATTCTAGGTTATAGGAATAATCAAGAGATAGGTATGAACATAGGAATCATCCTTCTCATAGATCATACTCCAAACCATCATAGAATTTAAAATAGATACATATATATAATCATGTATGCATAGATCTAAACAAACATAGAAAAATAAAATCAAAATTGAAAATCAAAACGAAATAATTATAAATTATCAATAAAATCTAAGAGACTTGGATCTTAGTCATGTGAGTGTGTGAACAACAAGAGAGGAAGAAGATGAGTGTTCTAACAAATAAAATAAAACTAAACTAGATCCAAGTCTTATAGATCTATATATAAGAAATAGGAATTAGAGATGAACATTGATGTTTCCCTCTTGGAGGATTCTCAATTAGATGATCAAAGTTGATTTAAAGATTCTTCTTCTTCAAGTGTGCTTCAAGCTCTTCAAGCACTCATCCATGGGAGTTAATGGAGGCAATTGATGTCTAATTCATCGAATCTAGTTATCTTGAGATTAGTTTAAAAAAAGTTTTAATTCATAACTCACTTCATCTCTCTAGAAATCTCTCTTGAATTCTAAGTATATTCTTATATCTTGTAAAAATATGAACTAATACTCTAGTATGTTCCAAGATCACTCAAGATGTTCTCATATAAGATGCATGAGATCTATATATAGAGTTTTGAAATTATAACTCTTAAGTTACAGGATTAAAACAGTGATTTCACAGAGCAGAAAAGAGCTAAAATGGCCATTTCGGTGCCTAAATGCAGTTTCCAGGCAATTTCCTCGTAGTGGGAGGCTTCTAGAAAACTCGGTAGAGGGGGCACATGTTGGGTGGCGGCTTAGGTGGGACCAGCCACCCCCTAAGTGGGACCCGCTACCTACTTTTTGTGATCCCCTACCTTCCCTTAAGCTCTGTTTAAAATATTACATTCACTACTTTTCCAGATTTTGTAAAAATGCTTTTTGGTGTTCGAAATCGTCCGTTTACGTACCGTTGGAAAGCTGTCGAGTTGAATTTCAATATAAAAATATTCCAGGAGTTTTTGAAATGAAAATTGAAGTCCAATTGAAGTTTGAAAGTCCTCCAGAACTTTCGTCGTTTTTTTGAAATCAAACGACGTCTTTTCCAAAATTGCTTTTCAATGCGCGACGATTTCGAACTTTTCTTTGAAATTGAATCTATGGATACCTAAAATACTATGTTTAGAACACTTAGTGTTCATATAACCCTGAGTGAATATGAATTATGAGAGACGATTTTGACAAAATCAGGATTTATGCATGGAAAAGGGCTTTTCTGAGCTTGAAGTCACTTTTCGAAGTTTGATCTTTCGATTGTGTGGAATCTAGTACCTTCCACGAGGTGTTTTTCATCATCGAATCCTCTCAGATGTTGTCCACCCTAAATCCTCTCAGTGTGGTCAAAATTGGGTATCTACAGTTTACCCCTCTTTGGTAGAGCTTGTTGTGAACAACGTGAACTGCAAATGAGTGCCAAAGCTTGAAGGCACCCAATAACCATACTGAGAGGTTCTAGGGAAAACAAAAAATTTGCAAAAATTAAGAAATTCAAAATCAGAGAAAATCAAGAAATCACGAATACAAGAATGCAATGCAATGCTGGGTAGAGGCAGTTAAATCTAAGCTACTACTGGTCGTGCTCCGCTGGAGCAGCCTACGTATCATTTCCAAGAATCAGACCAGGGCATAGTTCAAGTGAGCGAGGAGATAGAGAACAACACACAAACAACAACACGGATGAAATGCTCCTATCCTAGGATGCTGATGCAGTATAAAAACGTGAATGTGTACGTGCTGGAGGAATCGTCTTCAAGGGTTCTAGATGCAAAATCTAATGCAAGGGATGTGATGACTCTTTCTCACAGACGGAAAAATTTTGTATGATGCTTTCATGATCTTTATATGAAGTAGAGGGTGTCTATATTCTTTGGGATAATCTGTAGAGACTGCGTGATTATAAGCTAAAGTTGAGACTGAGAGATTGTCTTTGACGATAAGCAGAGGCTGAGACTGAAGGATATTCTTTGATGATTTCTGGTACAATTCTCAAACACATAGGTCATCTCCTTTTGATGACTTTGTAGAGGGTGTCTCCAAATGACGACATTCAAAGGTAGAGGGAATTTCTTTACGATGACTTTGTAGAGGGTGTTTCCAAACGACAAATTTCCGAGGTAGAGGGAATTTCCTTATGATGACATTGTAGAGGGCGTCTGCTTACGACGACTTTCTGATGTAGAGGGTATCTTCTTACGATGACTTTGTGAAGTAAATGGATTTTCCTTATGATGACTTTCTAAAGTAGAGGGCATCTCCATATGATGACTTTCTGAAGTAGAAAGAATTTCCTTATGATGACATTATAGAAGGCATCTCCTTATGACAACTTTCTGATGTAGAGGATATCTTCTTATGATGACTTTGTGAAGTAAATGGCTTTTCCTTACGATAACTTTCTGAACTAGAGGGCATCTTCATATGATGACTTTCTGAAGTAGAGGGAATTTCCTTATGATGACATTGTAGAGGGCGTCTCCGTACGATAACTTTCTGATGTAGAGGGTATCTTCTTACGATGACTTTGTGATGTAAAGGGCGTCTCCTTACGATAACTTTCTGATGTAGAGGGCATCTCCATACGATGACTTTTTGAAGTAAAGGGCATCTCCTTATGATGACTTTCTGAAGTAGAGGGCATCTCCATATGACAGCTTTCAAAAAGTAAAGGGCATCTCCATACGACGATTATCTAAAGTTAGAGGGCATCTCTATACGACGGCTTTCTAAAGTAGAGGGTATCCCCATACATTGACTCTGTGAAGTAGAGGGCATCTCCTTATGATGACTTTGAAGTAGAGGGCATCTCCATACGACGACTTTGTATAGTAGAGGGCATCTCTATACGATGGCTTTCTGAAGTAGAGGTCATCTACATACGACGACTTTCCGATGTAAAGGGCGTCTCCTTACGACGACTTTTTGATGTAGAGGGAATCTCCATATGATGACTTTCTAATGTAAAGGGCATCTTCTTATGATGTCTTTATAAAGAAAAGGGCATCTCCTTATGACGACTTTCTGATGTAAAGGGCATCTCCTTACGATGACTTTGTGAAGTAGACCCTTCCTCCGGAGGTAATTCTGATGATATCTGAAAGTTCTCTGCTGGGGAGATTCTAGGATTTTGAGATGTGAGTAAAAGGCTTCTATTCTGGAGGCTCTGTTGATTCAATCTGAGACCCATATCGGTGCTTTAACCAGCTCAAACATTCTTGCAAATACATCAGGCTTATTCTGACCCTAAACTTCTTGATCATGGTTTGAAGATTCTATATTCTGATTCATCTTCTGCAAATCCTTTCTGGATGTAATTCTCAAAAGTATACAAACCCAAATGTCCACTTTCCTGGACAGCACATAATTAACCCAAAAGAATGAGAGTTTGCTGCAAATCATCATTTCTCGACTATTTTCAAGCTACGGTGCCCTCGATTCTTTGTGTCTAGGGACTTTTCTTCAACCAAGATTCAAATTCCCAAGGGTCCTTCAGACTATGGTGCACTCTTAAGGCTTTTAGGCCAATCCGAGGTCAAAACAAAGTTCCCAATATCACAATTCTGATTCATAATTGATAGGTACTCAAAAGACCTGATGACTTTGACGTACTTCATAAATCTTCAATCAACTTTAGCATATATTCATGCAAGGTATACTGATCTTGTAACGGCTTAACTCATCATCCAAGGCCGGTCTTCTGATTAACATTTTCCATTAACCACTCGATGCTTCATCTTGACTAGAATTAATTGATGCAATAACGGTGTTAGAACTTTTGCTTGTATCCTCCTTTGGATGCTTTTAAAATTTTTCAATTATAGATCACTTTGGACCCACACACTCGAGATCATGATAGACTAGATGACGACAGACAGACATTGACACAGGAAGATGACACTCTTGACACTGAAATAGAAGTTTGGAGGAGACAACTCAATTTTTTATAATTTAATGCGCATTTGTCATGTTTGACGTATCTCTTTGCTTTTCATGTGCACTTCTTATCTTAGTGTCATAATACTCAGCTGATAAAGTAATGCATTGAAAAATACTCCATATGGATCTCAATCAATCATTTGCTTTCTCTGAAATATGCTTTGAATTAGTGCCTTAACTTATAGAATAAGATATGATTCATTTCATGTGTTTTCAAAGATATACTTGACGGCTTAGGATTCGCTTATAACATGAAAGGGGGTACAGGAAAACGATGCTTGCCCCTAGTTGATGGGGATAAATGGAAGTTTGGGGCAAACGCAGTTTGCCCCTAGTGTGGCAGTGATATCTTGAGGTTTTGGGCAAACTTGAAAGTTTTTCCCCTAGTTTGTAAGGTTTACTGACCGAGAGCTAGGGAAGTTCGCCTACTTATCCCCAAGTGGGAATCAAGTCCAATGTAGTTCGGCCGAGGTTTGAAGGAAGGTATTTGAGATGTGGCTGAGTGTTTCAGGAGCAGTGACCGAACCGAATAGGTTGCCTACGTATCCCCAAATGGGAATCAGGTCAAGCGTAGTTCCTCGAAGGCTGGAGGTTTTGAAAGAGCAAGGATTCAAGAATGGAGGGCTTTTCAAGCCATGTCATCAGACAGATTTTCTGAAGCAGGTCACTTGTGGTAGCGTCGAAAAAAACTAAATTACCTCTCCTTTTTCTTTTCTTTTCTTTTTCTTTTCTCTTTTTTTGTTTTTGACGGTTGATTCTTTTCACCTTTTCACTAGCCAGCCAATTTCACATCTTTCATCATACATCATACATATTTTCAGAGCAAGACTAGTCCTCCAAATCTTTGGGCTGACAAATCAAAGCTTTGGGATAATTCATGTTCCCAATTTCTCGACATTCTTCGTTCTCCTTCCTCTTCTTTCTTTTCTTTTCTCTCTAATGTTTTGGCTGGCTCGGATCAGCTTCTTGAAAACAACACGCAAAATTATCTTTTCTCTTCATGCTCTAACTTTTGCCTAGGCGCCCTTTCGGGTTTTCATCCTAGCAAGCTTCTTTTTTTTCCTTTTTTTCTCTCTTTTTTTCTTTTTTCTTTTTCTTCTTTTTCTTTTGGAGAGAAGTAGCTCATTTAAAATGTTAGGCTACTATCAAGGACGAAGTGTTTATGGCTTGCAGGTTAGACAGGTTTTATTGGCTCATTTTTCTGGGCTTAAGATTTTGAAATGGGAAAAACATGGATTTAAGCTAGTCCCGAGTCACTATCAAGTATATCTTTTAAAGATTTAAGAAAAAGCATCTCAAGATTCTTAAAATAAGACTAATCAATTCTTAGCTTTCTTTGGCATCAGCGCAAAATCAATTTTTGATCCTTTCGGGATTCTTTTCGATGCACAAAATTATCAACAATGTATTTTTCATAATAATCAGAGAAATGATATTTTCAACTTAAGCGTTCATTCATTCATGACAAGGCGCATTAGATCAAGAAAATGAAGATTTTTATTTCATTACTTCAAAAGAGAAGTATTACAGTACTTGACATAGACTCAAACACAACTTGACGATAGACACACTTGACAACAAGACTCAAAACTAACTCGACTTGATCTCAAGTGGAGCGTCATTGTGATTTACTTATTATATATTTTTTCTTAAAACATCCATTCGGCTTCAAATAGCAACAGTTCCAAACACCATCATATCATCACCTCCTTTTAAGCTTTCTGAAGTTCTTCATTCCTCAACGAAGGCTCAAATTGTTTGGCTAATTCTTCAGGCCCATACTTTTTTGCTTTAAGGCACCCAACCTCTTCCGTGGCAGATTGCATCATCTCCCCAAGACCAGGAAAAATTACATGGGGTTGGCTGTCCTAATGGTGAGATGTAAATTGCTGGGTCATAGTGTGCAGACTCTGGCCTAGGTTCTAATTTCTGTAAGTACCCTTTTTCTAGCATCCTCTGAAGTGCAATGCTCAAGGACATTCCCAATTCAAAAAATTCCCTTTTCTCTCTTGACTGCCCCTGGTTCTAACTTCCTCTTACCGTAGTAGTACTTCGACATTCTTTTTAAAAAGGTGGAAGAGATAATGCATTGATGTTAGCGGACTGATGATAGACTGGCCTTTGATTATTCGTGTTCTCTTTCTTGATCGTCCCATCCCTGATTGCATCTTCGACGAGTGTACCTATGTCAAACAGTTGTTCAAATATCATAAAAGACTAGAATTAGAGCTTTTTAAGATACTCAGGCTGTAGGTTCTTGATGATCATTCAGACTTGCTCCTTCTCAGTAGGTCTGCTCGTCATCTGAGCAGCCTTAGCCCTCCAATGATTAAGGAATCCTGCGAAGGATTCCTCGCACTCTTGCCTAGTGGTTTCTAGATCCCTTGTGGTAATATCGAATGACTGATTATATGAGTATTGAGCCATATATACTCTAGCCAGGGCTTTCCAATCTTTGGCCACAACTGATTCTAAGGTCAGATACCATGACAGTGCTGCTCCACTCAGAATTCTTTGAAATAGTATGGTAAAATAGTTAGACCCAATGCCCATGGACTGTAAGACTCCGACATAAAGCCTCAGATGGCTCTTTGGATTTCCAGTTCCATTGAAGAATTCGATATGAGGCATTTTGAACTTATCAGGGAGTTTTTCTTTTGAAGCATCATACAGATCTTCATATCGAATAGATATTCATTAACCCCTTTGCTCTTTTTGATCACACTCTAAAGCTTGTCGATCCTACCCAATCTGTCCTGAGTTTTCTAATCTAGCTAAACCTTTGGTTGAACTGGTTCCCCAAGGTCTTCCTCTTCATGATTCACTAGAGGCGGTGGTGGTGGCAGATTAGTTAGCTTCTCAATCATTCTCATCATAGTAGCAAGTTGTTCCCGATTCTGCTCTCTGCTCTGATCCAACGCAATTTGCATTGTGGCCAACCTGGTTTCCATATCAACTTCGTACGTCATACCCTTAATCCCAGTCGACTTGGCGGTTCCTTCTTTAAACTCTGATCTGATCAAACGACTGTTCGGAGCTCTGACCCAGGAAGGAGTACAACTTTTTGGTCCTATTTTCTTTTCTGGTTTATTAGGAATTTTCAAAATAATCATATATCTTTATTTCAAAAGAATTTTCAAAGAATGATATTTACAAAGTGGATTTATAAAGATGGAAAATCAAAGATGGAAAATCTTTTCCTTTTCAAAACATTTTCTTAAATCAAAGAAATCTTTTTCAAAATTCTGAGGAAAATAAATATTTTCTTTTCAAAAAGTGTATTAGAGGTGTCGTACTCGTGAGTTGTGTATGCAATGCTCGTGTAGTGTATGCAATGCAGATGAAATGCAATCTAATCTAAATGCAATGCACCTTAATCTAGCTTAGACCTAGCATATCAGCACATAAACACATAAGATTCCTTGAGTATGCTAATTACCTTACTAATCCAATCATTATCCAAGGATTTTTAGCTTTGAAATTCTTGATGGCTCATGTTTTCAAAATTGAATTTTTCGTGAAAATCTTGAAAGAGAGGGAGAGATCTGTAAATTTCAAAAATGTTTCTGAACCATCAAAGCTTATGAAATCATGATTCTTGAAAATTGGGGTAGGAAAATTTAAAATTCTAAAATCTGAAATTGAATCATCAAAGTGTGGAATCATGATTTCTTTTTGAATTTAAAAACCGAAGTAGGAATTTTAAATCCTCTAAAATCTGAGAAGAGGTTTTAAAATTCAATCATCAAAGTAGAAATTTTGAAATTCTCTAAAATTTATGGAGAATTTTTGGAGGACTTTGTGAAAATGAATTTCAAAGAAAATTTTTAAAAGGGATATTCCCAGAATTATCAAAAGATTCGGGTTTTCAAAGAAGTGCTTGTATTTTCAAAGTTTTCAAAAATTGTCCTTGAATAATGATTGGATGTTTGGATAAAGACCATACTACTCTAGAGGAATCCACCATACAAGGTTTGATGATGTCTTCGCATACACGTCCTCATCATCTACATAATCCCTTACGGGCAAACGCAAATAATTCATCACATTTTCCTAATCAAAGATGATAAACAAGATCCTAATTGAAGGGTTCTATAGAAACTATATGCAAAGGCCGGGTTTTAGTCTCATAAAGGGTCTATTAGCAAGCTCAGCAATGTGGGTGACCATCTCCCCGAGGACGTGTTGTTCACACATGGGCTCTATATACTGCACGCGGTACAAGGCTAACGGTGACTACATGCTACCAAAGTCACTTGACAAAATGGAGGAAAGAGGGCCCTCCACCCATAAGGCAATGGTATCAAGCAGTCGCAGTGAAAGAATAATGCAAGTGCAAATGCAGGCAGAAACAACACGATTATCAATTTAATAACAAGGATATTCATTGGTTCAAGTCAAATCCTAGAAGAACAAGAAACTATCAGTTTCATGCTCAAGTCCCCAGTGGAGTCGCCAGATTGTGGACACTGATGCATTGAGGGGTGGGTCCTGGTGTTCTCCCTCGACAGTGTCTCGGACGGATCCCAAGGTGCACACTTCAGGGAGAACTACGACTTCCTCACGTGATCCTAGAGACAAAGAGTTGACACCTAAGTTTTATCGGGGATTAGGTAACCGAAGTTTGACTCACCTAAAATTGAATAAGGTTACTCACCCTTCATTACCAGAAACTAGGTTCGGGGGTCTTGGTACGAGAGGGAAAGGAGCTCAAGCGGGACTAAAGCACCCCCTCCTCGCCCTACCGAACAGTAGGCCTTGATTCAAATATCCTTATTCTTAATTCATAATTGATGTTGTTTTCTTAAACATTCTAGATAATACATGTCAAAAAGGAACATATAAGGAAAATCATGTCAAGAGATTAAATCAAGTAAAAGTCGGATGCACATGCAATACAAGGGAGAGGTATACTCATAGTACCTAGTCCCGCCCGGGACTAATGCAAGTAAAGGAAACATGTCATGATATGCAAAAGGGACGAGAAGACTTACATTGACTTGACTCCAGCAGAGTCGCAAAAAGCAAAAAGAAAGGAAACGTGTAATGTAATCATACAACATTCTTAGATAAGTTGTCTCTAACACATAAGCATAAAAACGGAGACTATCCTAAAGGAATTGTGTCGTTGAAAACAAAGTTCTAAACCTAGAAAAATTCTAAGAGAAGGCATTGAGATAGTACACGATACATGGGCACTAAGCCACATGTAGACAAGCCAAACCCACAAATCGAAGTCCTCATCCACGGCATTCAATTGTCTGCACTAAGACACCAAGATATACCCAAGCATTGCAAAAACACAAATAAACAAATGATATGCATGATAAACAAAGAAAGCATGTCATCAATCAAATTTCCAGATTCAGGAACATCTAATGATTCCTATCAAAAGTGCTTTTATACATGAGCTGGGTTAAAACCCTTTTACATAAAATTAGATACATATCTTAGGTAACTTCTCCAAAAAGTAGAACCTCTTTACCATTTTTTAAGTTTGAGAAATAAGGATTTTGGGAACAGTGGACCAGAACTGTCCCTATTCTTGTAAAAATCATAATTAATTCTATAAAAATTATGTGAAGCTCTATTTTGTGTCAAACGAAATCTATTTCATTATTGTTGAGTGATCAAGGTATGACCAATTGTATACATAATCATAATTGTAGTTAAATCTAGAAAATTCTAGAAAAATTGTATCAACTTTAAACGCTTAGAAAACGATCTTAACTCGATCATATGCTCACGATTTTACATCAGCATATAGATACATGAGTTAGGAACCATCCCCAAAAAGCATAACATCGATAACTATAATAGATTTTCTGAAATTCAAGCACAAAGAGACTATATTCAAATCTGTCAACCGATTTATCAACAATTTCTAAAAATAGCATATGGATCCTAGAGATTCTCAAAACGGATCGAATGAAAGCTAATTCATCAAAGTTTACCCATAAAATTTAAAATCCATCAAACTATGGGTTTTGATGGACAAAATCTTATGGACAAAACCAATCTGTTTTGCTGAATTTTTAATAGTTCATTTTTAAAGTGTGAGAAAAACATCTTAGGTGATGATTGAAGTTTATTAGAGAGATCAAACTCATAGATCAACTTAATTATCATGATTCCCAATCAATTTAGCCCTCAAGTTCTATGAAGAACTTTAGATCAATGATCAAAGGGACTTACAAATATCTTATTGGAGATGAAATTCAATAGGAATTCTAGGTTATAGGAATAATCAAGAGATAGGTATGACCATAGGAATCATCCTTCTCATAGATCATACTTCCAAACCAGCATAGAATTCAAAATAGATACATATATATATAATCATGTATGCATGGATCTAAACTAACATAGAAAAATAAAATCAAAATTGTAAATCAAAGTAAATATCAATCTCTAATTATAAATTATCAATAAAATCTAAGAGACTTGGATCTTAGTCATGTGAGTGTGTGAAGAACAAGAGAGGAAGAAGATGAGTGTTCTAACAAATAATAAAACTAAACTAGATCCAAGTCTTATAGATCTATATATAAGAAATAGGAATTAGAGATGAACATTGATTTTTTCCTCTTGGAGGATTCTCAATTATATGATCATAGTTGATTTGAAGATTCTTCTTCTTCAAGTGTGCTTCAAGCTCTTCAAGCACTCATCCATAGGAGTTAATGGAGGCAATTGATGTCCAATTCATCTAATCTAGTTATCTTGAGATTAGTTTAAAAAAAGTTCTAATTCATAACTCACTTCATCTCTCTAGAAATCTCTCTTGAATTCTAAGTATATTCTTATATCTTGTAAGTATATGAACTAGTACTCTACTATATTCCAAGATCACACAAGATGATCTCATAATAGATGTATGAGATCTACATATAGAGTTTTGAAAACTTAACTCTTAAGTTACAGGGTTAAAACAGTGATTTTAGATAGCAGAAAAGGGCTAAAATGGCCATTTCGGTGCCTAAACGCAATTTCCATGCAATTTCCTCGTAGTGGGAGGCTTCTAGAAGAGTCTGGAACTCAAAAAGCTCGGTGGAAGGGGCACACGTTGGGTGCCGGCTTAGGTGGGACCCGCCACTTGCTTTTTGTGATCCCCTGGTTGCCCTTAAGATCTGTTTAAATTATTGCGTTCCCTGGTTTTCCAGATTTTGTAAAAATGCTTTTTGGTGTCCGAAACCATCTGTTTACGTAATGTTGGAAAGTTGTCGAGTTAAATTTCAGCATGAAAATATTCCAGGAGGTTTTGAAATAAAAATTGAAGTCCAATTGAAGTTCGAAAGTCCTCCGGAACTTTCGTCGTCTTTTTGAAATCAAACTACGTCTTTTCCAAAATTGATTTTCAATGCTCATCAATTTCAAACTTTTCTTTGAAATTGAATTGATTTGGATATACATGACCTTATAATCCATATAAAACATGTTTTCAAAGAGGATTTGAACTTTGGATTATTCAATTGGCTTTGATTTCACATTTCTCTCTTATACTCTTGTCTTGGGATTTCATGGAATATTCAATATTCCATTTGAATTCCTTGAGTTAGATTCTTTAATTTTCTATAAATTCATATTTATATGAGGATTAGAGCTGATCTATGTTACTTCTATGAATAATTGATAGATCTATGTCCATATTCATGGTTTTGGATCACCTATTTTGGAGTTTATGAAACATTTTCATGTTTCATTGAAGTCTATGGAAATTGAGTTCTTAGTCCTCAAGGATCATTAAGTTGAAAGAGAAATTGTAGCTTAGATCAAATAGATTTTATGAATTACTTGCTAGATTCAAGTGAATTCAAGTATTTTTAGATTCAAATCATAGGATTGAGTAAGACCATAGAGCCTCTTGCTAGGCTCTCTTATGAGATCTATATTGAGGTCTCTTCAAGGCTAAATCTATGGATTTCTATGGTACATAAATATTCTTGTGTTAATTGTAATCGCACTTGGTTTAGATTTCTCTAGAATTATAGATCTAGTTTGGTTTTGAATCCTGAACATCAATTCATCAATGGTGCAATGACTTCAATGACAATCTGTGATCAAGGATTTTTAATTAAATCATGATCCGTTGGATTTAAATGAGACCAATTGGAATGTATTCATAACATAAATTTTTGTTTTACCTTAATAATGTGGTTAAGGTGGTTTGATCATGGATTTCATAAACCAGATATTTTTTGTCCAGAATTCCAGAACAGTGAACCTCTTTTAAAATGAGTGAATCAGAACCTTAAACATATAATTTAGGTTTCTAATTATTTTTCCTATGAACTTTAATGGGTTAATTACATTCTCAAAGAAATTTGAGAGATTTGAGATTAATTTTCTAGTTTTAATAAATCACACAAAATCTCTGGATAGAGAGTTGACAAAATCTGAGTGATGTCTATAGTCTAGGTCTAATTCTCAGAGATTGGACCAAGTGATCCTTGATTTTCTTTTTGGATTAGATACTAGACTCATAGAGGCTCATCATACTTGAAAATCACCAAGATGAAACCATTGGAACCATGATTTTCCTATTTTTGAATGTTTTGTTTCTTCTCTGTAAATCCTGAGACAGATTTGTTGAATTTTACCAATTTTGATCCAAACATCTTATAAATGCCTTAAAGCTTGAAATATGCTTTGAATAGGAGTAACGAAACTTAAAGCCAGAGGTTAGGTGATTCAAATCAACAAGTGGCTCATGTCTTATTCATCCTCGTACACCCATTGTCGTCATGATTAGGAGTAATGCCTATATCTTGGAAATATTCAACCCAACCTTTTTGTCGTCATGATTAGTAGTACAAGTAGTTTATCTCATTACAAGTTTTTATCCTTGCTCTTTGATTTTTTTAGTAATGGTACACCTCCAACCTTTTTCACATCTATATATCTTGGTCCTTGATTTTAGTAGACCCCATGAGGGTCCCACATGGATCTCACATGGAATTCACTGAAATCAAGGGTCAAGATGTATTGGTTGTAAAAAAAGTTGTGAATGTAGCATTTTTGTTTTTTTTTTTATAGTACTTTGAATTCTTTCTGAACAATCGTTATTAGATGACTTTTGTTGTGTTAGATCTGCATGGAAAATTCTAGTCAATCAAGTACAAGTGTTTGATCCTTGTAGCTTTTCATTTTTTCCTTCTTTTTTTTTTTTTTTTTGCTAGTATATAAAATTGCTGTTTAGACAGCAATGTCAATGAATCAGAATCTCATATCATTTCATTTATAGTGTGTGAAAAACTTTTTAAAATAAATAATGAATAATAAAACCTCCTAATTTTTGTTTTATTTTTATTATACACTACACAAAGGGATCGAAGTAGTGCTCTCCCAATCAATAAACTCTCTACCCATGAGACTCAAAACCGCAACCACTTGCAGATGGGATGGAATCCCTTACCACTGGGTCACCGATCCCTTGGTCTCTTAAAATCCTATTGTTTGAAGTAAAGAAAAGTTTATGTTCGATAAAATGTTGTTAACAAGATTAACTTATGTTTACATCAAGTTCAAATAAGCGTCTCACCTCAAAGGTAAAATTCTCTAACCATTTTGACTCAAACATAAGGCAAATCAAAGAATTTCTACAAATACTCTTTCTTTCGTGTGATTTTCACCATTTTCTCCTCCGATAAATTGCACCCCTATAATTAGTACCTTTTTGCACAAACTTCGATGTCCGACTAACCCTAACACCATGAACTCTACTACCATAATCACCGTTCTTAAGTGATTTTCTCGAGCTCAAATAAACTGAATCCCCACTAACCCCAACACGAACCCGATGACTCCTAGGCCTCAAAGACCTCCTGAATCGATCTCCTTTAGAGTCCCTCCAACGATACGATAATGATGATCTTCTTCTTCTTCTTCTCTCCATGTATTCAGATGCACCATAAGGAACTGACCCTCCTTGTTCTTCTTGAGTACTTGTACTCATATCAAACTCTTCAATATTGTCCCTTTTGTGATGTTTGTGTATGTGCTTAAGCTTCCTAAGCTTATAACACAAGCAAGTGCAGCAATATTCACATAATGAGAAGTAAATAGCAAAGCATGCCCATACCATCTTGAGGAGTGTGTAGCCAATGCATTGGCATAATCCCAATTTGTATAACAGATAGAGAAATAAAAGAACTGCACATTATCAATGAAAATAATCAAAAGAATTTTAAGACGTGTACAATGATAGAAGAGAAGGGTCAATGTATCTTGCATATGATATATATTGCATTCCAGCTACTTTTGATATTGCTTATTTCTTCTTTGACTACCCAAAAAAAAAAAAGATATTGCTTATTCTGACTTATAGGCGCAAGGAAATGAGGTTCACAAATACATATATGCACACACACGTACATGGACCGTGACGAAGAGAGAATGTATGATGTGGTGCCCCGTGCCGGGCCAAACATGGGCCGCCACCGCTATGTAATGGAGTGATAAAATGTACGTGTGCTGCCCAAGCTTGCCCGGCCTTGCCTTGGTTCAAATATTAATAGAATCAATAGAACTAATCTTCAGCTTTTTCGCATAGAAGTTATTGCTCTCATAATCGAATCCATAACATTAGGTTCTTTCCATTTTTTCTTGTTTACAAATAGAGAACTCAGATGTAGTATCTAAAGAAAATTACTTATAAGGATTGCCATTTTAAGATTTAAAATTTAAATGGTCCTAATTAAAGTCTAGATGTAGCCTGGCCAGTCCACTACTTAAAACTCTCTACAATATATGGGTATAAGCCAAACTTGGGCCTTGGAGTGGGGCAGGCCTAAATAGCCCCAGCGTGCCATTGCACATTGCCACGTGTATTAACACCAGAATATTACTTAAATTCAATGCTAGCTCTAGATGTTGAGATTTTATATATATATAGATTAATTTTTGGGACACAACTTTCATATAATTTTCAAACAACCTCCTTAAAAGATGTGTCTATCTCTCTTTTGTGTCAAGAGAGAGATAGACACATCTTTTAGGAAGTTGTGTGAAAGTTGTATGAAAATTGTGTCCCAAGAATTACCCGTATATATATACATAATAAACTTGAGATTCAACAATAAGTGAAACAGCCGGTTCAGGAAATTTCAAACCCATGACATTCTTGTGGGAAGCTTAATTGCTACCATTAATTGATAATACTTACATATGATATAGGATATGATTAGGACACTGAAACTTACCAATGTATAGCAGAACGGATACCATTGCCAACTTCAGCAGATGGACAATACAGAAATTCTCTATATAGCACGTGAAATCCCATGTTGATCCACATACTGAGCTGAAAAAAAAAATATATATATATATATATATATATTACCAAGGACAGAGTATGATCTAAAATGTAGGTATTACTATTCGAGTAATGCTAGATACATATAAAAAGAACACTTGTTAATGTGGCAATGACAATTTTTAGGTGTACGTAGCATTACTTGTGAAGGAAAGTAAAGGGAAAGGAAAACTAGTTCCCTTGTGTTTCCCTAGTAACCAAGAAATGGAACACTTTTTCCTTCACGTTTCTCTTTCTTTTCCGTCACTAAATCCATGACTCAAGCAAAAGCCTTGATATGATTGCAAAACATGATCACATGTGAGGGTGTTTTGGTGAAAAGCACATTAAACTGAACTAGATCCGAGGCCGAGACCATCCTGAAATTTATGGCAAAGCTCTGCTAAAGTTCGGTCATAACTTCAATAGGCCTAAAAGCAAGTCTGGCCTACCACATACGCATTGCAGCCCTAGTAACAAGTGCAAGCTTACAAGAAAAACAACCCTGAAGAGATGCCATTTTTTTTTTTTTTTTAATGGGAAACATAGCAAAAACAAGATTAAGAATATTCCAATTAACAATTATGGGTAAATAGTGTTATCATGACTATCAATTAAGCTTACTTGCAAGACTTTCCAGAGAGAAAATCAAGTGGAGAACCAAACAGTTTTCCAACTGCTTCAACAAATCCTGAAAACAATGAGCTAATTAAATTCCCCATCCAGTTGAGTTAGGAAAATTAGAGTAGTGCCAATCAGCTCCTTGAAGATGCTCAAAAGCCAAGATCTTATGTTGAAACTCCTACATGAAAAAAAAAAAAAAAAGGGAGGAAAAAAAAAAGTTATTATTCTCTGAAAATATTCAGGACGACTGAAAAATTAACATGGTGAACTAGAATTACTTGACCTTGTTAGGGCCCATTAGGAACAACTTCTTCTTTCGCGATTCGATCACAAAAAAATAAAATAAACAAATAAATAAATACTACTTTCTGCCAAAATCTGTCCACGATGGCCGATGCAAATTTCTGCCATTGACTTTTACATTTTTCTTGCAATTGAATCGTAAAAATTTGGTTCACCAAACAGTTTCATTTAGCTTTGGGAGTACCATAATCATTTATGCACTCCAAAAAATGTTCCAAACGGCGCCTTTATCATAAAATCAATTGCGAAGATAAATGGTTATTATCCTATGTTCTACTCTTTTAGATTTTTCTGTAGGATACAGATTACATATTTTCAACAAACCCATGTCTTTAATTCAATGCACATTCCAATTGAACGAAAAACACAAAATTCTCTCACCTCATTAGCAAAAAAAAAAAAAAAATCTCTCCACTCTCTCTCTCTCTGACTAGCGACCGGGGACACGTGTTGCATGTGCGACAAATTATATTTGTTACGCGATCATAAAATGAATTGATAAACATTAATTTGCCAATTGAAGGAAAAACACAAAATTTGCAACTGTTCATTAAACAAAAAACACATAAAGGAACACACAAATAGCATATTTTTACACCAATAATGATAGGGATACACACCAAACGACACACTGTGCTTTAAATGCATGTACCCTGTGCTGTTTGAATTTTTCACACTTTTTTGTGTATCACTTACACAGTACAGGGTACATGCATTTAAAGCTGGTGTGTCATTTAGTGTGTCGTTTGGTGTGTATCCCTATCATTTTTGTTTTTACACAAAACTCTTCAAAACGTTTAAGCCAAATCACTCTTCAAAACCAGTCAACTCCATAATATATTGCTCACAGTTGTAGTAATATGTATACCTAGCGGTTCTCTGCACCTTCCCAAAACTTGAATTAATTAATGTGACTGACAATGTAATAAATTAATTGTTGTAGTAAATTTTTTGTTTGCATCATTGTTAATTAATGTGCAACGCGTTGTATTATTATATATTTATAATTATATATTTCTAAACTTGCCAAAAAAAATAAATTTAATATTTTAACAGTTGAAATGGGAAAAAATACTGGACACCAAAGAAGAAACAAATGTTGGAAGGCGAACATGCACGCACACATACACAAACATTTCCTAAAAAAAACAATCTTTAACAGTTTATAAAAACTCTAGTGGCCTGTAAAAAGAGCATTTACACTTTTAGTGACTTTGTGGAGTTTCCTCAAAGATTAGGGCAAGCGTATCAGTTATGATGAAGAGGATGGGGATGGGGATGGTGTACAGGGTCACAACTACTCTTTCTTATGTGTATTAGTTTGGAATTTGATTGGTTAGATATCGACAATAATTTTCGTTTAGAGAGCCACTCAAATAAGAAAAATGGTATGAAACATGCAGCAACTAGCCAAACATGAAAACAATTTTTGAAACTATGTAAAACCTTACACCAAAACATTAATTTTTTGTCAGTATAAATTATAATTTGAGTAATGTATGCTCCCCAAATTTGAATTCCAAACTTTGTTCGCTATAGCTTAGCAGTTGTAGCACACGCTATGACAGTCATCAATGCTATAGTATGTCATATAACTGACTGTAAAGTCATTTTGGGAGCCAAATTTGAGATTCAAGTGCGGGAATACATACCATGATACTCATAATTTTCTTGATACCTAAACAACATAGATGTTTATATGGAAATTGTGATATCCATATGATCGAAGACCATGAATTTTTCATTTCCCTGTCTCCAGGCTACAATGTAAAATTTGTTTGGATTTTGTAAAATTACATATCACCATCACTCACTTGGCCCTAACATCTCTCTGTTTTTATCCCAACCGCCCCCATCATCTCTCTCTTCTGCAAGTCTCTCACCCTTTGTCTGGTCAATTTGTTTCTCTCTTATACTAATTAAAACACACCCCAACACTCACCGCCATCACCCTCACTTCATTCCATCCAAACCCACCAACTAATAACCATACATTTATGGTCAATAGCCTAGTCACTATGATTAATTATGTGGTGGCAAACTTGGCTATTAAAGAAAAAAGAGAGAGAGGTAAAAGAGAATGGCGTTCTAAGTTCACTGAAAAAAAAAAAAAACACCTAGAATTCAAACCAATTTCAATTCAGAAAATGTACCTCAATTTGAGTGGACAATGATTTCTGAATCTTCAATGGCAAGGATTTAATGATATAACTTCAAATTTTGCAGCCTCTCTTTCGTCACTGTAATTGTCTCTCATTTGAGCAGATTAGTTTGTCTCCACACATGGAAAGCAAGTGACTGATTTGGAAAACTGTACGAACAAAAAGAAAACTGAATTTTGGTAGTTGGCAACGGTTCGAAATTTTCAATGTGGGAGAGATATGGGTCAGTTTCTTTGTTTTGTTTGATGTTGGTAATGACAATGTTGGCCTCTAATATTTGTGTGTAGGATGTGTTATGTGTATTAATATATAATATACATAAGGGTGTATTAGGAAAAAGCATGTTTTTTATTTAATTTATTTAATTTGAGAGATTGTCATTTAGCTAAAACAGTTTTAAAAAAAAAAAAATTATATTCTCCACGTTTTCCCTTTGGGAACTAAATGAGCAACAGTAACATTTTTGCAACAGTAACTTTTTAAAATTCCCCACGTTTTTTTCTTGGCAAATTAATGGGCAACAGTCACTTATCATTTAAGCCCCAACGGGCCTATAGCTATTAATTTCTCTACAGGCCTTTAAGGCCCAACGTTCTGTTTTATGCCTATATAAGGCTGCATCTTGTTGGAACAAAAACGCAACAAAAATTAACAAGCAATCAAAAAGTGAGTTATATACTTTCTAGCGAAAAGGGTTACTTCCAGCAAGTGCTTTTCTTTTCCTTTTGTTTAAACAATAAAATATTGAGTGAGCTTTATTTCAGTGTTCTTATTTCCTTTGAGAAATTCAATATTATCTTCATTTCCTGTTTTCGAGCAATCAATCCGAAAAGGTGTTTGGTTTTCCAATTTATTTTCGTGCAAAAATAAATTGAGACAGAGGTGATTTCTGGGCTGTTTTATCCTGGGGACGGCGTGGCAACTTGACGAACTGCTTGCACAATTTGGGCAGAGCCGCGAAACGTCTTAAAGAGAGCGAGACCCGCGACTCAACCCAAAGGAATTTTTTTTCAGATTTTACTTCACGGTAACTTTGTTCTATACTCCCTACTTCATATTCAACATTTTTAAGACGTAACATCTGCCATGGATTCTGGTTCATCTTCTTCCAAGTCCCCCGACCTTAACAAACCTTTTAAGTTTGAAGGGCTGCATTTTAAAAGATGGAGACAAAAAATGCTTTTCTTTTTAACAACGAAAAAAGTCGCTTCTTTTACTACCTCGGAAAAACCTGTTGAACCCGAAAACCCCACTTTGGTTCAAATTCGAGCTGCTGAAACTTGGGTTGAAAATGATTTCCTTTGTAAAAATTATATTTTAAATGGATTGTCCGATGCTCTCTATGATTACTACTCTAGTAGTAAAACCGCCAAAGATCTTTGGGACGCCCTACAAAAGAAATATGACACGGAGGAAGCCGGGGCCAAGAAATTTGCTATTAGTCGCTACTTAAAATTCCAAATGACGGATGACAAATCCGTTGAAGCACAATCCCACGAGCTTCAACAAATTGCTCATGATATTATCTCCGAAGGTATGAAATTAGATGATCAATTTCAAGTGGCCGTTATTATTGACAAGCTGCCCCCTAGTTGGAAGGATTTTAAAAATACACTTCGTCACAAGACTAAAGAATTTTCTTTAGAAAGTTTAATTACTCGCCTTCGAATTGAGGAAGAAGCAAGGAAAAATGATTTGAAAGAAGAGGTTCTAGTTGTTAACGACAACAAGAACACTCCAAATTTTAACAAAAATAAAACCTCTGTTGTTCTGAAACCAAATCGCAAAAATATGAAATTTCAAAAGTGGAACCACAACCGAGATCAGAATCGCAACAACAATATTGCTCAGAATCGCAACAACAATGTTCAGAATCAGATTCCTCAGCAGTATCAGAATAAGAATTTACCCCCCTCAAGATATGACAGTTCCGGACGGATGATTTGCTTTGACTGTGGGAAACCTGGTCATATGTCCCGGAACTGCCGGAATAGGCGTCGTCCTGCTCCTCAGGCGAACCTAGCCGAAGAGCAATTAATTGCTATGATCTCTGAGATCAACATGATTGGTGGATCCGAGGGGTGGTGGGTAGACACTGGCGCTTCTCGCCATGTCTGCTATGATCGTTCTGTATTCAAGACTTATTCTGAGGCTGAGGATAAGAGAGTGTTGCTGGGTGACTCCCACTCCACAGTTGTTGCTGGTACTGGTGAGGTAGAGCTGAAATTTACCTCTGGAAAAACTGTCATCCTTAGGGATGTGCTGCACACTCCAGAGATGAGAAAGAATTTGGTTTCTGGCTATCTCCTCAATAAGGCTGGGTTTACCCAAACTATAGGGGCAGATTTGTTTACCCTTACTAAAAATGGTATTTTTGTAGGCAAAGGTTATGCCACTGATGGAATGTTTAAGCTTAATGTTGAGATGAATAAAATTTCTACTTCTGCTTATATGCTTTCTTCCTTTAATATTTGGCATGGTCGTTTATGTCATATTAACAAGCGCTTGATTAAAAATATGAGTAGTTTAGGTTTTATTCCTGAATTATCTATGAGTGATTTTGATAAATGTGAACATTGTAGTCAAGCAAAAATTACCAAAACTCCACATAAATCTGTCATTAGGGATTCAGAACTTCTAGACTTAATTCATTCCGATATATGTGAATTTGAGGGTACCTTGACCAGAAATGGTGAAAGATATTTTATCACGTTTATTGATGATTGTTCAAATTATTCTTTTGTTTATCTTATGAAAAATAAAAGTGAAGCAATTGATTTTTTCAAAATTTTCTTAACTGAAGTTGAAAATCAATTTAATCGGAAGATTAAGAGGTTCCGTAGTGACAGAGGTAGTGAATATGACACTAATGAATTTATAGCGTTATATGCGTCTCATGGTATTATTCACGAGAGAACAGCTCCCTATTCCCCCGAAATGAATGGAAAAGCTGAAAGAAAAAATAGGACTTACACCGAACTTATAGTGGCCGTATTACTTAGTTCGGGTGCATCATCATACTGGTGGGGGGAAATTCTCTTAACTGTTTGTTATGTTCTAAATAGAATTCCTAACTCTAAAACTAAAATTTCCCCTTATGAGCTTTGGAAGAATAAGAAACCGAATGTGTCTTATTTTCGTACTTGGGGGTGTTTAGCTTATGTGCGTATTCCAGACCCCAAAAGGTCTAAACTTGCTAGTAGAGCATATGAGTGTGTCTTTATTGGATATGCTATTAATAGTAAAGCCTATAGATTTTATGATTTGAAAAATCATGTTATTATAGAATCGATTGATGTTGATTTTTTCGAAAATAAATTTCCTTTGAAATCAAGAGATAGTGGGGGTTTGACATCTAGTAATGTGTCTAAACCAGCAGAATCTAATGAGTATGAAATAGAGCCTAGAAAGAGTAAAAGGGCCCGAATTGCTAAAAACTATGGGCCTGATTTTTATACTTATAATGTTGAGGAGGATCCTAACACTCTCCAAGAAGCTTTATCATCTATAGATGCCGACCTTTGGCAAGAAGCCATAAATGATGAGATGGACTCCCTTGAGTCCAACGGTACTTGGCACCTAGTTGACTTACCACCTGGTTGTAAACCAATTGGGTGTAAGTGGATTCTTAAAAAGAAATTGAAGCCCGACGGTTCTGTTGATAAATATAAGGCACGTCTTGTGGCGAAGGGTTATAGGCAACGAGAGAATATAGATTTCTTTGATACTTATTCACCTGTCACGAGAATAACTTCTATTAGAGTACTAGTTGCTTTAGCTTCTGTACATAATTTAGTAGTACATCAAATGGATGTTAAAACTGCTTTCTTGAATGGTGATTTAGACGAAGAAATTTACATGGATCAACCCGAAGGATTTATAGTTCCGGGTCAAGAGAATAAAGTTTGCCAGTTAGATAAGTCTCTTTATGGACTTAAGCAGGCTCCTAAACAGTGGCACGAAAAATTTGACAATTTAGTCATTTCTAACGGGTTTAAGATTAATGAAAGTGACAAGTGTGTTTATTATAAAACTGATAATAATCTTTGCACTATCATATGCCTGTATGTTGATGACTTGCTTATTTTTGGCTCAAATATTCATGTTGTAAATGATGTTAAAAATTTTTTACGTGCAAACTTTGACATGAAAGATTTGGGTGAAGCTAGTGTAATCCTTGGAATAAAAATAACTAGATCCAAAAAGGGACTTTCTTTGGATCAGTCTCACTATATTGAAAAGATCCTTAAGAAATATAATTACTTTGATTGTAAACCTGCTTGTACTCCTTATGACCCTAGTGTAAAGTTGTTCAAGAACACTGGCAACAGTGTTAGACAGACTGAGTATGCGAGCATCATTGGTAGCCTTCGATATGCTACTGATTGCACTAGACCTGACATAGCTTATGCTGTGGGAGTGCTATGTAGGTTTACTAGCAGACCTGGTATTGAGCATTGGCATGCTGTTGAAAGAGTCATGCGTTATCTTAAAAAGACCGCTGACTATGGATTACAATATGAGAGGTTTCCCGCTGTCCTTGAAGGATATAGCGATGCTGATTGGAATACCCTTTCAGATGATTCCAAGGCCACCAGTGGATACGTTTTTAGTATTGCTGGGGGCGCAGTTTCATGGAAGTCTAAGAAACAGACTATTTTGGCTCAGTCCACTATGGAATCAGAGATGATAGCGCTAGCTACTGCTAGTGAGGAGGCAGGTTGGCTGAGAAGCCTTCTGTCAGATACCCCTTTATGGGAGAGACCGATACCAGCTGTTTTGATCCACTGTGATAGTACCGCGGCTATTGCAAAAGTAGAAAACCAATTTTATAACGGTAAGAGGCGACAAATACGTCGTAAGCACAGCACGGTTAGAGAGTTTCTCTCTACCGGGGCTGTAAGAGTGGATCATATACGGTCTGAGGATAATATTGCTAATCCTTTGACGAAAGGGTTAGCTCGTGAGAAGGTTTGGAAAACCTCGAAAGGGATGGGACTAAAGCCCATTGGTAGTTGAGTCACTTGTGATGGTAACCCAACCTATAGACTGGAGATCCCAAGAAATAGGTTCAAAGGGTAATAACAAGTCACGAAGTGATATGAGTTGAATCATGCTATTATATATATATATATATATACGGGGTTTACTCTCCGAGTCCATCCCTTAAGAAGCATGATATCCTGAAGCGATACACGGATGGGTTATTTGTAACTCTTAATGAGATCTAAACTCTATAATGAGTGGGATACCTAGCTACAGGAGTATCCTTGTTAGACTCACCTATGCGGATGTGGAAGTGGGGCCGCTTCCTATGGAATTTGGGCAAATTCTCTAGAGCATTCGCTATACTGGGATATAAGCACATGGCCATAAAAGTGCTGGCTTTAAACTTCATCTTAGTAGGGTTGTGTGTGTGGTGTTGTCTGAGATAGAGTTCAAAACTACGGTTACTCTAGTATAATCGGAAGCACTATCACTATGTAAAGGTTCAAGTTGAAAAACACCTTTATTTATGCACAATTCTATGATCGATTGCTCGACGAACTTAAAACTTTTTCCAAATACAAGTGGGGGATTGTTATGTGTATTAATATATAATATACATAAGGGTGTATTAGGAAAAAGCATGTTTTTTATTTAATTTATTTAATTTGAGAGATTGTCATTTAGCTAAAACAGTTTTAAAAAAAAAAATTGTATTCTCCACGTTTTCCCTTTGGGAACTAAATGAGCAACAGTAACATTTTTGCAACAGTAACTTTTTAAAATTCCCCACATTTTTTCCTTGGCAAATTAATGGGCAACAGTCACTTATCATTTAAGCCCCAACGGGCCTATAGCTATTAATTTCTCTACAGGCCTTTAAGGCCCAACGTTCTGTTTTATGCCTATATAAGGCTGCATCTTGCTGGAACAAAAACACAACAAAAATTAACAAGCAATCAAAAAGTGAGTTATATACTTTCCAGCGAAAAGGGTTACTTCCAGCAAGTGCTTTTCTTTTCCTTTTGTTTAAACAATAAAATATTGAGTGAGCTTTATTTCAGTGTTCTTATTTCCTTTGAGAAATTCAATATTATCTTCATTTCCTGTTTTCGAGCAATCAATCCGAAAAGGTGTTTGGTTTTCCAATTTATTTTCGTGCAAAAATAAATTGAGACAGAGGTGATTTCTAGGCTGTTTTATCCTGGGGACGGCGTGGCAACTTGACGAACTGCTTGCACAATTTGGGCAGAGCCGCGAAACGTCTTAAAGAGAGCGAGACCCGCGACTCAACCCAAAGGAATTTTTTTTCAGATTTTACTTCACGGTAACTTTGTTCTATACTCCCTACTTCATATTCAACAGGATGTAATGGTTTATTGGTTATATTGTAAATATGAGTTATACTAAAACTCAGTTGAGTATCCCACCCTTTAGATAGTATAGATAAGTAATATGGGCCCACGCCTTGGTCCAACTAATGGAATTGTGGCGAGTATTCCACGTCAGATCTGTAACCTACTCACAAATTTAAAATTGATGTGAGAAAGGATTTTTCTGGAAATAAGGAGCCATGTTTACAAATGAAGGATCCTTATTGGATTGAGATACTATGTCATCAAAATAATAGGGATAATGAATAGTTTCTTCAAATAATAACCTTGTTCTACGTCTCAGAGGTATAGCCGTGGAGGCACATGCGTTGCGTGTGTAACACACGATCGTCCTTGTTGTGTGGAAAAAAAGCACTATAACTTACAACAACACGTACATTTTATAGTTGTCTTGAGTGTAAAGACCAACATATTTGAGAATATATACTGAAATTTGACAAATACATACCCAGATTTGGTGCATGCAACCCATTTGTCCATTGTTCCATTCCCACGGAATGCAGTCTCTTAAACTTCTTGCTTAACTTCTGCATTTTACTCCTTGATTTGAATAAGAGGGACTGTTGCCCTTTAGATATGGAAAGGGTTGGTTACTTTTAAAAGTTTCAGTTATTGGGTTTTGTAAAAAGAATGTTTAATGACACTTTGATACACTTGACATTATTTTTTATAAATAAAAATATAATAGTTTTTATGTAAATATTAGTAATAATAAAGAGAGATTTGGTACCTCTACTTCTCCATTTCTATAGTAGTATAGATAATGACAAATCAAGAGTCTCAACAAGGAATCGGTTGAGAAATTTTGTGCTAAGTATGGTAATCCTTCTACCATCCCCATTGCCAGAAACTTCCTATTTGTGGGGTGCGGAGAAACAAAAAGATAAAGGGCGGGTTGTGAATCATTGTTTCTTCTCTATAAGTTCGTTTTCAAGGAGCTTTTACCCAAAATGAAAAAGCAAAAATAGATGCATCAAGGTCTAATTATTGAAGAGTAATATTTGGGACACTAACAAATTCTACTAACACTTACACCCACACTCTATCTCTCTCCTAGTGGCACTGTGGGGTCCACAGTAGACTCAAAGTGCCACTAGGAGAGAGATAGAGTATGGGTGTGAATGTTAGTGGAATTTGTTAGTGCCTCTAGCATTGTTGATTATTGAATCCATGTCTCAATGGCATGTTCCGGGTTTGCTTGGGTAATGAAATCCGATTTTAGGTTATGTTTCAAGAAAGACCCAATGTAGTTTTACACGGATACAGGTTAGGCAAGAAAAATATGTTCATGCAACTAGTTATTGTTAGGATTGTGTCTAAAATTCTATTAGTGGAATGATTTCCTAATTATGGTTGGATTCCTTATTTGGTGGTTTCCTTATCAAATAAGGATTCCTTTGATGGTGGAAGTTCCTAGTTTATATAGGAATGTGTGTAAGAGCATTCCTTGTGTATAAGACTTACCATAGGGGTAAATCCTACTACAACTAGGATTAGGACTATACAATCTCTATAAATATAGGGCTTACTCAAGGGATTGATAAGATTGGTTGGAAATCTTCTACATACACAAGAGAGGGCTACAAACTAGTGAGGGAGAGATTAGTTTCTAGCAATTGTGTGTGTCATATAACTTGGTTGGAGAGTTATACACGTGAGGTCTTGAGCGCTTGTAATCTTCATATTAATCGTATCGATCGCCTTTGCACGTGGACGTAGGCGTTATTGGGCCGAACCACATTTAAATCTTGTTGTGTTGGTTTGCTTGATTTTTCTTTCGTGGTTGTGTCGTTCTGGTTCGGTTTATCTCCATAACTGTGGGTGTGGTTTTCTTGTTGTGATTGTGGGCCCATTCCCAACAAGTAGTATCAGAGCTCGATTGAGAATCCATGGCGTTGGAGATAGTTCGCTTGGGGATATGCGAATGGCAATAGAAAAGTTCGATGACAAGAAGAATTTCAGCATGTAGCAAGTGCGTATGAAGGACGCCTTGGTGCAACAAGGTATTGAGGATGCATTATGCGGTGAAGATGACAAGCCAGACGTTGGTGATCTCAAGTTCATTGGAGATGTGAACTTGAGTAATGGTGTAGCTGAATAGCTTGGGGGATGGCAAAGGTGATGAAATATCGATATGGAAGTTGAAGATTACAAGATGAAGACTCTGAGGACTGATGGGAAGGAATTTGAGGCAAGGTGAAGATTGTTAGGATTGTGCCTAAAATTCCATTAGTGGAATGATTTTCTAATTATGATTGGATTCCTTATTTGGTGGTTTCCTTATCAAATAAGGATTCCTTTGATGGTGGAAGTTCCTAGTTTATATAGGAATGTGTGTAAGAGCATTCCTTGTGTGTAAGACTTACCATAGGGATAAATCCTACTACAACTAGGATTAGGACTATACAATCTCTCTAAATATAGGGCTTACTCAAGGGATTGATAAGATTGGTTGGAAATCTTCTACATACACAAGAGAGGGCTACAAACTAGTGAGGGAGAGATTAGTTTCTAGCAATTGTGTGTGTCATATAACTTGGTTGGAGAGTTATACACGTGAGGTCTTGAGCGCTTGTAATCTTCATATTAATCGTAGTGATCGCCTTTGCACGTGGACGTAGGCGTTGTTGGGCCAAACCACATTTAAATCTTGTTGTGTTGGTTTGCTTGATTTTTCTTTTTTGGTTGTGTCGTTCTGGTTCTGTTTATCTCCATAACTGTGGGTGTGATTTTCTTGTTGTGATTGTGGGCCTATTCCCAACAGTTATCTCCCAAACCATCGTTATACTAGGCACTGAGCCAGATTAGCATATCTTTGAATTCTAATTGAGTGGCCTAGTTATAAAGTTCTTAAATGCAGCAGATTCTAATCAATTAATTATCACCAACTCAACTGTACTTTTCACTCTAATTTCAAAGATTTGCATAAAGGCACAAAATCTGTGTTAGAGCTCCAACAACCATAACTTCGCAAATAATAGGCCATTATGGAAAAAAAAAATCAAATAAAATTTAAAAAAAAAAACTATTTTGGAAACACACTTCATGCATCACGTTTGAGCTAGAGCACCTCAAAACCTGCTTCAATCAAACCGGAGTTTTGGGACTCTTAAGTGCTTCTTAAAATTAATCCAAGCAGGCCAACATGTGTTTTAAGTTCCATAAACACTTGTGGATCTAAATATGCATTTGGAAAGTGATTCCAAACATTCCATTAGTTACAAGCATAGTCATAAAAAATGTGGTTTCTGGACCAGTATGATTTAGAAATAAGGTTTTGACCTATCCTATTTTTTAACAAATAGTCTAAATGACTTGATTCATTGCAATTCAAAACCACGTTTGGGCCTTCCATAAGTTGTGCCAAATGCACTCTAAGGCTTAGTTTGGCCCCCATTTTGGTGCTTCTCCTTTTTTAAAGCACAATTCCATGTTAACTCATTTGGTAACTAGTTTATGAGCTTTGCAAAAATTGAACTTAGGGCTTTTTGTGGGGGGAGCTTTTAAAAGCTCTAGAATTGAGCTTTTAAAAGCTCAAGGTGGCTTTTTGGTTTCATAATTTTTTTTTTAAGAGTAATGTGTCACTTGTACAAAATTATCAAACAACTTAATAATAAATTTCATAACCTACTTTTAAAAAGCCACGTAGGGGCCAAACTAAGCCTAAATACTAGCTGTAGGGCATACGTGCGCGTGCGAGTGCATTGTAATTATTATGTATTCATAAATTTAGTCAATAAAACGTATTTTGTGTAGAACAATTTTGACATTAAAGGAAAAAATGCAAGAAATTAAAGAAAACCTTCACCAAAATGTGTTCCATCGCTGAATTTGAATTCTAAGAAAATGTAGAAAATTATGCGTGATAGGTCAGAAAATATCCAGTCAAACTCAAATCGCCACGTCAATGCGGAGACACCAAGTCGTCAGGAAAAGGTGCTTGGAATTCAGGTATCCTGGGCTGATCGGTCGATACTGCTCGGTCTGGATCCACAGCCCGGGATCGTGAGACAGACACATTCCCCAGTGGGTGTGGCCCAGGCTAGCGCCGTGACTTGATCTACAAAATTGCTGGCAGTTCCCTAACTCAGTCAGAAGACTAACACAAGCAATTTCCTAAACCACTTGGGAAACTTCCATAAGTTATGCCGATTACTTGTGATCAGATTAGGTTTCCTTTTATGTGAGTTACCTTGTACGAGTGGTCTCTTGGATCTATAAAACAGGTCACTCAGCCCCATTAAGGGCATCGTATTCTGATCTCACTAGAATAGCACATATCACTCTGACGCATATACTCGGCCGGTCTCTGGTAGTGCTGCCCTCTTTGTTGGTTGACCAAAGGTTGTCGGTGATCTGTTAGTAAACGCGCTCCGACACACCCGTGGACGTAGGCCACTTAGTTAATGGGGCCGAACCACATGCAAATTCCTTATCTCCCTCTCTTTAAATTATTCTTCTAGTGCTTACCCAAATTTTGGCATCATCAACTTGGTGCAGTCTGTGGGAAACGACAAACTTTCTCAGAAAAACAAATCTTTGACTGATCAGCATGCCACCGAAGAAGGATAAGAAAACTGCTGCTCTAGCAGGTCAGGCAGATTCATAGGCCGGACAATCGACTGCTTCCATGACCTCCGAGTAGATTACCGCGGCTCTTGCGTAACTTCTGGAGGGCCAATGGCAAACTCAACAGCAGATCGAAGTGATGCTGGCCCGTCAGGAAAAGCTCCCTCATATCCAGGATCGACCGGGGAAGGGCACGCGGGACCGGGAGCCCGTACGGGTCCAAAGGAGTGACCACACTGAACCTGTATCACCGCCGAATTTGGGTCGGTTCGGGAACGATGAGCGTAGCCAGGCTCCTGAGTGGACCCACCCCGGGCAGGGGACACCAAAGAAATCATCAATAGTAGACGCGCTGCCAGAGGGGAGGGGTAAGAGCAAACGACCCGGGATTCAGCCAAAGACCCCCTGGCAAAGAGCCGTGTAGATCTTAGGTACACGATTACCTAAAGTCGAAGTCGGGTCCCATCCCCGAGGACAACGCACTTCGAGGAAGAGGCCTCGTTGTCCGACCCAACATACCATTCAGATACAGAGCGGAAGACCCATCAGAAGGGTATCAAAGCCCAGATTGAGGACCTGCAGAAGCAAATTGAGAAGTTGAGCTGTAAGCCATGCCATATCACACCAATACAGAAATCGAGTCGCCCTTCACCGTCTGGGTCACAGGATTCTCCATCCCACGGAAGTTCAAACCACCACACTTCAATTCTTATGACGATTTGGGGAGCCCGATGGATCTTGTCCGGACTTATAAGGCCCAGATGGTGCTGGTGACAACCACCGACGAGCTATTGTGCCTAGCCTTTTCCAACACTCTCAAAGGGCCGGCCACACAGTGGTTCCATGCTCTCAGGCCCAGAACAATCTATAATTTCAAGGCACTCAGCAAGCTCTTTATTAGCTAGCTCGTGGGGATGCTTGATCGGTCGCAGCCCGACACCCAACTGCTGACCGTCAAGCAGAGCAAGGGAGAATTCCTTAAGGAGTACGTTGACCGTTTCAACTAGCAAAGGCTCCAAATCCGCCACCTGAATGAAATGGTCATTTTCACGGCCTTCTGCTTGGGAGTTCAGCACACCAAAGTTGCTACGTCATTCCACCATGACCGACCGGCAACCCTGGTTGAGCTCTCCTAGAGGGTTGGGAAGTACATCGACACGGAGGAGTTCCTAAAGTCCAAGAGTGCTAGCTTTGCGGGAGATGAATCCTCGAGATCCAAACGCAAATACAAAGGCCCCAAGAAGGGCTCGGGAAAGAAGCTGAAGCAGGATCAACATAGAGGTTGTCAGGATCGGGCACCGATTACCTTCACACCTCTTTCTCGGCCTATCCACGAGGTCATGGCCGCCACTAAGACCCAGAGGCTCCACCAACAGTCGGCAAAGCTAAAGAGCCCGCCCGGGAAGAAAAATTGGGATAAGTTTTGCCGGTACCATAAAGACCATGGTCATGACACAGAAGACTACTTCAAGCTCAAAATTATCATAGAGAAGATGATTGAACATGGTCACCTCGCCGAGTTCGTCGCGATTGATAGGTGACCTTGGCCTGACCCCCGAGCTCCTGAGCAACCACAACCCTTCGGGCAAATCAATGTGATCTCTGGAGGAACTACGGGTAGAGGGTACTCACAGTCAGCTAGGAAGAGGCAGGCTCGGGCATCCCGATCGGATGTCTGGCATGTCCAATCCGCCCGTTCCCTGCCTACCGATGTGCTGACATTCTCGTCTGACGATGTGAAGAACCTACATTGCCCCCACGACGATCCACTAGTGGTGACACTCTCTATAGCAAATTATGTGGTCAAAAGGGTGTTAGTGGACACGAGCAACTCCTCTGATGTTTTGTTCATATCGGCTTTCGATCAGTTTAGAATATCAAGGGATCGGCTCCAACCCGTAGCCACTCCCCTGGTAGGGTTCAATGGATCTAGCACGCAACTGCTCGATACAATCGAGCTCCCAGTTCTCATAAGAACCTACCCCCAGCAAGTCTACCTACTGGCAAACTTTGTGGTGGTAGAAGCCCCGTCCGCCTACAACGTCATCCTATGAAGGCCGACGCTCAACAAGGCCAAGGCGGTTATATCAACATACAACCTAGTGATCAAGTTCCCGACCCCCCAGGGGCCCGGGAGCTTGCGTGGAGACTTTAGCTCCTTGCGCAGAGAAGCGGTTACAGAGTTGTTGAACATTCAGGAAATGGACCCAAGGGACGTAAGGGATGGAGTTGGCGCAATAGGAGAATTAGAACAGGTGGTCCTGGACCACCAACTCCCTGACCGGTCTATCAGCATCGGCACTCTCTTAGAGCCAGGTCTCAGGAAGAAGTTGATCCAGTTCCTACGATAGAACCAGGACGTCTTTGCCTAGTACCATGAAGACATGCCTCGGATAGACCCCCGAATTATGTCCCACCGTCTCAACATTGACCCAAACTCCCACCCAGTCAAGCAGAAGAGGAGGGGCATAGCCCCTGAAAGGCAAGCAGTAGTGCATAAAGAAATTGAAAAGCTCCTAGAGGCAAAGTCCATCCGAGAGGTCCACTATCCCGACTGGTTGACAAATGTGGTACTAATCAAGAAAAGCAAAGGGAAATGGAGAATGTGTGTGGATTTCACTGACCTAAGCAAGGCCTACCCCAAGGATTGCTATTCGCTACCTAGGATAGACCTCCTTGTGGAATCCATGGTCGGTCACTCACTTCTTTCGTTCATGGACGCCTACTCAGGGTATAACCAGATTAGCATGTACCCCGGGGACGAGGAGAAAACTTCCTTCATCATAGACCAGGGAACATATTGTTACAAGGTGTTGCCCTTCGGTCTCAAAAATGCCGGGGCAACTTATCAACGCCTGGTCAATTCTATGTTCAAAGACTTGATCGGGAAGTCAATTGAGGTGTACGTCGATGATCTATTAGTCAAAAGCCGAGACGAGCCCGATCATCTCGAGCACTTGATCGGGGCATTCAGCATCTTAAGAAAATTCTAGATGAGGTTGAACCCGGCCAAGTGCACATTTGGAGTCTCGTCTAGGAAGTTCTTGGGACATATGGTCAGCAGACGGGGGATTGAGGCGAACCCCGAAAAAATTTAGGCTATTATCAACATGCAGTCACCCAGGTCAACCAAAGAAGTTCAAAGTTTGGCCGAACGGATGGCGGCGCTGAACTGATGCGTCTCCTGAGCTACCGACCGGTGTCTACTATTCTTCAAAATCATCCATAAAGCATTTTAATGGTCGGAAGAGTGTGAGGAGGCGTTTCAAGATCTCAAGAAATACCTGACATCGCCCCCTCTGCTTTCAACACCCATACCAAAGGAGGAGTTGTTCTTGTACTTACGGTATCACCCTCAGCAGTAACCTCGACACTCATCCGAGAGGAGCACGAGGTACAATTCCCAGTTTATTATACCAGTCGGGCGCTTTAAGGCGCAGAAAGTTGGTACTTCCACATCGAGAAACTGGCCTTTGCCCTCATCACTTCTGCCCGGAGACCCCGCCCATACTTCTAGACCCACGTTATCGTGGTCCTCACAGATCAGCCTCTCCGTCAGATACTAGGCAGTCCTGAAACATCCGAAAGACTTGTCAAGTGGGCGTTAGAGTTAGAGGAATTTGAAGTAGTCTATAGACCGCGGACAGTAATCAAGGGACATGCAGTGGTAGATTTTCTCATTGAGTTCACAGATCCAGAAGATCCGGTCGAAGAGCTCGACCTGCCGATTCTACTGCCTAGATTATAGTCTGACACCCCAGCTTGGGTGCTCTATGTGGATGGGTCCTCCAACAAACAGGGTACCAGAGCTGGGATCATCCTAACCACACTCGACGGGATCCAACTGGAGTACGCACTAAGGTTCGGGTTCTGAGCCTCCAACAACGAGGCCGAGTACGAAGCCCTGCTTGTCAGGTTGGAGTTGGCCACCTCCATGGGTGCGCAGCTAGTCCAAGGGTATAGGGACTCCCAGCTTGTGGTCACTCAAGTCAATCAAGAGTACGAAGCTCGGGAAGACAACATGGTAACTTACTTAGCCCTGGTCTGAACAGTTTCAAAGAAACTTAAGGTGTTCTCCGTCACACATATCCCGAGGGACAAAATACGAGAGCCGACCGGTTAGCCCGCCTTGCCTCATCCTCCGAGTTAAACCTACTCAGGATAAGGATAGAATACTTACCCGAGCCTAGTGTGGTCATCTTAGAAGGCATGGAGGTCAAACCGATCGCTTTAGGGCCCAGCTGGATAGATCCGATCGTGATGTTCCGAACAACTGGTGCTCTACCAGATGAAAAAAATGACACCCAGTGGGTAAAGCACTGGGTAGCTAGATACCACCTCGTTGACGGCATTCTCTACAAAAGGGGATTCTCTATACCGTATCTCTGGTGTACCCATCCTACATAGGTCTAGGGAATATTACATGAAATCAACGAGGGAGTGTGTGGAAACCACGTTGGAGGTCGGGCACTTTCCCGAAAGGCCCTGTTACAAGGCTATTACTGGCCGACAATGGCCCGGGATTCCCAAGAATATGTCAAGCGGTGCGATAAGTGTCAGAGGTATTCGCCCATGATCAACGGCCCGGGAGAGCTCCAGAAACCAATCCTCAACCCCTGCCCATTCGGTCAGTGGGGCATTGATATTGTTGGTCCCCTCCCGATGGAAAAAGGATAAGTCAAGTTTGCGGTCATCGTCATGGACTATTTCACCAAGTGTGCAAATGCCGAGACCTTGGCAAAAATCACTGAGAAAAAGATGAAAAACTTCATCGAAAGAGACATCCTCAACTAGTTCGGCATCCCAAGGGTCTTGGTCAGTGACAACGGCAGGCAGTTCGATACCCCGGTGTTTAGGCAATTCTTCTTGAGATATGGAATATCATATCACTACTCTTCCCCCGATCACACTCAATCCAATGGCCAAGATGAGGTGACAAACCAGACCATTCTGTAGTTAATTAAAACCAGACTGGAAAACACCAATGGACTTTGAGCAGAAGAACTACCGACCCTTCTGTGAGTATATGTACTACTCTCCGAGCGGCAACAGGGGAGTCCCCCTTCTCTCTCACCTATGGCCTCGAGGTAGTAGTCCCCACCGAGCTCAGACTACCTACTCACGTTGTAGCAAATTTCAGTAAGCAGGGCAACGAAGGAGCCCTTAGAGGAGAGCTCGACTTAATAGAAGAGAAAAGGGTCCGAGCATATCTGAAAGTGGCAACCTATAAGCAGTGGGTCTCTCGGTATTTCAACAGAAAAGTCAAGCATCATAGTTTCCAGGTGGGAGACCTAGTCCTTAAGGCAGTAAACCAGTCTACCAAGGTCCCGAGCCATGAAAAATTAGGGCCAAACTGGGAAGGACCGTACCGGTTTACCCGAGTCAATCGACCGGGTACCTACTGGTTACAGACTCTGGACGGGCATGATCTATCTCACCCATGGAACATACAACACCTCTGCAAGTATTTTTAATGATGCTTGGATAAGAGCGGGTTAACATTGGTTAGGAATTTGTAGCTCCCTTCGAGCAATTATTATAATTTTAAAAAAGGAATAAAGATTTTTTGATTTGGCTGCAAAAAATGACCCCTACCCGTATTCCATGCAAACAAATAAAAAGACCTTGGGACCACACTTGTGGCAAAAGACCTCGAGATCACACCCGAGGCACCAGCTTCACTTAGGTCCATAACCGGTAATGGGGAAAAATCTCCCTAGGTGACTAATGATTGTAATCTCAAAAAGACCCTACAACCACCCATGTTCTAGGTCGGTTCCTTACAAGTCAATCCCTCTACCAACGCCTGCCTTAGCAAAAGCTTGGGGGGCAGGGAGAATACACTACTAAAAATAGGAAATCACACTGAGAACTAACAGGGCTTGGAATCCTACAACATTCCTAAGTACCTACAGTGCCCAGAGAAACCGTCCGGGATAGTAACAGGACCCAAATCCTACACTACACTGGGTGGGACCTTCAAAACAGGTCCCTAAAAGACCAGGTGTTCTTCACCAGTCAAAGTCCTAAACTTTTGCTAAGGCAGGGTTTCTACAAGATTTACAACCGGTCGAGACAGGCAATTACAAACAGGCAAGTACAGAAGTTACACAGTGATAACCAGTTGATGCAAAAGGGGGGACTCGGAGGGCCTTTTCATTAACAAAAATAAAGATATGTACAAAGCCTGGGGGGCAGTTGTATTAGCCTCCCCAAAAAAAACAACAAAGAGAGAGAGAGAAGAGGTGCAGAAGCTATGCGTAATCCACAACGACCACGTCCTCGGTCTCTCCAGCCTCTCCACCGGGGGCAGGATCTCCGCCCTGAGCAGCGTCCCAGCCCAGAGCAGAGCCTTCAATAGGTCTGACCTCAGTAGCAGGACCCATGTCCCAGTAGTCCGAGTCTATCCCTTCATAGGACAAGATGTCCCACTCTGGATGGTCCCGGGCTAGCCTCTGCTTCAGGTCCTCGTAGCCCTAAAAAAAGTCATCATCGAAGGCCTACTCTGTGGACCCCGCCATTGTTGCCCCTGCAAGAGCCTTTTCCTGGGCCTCCGCTGCTGCCAAACTGGCACGGATAGCCTCCAGATCGGCCAAGGCGGTCGCCAGCTCTGCCTGTGTAGCACCAAGGCCTAGGGCTAAGCCCTTGACCTTGTCCTTCTCCACTACCAAGGTGGTTTCTTTGGACTCAGAGACTGCCACTCCTTTGATAGGGCAGCTTCAGCAGCTGTGGCCCTCCCAGCCAAAAAGGGCATGAAGGACTTAGCTCCGATGGCCATGCAACCGACCTACGAAAAACAAACACGAACCTGTCGGTCACTGAACAGACAGAGCAAAAATGAATGAAAAAAAAAATGGCAGAAGTACTTACAAAGTGGGAGAGGTTGTACAGCTACCCCTAGAAGGCTTGGGGAGACATATTTGCACACATCTCCGCCTGACTTGGGAGAAGGACTGGCCTAACCCTCTCCCTGATCTCCGCTGACTCCCCCAGCGATGTCCCAGAAGGGTTAATCCGCCCAGGGAGCGGTCTCCTCCACCACCACTCAGGGAGCCGACGTCCTCCCAGGTTTCTGCTACGCAGCAGTCCCGTGCCTTATCCTCCTGAGCAAACATTCGGTGCCCGAGGCCTCGGCGGCTGGACTCTTCCCTCTATCCGCCATCCGGGCGGCGGCGATGGCCTGTCTGGCCCTCAGCTGCTCCAAATCCCTCCTGGGGCCCATTTCTGCGAAGGAAAAAGATCACGCAGTCAATAACCGAGAAAAGCAGCAAAAGATGGATGAAGCCAGATAGTTCGCCCAAACACTTACCTGAGATGATTGGAGGAAAGATGGGAGCTTGAACGGCTTCGTCCGGATCGTAGGAGGCCTTGAAGTCCCCTATCCGGCTTAGTATGTTCCAGATATTGGTAGGCAGATCTGCCAAGTGCCTGACTGGCTTGGCACTACTTGGGAATGCTCGACGGGTCGGCAGATCCCACTGCAAAACAAAGCATGGGACGGTTAGCCACGAGATTGCAATTAAAGGTAAATGAGAACAAAAAGAGAAGTGATGGACGGGCTTACCCCTCAATTTCCCCGCCCAGGAAGTCCTCAACTGGATTCCTGGGGCCTACTCGCAGAGCCCGAGGGTGGAAAAGAACTTGTTCTCCCACTCCTTGTTGTTGCTCGGGCAGTTGACAATAATTTTTCTCCCCTGCCGAGCCCCCAGAGAGAAGAACCCGATGTAACAACCTGCATTTTCACTTAATTATTTAATTTGCATTTTCATATTTGAGCTGTATTGCTGGTTTCATTTTAACTTCAATTCGCATATGTTGAATCTTATTACTTGTTTTATTTCATATTTTAAATTCTTGTTGTGATCAAACTACAATTTTATAAATTTAGTAATGCCTATGTTGGATTTCAAATCTGTATTTTAAAATGATGGAAATATCTTATTTTAACTCAAACTATATTTTTATAAAACCGAAAAATCATTTCTTACGTTAAAATTAATTTTTTGTATTTTATGGTAATCACCGCGTCACAAAAATACCAGTTTATGTTCAAAACTGTCTACACCGCGTTAAACTTGCACAGACTTTGAATTGGACATAAAGTTAGAAGTGACTTGTGCTTTACTTTCCATTTATGGAAACTAATCATTTGATAGGGCTTTGTTTGGGAGTGCATTTTGAGGATGTGTTAACTTAGTACCATAATTTGTTTTCCTATACATCATAAGTGATTCCTAGACAAATTGCATTTACCTTGTTTGGCTTTATCTTTTTGGTGTGTGTTAATCTTATACCAAAAGCTAGAATTCCCAAACACCCCAATTTGACCCCCTATTAGTCAAAATTGCCTCTTTAGTTTGTGTTGGAGTATATATATACGTATGTATATGGGTATATCAGCTTATATATGTGCTGAGTATTCTATATATTAGAAAATTGAGAAACTAAATCCATTTTGTTGAGTATTGAGGGTGGTTCTTGGCCACCAAGTATTAGATTTTATATATACACTCACATACTCTCTCTATCACACATCTTCTGGGTTTACAAACAAAGAAAATACTGAGAGTTTAGAGAGAAACTAGAGAAGAGGACTTACAGATTTTAGAGATAGAAGATTAGACCTCCATAGCTTAAAGTTTCAAGTGGATTCTTAATTCTTAGTTCTTTCTCAACAAATTCTCTATCCTTTTATTACAGTGAGTATTACTAACTCACTATGAATGTAATTCATGCTTGGTTACTGTGTATATGTTTTGATGATGCCAAAATTTGGATAAGAAGAAATATACAAAAGAGATATATGGACGCAATGAGGTTTGTATGTGGTTCAGCCCCTGTTAACAAGGTGACCTACATCCACGGGTGCGTCGGAGCACTTCACTAGTAGATCACCGGCGGGATTGGTGAGCCAATAATTGGGTGGCACTCCCAGTAAAATCGACCGGCTGTATGCGTATGAGTGAGAATAATATGTTATTCTTTTTGTTAGAGTGCGACCCTTTTCAATAGGGGCAGGTGGCCTCTTTTATAGGTATAAGAGACCGCCCGTACAAGGTAAGTTTATAGATTAGGAAGTCTAATATATTTACAACTTAATTTACATGAATTTAGGGATGTTTCCTAAGTAGTTTAGGAAACTGCCTGCTCCTTCCATTTAATCTTCTCACTAGGATAGGAAACTGCCTGGAGGCTTGCTGACCAAGCAATCACGCTTATTGGGGGCGTGCCCATGTGGGGTCCATCTGAAAAGAACAACCAGAATTACGACCAAATTGGGCAGTTTTACGTAACAGCCCGGGATGGCTGTGTAGCCAGTCCAAATTCAAGATGACTTGGCTTCTCTTTGCTGAGGTGGCGAGGCCTGACTTTGACCTGATATTTTTGTGCATATCAGCTGCTCCCCATTTTCAAAACTAATGGGATGCTCTATCGGATGAGGTTTGAAAATTAAGACTACTTCTAACAAAAAGCCATTTGGGAAATGGCCCCAGGTTGCTACCCGGGTCATGACCGACCGGGCTGGTCTTTCGGGGTCAGGACCGAGCGGTGGCTATGTGGGCCCAGGACCAACTTCTACCACGTGTCACCTTGTCACTGGCTTGGTCAGGATCCAATGAGGCTGGTATGAATGTAACCGAATAGTCACGTCATAACTGGACCGTCACGTCTGGCATTAATTGGGCGCGTCTTTTGAGGCAAGGTTCCGCTTGCCCGAGATGATAGTTGTCGGATGGTTTAGGTGGAAAAATTTCCTGTCCATTAGATCTAACTTGATCTGGACAATATAAAGAATACTTGTTCATTTCTGGGATTCCTGCTACCAATTAATAGAGATACCGAGCAGTTTGAGAGTAGAAAAAGTGTCCGGTAAAGCTTCCCGAGCTCTTCTTCTGCGCTAATCCTTGTAAGTGTTCCCTTTTCAGTTTTAGTTCATCATCCTCATCCTCTTCCTCTTCCTTTTTCTCTTCTTTTCTGAGCAAGGCTGGAGAGGTCAAACCCTCTTAGGTTAGAACGGGAGTGGGACTTTTTCTTTCTCAGCTTCTGCTCTTTCTTCAAGTCAGGAGGTACGTTAGATGGTTAAATCGAGCGAGCTATCCCCGGGTAGTTCTGACCGAGTGTCACCTTGTCTTTAGGACTGTATACTTTCTGCCTTTTAGGTTGATAACCCTGCCTCCATTGTACCTCAGACTCGGAGTTCCTGACCCATACCTAGGTCGTCCTCTACTTCTTGGCCCAGTCACCCCCAAGGATGTGTCACTCTGGTTTGGACTCGTCTTCTCGGTCGGAGGATGAACGGTCTGGGGTCAGAGACACTGGACACAAGTCTGAGTCTGCTGTCTGCGTCCCCCTTTGATCACCATAGCTAGGGCAAAATCCCAATCCATCTATCTGATGATGAGTCAGACCAGGGAGCCCCTGTTGCTTCCGTTTCCCAGGGTTCGGGTGATGAAACACTAGGGGAACCCGACTCCGAGGTAGCCTTCGCTAGTGAGTTCATCCAGTCTACCCTACGTACTGAAGATCTCAACTGCATTAGGGATAGGTACAGCCTTCCTGACTATTGCTCCCTGGCCGTGAATCTCGACGGAGCCCAAATCTACCAGCGGGGTTTCACCACCTTATATGAGGACATCCTCATGGATGGGTTCCGCATTCCCCTCTATTCAATCGCTCGGGATGCCCTTATATACTTGGGGATCGCCCCGGGGCAGCTGGCGTCGAACGGTTGGAGATTCGTCATGGGGTCCATCTCCCTTTGGCCCCAAGTTTTTGGGTATGAGTTTACCATCTAGAGTTTCTCTGGACGAACCGACCGTTTCCCGTACATGGGGAGATCGAGTTCTTTTCTCTCAGGGCTCGGCAGGGGAGAAAGATCATAATGAATTGCCCGAGCAACAATAAGGGTTGGAAGAATAGATTCTTCAAAGTATCCACCCTTGGACTCTGTGAGCAGGCCCTTGGGATCCAGATGAGGACGTCCTGGGCGGGAGAACTAAGGGATAAGTTAGTGCAGTAACTTTTCGTTTACTTCCTTTACTTTACTTTGAGACTAATTGCGTTACATTTTGCATTGCAGCGGGGTCAGCCAGCCCACCTAGTATTCCCGGGGAGTGCTAAGAGAGAATCAGAAGCTTGGCGGACCATCCTTTCAATATTTGGGGCATTCTAACCCGCTCAGGAGATTAGAGAGCCGATCACCAACCAAAACACCCCGTCGAGGCCCCTATCTTTCCCTCAATCATCTCGAGTAAGAGTTTGATCGGCAACTTAATTTTGGTTATCCTTCATTGTCTCGTTGCTCTGATTACTGACTTCGTGGCTGCTTTCCTTTTGTAGAAATGGCCCCAAAGAGGAATTTGGAGCAGCTGAGGGAGAGGCAGGCTGCTACTACCGCCCGATTGGCGGTGGCACAAGGAAAAAGGCCTACCGCAAAAGCCTTGGTCAGCGAATGCCCGCTAAGGCAAATCCAGCACGGGACTGTGAACCGTCCAGAACCCATCAAGACTTCAGCTCCCCGCATGGTGGTGGCTAAGACTTCTCCCAAGGGGGAATATCGTTCGGGGCGCCGGTTGAAGAATCGGAAGTGATCAGGGAGAGGGTCAAGTCCACCCTTCTCCCCAGCCAGGTGGAGGCGTGTGCAAACATGTCTCCCGAGGCATTTCAAGGATGGTTATACAGTATTTCCCATATGGTAAGCACTTAGAGCTTTTGCTCCTCTTCACCACAACTTCTCCTGTGTTTAACTTGTTAATTAACCATCTTGGATTCTTTCCAGGTCGGCTACATGGTTGTAGGGGCAGAGTCCTTCCTACCCTCTTTAGCCGGGAGGACCGCTGCTGTAGAAGCCGCTCTGTCTAAGGAGCAAGTGACCTCAGAGGCCAGGAAAAATGCCCTGGCTTTGGAGAAGGATAAGGTAAAGGGCTTAGCCCTGAGTTTTAGTGCAGCCCAGGCGGAGTTGGCGACTACCCTGGCGGATTTGGAGGCTTCCCGGGCCATTGCGGCTGCTGGAGAGGCTAAGGCGAAGGCTGCGACTGAGGCAACGGCAACAGGAGCCACGGAGGAGGCTTTTGATGATGGCTTCTTCCAAGGCTACGAGGACTTCAAGCGAAGACTAGCCCGAGATCACCCCGAATGGGACATCTCATCCTATGAGGGGATTGATTCGGACTACTGGGACCTCGATCCTGCTGCTGCCGATGCTGTCGCCCCCACCGAAGAAGCTGATAACTCCACCGCTTTAGCCGGAGTTGCTGACAGTTTGGCCACCCCGGGCGGAAGCTCAGTTCTGGGTGGAGGAGCCGACCCGTTGGGAGAGATCGGAGAGACTGAAGATGTGGTCGAGGTGGACGACTAGGGTCCCCAACCTACTTTCTTCTTCTTCTTTTTTTTGGGAGGCTACTATAACTGCCCCCAGGCTGTATAAAGTGTTTTTTTATTAATGAAAAGGTCATTGAGACTAATCTTTCCATCAATTATTTTTGCACTTGAATGCCTATTTGTGATTGCCTGTGACCGACCGGTTGTAAATCCCATAGGAACCTTGCCTTAGCAAAAGTTAGGACTGTAACCGGTAGAGAACACTTGGTCTTTCAGGGACCTAATATGGGGGTCCCACTCAGGTATAGTACAGGTTTGTGACTGTTTACTATCCGGGCGGTTTCTCTGGGTACTATAGGTACTTTAGGAATGTTAGAAGTGTTCTAGGATTCCAAGTCCTATTAGTATCCGGTGTGATTTCCTGTTTAGTCTGCCCTGCCCCCCAAGCTTTTGCTAAGGCAGGCGTATAGAGGGGGTGACTGTAGAAAACCGACCTAGAACATGGGTGGTTGCAGGGTCTTTTGGGACTTGCCATCATCAGCCACCTAGGGGGCATTGCCCCCCTTGTAGGTTGGACCTAAGCGAAGCCTGTGCCTCGGGTTTTAGACCCGAGGTCTTTTAAGTGCTTGGGGTCTGACCCGGAGGTCTTTTAAGTGCCTGGGATCTGACCCCGAGGTCTTTTTAACTGCCTGGGGTCTGACCCCGAGGTCTTTTTAAGTGCCTGGGGTCTGACCCCAAGGTCTTTTTAAGTGCCTGGGATCTGACCCTGAGGTCTTTTTAGTGAGCAAGCATAGAGAAGAGTTATTTGGCGAAAGAAACTTTTATTACTATATGAATAGATATGCTCAGGTCAAGCTACATGGTTCCTAGCCAACATTATTGTCATGCTTTACTGGAAATACTTGCGAAGGTGCTGCACGTTCCAAGGATGAGAGAGGTTGTGCCTGTCTAGAGTTTGTAATCAATAGGTGCACGGGCGATTGACTTGGGTAACTTGGTATGGACCTTCCCAGTTTGGCCCCAACTTTCCATGGCTTGGGACTTTCGTGGACTGGTTGACTGCCTTCAGGACCAGATCTCCTATCTAAAAATTGCGATGCTTCACCTTGCTGTTATAGTATCAGGAGACTCTCTGCTTATAGGCTGCCACTTTAAGATATGCCCAGTCTCTTTTCTCTTCTACCAAGTCAAGTTCCGCCCTTAGGGCATCTTCATTGTCTAGCTCACTAAAATTTACCACCCGGCATGTAGGTAACCCAAGCTCCGTGGGGACCACTGCCTCAACACTGTAGGTTAGGGAGAACGGCGTTTCGCCTATTGCCATTCGGAGTGTAGTGCGGTAGGCCCATAGGAAGGTCGGTAGTTCCTCTACCCATAGTCCTTTGACGCTTTCAAGCCTCATTTTGATTGACTAAAGAATAGTCATGTTGGTCACTTCGGCTTGGCCATTGGCCTAGGGGTGCTCGGGGGATGAGTAATGATTGGACATCCCGTAGCTCAAGCAAAACTGCCTGAATATCAGGGTATCAAATTGTCGACCGTTGTCACTAACCAGAACCCTGGGGACACTGAATCTGCTAAGGATGTTTCTCTCCATGAAGCTTTCCATTTTCTTCTCGGTGATTGTTGCCAAGGGTTCGGCCTCCGCCCATTTGGTGAAGTAGTCCACGGCTATGACGGCGAACTTGACTTGTCCTTTTCCCTTCGGAAGAGGACCGACAATGTCAATACCCCACTGAGCAAATGGCCAGGGGCTAAGGATTAGCGTTTGAAGTTTTCCCGGATGGTTGATCATGGGAGAAAATCTTTGGCACGTATCACACCTCTTAACGTATTCTTGAGAGTCTTTGGCCATGGTCGGCCAATAGTAACCTTGCAGTAGGGTTTTGTGTGAGAGTGCCCGGCCTTCGATGTGGTTCCCGCACACCCCTTCATGGATTTCATACAGTATTGCTTGGACCTGTTCAGGGTGGATACAGCGGAGGAACGGTATAGAAAATCCCCTTTTGTAGAGGATGCCATCAATAATGTGGTACCTTACCGCTCAGTATTTAACCCGACGGGCTTCTTTTTTTTCCATCTGGTAATGCGCATGTTGCCAGAAATGCCATGATTAGGTCTATCCAGCTAGGTTCTAGGGTGGCCGGTTCGACCTCCATGCATTCCGAGTTGAACACACTTGGCTCTGGTAGGTACTCTACCCTTATCCCAGGAAATTATGACTTAGAAGATGAAGCAAGGCGGGCTAATCGGTCAGCCCTAGTGTTTTCCTCCCTAGGTATCCATGTGACGGAGAACCCTTGAAGTTTGTTTGAAACTGCTCGGACAAGGGCTAGATAAGCTACCATGTTATTCTCTCGAGCCTCATACTCTTGATTGACTTGATTTACCACGAGCTGAGAGTCGTTGTACCCTTAAATCTGCAGTGCACCCATTGAGGTCGCCATTTATAGTCTGACCAGCAGGGCTTCCTACTCGGCCTCATTATTAGAGGCCTTGAATCCAAACCTAATTGCATACTCGAGCTGGATCCCATCCTATGTGGTCAGGATGATTCCTGCCCCGCTGCCCTGTTTGTTGGAAGACCCGTCCGTGTATAGTGTCCAAGTTGGGATGTCTGACTGTATCCCGGGCAGTAGGTCTGGCGGGTCGAGCTCTTCTACCGGATCCTTCGGGTATGTGAACTCAATGAGAAAGTCTGCTACAGCTTGTCCTTTGATCGCCGTTCGGGGTTGGTAGACAACTTCGAACTCTTCTAACTCCAAGGCCCATTTAATGAGCCTCTTGAACGTCTTGGGCCTGCTCAAGATCCTGTGCAGAGGTTGGTTTGAGGGGACCATGATGACGTGGGCTTAAAAGTAAGGACGGAGTCTCCGAGCAGAGGTGATGAGGGCGAATGCGAGCTTCTCAATCCAGGAATATCTGCTTTATACTCCTTAAAGCGCATGGCTAGTATAGTAAACTGGAAATTGTATCCCGTGTTCTTTTCGGATAAGGGCCGAGCTAACCGCTGAAGGTGACACTGCCAAATATAAGAACAACTCCTCATTTGGCATGGGTGTTGAGAGTAAAGGGGGCAATGCCATGTACTTCTTGAGCTCCTGGAATGCCTCCTCGCACTCTTTCGACCACTAAAAGGCTTTGCGTAGGATTCTGAAGAATGGCAGGCACCGGTCAGTAGCTCGGGAGACGAACCTATTCAATGCGGCGACTCGCCCGGCCAAGCTCTGAACTTCCTTGGTTGACCTAGGTGACTGCATGTTTATAATAGCCTAGATTTTGTCAGGATTTGCTTCAATACCCCATTTGCTCACTAGGTGCCCCAAAAACTTTCCGGTCGAGACGCCAAACATGCACTTAGCTGGGTTCAACCTCATCCTTAATTTCCTCAAAATGCTGAAGGCCCCGGCCAGATGTTTAAGATAGTATGACTCGTCTCGGCTTTTGACTAGAAGATCGTCAACATAGACTTCTATGGATTTCCCGATCAGGTCCTTGAACATATGATTGACCAGGCGTTGATAGGTTGCCCTGGCATTCTTGAGGCCAAAGGGCATTACCTTGTGGCAGTACGTTCCTTGGTCCGTGATGAAGGAGGTCTTCTCTTCATCCCCCAGGTACATGCTGATCTGGTTGTACCCTGAGTAAGCGTCCATGAACGAGAGGAGTGCATGACCAGTTGTGGAATCCACAAGGAGATCTATCCTGGGCAGTGGATAGCAGTCCTTGGGGCAGGCTTTGTTCAGATCAGTGAAGTCCACGCACATCCTCTACTTCCCGTTGCTTTTCTTGACTAGTACTACATTTGCTAACCAGTCGGGATAGTAGACCTCTCGGATAGATTTTGCTTTCAGGAGCTTGTCTACTTCTTCAGACACCGTCGTTTGCCTTTCGGGAGCCATTCCCCGTCTTTTCTGCTTCACCGGCCGGGATTCTAGACTGACGTTAAGTCAGTGAGACATTACCCGGGGGTCAATCCCGGGCATATCTTCGTGACACCAAGCGAAAACATCCTGGCTCTGCTGCATAAATTGAACTAGTTCCTGCTTGAGGCCTGGCTCTAAGAGAGTACCAATACTGATGGTCCTGTCAGGAAACTGAGGATCCAACACCACTTGTTCTAGCTCTTCCATTGGACCCACTCCATCACTCTTGCCTCTAGGGTTCATCTCCTAAATGTTTAGTGTTTCCGTAATGGCTTCTCGGCGCAAGGAACTGACATAGCAACTCCGGGCAATGGCTTGGTCTCTGCGTAGGCTCCCAGGTCCTTGGGGGGTTGGGAATTTACCCACCAGGCTGTGCGTTGATACGACCGCCCTGGCCTTATTGAGGGTTGGCCTCCCAAGGATGACATTGTATGTAGATGGAGCTTCCACGACCATAAAGTTTTCCAGTACAGATGCCTGTCGAGGGTAGGCTCCCATGAGGACCGGGAGCTCGATGGTACCGAACGGTTGGGTACTGGACCCGTTGAACCCTACCAGTGGAGTGGCCACTAGTCGGAGTCAATCCCTGGATATCCCGAGCTGATCGAATGCTGAGACAAACATGATGTCGGAGGAGCTTCCCGTGTCTACCAACACCCTTTTAATCACGTAGTTTGCTACGGAGAACGTCACCACCAACAGATCATCATGAGGGTAGTACAGGTCTAGCATGTCCTCGGATGAGAACGTCAACACATTGGTTGAGGGAGAGTGGGTGGATTGGACATGCCAGACATCCGATCGGGATGCCCGGGCATGCCTCTTCCTAGCCAACTGTGAATCCCCTTCGCCCGAAATGCCTCCAGAGATTACATTGATTTACCCGAGGGGTCGCAATTGCTTGGGAGCCCGGGTTTCTTGTCGAGGTCGTCTATCTATAGCCATAAATTTAGCTAGGTGGCCCTTCTCAATCAGCTTCTCAATGGAAATCTTAAGCTTAAAGCAATCCTCTGTGTCATTCACGTGCTTTTTATGGAAGCGGCAAAACTTATCCTGGTTCCTCTTATCGGGCGGGCTTTTCAGCTTGGCGGGCTCCTGGAGAAGCCTCTAGATCTTTGCGGTGGCCATAACTTCGTGGATTGGCTAGGAAAGTGGGGTGAAGATAATCGGGGCCTGGTCCCAAATGCCTCTCTGCTGATCTTGTCTAGGCTTCTTTCCCAGACCCTTCTCGGAGCCCTCCAATTTTTGTTTAGCTTTCAGGGACTCTTCCCCCGTAAAGCTGGCGTGCTTGTACTTCATAAACTCCTCCGTGTCGATGTACTTTCCGACCCTCTCTGAGACTTCTACCAGGATTACCGGTCAGTCACAGTGGAATGACGTAACAACTTTGGTGTGTCGAACCCCCGAGCAAAAAGCCATGATTACGGCCGTTTGGTTCAGGTTATGGATCTGGAGCCTCTGCTGATTGAAATGGTCCACGTACTCCCTCACGGACTCTCCCTTTCGCTGCTTGACGGTAAGTAGCTGGGTGTCCGATTATAATCAGTCGAGCATCCCCACAAATTGGCTGATGAAGAGCTTGCTCAATGTCTTGAAGTCATCAATCGTTCGGGGTTTCAGAGCGTGGAACCACTACACGGCTGGGCCTTTAAGGGTACTAGGGAAGGCCAGGCACAATAACTGGTCGACCGTAGTGACTAACGCGATATGAGCCTTGTAAATGCGGACATGATCCATTGGGCTCCCTAAACCGTCATAAGAGCTGAGATGTGGCGGTTTAAATTTCTAGGGGATGGGGAATGTGATGATCCAAGCGGTGTAGGGCAACTCGGTCTCTGTATTAGTATAATCGTGGAGCTACTTGCAGTTCATTTTGCAATTTGCTGCTGCAAGTTCTCGATCTGGGCCTTTACATCTCACTCGGTTCTCCTTTCTATATCTGAGTGGTACATCGGGTCTGATGATGAGGCCTTCTCCTCGAAGTGCGTCATCCTCGGGGATAGAACCCGGCTCTGGATCTGGGTAATCGTATGCATAAGAGCTCCCCAGCTCCGAACTGAAAGGTCTTTGGCTGATTCCCGAGCCTTTGGTCCTGATTCCTCCCTCCTGGTGGCTCGTCATCTGTTGATGATATCTCTAGCATCTTCCACCCGACGAGGATTGGTCTGAGCTTGCTGCCTGGTGCACCTGGGCGCTCTGCTACGATCACCATCCCGGACGTATTCCCAATCCGACAGGGACACCGGCGCAGAGTGGGTATGGTTTCGGACTCGTGCAGGCTCCCGGTCGGGGGCACTCTTATCGGTCTGGTTCTCAGATTGAGGACGCTTTTCGTGCAAGGCCAACAACGCTTCAATTTGCTGCTAGGTTTGCCGCTGGCCTTCCAGAAGTTGCGCGAGCGCCGCTGTCACTTGCTCGGAGGTCATGGAGGCGGCCTGCTGCTCGAGCTACAAGTTCTCCCGACCGGCCAAGGTAGTATTTTTCTTACCCGTTGTAGATACCCCATTTTGTCGGCTATAAGATTTAGGAGACCCATAGCTTGGTGGTTCACAATGATCGAAAAAGACTCAAAAGCACTCCTGGAAGTTGGTTCTATTTCTCAAAATGCTCAGAATGACCAAAATGCCCCCGAAAGCCCAAACACTTCCAGATTTGGATCGAAAGTTCTGGAAACATGCTACGTCGTAAGAAAAGTAATAAAATGAGTTTTGAAGCAAAGTCAGATGAAATCGTCAGCTCCCAGAGACCCCCGGAAGTTCCTAGAAAGTCCCCGTTGACCGGTTTGACCAAGGTTTGACCAAGGTTTGACCAAGTTTGACCAAAATTATCCAAATTCACCGAAATCATTCTAGATCATGTGGAAAGTATTAAAATGAGTTTTAAAAGAAAATCGAGCGAAAACGTCAAATCCTGGGAGCTCTCAGAGGTTTCTAGAACTTCTTGGGAATCCCAAGTTTGACCAGTTTGACCAAAATTTGACTTTGAAACCGGAGCACCATAACAATTTTTAAATATTTTTCATGGATACTAGAGTTCAATAGCTTTCCAACGGTATAGCACACATAACTTTTGGATTTAAAATGAGTTTATTATGAATTTTCGAAGGCGAAAAAGGCGATCAAATTGGCTTTTATCGCGAATACCGCAAAACTTTTCAAAGTGACCTATCCCCAAACTTTTTTTTTATGTAAAGTAGACTCCATTACCTTTCCAACGGTATATCACAAGCTCAATTTGGAGTTCGTATGCATTTTCTCTGAATTTTGGACGAAATAGGGCCTTTTCGCGAATACCGAAACCTCTGGGGGCCTAAACAGCAATATCTGGACGAAGGAGGAGCAGTGCCGCTGTAGCACTGGCCCATTGCCACCGCGGCACTCTCCCCCAGAATAATCCATTTTTGTAATTTTGATTGGGGGTCCAATTTGATTAATTAAAAACCAAAACGATCTAGTTTGATGTTCACAGATATTTGGGACCAATGGGAGCACTTTCTAAATCCTAAAATCACCCCAAATTAGCCTATATAAATCCCCCATTGCTCTTCATTTTGGGGGGACCAAGTGCAAAGCTTGACAAAGTTGTAGAGAGAAAGAGAGATAGAGATAGATTTAGAAGTGAGAAAGGAGCTTCCTCCTACTATTTTTCTATAGAAAGTGAGTTCCAATCTTGTTTTCCTCCACCATTCTTCTATATACTTCATCATCAATACACCCAATCACCATTTCTCTAAGCATTTTTGAGTTAGGAAACTACTTCCATGTCCAAATGTCTATATCTATGAGTGAAACACCAAGCTACAAGTCCAATATCACATTGATTATCATCTATTGATTTGTTCATTTGCTTGCTTATATACAATGTTCATCTCTTCTTACCTCATTTCTTTTTTATTTTCTTTTTTCACTTACTAGTTCATCATCATCTAGATGATGACATGAAGTTTGAGGTGGGTGAATCCTTATGGATAGTAGCTCTTGACCTCAAAAACATGTTTGATAGATGATGATTTCAAAACAAACAAAGTGGTAGAATTTCGTGTGTCCACAATCTGGCGACTCTGGTGGGGACATTTATTTTCAAAACAAAATAATACAGAGGTTTGACTCATAAGAAGCATCCTTAAAATCATCTTTTTACTGTGTCTGGTTCACCGCATTGCACTCTTGCATTTCCCCCCCTCCGACTGTGTCTGAAACGCGGCGCTGACATTGTTCAGGTCTTGTTGTGCCAGGGCACAAGTCACCGTTGATACTGTACCTTCCGAGGTATATCAAAAAGAGTAAAAACCTCCGTACTGTCTCCCTGACGGTATATTGGAACTCTCGTCAACGGACCCTCTTTGACTAAACCCAGTCTTTGCATATAGATTCCTATAGAACCTTTCATAGGACTGTTCATTTATCTTTTCAGATAGGACAATGTGATATAACTGCTGTATGCCCTGACGGGATTACCTGCGCGGTGTAGATGCATATGTGACATAAGGCAGAACCTCTTTCTTATGATCCCCAAGGCAATCATTCACATGTGATCACATTGAGTTGACCTGCCTAGGCACCATGACAAGGATGTCTACTCCATGCTCACAAAGATATACACCGCAAACCTTGTTTGTTGGTCCTAAGACATAGGAGTATGAAAACATGCTAGACAGTATGATCACTATCACCATATTAACCAGTTTCTTCCAAAAACTCTGTCCAGATATCCCAGATATAACCATATTAACCAGTTTCTCCCAGAAACTCTGTCCAGATATAACCATATTAACCAGTTTCTCCTAGAAACTCCGTCCAGATAACCCAGATATAACCATATTAACCAGTTTCTCCCAGAAACTCTGTCCAGATATCCCAGATATAACCATATTAACCAATTTCTCCCATAAACTCTGTCCAGATATCCCAGATATAACCATATTAAACAGTTTTTCCCAAAAACTCTGTCTAAATGTAATACCCTGTATTTTGGTATATTAATAAGACCTAGTATTTCATTTCTATACTCGTATAAACTTTCTCTTCCTTTTGATAAATTTTTGTTCCCAATCGATTGACATATTCCCAATCGATTGCCACTTTTCGGATACCAATCGATTGACATCAATCCAATCGATTGCCATCAGACTGACCTGAATTCATAACGTGTCAAACATCCCAATCGATTGCCATTCATCCCAATCGATTGCCATTGTTTCCAATCAATTGACTACAAATATCTGTCTCCAATCGATTGACATAAGTACCAATCGATTGGCATAACCTGAGACAAGTTTTCTTCTTTCCCTTAGCTTTGGACGTATGGCACTCCCTTATCTCTATATATATGTCTCATTTATGGCCTTGGGTCATTTTGGCAGCCTTGAGAGAGAGAGAGACATACCTCTTGAGAGATATACATATATCTATCTATATATCTATATCTATACACACACACACTGCCTTGGCAGCTGGAAGAAGACGAAGGGGAGGACAAGAAGAAGAAAGGAAGAAGAAGGAGAGACAGAGAGAGAGAGCAGGGCAGAAAGAGAAGAGCAAGAAGGAGAGAAAGAAGCTTTTGGAAGTTTTAAAGCCCACACCCATCCAAACGCACCCTAGGTGAGTTCTAACTCACTTGGTCCCTCTATATGAAGTTTATATAAGTTATTATGAAGTTTAGATGGGTTAAATATGTAGTGTACGTTTATATAAGCTGTTTTTACAATCTGCTGGTGAGGACGAAGTGCCAATCGATTGACATAAATCTCAATCGATTGCCATCAGTCTGGATCCAATCGATTGGATAGAGATCCAATCGATTGACATCCCAATCGATTGGAAATGTTAGCAATCGATTGCCACTATTTAAGACCCAATCGATTGCCTGTTTTCTCAATCGATTGATATAATTTTATACCAATCGATTGGACTTAGTCCCAATCGATTGGAATGATCAGAACATGATTTTCTTTGCCAATTTATTTTATAAGAGGTTTTGTTGTTCGATTTCCAATACGGACTTCCTTTTTACGATTTGGGGGTTATCAGGGATAATGTGACAACACAGATAAGTATGATTAATAACATATGTATATATCTGACAACGTTAGATACTATAAATTCTTGTATGAGTTTGATGTCCGTTTTCTTTCATTCAGAGTAGTCAGGCCACATTGGGAATTATCATGTGTCGATGGTAGAATGGAACGTAACTAGGTTTGATAAGTTCTGGGAAGAGTACGGGGATGGACGTTCGGTCGTGATATGCTCTTAAAAGCGGTGAGCTGTGAATATGCTCTTAAAAGCGGTGAGCTGGACCAAATAAGTCCTAAGATAGACTGGATGATCTATGATATGCTCTTAAAAGCGGTGAGCTGTGAATATGCTCTTAAAAGCAGTGAGCTGGGATCACTAGTAGATGACGTTAAGTCGTGGCAATAGAATGATATGCCTTATTGGAAACGTTGTGTCCCTAATAAGCGGCGAGCTGTACATATGCTCTTAAAAGCTAGGGGACGGACTGACGTGGAGTCCATGACATGCGGTGAGCTATGCATATGCTCTTAAAAGCGGTGGACGAAATGGAGGTGTATCCCTAGAGTTAAACGATTGAGTCAAATCATGAAATCAGAGTTTGTTAAATGTCGTGATTTGAGTAACAAGACAATAAGGGTCGGTTTACAAGGATAGATAAAGGAACAAGATAATGTCATCTTTATAATAAGATGTTAACCCGCGTTTTCATAAGCTCGTGTTTACTTCAGAAAACTGGTACCTCGTTAGTTTATGCTCACTCAGCTCTCAGTAAGCTGACGGCCTTTTATTGCCTAGACGTTCCCCGTCCAGAATATCCTGCCCCTTATTCTGTAGGTAATGACCAGTACACTGATGAGTGTTATCCAGAGGAGGGCCCCATCAATGACGTTTATGCCAGGAAGGATTACTACGCTGAGGACTATCCGTACGCTAGTTGAAGGTTGAAGGATTTATAACTAGTTTTATATTTTCAATTGTTCTGTTAAACCTTTTGTTAGCGAGTACTTGGGCATTTGTTGTCTTCAGACCTGTTGTGATCCTGTGGACCATACTTTGATATTTTGTAATAGTTAGCACTGTGTGTTATTCTCAGTTGTTTACTGTTGTTTTTATTTTGGACTAGTACTGCGTGGTGTGGATTATTAGTGACTTTCACCTGTCATTCCTTATGGACCCATAAAGGAAATTTATTTTTCTCTATTTATGCTGCTCCGGGGCGTGACAGGGTTTTTGGTATCAGAGCTTAGGTTCGGTACTCTAGGTTGTGATACTTTTGTTCACTAAGTATTTCCACACCATCTGGTCCTAGTATGATAGAATTTCTTTGAGATGAGATATGAGTATAAGATAAGTTCGTCTTCCTGACGATAGATAGTTTCCTTTGCAGGATAGCATGGATCTGGAGTTTCACCAGTTTGTGACTGATGCTTATGGAGGACATATTATCCATGGAGATACCGTGGAGCCAGCTGACCCAGAGTTTTATCGTGAGCGTGTGTGCCAGATAGCTAGTCGACATTTAGAGGAAGACATGTGGAGAGCGCTTTATGTGACCAGGAGTACTCACCCAACACAGATGCGCATGGATGCTTACCATACTACGAGGGTCGGTAGAGACATTTGCCAGGAAATGTTACGAGTAGTTTTGAGTAAGCCAGAGATGGATGAGATTGAGTTGAGAGCCATTGTAGCCGGTCCACCAGAGCCTATAACTGTACCAGCAGCAGCAGCCCCACCATCACCAGTGCCCAACGTACCCGTCCCAGAGCCAGAGCCTGAGCCTATTGAGGATGAGGAGGATCTAGAGCCTGAGGATGAGCATCCCGATGAGGACATGGATGGAGATGGAGAGGAGGAGTCGATAGATGACGAGGACCCAGTAGAGGATGAGCATGCAGATGATGAACCTCAGGATGACCCCGAGGAGCCAGAGTTTGAGCCAGAGGACCCAGTACCAGACCCAGAGGCTATTGAGGCAGACGTAGTAGTAGATGAGGAGGTACCCGACGAGGAGATAGTTGTGCCAGAGGTACCCGTTGTGCTTCAGATACCAGCTGGACCTATTATGCATATGGCAGCCATGGCCGATATGGCAGTAGGATGGATAGCTCAGATGGTAGCACAGCCAGCAGATTTTGCTATGGGAGAGGTGGCTATAGCAGGAGCTCTTGACATAGCTGACGGTTTTGCTGCAGTAGCTGTTGATGTCGCTAACCAGGCGATAGCAGACGTGATGGAGGACGATGATGCAGAGATGATAGAGGATTGGGATATAGGGGTAGTAGTCGGGGATCTTGTCGCACCAGTTGAGGATGATCCACTCGAGGAGATGGATATAGACCCAGAGGACGAGGCACCACCAGCAGGATTAGATGCTGACGACTTTTGAGTCAGGATCTGCAGGGTATAGATTTGGTTAGTTTATATTAGGACATGTTGTCCACCAGATTTTTGGGAGCTTGAGAGATAGCTATTGACCATAGCTTTGGATAGTATTAGCTGACTTTAGTTGTTGTAACTCTTGTCCCATATGGTATACAGTTTGACTAGTTTGTACTATACGGTACATCTTTTGATATATATATATACGAGCGGTACTTTTGTTATTGTTTGGTTGTTGCACTGTGCTGTGTTGTTTAGTAGAATGGTTAGTTTTGCTGTTTCTTGTTCTATCTTGAGTTCGTTTCTATGAGAAGACTTTCAGCTGATCAATATGTCTCTTGTAGGCGATACTCGTTAGCATCATGGTAGGACCCTTGAGAAATCACCAAGCACGTAATGGAGCACCTATTCCGGAAGGGATGGATCCGACGGGAATTTTCGAAGCATTTATGCAGAGGATGGAGCATGTGGGGGATACATATAATCACTCCACCCACCAGAGACCTCTTGCACCCCCGCCACCAAGACAGACTGGAGATAAGTTGTTAGCAAATTTTCGTGGGTTACGTCCCGAAAAGTTCGATGGACTAACAGAACCATGGAAAGCAGAATAATGGATAAGAGAGATGGAGTTAATATTTGAAGCATTGGAATGCAACGAACAAGAGAAACGTCGCCTTGCTACGTTTCAGCTCACTTATGCCGCCGCAGATTTGTGGGAAGCTGAGCGAGCCACAATTGGGATCGATGCCGCTAGAGCTATGTCATGGGAGACATTCAAAGGCAGATTTTTGGATAAGTATTTTCCAGAAGATGAGAGAGATCAACAGGAAAGGAACTTTCTCAATTTGATCCAAGAAGGATGGAATGTACGGGAATACACAACACAGTTCGAGCGTTTATCCAGATTTGCTCAGCATATGATAGACACTCCGCAGAAGAAGGTGAAGAGATTTCACCAAGGACTGAACCCTTACCTCAGACATATGATGGTTGGTCATCTGAACCAGTCATATGAGGAAATTGTTAGATTTGGTACAGGATTAGAAAAGGATGCTAATCCAGTACAGCAATCACAGACAAATCGACCTCAGTCGTCACGAGGGTTTCAACAGAGAAATTTCCCTAATCGACCACCGAGAAATACCCAAGGATGGAGACCTCAGGAAAATTTTCAAGGAAACAAGAGAATCTGGGAAGGAGCCAGGAAACCTCAGCAAGGTTATAATCGACCCCAGCAAAATCAACAGCGAGAACTACAGCCGCAGGCATTACTAACAGCCCCACCAAGCAATAGTGGAGGATGTTTTAACTGTGGAAAGCCCGGACATATTGCAAGGAACTGCACCATCTACAGACCTAATCGCAGGCCAGATATTGTTTGTCGCAACTGCAACAAACCAGGACACTTGAGCAAGGATTATCGTGCACCACGAGGAGGATACTACGGGGCACCAGTGCAAGGAATTCAAGGACCTCCTGATCAGACGAGGATGAATGCTATTATTCCAGGAGAAGCAGGCTTTAATGCTGATGAGCAGCAACATTTGGAAGGTACACTTGTACTCTTTCATAGTCCAGTTAAAGCTTTATTTGATACTGGAGCCGCACGTTCTTTCATTGCTGTTAAGATTGTGCGCCAGTTGGGTTTAGAACCCCAGACACTTGAGTCAACATTGAATGTTGTGTCACCGTTGGGAGTGACAGTTAAGTTGAGTAAAGTATGTAAAGATTGCCCATTGACTTTGGGAAATAGAAATCTTCCAGCAGACTTGGTAGTTCTGTCGATGTCAGAATTCGATGTTATCCTAGGGATGGATTGGTTAACTAAATATGGTGCCAATTTGGATTGCCCTACTAGGACGATTGTATTTCCAATATAAGGAAAGCCGACGATCATATTTCAGTGTCAACCAACAAGCGACCTGTTTCTTACGAGTGGTTTGGCTACGATCATTAGTACGAGTACGGATCTTACGATGGATCAAATTCCTATTGCACGAGACTTTCTAGATGTATTTCAGGATATTAAAGGACTTCCATCGAAAAGAGAAATAGACTTCTGCGTGGAATTAGTACCTGGTACATTGCCTATTTCTAAGACTCCATATAGGATGGCACCAACCGAGATGTTGGAACTGAAGAAGCAAGTTCGAGAGCTTGAAGATCTAGGATTTGTTCGTCCAAGTACGTCACCTTGGGGAGCACCAGTTATATTTGTAAAGAAGAAGGAAGGAACACTTCGACTCTGTATAGACTACAGGGACTTGAACAAGGTTACGATTAAGAATAGATATCCATTACCTCGGATAGATGATCTATTCGACCAGTTACAAGGATCTAGGATCTTTTCCAAGATCGATTTACGTTCAGGATACCACCAATTGTTAGTTCGACCAGAGGATGTAACGAAGACTACATTCAGGACAAGATACGGGCATTACGAGTTTCTAGTTATGCCTTTTGGATTGACGAACGCGCCAGCAGTATTTATGGACTTGATGAATAGAGTATTCAGACTATATCTGGATAAATTCATTATTGTGTTCATTGATGATATACTGATCTACTCAAAGACAAAAGAGAATCACAAGGAGCATTTACAAGTTGCCTTGCAGACACTTCGAGATAACAAGTTGTATGCAAAGTTCAGCAAGTGTGAGTTTTGGCTACAGGAAGTCAAATTCTTGGGACATGTTATATCTCAGAAAGGTATTTCGGTAGACTCATCTAAGATTGATGCAGTCTTAAGCTAGAACAGACCGACGAATGCGACCGAAGTCAGAAGTTTCCTCGGTTTAGCAGGATATTACAGAAGATTCGTCGAAGGATTTTCCAAGATAGCAGGACCCTTGACAAACTTAACCAGGAAAGAGACGAAGTATGAATGGACAGACAAGCATGAGGGTGCATTTCAGGAGTTAAAAGAAAGATTGACTTCTGCACCAGTACTCGCATTACCTAAGAATGGAGAAAAGTATGTGATCTACAGTGATGCATCGTACCAAGGACTCGGGTGTGTGCTTATGCAAGATGGAAATGTTATCGCATATGGATCAAGACAATTGAAGGTACATGAGAAAAATTATCCTACGCATGATCTGGAATTAGCAGCAATAGTGTTTGCATTGAAAATTTGGAGACACTATCTCTATGGAGAAAAGTTTGACTTGTTTTCCGATCATAAGAGCTTGAAGTATTTGTTCTCTCAAAAGGAGTTGAATATGCGACAACGAAGGTGGATGGAATTACTCAAAGACTATGACTTTTCTTTGCAATACCATCCCGGTAAAGCAAACGTAGTAGCAGACGCTTTGAGCCATAAACCTCGGCTAGTGATCGCTGCGTTTCTAATTAGAGAATGGAGAGCATTAGACGAAATTGCTGAATTTGATCTTCAGCCAGTGGAGCCAATGAGAGGACAACATTTTGGATGTCTTATGGTACAACCGACTTTGATCAGTCGTATCATAGAGGCTCAACAGACAGCAAAGGATTTGAAGTTATGGTTTGCCAAGATGACAGCCAAGGAACCAGAAGTCTGGAATATTAGTACCGACGGAGCTTTACGATGTAAAGATAGACTCTGTGTACCTAATAAAGAAAGTCTCAGAAAAGACATATTGGATGAAGCTCGTAAGTCACGGATGACGATTCATCCCGGAAGTACGAAGATGTACAAGGACTTGAAGAGAAATTTCTGGTGGGAAGGAATGAATATGTAGCTCAGTGTCTTACTTGTAAACAAGTAAAGGCAGAACATCAGAAACCACCTGGACTTCTACAGCCGTTACCTATTCCTTAATGGAAATGGGAACACATAACCATGGATTTCGTGGTAGGATTGCCAAAGTCACAGCAGAATCACGATGCTATATGGGTAATCGTGGATCGACTTACTAAGATGGCACATTTTATTGCCTATAGCATGACGTATTCAGTTGAACGTTTGAGCCGAATGTATCTACAACACGTTGTACGATTACATGGAGTGCCTGTATCTATTGTGTCAGACCGAGATTCGCGTTTTACTGCAGAATTTTGGAAGAGTCTCCAGACAGCGATGGGAACGACATTGAACTTGAGTTCAGCTTTTCATCCGCAGACCGATGGACAGACTGAAAGAATTAATCAAGTGATGGAAGATATGTTACGTGCTTGTGTCATTGATTTTGAGAGTTCTTGGGAGATACACTTACCTCTGATTGAGTTCGCCTATAATAATAGTTATCATTCAAGCATAGATATGGCGCCATTCGAAGCTTTGTACGGAAGACCTTGCCGATCGCCGCTATGTTGGACTGAAGTCGGAGATAGTCAACTTCTTGGGCCAGAGATGGTACGAGAAACCAGTGAGAAGATTCAAGTCGTACGTGAGAAGATGAAGACAGCCCAGACCAGATACAAGAGTTATGCTGACAAGCGACGCAAAGACTTGGAGTTTGCCGTTGGAGATCACGTATTACTCAAGGTTTCACCTGTTCGAGGAATCGTCAGATTAGTTAGAAAAGGGGCAAATTATCGCCACGTTTCATCGGACTATTTGAGATTCTAGAGTGTGTTGGGAAGGTCGCTTATCTCCTTGCATTGCCGCCAAAGATGTCAGGAGTGCACAATGTTTTCCACATCAGTATGCTGAGGAAGTGTGTTCACAACCCAGCGCATGAGATCAGCTTTGAAGACATTGAAGTCCACAATAACGCTACATTCAATGAAGGACCTGTTCGTATTCTGGATCGAGGGATCAAGAAACTCAGGAACAAAGAGATTCCGTTAGTCAAAATTCAGTGGAAGCATCACGATGAAGGAGAAGCTTCGTGGGAACTAGAGTCAGAGATGAGCGAGAAGTTTTGGTTTTTATTTTAGACCTTGTTGCTTTTGATTTCGAGGACGAAATCTTTTGTTGAGTGGTGGATGATGTAATACCCTGTATTTTGGTATATTAATAAGACCTGGTATTTCATTTCTATACTCGTATAAACTTTCTCTTCCTTTTGATAAATTTTTGTTCCCAATCGATTGACATATTCCCAATCGATTGCCACTTTTCGGATACCAATCGCTTGACATCAATCCAATCGATTGCCATCAGACCGACCTGAATTCATGACGGGTCAAACATCCCAATAGATTTCCATTCATCCCAATCGATTGCCATTGTTTCCAATCGCTTGACTACAAATATCTGTCTCCAATCGATTGACATAAGTACCAATCGATTGGCATAACCTGAGACAAGTTTTCTTCTTTCCCTTAGCTTTGGACGTGTGGCACTCCCTTATCTCTATATATATGTCTCATTTATAGCCTTGGGTCATTTTGGCAGCCTTGAGAGAGAGAGAGACATACCTCTTGAGAGATATACATATATCTATCTATATATCTATATCTATACACACACACACTGCCTTGGCAGCTGGAAGAAGACGAAGGGGAGGACAAGAAGACGAAAGGAAGAAGGAGAGACAGAGAGAGAGCTGGGCAGAAAGAGAAGAGCAAGAAGGAGAGAAAGAAGCTTTTGGAAGTTTTAAAGCCCACACCCATCCAAATGCACCCTAGGTGAGTTCTAACTCACTTGGTCCCTCTATATGAAGTTTATATAAGTTATTATGAAGTTTAGATGGGTTAAATGCATGTAGTGTACGTTTATATAAGCTGTTTTTACAATCTGCTGGTGAGGACGAAGTGTCAATCGATTGACATAAATCTCAATCGATTGCCATCAGTCTGGATCCAATCGATTGGATAGAGATCCAATCGATTGACATCCCAATCGATTGGAAATGTTAGCAATCGATTGCCACTATTTAAGACCAAATCGATTGCCTATTTTCTCAATCGATTGATATGATTTTATACCAATCGATTGGACTTAGTCCCAATCGATTGGAATGATCAGAACATGATTTTCTTTGCCTATTTATTTTATAAGAGGTTTTGTTGTTCGATTTCCAATACGGACTTCCTTTTTACGATTTGGGGGTTATCAGGGATAATGTGACAACACAGATAAGTATGATTAATAACATATGTATAAATCTGACAACGTTAGATACTATAAATTCTTGTATGAGTTCGATGTCCGTTTTCTTTCATTCAGAGTAGTCAGGCCACATTGGGAATTGTCATGTGTCGATGTTAGAATGGAACGTAAGTAGGTTTGATAAGTTCTGGGAAGAGTACGGGGATGGACGTCCGGTCGTGATATGCTCTTAAAAGCGGTGAGCTGTGAATATGCTCTTAAAAGCGGTGAGCTGGACCAAATAAGTCCTAAAATAGATTGGATGATCTATGATATGCTCTTAAAAGCGGTGAGCTGTGAATATGCTCTTAAAAGCGGTGAGCTGGGATCACTAGTAGATGACGTTAAGTCGTGGCAATAGAATGATATGCCTTATTGGATACGTTGTGTCCCTAATAAGCGATGAGCTGTGCATATGCTCTTAAAAGCTGGGGGACGGACTGACGTGGAGTCCATGACATGCGGTGAGCTGTGCATATGCTCTTAAAAGCGGTGGACGAAATGGAGGTGTATCCCTAGAGTTAAACGATTGAGTCAGTTCATGAAATCAGAGTTTGTTAAATGTCGTGATTTGAGTAACAAGACGATAAGGGTCGGTTTACAAGGATAGATAAAGGAACAGGATAGTGTTATCTTTATAATAAGATGTTAACCCGCGTTTTCATAAGCTCGTGTTTACTTCAGATAACTGGTACCTCGTTAGTTTATGCTCACTCAGCTCTCAGTAAGCTGATGGCCTTTTATTGCCTAGACTTTCCCCGTCCAGAATATCCTACCCCTTATTCTGCTGGTAATGACCAGTACACTGATGAGTGTTATCCAGAGAAGGGCCCCACCAATGACGTTTACGCCAGGAAGGATTACTACGCTGAGGACTATCCGTACGCTAGTTGAAGGCTGAAGGATTTATAACTAGTTTTATATTTTCAATTGTTCTATTAAACCTTTTGTTAGCGGGTACTTGGGCATTTGTTGTCTTCAGACCTGTTGTGATCCTGTGGACCATACTTTGATATTTTGTAAAAGTTAGCACTGTGTGTTATTCTCAGTTGTTTACTGTTGTTTTTCTTTTGGACTAGTACTGCATGGTGTGGATTATTAGTGACTTTCACCTGTCATTCCTTATGGACCCATAAAGGAAATTTATTTTTCTCTATTTATGCTGCTCCGGGGCGTGACACTAAATCTCCCAGATTTCCCAGATATACTAGTTTCTCCCAGAAACTCTGTCCTATCTTCCCAGATATACTAGTTTCTCTCAGAAACTCTATCCAAATTTTCTAGAAATACCCAAAGTACCTGTTTTCCCAGAAGCTCTGCCCAAATCTCCCAGATTCTCCAAAAATCCCAGCATCTCTGCCCAAATCACCTAGAAATGCCCAGATATACTTGTTTTTCCTAGAAACTCTATCCAAATTTCCCAGAAATACCCATAGTACTTATTTCTCCCAAAAACTCTACCCAAATCACCCAGAAATGCCCAGATATACTTGTTTCTCCTAGAAACTATATCCATATTTCTCAGAAATACCCAAAATACCAGTTTCTCCTAAAAGCTCAGTCCAAATCAACCAGAAATCCCTATTTCTCCTAGAAACTCAAATGACTTCTAGAAATTTCTCCGAATCTTCCAAATCCCTGTTTCTCCCAGAAACTCTGTCCAAAATTCCCGAAGTATCCCGAAAATCCCTGTTATCCCTTGGTGATCATACTGGAAAGTAAGGTTAGCACACTTTGTATGGCTAGGATCTTATTTGTTTAATTGCTATCTGATAGAAGTAGGGGCATCATATCGATTAGGGCTTGCATCCGCATGCTTGTCTCATATGCATAGACGATTCGTGTCAGTCTATATGCACGCATATCTTGTCAGTCTCACATATGTCAGTCTCTGCACATCAAGCGCGTACATGTCATCATCCTCACCCATCTCATTCATTGTATAGAAGTCGTATACATACTGCAACTATCATCAGTTCACATCGATAAATTCTTTAAGACTCTGATCAGCTCTCCCCACTAGGAGTCCATAAGAAGTATTTCGTGCCTCTGTTAATTTGGGCTTATACTTCTATTTGCAGAAAACACAGCCCCGGGTAAGGACACCTCTGTACCTTCCCAAATTCATTGTCTCAATCGTGGGCTAGCCCAGGCTATCATAAACCCGCCAATGGCCTACGAAGCTCTGGAGGAGAAAGTGAACAAACTACAAACCACTATTGAACAACTAAGTTTAAGGATAAGCCGATTCGAGAAGATGGTGCAGAGCATCGATAAAGGGAAGTATGGGTTTCCCAACGCCATCTATCCAAGCCCGTTTCCACATCCAAATCTCTACTTGTATCCAAATCCACACTTTAGCCTTGGTAATCCTAGTCCATATCCAAATCCAAGAGCCACTCCAAGGACCCACTTGAACTCAAAGTCTAACAAAACCCGCAACCCAAGAACCTTCACCAACCTGGGTATGCCATTGTCCGTTATCCTTGATAACCTCATCAAAAAGGGGTACCTCTGACTCCTTCAGCCTCGTGCTGACATCCCTCCGCCTAGTTGTGGCCTTTCCAAAATTTGTGCCTACCACCAAGGCCTAGGCCATGACACCGACAACTGCATGCGCCTTCGCCATGATATTCAGGACCTCCTTGATCAGAAAATCATCGAGCCATCGCCCATCCAACCCTATGTCAACCAAAGTGTCAACTTCATCGAACCTAAAGCCCCTGGCTTACCTGTTCAAATGATCCCCTTTGCTGAAGCCAATGATTATTGAAGCTACACGGTGAACTGATAGTGTTTGGAACTTCTGCTGAAAAAAATAATAATAATAATAAATGGGTCACAAAGACACTCCATTTGAGACCGAGATGAGTCTGTCCTATATTTTGAATCTATTTCAAGTTTAGTCTTATGGTCGAGTCTGCCTACCATCGAGTAGTTATGGGTCTGTGTCGAGTAATGTAATCCCTCTCTCTTGCTATTGGAATGAAATCTCATTTTGCTTAATCTGATGTGCCTAGTCATAGATGCATGAATCGCTGAATTGAAGTGTCATTTTTCAAATTACCATGGATATTACTGTGCTAAAAAAAAATTTTTTACTCAAACAAAAAAGTCCTGAAAGGTCAAAGTCAATTTTGCGCTGACACCGATGAAGAGCCGAGAATTGAATAGTCTTACTTTAAGAATTTAAAGATTCTCTTGCCTCAATCCTGAAAAGACATGCTTGGAACTGACTTGGGGCTTGCCCAATACCCTTTTCCCACCATTTCAAAGCCCTGGGCCCAACCCAATTGAGAGCCATATGAACTTGTGTAGACTTAGTCCTTGATGGTAGCCAAACATTTCTGTGAGTTTCATCTCCACTTCCAAAAAAAAACAAAAAAAAAAAAAGAAAAGAAAAGAAAAGCTCGCTAGGTTGAAAACCCGAAAGGGCACCTAGGCAAAAGTTAGAGCTGAAAAGGTATTGATTTCCAAGATCTGACCTTAGCCAATCAAAATGATGGAGAAAATGAAAGAAATTTTTTATGAAACAAATGAGAGAATCGTATGCTTCAAGGTACATCATAATAACGTGCCTAGATCACATTTCAAAACGCTCGAAACGACCACAAATAAATTCCGAGAGCTGACGTGCACATTCTGGAATTTCGCGATTATGATCGAAAGATCTCACATGAATCAACTATGTGAAAAAGAAAATTGACTGGCTAGGCGAAAGTGAAAAGGATCAATCCTCAAAAGAAAAAGAAGAAGAAAAAGAAAAAGAAAAAGAAAAGAAAAAGAAAAAGAAAAGAAAAGAAAAGAAAAGAAAGGGAGATGGAAACTGAGTCCTCCTCTTCAAGGCTACCATAAGTAACCTAAGTTTGAATTTCTTTGACGAATGGTTTGAAAACCCATCATACCTCAACCTTTCCAAAAAGACCTTGCCTTGAACTACGCTCAACCTGATTCCCACTCGAGGATACGTAGGCAACCGCATTGGTTCGGTCGACACCATCATAATCAAACCAATTTCTTTCAAGGCCTTGCCTTGAACTACGTTCGACCTGATTCCCACTCGGGGATACGTAGGCAACCGCATTGGTTTGGTCGATACCATCATAATCAACCCCCTTTTCTTCAAGCTTCGGCCTGAACTACGCTCGACCTTATTCCCACTCGGGGATACTTAGGCAACCACATCGATTCGATCGCTCCACCCACAAAAATAGCCCAATTTCTTTCAAGCTTCGGCCCGAACTACATTGGACCTAATCCCCGTTCGGGGGTACGTAGGCAGACTTTCAAAAAAGAAAAGAAGGATGGCTCGCTAGGTTGAAAATCCGAAAGGACGCCTAGGCAAAAGTTAGAGCTGAATCCAAGGTGAGCAATAACAAAAGAGAGAAAAAAGCTCGCTAAGTCACCTTACTAGTGCCTAGGCAAAAGTTATGAGCATTTGAGAGATTAAAGTCACGGTCCTTGCCTCAAGCCAGAAATCACCTTCCACACTAGGGAAAAACTTCGGCCACCCGTCTCGTTTGCCTGAATTTACTATCAACCCTTCATACAAGAGCAAACTTCGGTCACCTACCTCGTTTGCCCAAAACCTCCAATAAACCATTGTCCAAACTAGGGGCAAACTTCGGTCACCCACCTTGTTCGCCTATGAATTCTACTTTCTACAACTCAAATTAGGGGCAAACTCCGTTTTTCTAACACGATCCCTTCACACCAAGGGCGAGTTTTCAAGTCACCAAGTTGTTTTTAAAAAAAATTTTGAGCATCTTTTATTCTAAAAGCTAAGGCACTAATTCAAGGCACTTCCCAGGAAAATTAGAAAATTGATTAGATCAATAGGGAGGAATTTTCAAAAAATCAGATTTATCAGCAAAGTGCTGTCATATTAAGATAAGGAGTGAACATAAAAGATGAGCAGTATACCATTTATGACAGAGACACATTTAATTATGCTAATTTGGGTGTTTCATGTCGTTACTTTTGTCGAGTCAATCCTTCTTTGGTTAAGTCAGTAATAATCTAATCGAAACTGTATCAGAGTTCAAGGTTCATACAAATCAATCCAATTTTCCTTATCATCGTTGTTGCTGTCAAGTCCATTTGCCCTAATGGTCTCAAATGTGTGGGTTTAAAGTGATTACCAATTATAAAACCTGTGGATACAAGCAGATATTCCAAACACCATTACTGCACTTGTCAAGTCTACAACATGATATGAGTCCCAAGAACCTCCAACATTGGTGACATCCCTCCAATCACATTCACTTGCCTTTACAAAATCAATTCACAAGATCCACTGGCTATCTTCTACCAGCTCCTCAGCAACCAACCCGAAATTATGTCACAAATGTTCTTTATCCGCTGCTGAATTACTCTATTCGCAGTGCAACCATTCTTTCCCCAGTCGAATCTTCTCATCAAAGTCGTTCCCAACAGAGCTAGTTCATCTTCAGAAAAGTGTCCAGAACGAATATAGTGTGTCTCAGTCAAGACCACAGAAGAAACCACTTTCATCCCTAGCAGAGTCACTTCACCCCCCAGCAGATTCAATTTAATCCCCAGCAGGGATATCAATTCGTCAGTTCTTCTAATCAAGGCTAGTCCAACCGGCAGTTCAATCATGATAGTCACAGTAGTTCACTGTCGACTCGTCATTTTGATTCGTACATCGTCAGTTCAATCCGTGATAGTCACAGTAGTTCACTATCGACTCGTCATCTCGATTTGTACATCGTCAGTTCAATCCATGACAGTCATAGTAGTCCACTGTCGACTCGTCATCTTGATTAGTACATCATCAGTTCAATCCATGACAGTCACGGTAGTTCACTGTCGAATCGTCATCGCATTCATACATCGTCAGTTAAATCCATAATAGTCACAGTAGTTCACTGTCGACTCGTCATCTCGATTCGTACATCATCATTTCTTTTGATCACGGTTAGTCCAACCGTTGGTCCAATCCATGGCAGTCACAGTAGTTCACTGTCGACTCATCATCTCGATCCTTCATCATCAGCCCTCTAGATTGAGGCAAATCCCTCATCATTAGCCCTCTAGATTGAGGCAAATCCATCATTGTCAGCCCTCTAGATTGAGGCAAGTCATTCATCATCAGCCCTCTAGATTGAGGCAAATCCTTCATCATCAGCCCTCTAGATTGAGGCAAATCCTTCATTATTAGCCCTCTAGATTGAGGCAAATCCTTCATCATCAGCCCTCTAGATTGAGGCAAATCCATCATTGTCAGCCCTCTAGATTGAGGCAAGTCATTCATCATCAGCCCTCTAGATTGAGGCAAATCCTTCATCATCAGCCCTCTAGATTGAGGCAAGTCATTCATCATCAGCCCTCTAGATTGAGGCAAATCCTTCATCATTAGCCCTCTAGATTGAGGCAAATCCTTCATCGCTAGCCCTCTAGATTGAGGCAAATCCTTCATCATCATCCCTCTAGATTGAGGCAAATCCTTCATCACCAGCCCTCTAGATTGAGGCAAATCCATCATTGTCAGCCCTATAGATTAAGGCAAATCCTTCATCACCAGCCCTCTAGATTGAGGCAAATCCTTCATCATCAACCCTCTAGATTGAGGCAAATCCTTCATCGCCAGCCCTCTAGATTGAGGCAAATCCTTCATCATCAGCCCTCTAGATTGAGGCAAATCCTTCATCATCAGCCCTCTAGATTGAGGCAAATCCTTCATCGGTAGCCCTCTAGATTGAGGCAAATCCTTCATCACCAGCCATCTAGATTAAGGCAAATCCTTCATTGTCAGCCCTCTAGATTGAGGCAAGTCATTAATCATCAGCCCTCTAGATTGAGGCAAATTCTTCATCATCAACCCTCTAGATTGAGGCAAATCCTTCATCATCGGCCCTCTAGATTGAGGCAAATCCTTCATCGCTAGCCCTCTAGATTTAGGCAAATCCTTCATCATCAGCCCTCTAGATTAAGGCAAATCCTTCATCATCAGCCCTCTAGATTGAGGCAAATTCATCATTGTCAGCCCTCTAGATTGAGGCAAGTCATTCATCATCAGCCCTCTAGATTGAGGCAAATCCTTCATCATCAGCCCTCTAGAATGAGGCAAGTCATTCATCATCAGCCCTCTAGATTTAGGTAAATCCTTCATCATCAGCTCTCTAGATTGAGGCAAATCATTCGTCATTAGCCCTCTAGATTGAGGCAAATCCTTCATCACCAGCCCTCTAGATCGAGGCAAATCCTTCATCATCAGTCCTCTAGATTGAGGCAAATCCTTCATCATCAGCCCTCTAGATTGAGGCAAATCCTTCATTGTCAGCCCTCTAGATTGAGGAAAATCCTTCATCGTCAACCCACTAGATTAAGGCAAATCCTCCATTGTCAGCCCTCCAGATTAAGGCAAATCCTTCATTGCCAAATCCTTCATCACTAGCCCTCCAGATTTAGGTAAATCTTTCATTGTAAACCCTTTAGGTTAGGGTAGAACTTCCATATCTATCAATCATTTAAAAAAATTCTCAGAGAGTCCATTAGCTCCCGAAGGCCCTAATCGGTTCTTTTGGATTGAGCATTACAAAATTTGATCAACCACGAGAGAGTCAGAGATGGATCCTAGTTCTCGGTCATTCCAATCAACCGTGAGGGGTTTGGAAACGAATCCTAGTTCTAGTGCCAAAGTTAAGAGAGATTCCCGAAGAATTCCCTACTATGCCCAGTAGAATATAATGACAATCAGAACTAACTCTCCGGATTAGTCATCCTAAAACACCGCCTGTAGTAAAAATAACCCCAACTCCCAGGGCAATCATTATCTATTCACAGTCAAAGGCTCTGTGTCTGCCGATAATCGTGAGCTTCCTCACACCTTTGTCCAAAATCATGAGCTTTTTCACTTATCGTGAGCTTCCTTACTCTTTTGTCCAAAAATTGTGAGCTTTCTCACTTATTATGAGCTTCCTCACACCTTTATCCAAATCGTGAGCTTCCTCACTCCCTTATCCAAAATTATGAGCTTCCTCACACCTTTGACCAAATCATGAGCCTTCTCACTTATTATGAGCTTCCTCACACCTTCATCCAAAATCGTGAGCTTTCTCACTTATCGTGAGCTTCCTCACTCCTTTGTTCGAATTCGTGAGCTTCTTCACTTTTTATGAGCTTCCTCACACCTTTAACCAAATCATGAGCTTTCTCACTTTTTATGAGCTTCCTCACACCTTCGTCCAAAATTGTGAGCTTTCTCACGTATCGTGAGCTTCCTCACTCCTTTGTCCGAATTCGTTAGCTTCTTTACTTTTCATGAGCTTCATCACTCCTTCGTCTAAAATTATGAGCTTTCTCACTTTTCGTGAGCTTCCTCACTCCTTCATCCAAAATCGTGAGCTTTCTCACTTATCGTGAGCTTCCTCACTCCTTTGTCCAAACTCGAGAGCTTTCTCACGAATCGTGAGCTTTCTCACTTATCATGAGCTTTTTCACTTATCACGAGCTTCCTCACTCCTCTGTCTAAAATTGTGAGCCCCCTCACCTACCCATCATCTATTTGAGCTTTCTCGCTTGACGGTTATCGCGAAGCCCTTCTCCGATTGGCTATTTGAACTTTCTCATCCATCGTATGGTATCCAGGACTTCTGTGTCCGTCGATTATCTTTAATTATTGTCCTCTGGGACCCCACGTTCGATTACATTTGTTTGCAAAACACACTTCCCAAATTCCAGAAGTTTGCCCCTAGACCCAGAGTCTTCTAAACCTTGATATCATCTACCACATCATAGTCGCAAACACTAGCACAACACCAGTCCACTCGGGGTGGCACACACTCCACAGTACCAGCTCACGCTAGGATCAGAACACTAAACATGATAGGACTCAGGACACAATTCATATCACATCCATGCATTGCATATCACTCATATAGCATAGCATCCGCCTGATTGTTGTGTATGTGCATGTGTGATTTATTCCTTTGTACCCTGAACTACGTCCTGGTCTGATTCCCCTTGGGATACGTAAGCAGCTCACGCAAAGCGCGACCAGCACTAGCCTCAGCATCATTTGCATCTTTTGCAACGCTTTTTATCCTAAATCTATAGCCTCCAAAAGACTTGTCTCTTCATAGCTTTGGCAATCGCTTGCGACATGCGTTGCCTCGCAAGTTCAAGCCAAAGAGGGGCAAATTGTAGACACCCCATTTTGTCGGCTATCAGATTTAGGAGACTAAATGGGGAATCGAAACTGGAGTGACACATTTTTGATACTGCTACGGTGGGACAGAAAAGCAAGCGACAACCTAAGTATGAGTCAGAGACTTCGAGTCAGAGGTACAGAGGAGGTAAGGCTACAAGCCTAAAGGGCAAGGTGTATAAGGTTTTCAAGGAAAAGTGGCACTCGGTGAAAACTACCCTTGGACAACCCGTTTGGTTCAACTGTCCAATTGTACTGCTTGACCTAAAGAAAAAGCAAAACTTAAGGAAGAAGAAATCCCACTCCCGTGCGAGCCCTAGCGGATTCGTCCTCTCCAGCTGTCACACCCCGATTTTTGGACAACCAAATATTTAATCCAGAGCATGTATCTAGACTAATATTCAATTTCCAAAACACCGAGAGTGGCACCCTCACACAGACTAATAAATAATTATTGAAAACAGTATTTCATACTCATTAAATAAGTACATGTGATTTTGTGTTTTCATTTTGGGTAAAAAATGAAAACACCAAAAGTAGTTTTGAGTTTCCTGTTCTTGTTTTTCTTTTTTCTTTTTTTTTTTAAAAAAATCAACAATGTTACCAAACCAAACAAGTTTTTGTTTTATCTTTTTTTTAAGAAAAAAAAATACAAAACTGGTTTTCGTTTTTAAAAAACTGAAAACTAAAGCAGGAAGCGTTACCATGCGAGTCCTAAGGTTTAATTACAAAATATGCCCTTGAAGTTTGGTCCCCATTTCATTAGGTGTCTATACAATAATGGATCGACAAAATTTGGAGAGGAAGAAGCTATTTTTTAGGGTAAATATCACCTACCTCCCTTGAGGTTTGGCCTTAATACACATATCTCCCCTCACGTTTTAGAAATATCACTTACCTCCCTTATTTTTGAATTTTAGTGTTAGATTCCCTTAAATTTTCTAACGATTTGTTAAAGGGAGGGGGGAAACTGATACTAAAATCCAAAAATAAGGGAGGTAGATGAGATTCGTGGAATGTGAGGGGAGGTATGTGTAGTAAGATTAAACCTCAGGGGAGGTAGGTGATATTTAACCTATTTTTTATGATAATGAAGATGTCTATGGATCAACAAATGATGGAAGTGATCATATTCTACCTTGCATGTCTTATCATTGTACGACATTATCAAAAGCATTGCTTAAAGTCACAATACTTTAATAGGGATTACTATCGATCAGAATATCTTGAGCGATTGGTATATTCAAGTGACAAAGCATGTTTTGAGCAGCTTCGTATGGATAGGTATACGTTTAGAATATTATGTGGGATGCTTAGTTCTACTGGTAGATTAAATGACACAAAAAACGTGAAGGTTGATGAGCAAGTAGCTATGTTTCTGCATATACTTGCCCATCATGTGAAGAATCGCGTAATAAATTTCCGATTCATGAGGTCAGGTGAAACAATAAGTAGACATTTCAACAAAGTACTAAATGCAGTTATTCGCTTACAAAGACAGCTGTTTAAAGTACCCGAACCTGTGCCTGAGAACTCTACAGATGAGAAGTGGAAATGGTTCAAGGTTTGATATATAACTAATTCAAAGTTCATAGATAAAATATGCTATATCATAGCTCACTTAAACATTTTGATGTTGTAGAACTGCTTAGGAGCACTAGATGGAACTTACATTTGAATGAACGTACCAGAAGATGACAAACCTAGGTATAGGAGTAGAAAAGGAGAAATTGCTACAAATGTTTTGGGAGTATGTGCCCAAGACATGCAATTTATTTATGTGCTTCCGGGACGGGAAGGTTCAGCTGCTAATGGGAAGGTCCTTCGAGATGCTGTGAGTAGAAGAAATGGTTTAAGAGTTCCCAATGGTAAAAACTAATACAATTAAAAATTTTATATTTAAAACTTATAATATTGACTTTGGCTTATTTTACCCTTTCTTAAAATAACTTAAGGTATTATGTCTATATTCATTAGGATATTATTATCTTGCGGATGCCGGATATACAAATGGTAATGGATTTCTAGCCTCATACAGAGGACAAAGATATCACCTCAACGATTGGAGGGAAGGACACCAACCGACTACCCCCGCAGAGTTTTTCAAGATGAAGCATTCTTCAGCTAGGAATGTCATAGAGAGGTGTTTTGGATTGCTAAAATTATGTTGGGCAATTCTTAGGAGTCCTTCTTGGTATCCAATTAAAGTGCAAGGTAGAATTATAACAGGCTAACAGCATGTTGTCTTCTCCATAATCTTATAAGAAGATAAATGCCAGTTGATCCATTAGAAGCTGATAGAGAGGAAATAGCAGATGGCGCCACTGAGTTGCATGGTGAGCCAATTACTGTGATCGAAACATCAAATCAATGGACAACATGGAGAAATGATCTAGCTAATCAAATGTTCAATGAATGGATGGCAAGTAGGCAGGGATGAGAAACTTAAGATATTTTATGGATTAATTTTCTAGGTTGTGTTAAATAAGAAGATTATTACTTTATGTCATGACATTATCTGTTACTCCCTCCGTCCCATTTTGAGAGTCCATTATTCCATTTTGGGATGTCCCAAAATGGTGTCCACTTTCCTTAAATTGATGTACAATTTTTACTTACTTTCCAAAATTATCCTTCCTTGAAATCTACACCAAGACAAAACAAAAAAAGTTGTTGTAATGATTAGGGGCAATTGTGGAAAGTAGGTGTAGATTCTTTTTGTCCCCTTAATAAGTTGAGTTCCCAAAGATGGACTCACAAAATGGGACGGAGGGAGTATTTGTTTTGGATGGTTATGTACTTTTTTTTTATAGAAGTTGTTCCTCTATTTGAGTTCCTCTGCATATTGTCATTACTTGTTATCTGTTTTGGATTGTTATTTTCCCAGTGATGGCTTCCAATACTAATGAATCACAGAGAGATACTGGACTTGACAGAAGAAATAGGAAGAGATCTACACATGTTTGGACTCCAGAAGAAGATGAAAAATTAGTAGAAACTATGCTAGAATTAAAGGATAAAGGTACCTTTAACAACACAAAGGGAAAAGGATTTAAGAGTAGATATCAAAAAGAACTAGAGAAAATGTTAGAAGAAAAATTACCGGGTCGCGGTATTAAGGAAAAGCCACACATTGAATCCCATTGCAAAACACTAAAAAAACAATATCATTGTATATATGATGTGCGTCATTACGAATGGAGTGGATTTGGTTGGGATGATGACAAGAAATGCGTAACGGCTGATGCAGATGTTTGGGATGAATATTTGAAGGTAAAAGAATATTTTTTTTACTTGAATTTAACTATGCTACTTGCATATGATTATTATTATTATTGAAGAATCTTTTTATTTATTTTTATCAGAGTCATCCTGATGCCTCTTTTATGAGAGGTAGATCATTTCCTTATTGTGATGATCTAGCTATAATTTGGGGGAAAGATAGAGCTAATGGAAAAGCCGCCGAAGCACCGGGTGATATTCTTGAAGATTTAGACAGAGAAGAACATAGTCATAGAACGAACATGAGAATGGGAGGTGGATTAGATGACATTGATGCTTCTATACATGGTACCCAACCTGTGGTTGACTCAGTTGGGGAGGGGAATTCTAAACAACCTCATCGAAAAAGGTTTAGAGCTGTGGATAATTTAGTTTCAGGGTTGGAGCAAATTGGAGATGTTATGAAAAGTCACCTAAAAGATAATAGAGAACAAATGGCTCAAATTATTGAAACTTGGGCAGCTCCTGATCGTCATCAAATTGACAATAGGATCAAGCTTAATGATGAACTTAAGAAGATTGAAGGTTTGTCACGTGACGAGCGACATAGAGCCGATTTCATTCTTGTGCGTGACTCAAATTTATTAGATTAATTTTTCACAATTGGCGATGATGAGAAGGAATCATGGTGAAGCACTTATTAATAACTAATTGATGGGTTGCAGAGCGCGCTACATGGTCATTTCCTTATTTCAGCAACATTTGTGTTCTGCATTTTTTAGTAGTTTTTTTTTTTAATTAGTAGTGTTGTTGCACTTTTTTTTTCAAGGATTTGCCAATTCTTTGTTTCTTTTTATTTATTTATTTTTTATGTTTTGTCTGTTTACCTATTCTTCAATTAAATAAATCGGTAATTTACTCATGTTTAAGTATATCTTTTTGGTTGGCAGCTCAAATGTTTAAGGAATAAATCAATATCTATGTGAGACCAAATAAAATAAGTTACATACATCATATCTAAGTAGGGGCCATTTTGACAAATTAAGTAAATATCAGATTCTATTCCCAGCCATTCCAATGTTAACCAAACACATGAATGGAAATGCAATCTGATTCGTGGATTGAATCCTTGTTTGCCCAAACAACATTACGGAAAGTGAAATGGCTTCCTTTCCTTGGAATCTGATTACTTGGTTTCAGTTTCCTTTCCCTTGCTCCTTTCCGTGCGAACCAAAAGTGGCCTTGGTGTTTTTGGTTATTTTTCGTATTAACTAACCAAACTGTTAATTATGAGTAGGAAATGATGAAAAGTAGAAGAGTGAGGTCAGACTATTTATTCTCTTGAGATCAATTTATAGTGTGGTGTATTGAATGTCTAGCATTGAAGATTGGTCCTTCAAGTCTCGTTACATTTTTAGAGATTCATATGTATCCAAAATAAATACTGAATACTTTCAAATTCAGTAAATGAGAACAAATGAAATAAAATCGAACATAACTGTGGTTTTAAGGATTTTGGCAAATATGGCTCAGTCGAACACCCATTTTGGCATCTCTGTTCTAATTATTAGTGCAAACCCAAAAATTAAGTAAACATGATGAACATATATATATATATATATATGTATGTATGTACACCCAAATAGTAGACATGATGAACACATATATCTATGCACACCCAATCTATACAAAAAGTAGAAAGAAATACCACTGATCGAATTACCTTTTAAACCTGTGATACGAGTACCTTCATTTCCCAAGTTTCTGATTGTCATCACAATCTTGTCTTGGTTTGTGTTTAAAGTGGCAGTTTTTTGAGGGGGTTGGTGTAATGTGTTGGACTATGCAAACGATGGTACACGTGGATAAGTTGGTTAGATTGTGACAGTTGTGGTTTGATATGTGTAATGACCTTACAGACCCACCCTCTTCTATATAGATTTTAGGAGTTAACAATATGGATTGTAATGCAAATATGAGTGCTTGTAAAATGTAAATTGGTACCCCCTACCTCTACCTTTATAGAATAGTATAGATAGTATAGATAAATACATCCAAAATCCAAAAAGATATCTAGTGAACTAAATATGAATGATTTCCCCCTCCCATGCTCTTCCAGGTACTGGAAATAACATACGTTCACGACGACAGCAAGCTGATGTATTAACTCATAAACCACGCCCTATAATTGAGGAGTTATCGTAATGACAACATAAACCAAAGCTAATTATATCCGAATACAATTTTAAAAGAGTACATCCATGGCAATGACAACAGAATAATGGGCCCTTAGTTGCTACAGAACACAAAAACATTCCCCCACTATCGGCAGTCGGGCGATGACAGGCAGTAAAGAGACAGTGTATCCAAGTTGAACTATAAAGAGATTTACTTTCAGCTCAGTGGAGAAAGGTCAATCCATCCTTCCTTTCAAGATCCTCTCTGTTACTTCAGTTGGTGTACTGCAACAGAGAGAGAGAGAGAGAGAGAGAGAGAGAGAGAGAGAGAGAGAGAGAGATCACCAATGATCCGATCAAATCTTCGTCATAAAAGAGTAATGGAAAACCTATTAATGGAAAGTATTCCAGACTCTCAACTTGGGAAACAAGATGAAGCAAAAAAAAAAAAGGAAAAATATTTCATTCTTGAAAATTTGAAAAGTATAATGTATGTGATCTTGATTATCTCAATCTATCTAAAAAGAGTCTAAAACCTTTCAACTGAATAAATTTTCATCCTACTCTGTTGAATCACCAAAATTTTGTCAGAAATTAACGTTCAGGTTAGAGCCACAGTTGTGAAACTCCAAGTGTTCTTTTCTGTTTCTTCAACTCCGTACCTTGTCCCTTTGGATTATATATCATTATCACCAGATAAAAAATAATACTCCAGAATAAACTACTGTATGTCAAGAAAGGAGTACAAAACTACTTACACGAGATAGACATGTCCTCCCCAACCACTTAAACAGTCACGGTCTACCGATGATAGCAGTGCTTGAGATATGGTCTCAAACAAATCTTCAGGTTCCTGGGACAGAGAGAAGAAGCAAAGAGTTACAGGCTCATAGCAACAACAAATAGCACAAATATTTGAGTTGATCAGTAAGACATTTGACCACAGAGCCATTGATCTCTCTTAAATTTTTCTAGCAGCGGAATTTCCCAATATATGGTTAATCCAAATCATGATAAAAGAGTGAAAGCATGATCGTAATTTTTCAATCGAACCATTTCAGGCTTGAACATCGCCTCACAGGCACCATAGAGAGACTCTGAAGCAGTGCCAGCCACAACAAAATCTTTTGCCAGCTCCCTGCATTTGTGGAACAAGTAAAACATAACAAGAAAAATAGTCAGTACCAGTACGACTGCCCTTATTTACCAGACAAGGATCCACTGAACAGAGTTGAATTTCTTGAATATACCCGAGTCACAGAATAGAATTGATCAATTGCCAAGCAAGTTTGTACATTGGTTCAATTAAGTTTTCATATGCTAATTACATAAGGTCATAAGCGCATGGCCAGATAATGGGCAATGTTTTAAAGATTACAAGGCTATGATTAAATCATCAAAATAGACATATTCAAGGAGCCTGTGATGTTGCATAAAACAAGGGATCTATAAGGAATCTCAATTTTCTGACTAGTATCGCTGCTGATAGCGTTAGTAGACCATACACAATTGTTTGCACCTTCTCCCAACCCCACCTCCACCTCCCAACACCCAAAAAAAAAAAATTGGGGGCATAATACTGACTAATTTGTTGATCTCTTACTGCCTATTTGCGTGTCCATGAAATTAAATGGCCCCATTCACAGTTTGCAAAGCATTTCAATGAAAATCCATCATCTTGGACGAGGTCATTTGGAAAATTAGTTATGCGACAAAGTTATTCTCAAAATCATTGATTGAATCATTAGATCATATTAAGAAAACCTCAGAATGACCAAATGAAGAAACATGATGAAATTTTCCATTTTCTGAATGAAGTAATGGAAAAATTCAAAATGATGGATTTCTATTTTAAAATGTTATTATCTACTGTGGAGGGTCAGGTTCCAATTCAAATTGAGAATGGATGGGCCCTTTAATTTCGTTGGATGCAAAACAGGCCTTCATTGTTTTCCCTTTGTTCACTAATAACTTCTATAAAAACCTGATATCATATTTGCTTGCGAACCCAAGATTTATCTTACGCATGAAACAAAAGGAAAAGATACCTTGATCAAAAGGAGAAAAGATGGTCTAAATATATCCACAAGATGAAAGTTATTAGGTATCAAGTCCATCATAACCCGGTTATTAGATATATAAGCCTAGAAGAGCTGTTCCATAATGAAGGTGGAAGAAACAAGTACAAAGAGATACATTAGGTACTACTCTCTACAGCCAACACCATGGTACAAGTGTACAACTTAAAGTATCCGTCACTTAGAGGAATAAAATAGCAATCAAATCAGGATCAATTTTTAGCACAGAACTACGACTCTAACTTAGGTTCTTGGTATAAAACCTTGTACTGGGTCCATAGCCTCTAACTTAAGGATTTCGCACCTGAAAAAGATTAGACATAATAACCTCCTATCATAGGTCTTCTAGCCTAGGCATCCGTGAAACATCCTTCAAGAGGAAGTTTCTTAAGTACAATAATCCTTATCATTAAAGTAAACACATTTGAAACTGGTAGTCTGGTTCTATATCTCTGTTCACAGCTTGTTCAAATTATGTGCTAGGGCACCAAAATCCACCAGGATTCAGTGTGTGATTGTCAGATTGTGAACAAATAATTCTTGGAATTGTGAGTAGAATTAACTTTGAATAAAGCGATTGTGTACAGTAAGCAAGAATTATCTAATTGATCCTATTGTTTTTTAAATGGCGAATCCTCCGCACCCGCATCCCCGAGTACGTATCCCCACACCCGCACCAGTGCTTCCTAGCTATGTAGCATGGACACTTCACTTTGGGTGCCGTCTCCGTATCATGTCCGTGTCAGACACCAACACTCGTCGGACACGCTTTATCAAGTGTCAGACACAGTATAAAACGTGTCGGACACGCAGCCGACATGGCCGGACACACAAGTGAATGCAACATGGTGGCCTCTCATTAGAAATGCGTTATAAAACTTTGAGGCAATAATCTTAATATTGTAAAATAGCGGATAACCTATTGGTTTATTTGATAGTTATGGAAACATGAGTGGACATGGAACCACAAATTGAATATTTAATTCAAAGATATAATGATTTAATCGTTGTATCCTATTGTGTCTGTATCTTGTTAAATTGTTATGTTTTGTAATCATTTTAGGAGTAAATGTTGTAAGTTGCTATTTGCTTAGTTTCTATGGGTGAATATAAGAATACATAATGTAATTTTCATATTTAATCCTCTTCTTCTTTTTTTACTTCAAACTAAATTACATTTTTTAGAAATATTTTTTTATTCGACGTATCCTAGCCGTCTTCGTATCCTACATTTTTGGAATTTGCCGTATCACCGTGTCTGTGTCATGTCGTCTCTGTGTCACATATCCGTATCCATGCTACATAGCTTCCTAGCCATAGGTTATTTTAAAGATCACAAAACTAACAAGATAATAATCAAAGTGTATAAAATTAAGTAACATATACGTTAATGGGAAAGTTCGTGCATGTTCCCAATGTTGTCAAATCGTGAATCGAATTGTGAATCGGTTTGCCAAAATTATGAATCGTGAATTCTCGAATCGAATCGTGAATCGTACGATTCACTTTTTTAGAAAATAGATTGTAATATATTTGTATATGCATATATAACACATGTATATAAATAATTGTATGTATATATCGATACTAATGTGTTGCTTTTGCAGGATGTGAAGCCCAGCACTTCACATACATACGTGAATGGCATCACTGGTGATTAATAAAAGGCTTGGCATGATCTGACTAGTCACCTATTTATCTACGCACAATCAGAAGCTTTATATGTAGAAATCGTATCACAACTTAACAACTTGTAAACTAATACAAGTGAAGAATAGAATGGCATGTAACAGCCTAACAGGAGCAAAAATTAAGACACTCCTTTTATTTTCCCAGTGAAACTCAAGATTTCTATGAATCGAACAGGGAACCGTCCATGAATCGCACGTTTCAAACCGATTCAATGCGATTTCCGATTCATAAGCACGGTTCGAATCGTTCGGTACGAGAATCGAATCGTACGATTCTAACAACCATGCCCGTTCCATTACATTCTATCATAATAACGAACTGAAAATTCTATGTGTGCATCCTTCACAAGGGTAGCATACAAAAACTAAACGCTAAAAAAAAAATCTTAATTATCACACTGAAATAGAAGTCAAAAGCTGCAACAAGTATAGGTGAGTTGGTTATTACAAATTTATACAAAAATATAACTGAGAAGAAACCAACGTACTTGGCTCCAATTGAATCCATTGTGCAAATGAAGGGCTTATCTTCGGCTCCCAAACCAGCAATCACAGGCTGGCAGAAATATGGACCAAACCTACACATAAACATTATATGGCATTGCACACATATGTGAAGAGGTCCAAATAATGTGATATTAGAATGCCGACTATTTCTACGCACTAAAATATTGTAAAGAAAAAATGAAAAGAGAAGAATGACAAACAAATAGAAACGCAACCACATATGCAGGTTTCTTTCAGTGTTAACCCTCCAAAATTATTGTCAATTAGTCCCAGTCTTGAAATTATCTGGAAGGTATACACAAGTCATATGAATAAAATAAAACAATATGTATATATATAAATAAAAAGAAAAACAAAAACATATGAGCTCCTAACTTGTACGACACTAATGGGGTTTCACTAACTGCACACCTCAATGAGTATTAACAATGTGACACGGCACATTATCTATATCTAAATACTATAGTGCAAGTGCTCCCTTCCCTGGTAACAATAGATAAGTACCAGTGGAACAATCAAAGGTAAATTTGCAAGGAAAATCATGTGCAAAATTAATTTTTGTTTGACTAAACCAATCCATGACCATCAATAAAGAGTTTAGCATTGTTTTTAAACTGTGTACTTGGGTTACACTCAAATCTTAGTATGGAACAACCAATATAATTCAAAACACACTAACCCATCCAACAATTTCGAATCTATCCCTTCATCTAATAACCCCATCCCCACAGAATAAAAAAAAAAAAAACGGGTTGGAAATTTGGAATTACCAACTCACCAAAATCAAAGTAGATGGTCAAATCTTACAAGCCTAGGTTGGTAATATAAATTATAGAATTATACATTACACCCGAAACTCCATGAATTGAATAACAAATAAGCTATTGTAATTCCAATCAGAAATTACAATACGCGCGTGATCTAGAAGTTTGTTTTCCATAAGTAACATTACCCATTTCCAAAATTCTACAAATTTTGGGACCAACCTTTTCTCGTAAAGAATAGCAGAAACAAGGCTGGCAAAAGTCTCAGGTTTCATATCCCTCTCTTCTCGCAGCTGATACAGCTTGTGCCGAAACACAAGCCGTTGATACCTTCAAAACAATAGCAAAAATCAAATACAACTGTTGAAGAATATTTCATAATCTTCTCATAATTTGTGGATCATGAAAATATTTAGGATATATTTTATATTTGATTTTATTTCTTACTGATTTTAGGGTCGTAGATCATGCAATTCGTTAACTCTTATTCCCTATAAATACAACGCTTTACACAAATTCTCAATCTTTTTTTTTTTTTTTTACAACCACCAATTGAGGAAATGAGAAATTACAAAAAAAAAATTTGACGAAACAATCCAGAAACAACTAACAGAGTCTGAGCATCAGTGGCGAGTCCGGAGAGGCCAATGAAGAGCTTATCGTGAATCTTGTAAATTTTCTGAAAATCGGTAGCAATAGTTTGAAGCTGAACACCAAGGCGGCGATCACTGGCTATGGCGAAACAGTTCTTGCCAACCATCGCTACTAGGGCACTTCCATTGTACTCGAAAATCTGACAATTAATTAAACGCATTGATTAAAAACTAGGGTTTCCATCCCAAGCCAAATATATGCAAAACTGATTATCCAATTACAATTACATATACATATATATATATATATATATAGAGAGAGAGAGAGAGAGAGAGAGAAAGAGAGAGGAAAAGATGTCATACCGACATTGAAGAGATTAATAGTTGCTTGGATCAAGTTTTGGGGAGAGAGAAGTGAAAGCTTAGACAGAGAGAGAGAGAGAGAGAGCAGGGAAGGTTTTTTTGCTGGGAGAGTGTTAGCTTAAGCGGCAAGAAGAACTTCGTTGACCGGGATCGGTTTATTTTTCTAAACTTGTCCGGTTTCATCTTGGTCTTTAACTTTAAGAACCGGTTTGTTTGATTGTATTTTTGTTTTTTTGTTTATTTTTTTTTTGCTTTTTCAGTAATGAATAATAAACTTCTCAAAATTTATTTCTCAAATGTCATTCTTCACACACATAGCAGGTTCACTCATTTTTTGTTTGAGGGTGTTGAAATTGTCCCTCCATTAAAAGTGGTCCTAATGCACATGTTAGAAAGCATGGCTTTAAGAAGTCGTGTAAGGTCATATCCAAATTAACTAGCATTAACTCCTTCACACTTTAAGCACATTTTTGAATTACCTCCCCCATTGTGGTGGGGGGGGGGGGGGGGGGGGGGGGGGGGGGTGTACACACATAGCAGGTTCGGGGGGTGTGTGAGTGTTGCATTGATCTCACTTGAGGTATACTCAAAATGTTTTGCATAAGTACCTCCCCCATTGTGGGGGGGTGTACACACATAGCAGGTTCGGGGAGTGTGTGAGTGTTGCATTGATCTTACTTGAGGTATACTCAAAATGTTTTGCATAAGTACACTTAACCTCCCTAGAGGTTTGGAGTTGAGTAACACTTTCTATTTCTGTTAGTCGAAGTTAATTTGATAGTTAAACTTTTTAATAATGACCAATTAACCCTCACCAATCTGTTTTTTGATTACTAATATTTTAATCATGCTAAAACACGATTATGTGTTTGAGTAATCAAATTGGTAGTTATTGCATTAATTCCTAATATGATTATCTTATTGGAGATGATCTAATGCTATGTTTTTCAAATTTGAATTCCAATTTGGTGCACAAATACTTTGTCAATTGTATCACATGTGGACTTGTAGTAGTGTCATCGAGGATTGCCAGGTATAACTGTTAAGCCATTTAAGAACCAAATTTGAGAAGTAAAGCTTTATTCTTTTTGTAGTTGGTGCGGGTAGATTAGACAGCTATATTTACTTCATCTAAAAAGAAATTTAAAAGCATGTTAAGTCATCAATTGTTCAAAAAACTTAAAAAGTTTTAAGAGAAATGATCCAATAATGGATATCAAACTTTACCACTCCCTCACGTTCCACCTAGTAAAGTGACAACAAAAACAGAACTCTCTCACAAGTCATAATAGAGAACCATGTGTAATCTGCAAGTTACTTTTTTATTTTCTCCATTGAGCGACTCAAAATTTTCAATTTCAAACAACTAATTTTTTTCCCATTGAAACCTCCTCTTTGTGAATGATGTGAGGTAGATAAGACAACCAAAAAGATATTGCATCTAACAGTCTGTTAAGTCACTATAGCTCCAAAACTTAAGCTGTTAGAGAACAATAGTCTATTAACTCATCACTAGCTCCAAAAACTTCAGGTGCTAGAGAACACCCTCCCTTACGTGCGACCCGTCTTGCACATGGAGAGGAAATGAATAGAACTCCACAGTATGGAGAACAAAGTGCAATTTAAAATGGAGGATAGACTTGAACCCAAGCTGATACCACGTTAACTCACCAATTAGTCTAAAAAATTAAGCTGATAATGGCACAACAATGTGTATCAAATCCCAACACAATCTAACAGAAGATCAACACAAGATCTAACAGAAGGTACCCCAATAGGCAATAACTAACCCTTAAGACAGCTATTTCAAATGGAGGACTAAACACCACTTCTCTATTTGAAAAACACACATCAACCACATTCAAGCTGACATACATGGTTAAGCTCAAAGTTACATGTAAAGTGATCCGGTAATAATGCTACAACGGAACAATGAGATCGAAGTAAAACGTGTTAAAGAGGAACCACCTGCTTCCAAGTTGTACATCAATTGATCTGCAAGAGAACAGTAACATGGTTACTGCTCCTTCACTTTCAGGAATTTTGAAGAATAGCAAGTCTAATACATATTACAGGCGTGTATATATATATATATATATATATATGCATGCTCATACATACGTTTATAAAACAAGCCGTCAGGCAAAGATATGACATCTTGTTAAATCTACAATCTTTGCATTTATCTTTATCCCCTCTCATGCAATTTTGTACTCTGCAATTTAAGCAAGCATCCTTGACATATTTTTGAAGTTATGATCACATAAAGCAAGGTGTTTTAGAACTCTTAGGCTTTGTTTTGTTTTACTTCGGATCTCGTCCTTTCCCCTCCCTTTTGCCACACGAAATCTATGAACCAAACAAAGCCTTAGCAAAAGAATATTGAACCATTTGTTCAGAAAGCATTGATGATTAGCATGCATTTTTTCTAATTACAAATAATAAGAAAAGAAATTCACTCAAAGGGTGTAGCCAATCAATGAATCAACGGAGGAATGGGAACACCGAGGCTCTGCTTGGTTCGTGGATTTCGTGATGAAAAGGAAAAAGGGAAAGGAAAACAAGAAGGAAAACTAGTTTCCTCGTGTGTTTTCCCTTGTATTTTTCTTCATTCTTCAATAACATTAAAAATTAAAATTTTTCTAAAATATACTTGTAATATATAAATAAAGGAAGGAAAATGACACAACATTCAAAATATTTAATTTCATTATCAACATATTTTCCTTTCTTTCCTCATCGTTTTCCTTATTATCCAAACAAAGGAAAAGGTTTTCCTCCGTGTTTTCCTTTTCCCTCACCAACTCCGAGAACCAAACAAAGCCTAAGAACTTATTTAGTTCATAGATATGTTAAGGGAAAGAAAAATCAGGATGCACGTCTTTGATAGGTAAATAAAACAATAATGAGAGAAATAAGAAGGAATAGAAAATAAGGTGAAAATAAACTAAAATTTAAAATTTTGTAACTCACTTCTGTTCCTCTTAGTTTAAACTTTTATCATTGGGTAAATGTCACCTACCTCCCCTGATGTTTGGCTTTAATACACATACCTCCCCTCGAGTTTCAGGAATCTCACTTACCTCCCTTACTTTTGAATTTTTGTATCATAGTTCGTTAAACTTTCTAACGCTTTGTTAAAGGGAGTAACATGAGATTCCTGAAACATGAGGGGAGGTATGTGTAAGACCAAATCTCAGGGGAGATAGGTGATATTTACCCTTTACCATTTTTGTAAACAATCAATATCAAATGTTAATTAAGCATGGAGGAAAGCAGTCTCCTTTTCTTTTCCTCAACCAAATCTGTAAACCCTATGGAGCCCTAACTGATTGAAATAAGCTTTCGCAGTTATTATACATGAAAAGCCATAAAGCAAGAGAAGAGGTCAACAAAATAAAAGGAATAAAGAAAAAAGAATGAAGCAACAAAACAAAAGGCCACACGATTGACAAATGCCTACCCGTATTGCCAATTCCACCAACAAATCATATTTCCGAACCCTTTTATGCAAGCAATTATAACTTCTGATGGACAACTTTCATTCTAACCTCCTGAAATGTTTTTCCACCTATAAACCATGCTCTTCAGCAAAAAATGCAAGCACAACAACTAGAATCAATAAAGGGAAAAATGGCAAAATGCCAAAGAATAACCATCAAAATTTCAGTTGAATGTCTTAATACCTTCTGTTTGGTCATTCTGATGAGGTGATTTTTTGTTCTCGCTAGACCAAAAACTTGAAGGGAGGAGTGCCTTTTGTGAAGGTAATTCCGCAATGAAAAGTAGAGTTTGGGCCCAACCAGCATATTTCCCATATTTGCTCACAAATGCATCTGCCACACGACTGCTAACCTTAGGTGTCAGGCGTGTACCAGCAAGCTCGGGGATGAGATCTCTAGTTGCAATCTTCCTCAACCCCAGGAACAAGAAAATTTTTATATCAGCCTTTAAAATTTATTGGATATTACATTCAGAGCAATAAAGATGCAACATTACAGAATAAACAAGAATCTATGCAAACACAATGGTTCAACGTTGCAGTATTAGACACTGTCTCGGGAAGTTCCGAGACGATTCGCGTCAGGGCGTGATGTCAGACGATACCGAATGAGCGCAACATCATGTAAAATTGAGATTCAGAAGTCTAAAAAAAATTTAAAATTTTAAAAATAGAAGAACACTAAAATTAGTCCATCAAACAAACAAACTATACCATCAACCACGAAATAAAGTGTCTATTTCTTCAGTAAAGTCATTGCTGAACAATTTCATGACAGGGTTGCATGATGGTATTTTATGTTTGTAAAATAACCTAGATAGACACGGTCTAATCAGTATCTTCCTACTTATCATAATATCACCATCTACATCCTGATACAAACGAGACAATTTTTTTTATGGCTGTCTTCGTGTAACAGGCCATAGACTTGTCTCAGTGGCCAATGATATGGAAACGACTCAGGCTAGACGTCTTGGTCACAGAAATACTTTTGAACCATGCAATTTCCTCTTGTCCAACCTCTTTGGACATATATTTCTATAATTACAAGTGCATCTCTGACAATTGTGATGCAGTAATTTGTAGTACTTTATATTTTAATAGTTGTGCTTAGCTTGTAATATTTCCTTTGGTTGTTATTTTGGTTTAGTCACAAGCATGTAAAGGTAGAATAGGTTAAATTGGGTATAAATAGTAGTCTAGAGCTAAGTGAGAAGTAGCTTTCGATAATATTGTATTTGGAATTGGTTTTATACCAAATTGAGCCCAAAGTTCTTGTTTTAGGGTTTTGGTCTTCCAAACCCTAGTTTGTTCTTAATCTCATCTCTTCAACTCTTGAATTGAGCATTCATATGCATTTGCATGCATCATTTTGGTATCAGAGCATTGAGTTGCACCGGGATTGAAGGAAAATTTGCTTAAATCTCAACCAAACAAGGCCTTAGAGGTCACAATGGCAATCAATATACTCCACCAACAAGTGCTGGGGAGTTGCAATTGAGAACCGACCTGAGTGCTTCACACAATTTGACCCGATCAGACCTTGAACCAATTCGAACCCAGCAATTATCTTCGCAAAGTGAGTCGAACAAGCAGCAAGGATTGCGACGTCCATTCGATACTGTGTCTAAGGGAGACGAGCCAGAACTTAGCCGAATCTGAAGCAAACAGCACCAAATCATCTTCGCACCCAACCCAGGCCATCGCGACCCAAAACTGAGTCTCGGCTGGTGAGAACCCGAAGTGAAATCGAACCGTACACAGTTGCACAGCATGCGGTGGCTTCGAAACAGACCTTCCAGCCTTGAATCAGTTCGAACTTGGACTGTGATTTGCAGAATCGCAAGCCGATTGCAACCGAAGGTGACGTTGCTGAAAATTGAACCAAACAGAGCCTTGAACCAATTTCCAAACCAGACGTGGAGTGCGACTGCAACTGTAGCAGCGATGGTGGCTTGCGAACCTGATTGGGATTCGCGAACTAGTTGAACCAATTTCTTTGGAGCTTGTGACCATTAAACCCTGGAATTGACCAACCAATTGGAGCTTGTTTGTTGAAATCTGACCAACCAAAGCCTTGATAGTCCGTCTTCGAACAAGTTGGACCCGCGCATGCATCTGTTTCGACCAATTGGCATCACAACTTTGGTGAGGGTTTGAATTCAAGCTCATGACCACCATCCAAGCACAGCGACTGTGCAACCAACTCGCGAACATCGAGAGACAACCTGTTTGACTTCGCTGGTGGCTGGATTGACTTCCGGTGGTAATTTCAAATCTGCTATAGTACAATTTGGTGACTGAATGGAGATTTCAGCAAGGTATACCTGTTGTTTAGCAAGGAAGCATTGAGAGCACTATCGTGTCTCCCTCTCATTTTATTAAAGAGAAGAAATAAGATATAATTACAAGAGTACCCTTAATTAAGGGGAAAATGAAATACAACCAATACACAGAATAAAATAATAAACATCTCTCAAGCTGGGGCGAAAATATCTCTCACACCCAGCTTGCTAACAATGTAGTGAAAAGAACGACCCGGAAGACTTTTAGTCAGAATATCTGCTAATTGTTCTCCACATCTCACAAATGGTGTACAGATGCACCCACTATTCAACTTCTCTTCAATAAAATGCCTGTCAATTGGGTGGTAACCAGTGGTTGACCTTCTGTCGGTAATGGACTTAGCCCAATCTGCATCAGAATAGGCCTCAACTGAAGTGTGCCCATGTCTAGCAAAACATAATCCTTTTCTTGGTGTTGACTTCAAATATTTAATGATTCTAAATATAGCATTGAGATGAACTTGCTTCAGATCATTTAAATTGGCTAACCACACTAACAGCAAATGCAATATCTGGTCTGGTGTGCGCCAAATTTAATTTTCCTACTAACCTTTGGTATCTTCACTTCTCAACTGGTTCTCCATTGGGATCATCTCCAAGTTTTAGATTCGAATCCATAGGCGTATCCACTGCTTTGCTTCCAAGCATACCTGTCTCCTTGAGCAGGTCTAGAACATACTTCCTCTGTGAAATAAATATGCCTTCCTTGGACCTTGCCACTGCAATCCCCAAGAAATATTTCAAATGTACCAAATCTTTAATTTCAAATTTCTTAGCAAGGTATGATTTCAAACACTTCATCTCATCAAAATCATTACCAGTAAGAACAATATCATCAACATAGAATATTAAAGCAATCCCCTTCCCCTGTGACGAATGCTTAATAAAAAGAGTATGATCACCTTGGCTCTGTTTGAAGCCATACTTGATCATGGCTTGAGAGAACCGATCAAACCAAGCTCTGGGAGATTGTTTTAAACCGTATAAAGACTTCTTGAGGCGACACACCTTCCCTCTCATTTTATCATGCTCAAACCCAAGGGGAATGTCCATGTAGACCTCCTCCTCTAAGTCTCCATGGAGAAACGCATTCTTCACATCAAACTGATGTAAAGGCCACTCTAAGTTGGCTGCTAGAGATAACAATATTCTATAGAATTCATCCTTGCTACCAGTGCAAACGTCTCCTGATAGTTTACCCCATAGGTTTGAGTAAAGCCTTTAGCCACCAATCTAGCCTTATATCTTTCAACTGCTCCATCTACCCTATGCTTCACGGTGAACACCCGCTTGCACCCAAATGTCTTTTTCCCACGAGGTAGATCTGCTAATTCCCATGTGCCATTTTTCTTAAGTGCTTTCATCTCTTCAACCATAGCCAATTTCCACTTAGTATCAACGAGAGCTTCTTGTACATGGTTACAAATAAAAACATAATCGAGTTTGGACACAAAGGCCCTATAAGACGGGGACAAACGGGTGTAGGAAACAATTTTTGAAATGGGGTGTTTAGTACATTCTCTAGTGCCCTTGCGAAGGGCAATAGGAATGTTAACTCATCCGGAGAGGGAGAAATAGAAACAGTAGTAGCAATAGGAGAGGTAGAAGAAGCAGGAGAACTAGACATAGGGGAAGGTGAAATACCTGAATCTTCATCCATTGAAGAAGACAATTGTAGTGGGATTGGAGAAATGGTCCCCTATCTATTGTCCCAAAAATCTTCCTCCCCTTATTTTTTGAATTAGTCAACAGCTCATTCGTCTTATCTCTTTCACTTCCATCTTTCCTCATTTTTATTTTTTTTCCATCTTCCTCATTTTTATTTTTTTTCCTCTTCTTTCCCATTTTTATTTTATTCTCCATCTTCCTCATTTTTATTTTGTCTTCCTCATTTTTTTCTTCCCTTTCCTCCACTCCTACTGTAAATGGAACTGTTGCTCCAGACTCTCTTCAAATGACTTGCTCTCCCCCTGAAGAGATGGCTGGGAACTGTGGAAGTAGGACAAACCTTCATCAAAGGTAACATCCATAGACACAAACCACTTACGGGAGGGAGGATGATAACACTTGTACCACTTTTGTATCGGAGTAGCCGACGAACATTTAAGGGCACGGGGATCTAAGTTATTACGAGTGGGAGAGTGATTGTGAACAAAACAAACACAACCAAAGACGGAGGGATAGGAAAAAGAGTAGATGGCTTAGTAAGAAGTTCAATTGGAGCTTTCTTACCAAGTACACGGGTGGGAAAACGATTGATAAGGTATGCAGCCGTTAGGACTGCGTCACCCCAATATGACTTAAGAACTTGTATCGAGAACATCATTGACCTAGTTGACTTTAATAAGTGACGATCTTTTCTCTCAGCTACTCCATTCTGTTGAGGAGAATTGGTGCATGATGTTTGGTGAATCATACCATGTTCAGAGAAGTAATGTATAAGACCACCATAGATATATTCCCCCCTTTATCTGATCTAACAATCTTCCCAATAATATTAAACTGAGTACAAACCATCTTGTGAAATGACTTCAAGATAGAAAAAACAGCACTTTTTTCTTTCATCAAATAAACCCACATCGTGTGAGTGCAATAATCATCTATAAAAGTGACAAACCATTTATAACCATTCAGAGTAAGGATAGGGGAAGGACTCCAAACATCGGTATGAATAATAGAAAATGGAATTGTACTTATATTAATACTTGAGTTAAAATAGCACGATGATGTTTTCCTAGCTGACATGCCTCACAAGAAATTTCATAAACATTTTTATTAGGAACTAGAGTGGGAAATAAAATACGAAGCAAAGAAAAAGACGGATGTCCTAATCTCTGGTGCCACAGCCATGAGTCCTGGGGAAGAGTCTCTCTCTGTGTGGTGTGAGCAACTTCTGTCAACTTCCCATTTGTAACTCCATCAGGCAACAGAAATAAAGACAATTCTCCTCCCTACCACTGCCAATCGTCTTCTTCGTAGAGAGATCCTGAAAGACACAATAAGATGGGAAGAAAGTTACACAACAATTAAGATCCCGAGTAATTCGACTAATAAAAATCAAGTTAGTCGAAAAATTAGGAACATGAGGGACAGAAGTCAAAGCTAGGGCACTAGACACATTAACATCATCTTTACCAGAAACAGTGGAAGGTGTACCATCTATGGTTCAAACCTTCTCTTTCCCTAGACACGGATTATATGTTGAGAAAACATTGGAAAGACCAGTCTTATGATCCGAAGCTCCCGAATCAACTATCCATGGTTGTTGAGAATTAATAAATAAGGCACTAGACAAATTAGCTCAATTACCTTTATTGGCAAAAGAAGTCGAGGCACTGGTGGGAGGATCCAACTGAGCCATTATACGTCGTAGGGTCTCCAAATCCGTGTTGCTAATGGTGCTAGGTCCAAATAAAGTAGTTGGAGTAGATACCCCCTCTTGCTGAGAAGAATCTAATCCAGTAGATAAGTGCACACGCAGTCCACTACCTCGGCCACCACAACCACCACCACGGCCTACTGACATCGAAGGACGACTGTGGAGGCTCCAGCACTTAACCCGAGTATGTCTAGGACGATTGCAGTAGTCACACCATAACTTGTCTTTGTCATCACCCACTTCAATATTATGATCAGTACGAGAGACAGCGGTCTTACCACCACGATAATTAGAAGAAATTAAGGCAGATCTGTTAGCTGGGGACTGAGGAAGCATGGCTGAGTGGCGGCTCTCTGCATTCTGAACATAAGCAAAGGCCTCTCTCAGCGTCAGAGTGGCTCCATGCCAAGGATCATGCTCCGAACCGGGTCAAGCTCAGTATTAAGACCAGCTAGAGATTTAAATATCCTCACTCTCAATGTAAGTCTTGAAGATAGCAACATCAATTGGACACACTGGGTGATGGGTAGTTACATGATCAATGCGTTTAGGGTTCCCAATGCGGTGAAATACTATAAAGTGGAGTGATCTCTCTGTTTCTCTGCTTTAACTACTCTTCTTAACTCATAGATTTGCGCCACATTCCCTTTACAAGAATAAGTCTCAGCAAGGGTATCCCAGATATCCAGGCAGTCTCCATCCCAAAGAACCCATCAGCAATCTCTGGCACCATGGAATGGGTAAGCCAACTCATAACCAAAAAATTGTCAACTTCCCACATTGCATAAGTAGGATCTTCAACGCTAGGAGCCTTGAGTGTGCCATTTTCATAACCAAATTTAGATCTGCGTTTGAGCCAAAACGTGGCTAATTGAGACCAGGATAAATAATTCTCACCATTCAGAAGCGCTGTGGTGATCTTGAACACAGGGTTGTCGGTAATGGGTATTCTCTCATTACCTACAGGAGAACTTGTAACTTCCGCAGTCTTTTGAGTCAAATCGTCCTTCATCATATTAAGGAGGAACGGGCATGATCAACAATAACGAAATCAAGACACTCCTAGCATTCACATGGACCACTTTGGTGCTACCATCCAATCTACGGACCGAAGAAGGGGTAAAACTTAAACAACGATCATAATAGCCCAATTGGGAGAGCAATCTGATCTAGGGTTTGAAAACTAAGAGAAAAGGGATGTACAGATAGAAGAAATCAAGCTAGGATGTGCAGTGGTGTCTGGGTATGGTGTATAGGCCTCGACGAGATTGGGTAATTGAGTAAGGTGGTGAGGCGAGGCTGGTGGAGGTGTCTGGGAGGTGAGGCGAGGGGCTTAGGGTGTGTTGGGTTTGCAACGAGGGACCTGGGGTGTGCTAGAAGGTGCGACGATGACCTGAGAGCCTGCTAGGGTTTCGACAAAGGCCAGAGAGTGGAGGAGAGTGGCGGCGGGATGAGTTGTTGGTGGTGGTACATCGATTCCCTTCTTAGGGTGGCTTTGATACCATGTTGTTTAGCAAGAAAGCATTGAGAGCACTATCGTGTCTCTCTCTCTCATTTTATAAAAGAGAAGAAATAAGATATAATTACAAGAGTACCCTTAATCAAGGGAAAAAAGAAATAAAACCAATACACAGAATAAAATAATAAACATCTCTCAACAATACATATAATTTTGAGGTTGATTGGTTCACTTTTGGTTTGTGTTGTTTGTGATTGTTTTGGTATTGACTTGTGGTTAGAGATTCGACTTGATTTTTCCACAAATTTGGTGTCAATTTTCTTGTGATTTGCTTTGCTATGGCTCAAAGAGGAAGAGGTAGAATGGGTATAGCCGAACAGGGCAAGGAAATACCATGTATTTGTAGAAATAAATTAGGGCAAGATGAGGAGACAAATGATGTCTCCCATATTTTATTACATGTGGAGAAGAAGGAAGAATTACAATAGTATCCCTATGTCTGATACATAAGAGTAAGGGAAATAAAGTAAAAATAAAAAATAATAAAACAAGTAAACTAACACTCCCCCTCAAGCTGGTACAAAAATATCTCTCATTCCCAGCTTGCTAAGAGCAAAATGAAATGGTCTACTTCCAACGCCCTTTGTAAGCATATCTGCAAGTTGATCCCCGGTCTTCACAAATGGAGTACAGATCACACCACTACTGACATTCTCCTTGATGAAGTGTCTGTCAATCTCCACGTGGTTAGTTCAATCATGTTGCACTGGATTGTGGGCAATGTTGATTGCAGACTTGTTGTCACAATACAATCTCATAGAGTCACTAAAATCAAGACCTAAGTCTTTTAACAACAACTTAATCCACAGAAGCCCACATACACCTTGAGCCATGGCTCTGAACTCGGCCTGTGCACTAGACCTAGCCACTACATTCTGCTTTTTACTTCGCCACGTAACAAGATTACCCCCCACGAAGGTACAATAGCCCGAAGTGGACCTCCTGTTTGTCACAGAACCAGCCCAATCAGCATCTGTGTATGCTTCCACTCGAAGGTGGTCATGTCTAGTAAAAACTAAATCCTTTCCAGGAGCTGATTTCAAATACCTCAAAATCTTGTAGACGGCCTCCATATATCCACAGGGAGCGTGCATGAACTGACTAACAACACTCACAGCAAAGGCAATATCAGGTCGGGTATGAGAAAGATAAATGAGTTTTCCCACTAACCTCTGATATCTGCCTTTATCTACCTCTGCACCACCTGAATCATCACCAAGTTTCTGATTTGATTCAATCGGAGTGTCACACGCTCGACTTCCAAGCATTCCAGTCTCGTCCAATAAGTCAAGTACGTATTTCCGCTGGGAAATGAAGATTCCATTCTTAGATCTAGCAACCTCAATTCCCAAAAAATATTTAAGAGTCCCCAAGTCTTTTATTTCAAACTCCTTGGACAAATACTCTTTCAGCCTTTGCATTTCCTCCAGATCATCCCCAGTCAAGACAATGTCATCCACGTACACAATCAATGCAGTAGTCTTACCCCGTGATGAATGTTTAATGAACAAAGTGTGATCGGCTTGACTCTGTCTAAAACCATACCTGAGCATAGCTTGTGTGAACCTCTCGAACCATGCCCTAGGAGACTGTTTCAAGCCATACAATGATTTTCTGAGTCTACACACCCTGCCGTCTATCTTAGAATCCTCAAAGCCTGGAGGAACATCCATATACACCTCCTCATCTAGATCACCGTGAAGAAATGCATTCTTCACATCAAACTGGTGAAGCGGCCATCCAAAGTTAGCAGCTAGTGACAGAAGGACCCGAACAGAGTTCATCTTTGCAACAGGAGCAAATGTCTCCTAATAATCAATTCCATAGGTCTGTGTGAAGCCCTTAGCAACTAGCCAAGCTTTGTACCTTTCAATGGAGCCATCAGCCCTATGCTTCACAGTGTACACCCACTTGCCCACAGTTCTTTTGCCTTTAAGTAACCTCGTCAATTCCCAAGTGTCATTCTTATGAAGAGTTTTCATCTCTTCAATCATAGCATGTTTCCACTTGGGATCCGCAAAAGTATCCTGGACATTATTAGGAACAAACACGGAAGCAATTTTGGAAAGAAAAGCTTTATAGGCGGGAGACAAGTGAGAATATGACACAAAATTTGAGATAGGATGTTGGGTACAAGCCCTAACACCCTTACGTACAGCAATAGGAGCATCAAGATCAGAATCAAACTCCATAGGAACAGGTGTATAAGACTTACTAGGAATATCAGAATCAGAGTTACCTTGGTCCTCAACACTTGAAGGAGATGTCAGTGGAAGAGTAGAAGGAGCGAACTCTTTATTCTTGGACTTACTCCATGTGCCTCTAGAATAAACCATCCACTCCTTTTCTTTTAATGGAGTACAAGCGTCTTCTTTCTCCATATCCTTCCCATCCTCATTTTCTCCCTCAATTTTTTCTTTTTCCTTTACTTTCTCAGTGGTAATATCCATAACTACTCCCCCTGGAGACAAAGGGACAGACAAAGGCACCTCTTCCTCATACCACTGCTCCCCCTGAAGAGGTGACTCAGAAGGAAGCGAGGACTGAAAGTACGATTGAGATTCATGGAATGTAACATCCATGGAGACATACCATTTCCTAGGAGGAGGATGGTAATACTTATAACCTTTCTGGGTTGGAGAATAGCCCACAAAAACCCATTTAATCGCTCGGGGATCTAACTTCCCACGAGTAGGGCAATGGTTGTGAACAAAGCACACGCAACCAAAAACACGCGGAGTTATAGGGAACAGAGGAGAAGTGTCGGACAGGACTTCAACGAGTGCTCTTTTGTTCAAAACTCGAGTTCGAAGACGATTAATAAGGTATGCCGCCGTTGAAACAGCATCACCCCAATAGGACTTCGGAGCATTAACAGAAAACATTAACGATCTAGCAATATCAAGCAGATGATGATTCTTGCGCTCCGCCACACCATTTTGCTGGGGTGTATCGATGCAAGAAGTCTGATGAATAATCTCATGGGAGCAAAAAAAACTCAGCAAGACCCGAATCAATGTACTCACCCCCTTGATCAGATCTTAAAATTTTTAATTGAGTTTCAAACTGACTGCCACCATTTTATGAAATGCTTTGAAAATGGAGAAAACTTCCCTTTTCTCTTTCATCATATAAACCCAAGTGGTACGAGAATAGTCATCAATAAATGTAACAAACCATCTATGATTTTTCAAAGAATTAATACGAGAAGGACCCCAAACATCAGAATGACCTAAAGCAAACGGAACTGAATTTTTATTAAAACTAGGAGCAAAAGAAGCTCTATGATGTTTACCCAGTTCACAAGTTTCACAAAGGAGATCAGAAACATTTTTATTCAAGATTAATGAAGGAAATAAATGCTTTAGTAAATAAAAAGAAGGATGTCCTAAACCATGATGCCAGAGATGTATGTCTTTAGCTTTATTCTCAGAAAGCACTGTATGATGTACTAACGGCCCTCCAACATCCAGAATATAAAGACCACTCTCCTCTCTACCACTGCCAATCATCCTCCTCGTGGTAAGGTCCTGAAAAACACAATGAGAAGGGAAAAATGTTACACTGCAGTGTAAATCCTGAGTGATACGTCTAATGGATAGCAAATTATGGGAGAAATTGGGAATATGTAGTACAGATGACAAAGACAAGGATGGAGTGGCATGGATAGTACCCTTCCCGGAAATAGAGGAAAAAGTACCATCAGCTACACAAACCTTATCTTTACCTGAACAAGGCTTATACACAGAGAAAATATCAGAACATTTAGACATATGATCGGACGCACCAGAATCAATAATCCGGGGAGAAGAAGTATGAGACAAGTGTGCTCTTGCGGATGTGACTAAATTACCTGAATGAGCAAATGAAGAGGAGGCACCTATAGATGCAGTAGAAGCAGACGTACGACGAGCCATCAAAGAACGAAGAGCTTCCTCCGCCTCTGAGGCAGTAAATAGTGCTGGGTCGGAAGTAGATGAGGTCTGCTCAACCGGAGTCGGTGCCATAGGATCTAAGGCTGTGGTATGATGAGCACGATAGTTACCTCCCTACGACTGTCCCCCAAGACCTGAACGACCCCCACGACCTCCAGACTGTCCAGGTGGACGGCCGTGTAGTCTCCAACATGTGTCCCTGGTATGATAGGGCCGATTACAATAATCACAAAACTGCTTGGCTTTCTCAGATGAACCAGACTCATTAGAAGAAGTACGGCCTCGGGACTGTTTGGTCCCATCTCTCTGGGGAGCCGAAACGAGGGCAGATCTCTCGATAGAAGTGGGTGGAAGCATAGTAGAACGTCTACTCTCCTTGTTCTGTATATATGCAAAGGCCTACTCTCCTTGTTCTGTATATATGCAAAGGCCTCCTAGAGAGAAGACAAAGGATCCATCCCGAGTACACGGCTGCAGACGAGATCATACTCAGCATTAAGTCCCTCCAAAAACTTAAAGATCATCTCTTCAGCAACAAGTTTATTATAGGCAACGGAGTCGGTTGGACAAACCGGCTAGTAGTCCAAGAGGTGATCAAGTCGTTTCCAACTAGTGGTAAGAGATGTGAAATATTGGAGAACACTCATCTCTCCCTGTTCTGAGCGACCAATCGTCCTCCTTTAACTCAAATATCTGTGCAGAATTGCCCTTTCGGGCATAGGTGTTGGCCATGGTCTCCCAAATGTCTTGTGCTGTCGCCATGTCCAAGAAACAAAGCCACGTCATGACCGTAGAGTTTTCCATCTCCCACTTGCCATACGTAGCATCCTCAGTGCTAGGTGCCTTGATTCGTCCGTTGATATACACCATCTTTCCTATGCCCTTAAGAGATATGATCACAGACCCAGACCAAGCTAGGTAGTTTTGTCCATTGAAGAGAGAAGTAGTAAGCTTGATGTTCGGGCTATCAGAAGGAGCAACGACAATTCTCACTCCTAGGCTGTTGTGTATTCAAAGTGGATTTATCTCCATCCGACATCTTGACTCGACACGTAAAAAAAAAATACCCGCAAAAATCACAAAAAAGGGAATAGGAATCGGTACCAACGGTGATGGAGAGCTCAAGTATCTATCAAAGCTCCATGCAAAGACTTCGGATCAGCCAAAGCTGATCAAGGGTCCATATAAGGACCAAAACAACACAAAAATATTAACCATCGATCAAAACGAGATAGTCGTAATGTATCAGCAAAGAAGAAGAGAAGCTAGGAATGGCAGCGAGAAGGTTGGTTAGCCTATGATAGAATTAGGCCTGCGTGAGGCTGTCGGCTAGGGAAAGAGGTACTTTATGGCTGTCGGCTGGGTGAAGAAGGCTTGTATCAATGTAGGCTAAACCAGAAGAGTCGTGGATGGTGTCGCCGAGAGGGTGTAAGGAGGCTAGGAGGCTTGCGGAGGGGCTGGGCTAGGTCAGGGACTTGCGGCGCAGGTAAGGGTTAGGGTAAGGAGTGTCGCAATGTTGGTGGTGGTGGTTTAAGGTGGCCGATGGTGGTGGAGATGGTGGGTAGTGGTGGAGAACCCTCATAGGGTAGCTCTGATACCATGTAGAAATAAATTAGGGCATGAGGAGACAAATGATGTCTACCATATTTTATTATATGTGGAGAAGAAGGAAGAATTACAACAGTATCCCTATGTCTAATACATAAGAGTAAGGGAAATAAAGTAAAAATAAAAAATAATAAAACAAGTAAACTAACAGTATTTTGAGGATAGAGCTGAATTTGATTTAGCACATCCTTTGGGACTCAAGAGTACCCAACACCATGAATTCGAGGAATTAAGAGGGCAAATTGCTACCTTAACACACTTAAGGTAAAGCGTTTGCAACCTTCTTATGCTAGAATTCAAATTCCGAAATTCCACGGTAATGAATCGGAGTTTGAGGATTGGTTGAAGGAAGTTGAAGGTCTCTTCAATTTCTATGATGTAATTGAAGACAAGAAAGTTAAGTTAGTGGAGAAGTGTTTGAAGGGAAATGTTGCAAATTGGTCGCAACACATCAAATTTGTTCAGAAAAGAAGGGGAAAACCGAAAATTGTGGAGTGGTACACAAAGAGGAAGAAATTAGTAGGCAAGTTTTTATCCATGGATTACATCCCAACCAAATGTCGGGAGTTGAGACACCTTTTTGATAAGTTGGACTTCGGTGATAAATTGAAGTTTGACGATTACTTGGACGAGGAACCAAGGTTTTATGAGTATTTGGATGAGGAATAGATAATCGATGATTGTTATAAAAGTGGGTTTGATGAACACCTAACCGGAGACGATGACACGGAATTGCGTGAGGAACCGATATTTGATTATTATTATTAATGGTGGGATTGGTCTCAGGTCTAGAGATGGTTGTTTTGGGGGTTAATGGTGGGATTGGGGTTTGAATTTAGACTCCATTATTGTTGCTACTGCTTCCATTGCTGTTTGGGGAGTTTATGGAAGATGATTTCCATTGATGGGTCTCTCACCTTTCTGCCTAGAGAGAGAGAGAGAGAGAGAGAGAGAGAGAGAGAGAGAGAAGAAGAAGAAGAAGAAGAAGAAGAAGAAGAAGAAGAAGAAATGGGTTTGGATCTTCATTTTGGTACATTTAACAGGGGCATTTTTGACCATTCAACAAAAAGAAAATAAAGGTGCTTTGGCATTAGCCACTATTGCTTTGGCAACAGTGACAGCCTAGAAAATCTTTTGAATCCCATGATCCATTCTCCATGTTTGTCAAACACAATCCGTCAATGTGGACGAAAATCTTGTTGGATGTCTCACACATTAGGATAGGCTGGCGATAAAGGCACATTCACTTTTTAATTAGGGCACCTAATTTTAAGTTAAAATCAGTTTTTTACCTTTTACATTAATTAGTAAAGACACCTCACTTATTTTAATATATATTATCACTCTATATCACTCTTCTTGTTTACTCCAAATCCTTGACTACTTCTAATTTCTAGCTTTGATATAACTCATGGTGGTTTGTCCTTAAATATTGCTACCTTAACTCATGGTGGTTGTTGATGAGATTCTTCAAAAGCAGTACATCAGAAGCCTGCCAGGTACAGAACTTCGCTTACTTCGCCTTGCCATGTCTATCCAATTGTAATACTTTCCAATATTAACTGATCGTAAGTTTTTAATCTTTTTTTATTTTTATTTTTTGGAGACAAGGCTTGGTTTGGTTTGGTTTGGTTTGGTTTGGTTTATTTTTTTGGAGAAACAAAGAGAAGTGGTTTGATGAAGAGTCAACATAGTTGTTTGAAAAGTAATTAATTTTTTGCATTTTGACACTACTACTCTGACTTCTCCACAAATACATTTGATATTAAAATTTTGTGTGGCCTAAATACATGTTGTTTAAGAGTGCAGTTTTGCTCATCCTAAAATTGCTCACCCTCCTCTCCCATTGGCCAATGCAGTGGAGCCCAGTATTAAATGAGAATTAATTAATTGTGTAAAGTATTGGGCCCCACTGCATTGGCCAATGGGAGAGGTGGGCTCCACTGCATTGGCCAATGGGAGAGGAGGGTGAGCAAAGGGTGAGCAATTTTGGGGTGAGCAAAAATGTATTCGCTCTTTAATTAGACACACTTTGCTTTGATATTTGTTGATTCTCATTACCATTGTAATTTTTTCATTAATACTGTCATTATGGGTTTTCATGAATTGAAATTATTTCAATGTTTTAGACCCCAAAAATTCAATCTTGATCATCTTTTCACCATAAAGAACAGTAGATTCGATTCAAACACTCAGAGATCACCATGAGTTTTCCTGATCACCCACCACCACCTCCCTTTATGTGTTTGATAGCAAATTGTTGAATTGTTGCCATGGTTCTAATTATTCTATTTAAGTGTTGGAAAAAAAAAAAACAATAATTTATATTCTTATTCTTTGAATATCTTTTAATTTTATAATATTTATACAAATATATAATACCTATTTATGTGCTTTGTGCTTGTTAGTTTTCAGGACATGCCGATACAAAACTCTCGAATAGAAGACGTTGACAATTATTTGGTACCTTTACCAAATATAATGGAAGACCTGTTAGAAATAGCATAGTTGTTTCCTTTTACTTATTTTTATGTTTAGCCTATGGGTCTCATTGTAATATTGCCTTCTTATTATTCTTAATAATATAAAAGGGTGGAACACATTGTTCAACCCTAAGTTTGACCAAATAGATTTGTCAACATGGTATCAGAGCCTCCTCTCCTCTCCACCCTCTCACAGCAACCCTACCCATAACCATAGCTTGCGCCGGCCACTTCACCACCACCAGAACCTGCGCCGGCCACCACACCTCCACCCAGACCAGCCGCAGCCTCTAGCCCTACTCCTACCCTGCGCTGCAGCCTCTAGCCCTAACCCTACCCTGCGCCGCAGCCCCTAACTCTACCCTACCTTGCGCCACCTGTTCCTACACCAGCCCAGCCCACCCCTCCTTATCCCTCCACCAGCCTGCGACACCACAATATACACCACCATACACTACCCGACAGCCATTAATCCCTAGCCGAACCCCCCAGCACATTCTGGCATAGTTTTTCTCATATAAATCTCCTTCTCATCATCCAAATCTTTCCTTTCACCAACCACAATTGCTCCATCTGTGCGGGTTTGATTGAAGTTTAATTTCACCATCTATTTCAGGTCCCCGTATGGACCATTGATCATTCTCGGACTGATTCTTTGATATGTTTTGAGATCGTGCTTGTTCAGAGTCTGTTGTATCCTTCCTATTTTTTTGTGATTGTTGAGGGTGTCTGCTTTGTGTGTTGGAACTATGGCCGACGATAAGAGTAAGAGTCCGTCATCTGGAAGTTCACAACAGCCACAACTTCTAAGCTCGTTTGTAGCTCCTTCAGACAACCCAAACCTAAAAATCACCACATCCCTGTTCACTGGTCAGAATTATTTGCCATGGTCACAGTTAATGCTGCTTTTCTTGAGGGGTAAAGGGAAGATGGGATACGTGGATGGGACGACACAGGCACCTGATCCTACTGATGTTAAATATGCATAGTGGGATATTGAGAATTCTATCATCATGACTTGGCTTATTCACTCGATGATTCCTGAAATTGGTGAAGGTTTTTTGGAAATGAAAACAGCTCGTGATATTTGGGAGACAGTTGCTTCGACTTATTATCGTAAAGGAAATTATGCTCAGGAATTCGAGTTGACGAGATTGATTGATCGCTTTGAGCAGGGTGATATGACAGTGATTCAGTACTTCACTTTTCTGACCACTCATTGGCAACGTGTGGATCATCTTCAAGATTATCACCCCATCTGCCCGACCGATTCTACGGGGTATCAAAAACTTATTGGGAAGCAAAGGGTCTTCAAGTTCCTTCAGGGACTTAACTCCGAGTATGATGCTGTCCGCAGTCGAGTTCTTGGGATGGATAATCTTCCCACGCTTCAGGAGGCCTTTGCATATGTGCAGAATGAGGAGAGTCGCGGATCCGCTATGCTTCCGATTGCACCTACTGAGCATTCCGCTCTTGTTTCAACTCCCCTGAAAGGGGAGATTCCACAGCTACATGGAGCAAATTCTACGTGTGGAGCAGACTCTTCTGATAAGGCTAAGCAGTGGTGTGATCACAGCAATCACCCTAGACACACGAGGGCTACTTGTTGGAGACTCCATGGTCGTCCACCTGGGGGTCGTAGAGGTCGATCTGGAGGTCGTTTTGGGCCTCCTGGTGGTCGTGGAGGCAATTCTCTGGCACATCATACCAAGGTGATTGATGCTGCAGATTCAGGTTAAGGTGACCAGGCTACTTCATCTTCTATGCCTCCTTCAGCACCATTGTCTACCACCGAGTATAAGGATGCATTGCGGGGTTTAGATGCTCTTCGTAATCTGATGACTCGTCGTGCCCCGTCTACTTGCAAAGGTGCCTCATCTTCATTTGCACAGATGGGTAATTTAGTCACTTCTATGAGAGCATGCTTATCCCACTCCTTATTTCCTTGGATTATTGATTCGGGTGCATCCGATCATATGTCTAGCTCATCAGATTTATTCTCTATGTATACTCCCTATTCAGGTCAAGAGAAAATTTGTATTGCAGATGGTATTTTTTCCTCTGTTTCAGGGAAAGGTGTCATACATGCTACTCCATCTCTGTCTTTGTCCTCTGTTTTACATGTTCCAAGTTTCACCTCTAATCTTTTATCTATAACTCGTATCACTCGTGATCTTAACTGTAGTGTAACTTTCTTCCCTTCACATTGTGTTTTCCAGGATCTTACCACATAGAGGACGATTGGCAGTGGTAGAGAGGAGTATGGCCTTTACTTATTGGATGTCGGAAGTAAGAAAGCTCATCACACTAAAGTTTCTGAGAATAAGTCTGAGGACATTTTACTTTGGCATAAGCGATTAGGACACCCATCGTTTCATTTAATTAAGCATTTGTTTCCTTCTTTAGTTTTCAATAAAGCCGTTTCTGAATATTTATGTGAGTCGTGTGAACTTGGGAAACATCATCGGTCGACTTTTGCTCCGAGTTATAATAAAAGTTTAGTGCCTTTTTCTTTAGTGCATTCTGATGTATAGGGTCCATCGTGTGTGGTGTCCTTAAAAGGTCATCGTTGGTTTGTTACATTTATTGATGATTATTCACGGACCACGTGGCTTTATATAATGAAAGAAAAACAGAATGTTTTTTCTATTTTCAAAATTTTTTATCAAATGGCCTTGACTCAGTTTGGGACAGGTATTAGAGTGTTGCGATCTGACCAAGGGAGAGAATATATTGATTCTGGTCTAGGAGACTTTTTTTCCTCCAAAGGACTAGTTCATCAGAAGTCTTGCACTAACAGAGGTAGCAGAACGCAAGAATCGTCACTTGCTTAATGTTGCTCGTTCTTTGTTATTCTCAGCAAATGCTCCTAAAATCTATTGGGGTGATGCAGTTCTAACTGCTGCGTATCTCATCAATAGACTACCAACCCAAGTCCTCAATAAGCGGTCTCCCATTGAACTCTTATCCCATCCTACTTCTCTTTTCCCTATTCCTCCTCGTGTCTTGGGGTGTGTCTGCTTTGTCCATAACCATTCTCCCACACGTGGAAAACTCGATCCTCGTGCCATTCGATGCGTCTTTGTTGGTTACTCCCCTACTCAAAAAGGGTACAAGTGCTATTACCTCAAACTAGGAAGTGGTATGTTTAGTCCAATGAAGAGGTAATACTAGGAATACATTCCCGATGTTACTTCTAGAGAAAGAGAAAGTGGTCCTAGGGGGTGAGGAAGTCTTAGGGGGTGAGAAAGTTGTTGCGGAGGAGGAACAACCTACCACTCCCAAGCAGAGAGAATTATTGGAAGTGGAACAAGAAACACCAAAGCAGATAGAGTTGTTAGTTTACTCCAAGGGTACATGGAGTAAGAGAAAGAGCAAAGAGGTTGAGACCATTACTCCTATTTTTCCACTGCCATCTACTCCAACTGATGAGGCCCCTTCGTCAGGTAACTCAAATAAATCCTTACCTATAGAGTCTGATGATCTCAATATTCTTATTACGGTCCGTAAGGGTGTTAAATCTTGTACTCAACACCCTATTTCTAATTTTGTGTCATATTCTCACCTGTCTTCTGCTTATCGTGCTTTCCTTTCAAATATTGCATCTGTTTCTGTCCCTAATCATGTTCAGGATGCTCTCAATGATCCCAAGTGGAAACATGTCATGAATGAGGAGATGAAATGTCACGACCCAAATCCACTAAGTATGGCACGAGGGTACGTGACATGCCACCGAGGCCTGACCCTATGTGATTAACGTTCTAAACGGGTTTTTAAACTCATTTAAACTACATTTGCAAGTGATTAGCCCCAAGGGTATGATAGGAATTTGAGTTAGATTTATACCAAAAGATTGTTTTGAGTCTAGGTTCCAACGTTGAAAACGGTAAGTTATGTCTGTTTCCGTAAAAGTCGTCGTTTTGAAACAATTAAAATAGTGCGTATTTCGATCGATCGAAGCAGCTTCTATCCACAATTCTAGCCATGAGTATCTAAGCAATCAAACATGCTTGAATAGCAAAAACACTTGCCAAAACCTTTCATACACGAACATAGGAGTTTTATACATCAAGTTCTACACATGCTCACCTAACAACATAATTTACAAGTCCTTAGTCCCAAACTACAACAACTACGCCATATACAATATGCACATTAAACACTTGCTCTCCTCTTTCGTCCTCTATTTCTCGTTCTCCTTCTCTTTCCTTTCACCTGAAATGGTTATTCAATAACCACATGAGCTGAAGCTCAATGAATAACATTCTCTTTGACATAAATTTGTGTATATCATTTAAACACGTGATATGTAATTCAATGTAACATAATGAATCACAACCAAGTAAGTATTTATCTCCAAAGCTTCTTGTTCTTCTCACTACCCCGTGCCCGTAATGGCACCCTTTATCCTTGTTCCGAGCTATCCAATACCCTACACAAAGCGTATTGAACACTCAAGCCTTAGAAGGCTTTTCTACACTCCCTTTTGGAGCTTTCTCTTTATAGTGATAGAACAATTGCTTCTTCAACCACATAATCACATAAACATGTTTCCAACACATAATCCTTTCTATCTCTTGCACATATAGTCAATCATGATATACACACGTGTTCATAATTCATGAATTGAAAGTAAATCATTTATATGCCACAATTTCATTACTTGAAAAGTTTCCTCAAAGATAGAGGTTACTCACCTTGCTCTAGATATAGAATTGACAAGATGTAATGCTCACTTTCAAACTCCTACACGTCATATAAGATTTCATAGCAAATCAATATGAATTCTTCTAATTAATCCATCAAAACTCTATGGAAATGAAATTAAATCACATAGAAAGAATCCTCTTACCCTTAGCTTCTCAAGTATAGCTTCAATTTGAGATAGAAATCTCCCTAGCACCCTTTTCCCTTTGTTTTTCCTTCTTTTCTCTCTTGTTTTTCCCTTTCTTCTATGCACCTACTTGCTTGTATAGAGACAAGCACCTCAAAAAGATGTACATCTTATTTAACTAGTTATTCTTCCATTTCTCTCTCTTGCCCACTTGAATACACATGGACTTAGCCAAATATAGCCCAACACCTCCTACTTGCCCACCTACTAGGCCACCTACTAGGCCACCTACTAGCTTAGGTAATGTAAGCTAGCACCTTGATTAGGCTAACTAGTCATCATTAAGCTAATTAATCTCAATTAGACTAATTAATCTTGATTAGGAAAATTCTACCAAATTTCCGAAATTACACTTTCACCTACCATATTTCTTACTAATTACACAATAGCTCCTCTAGTTCTCGTGAATTGCTAATTCACCTACTAGTTAGGAAAATGTATTATTTTTACTCCTATCATTTATGCCCTTGTCTAGCAATTCAACATTTTACATCAAATATATATCCAATACAAGGCATTAAATAATTCCATGTTTTTCAAAATATGCAAATGCCAAATAGATTGCCATGTATAATAAGATTAGGTATGCAAATCTTATATATATTCATGTCATTACCGTATAATGCACATTAAGATAATAGTATCACATATCAAAATGTTGGGATATTACATGAAAGCTCTTCATAAAAATGGTACTTGGGAGTTGACTAACTTACCTATGTGCAAAAGAACTGTGGGGTGCAAGTGGGTGTATATGGTATGGTAAAGCACAGAGCCGATGGTACTGTAGAGAGATTTAAAGCCCGTCTTGTCGCCAAGGGTTTCACCCAGACTTATGGAGTGGACTATCAGGAGACTTTTGCTCCTGTAGCTAAGATAAACTCTGTTAGGATCTTTTTATCCCTTGTTGCTAACCGTGATTGGCCACTTCATCAATTCGACGTGAAAAATGCATTCCTACATGGTGAATTGGAGGAAGAGGTTTACATGGACATTCCTCCTGGTTTTGAGAGTCCTAAGACCGAAGGGAAGGTGTGCAGGCTCAGAAAGTCCCTATATGGCCTTAAGCAGTCTCCACGAGCGTGATTTGAGTGGTTTACACTTGCTATGTGTAGATATGGATTCAAACAAAGTCAAGCTGATCATACCTTGTTCATTAAGCATTCTTCAGAGGGTAAGATTACTGCTCTTATTGTATATGTGGATGATATTGTCCTCACAGGAGATGACGTTCAGGAAATGCAGCGACTTAAGGAGTATATGGCAAAGAAGTTTGAAATAAAAGATCTGGGTGAACTAAAATATATTTTGGGGATTGAAGTTGCAAGATCCAAACATGGAGTCTTCATCTGTCAAAGGAAGTATGTTCTTGATCTCTTGAGTGAAACTGGAATGCTTGGAAGTAAGGCGTGTGATACGCCTATAGAGCCTAACCAAAAGTTGAGTGAGTGATGATAGTAGTGGAACAATGATAGACAGTGGGAGATATCAGAGACTGGTTGGGAAGCTTATCTACCTATCTCATACACGCCCTGATATTGCATTTGCTGTAAGCGTTGTAAGTCAGTTCATGCATGCTCCTCGGGAGTCACACATGGATGCTGTTTACAGAGTTCTGAGGTATCTGAAGTCTGCTCCTGGTAAGGGTTTATATTTTGGAAGGCATGGTCATCACAGAGTAGAGGCATACACTGATGCTGATTGGGCAGGGTCTGTGACAGATAGGAGATCTACTTCGAGTTATTGCATGTTTGTGGGAGGTAATCTCGTTACTTGGAGGAGTATGAAACAAAATGTTGTGGCGAGATCCAGTGCAGAGGCCGAATTCAGAGCCATGGCCCAAGGTATGTGTGAACTTTTATGGATAAAGTTGTTATTAAGGGACTTGAGACTTGAGCAGGGTGACTCAATGAAGCTGTGATAATAAGTCTACAATTAATATTGCACATAATCCAGTGCAGCATGACAGGACTAAGCACATAGAGATTGACAGGCATTTCATTAAAGAAAACCTCAATAATGGAATCATTTGCACTCCATTTGTGAAAAGTAGTGATCAACTTGCAGATGTTCTTACTAAAGGAGTCGGGGCTAGACAGTTTCATGATGTACTCCGCAAGCTGGGATTGAGAGATATATTTGTACCAACTTGAGGGGGAGTGTTAGAAATAGCATAGTTATTTCCTTTTATTTATTTTTATGTTTAGCCTAAGGGTCTCATTGTAATATTGCCTTCTTATTATTCTAAACAATATAAAAGGGTGGAACACATTGTTCAACCCCTAAGTTTGACCAAGTAGATTTGTCAACAAGACCAACGTGTAGATGTCAATGTAACACCATATTTATCCATTGATACGGTGAATATTTTACCCTTTTTAATACATTAATAATTAAATTTAAATTATTCTTACATTGTCTTACATATATATATACATATATTTACAGCCAGGCTCTAGAGTGAACAAGGTAGAGTGAACATACACAGTGAACAATTTTTTTTTTGCCTGAAAAAACCCGCGGGCTGCCCGCTGACCCGCACACGCCCCATTGACCCACGAGTTTTTTCAGGCAAAAAAAAATGTTCACTGCGTATGTTCACTCTTCCCTGTTCACTCTAGAGCCTGGCCTATATATATGTAGGCCTTTGACTCACGATCACAGCTTATCCATTGGGCTCAAGATATTGGTATTAGATTGAATATGGTTGTCGTAATTACAAACTCTGATGTAGGGCTTATGTTAAAGAAACCAAAGTTAATCTTGGGTTGTGAAAGGGGTGGTGTCTTCCGCAGTCACAGAAGAAAAAAAATATTACAAGGAAAAAGTGATGTCAATAAGGATATAAGCAGATGTAAAAGGTCATCGAGGACAAAAAAAAGTGCAATTGCCCTTTTAAGTTGAGAGGTGATATGTGGTTTGCACATGATAAGTGGAAGGTTGAGGTGATATGTGGTTTGCACAACCATCCACTAGGGGATACAACGATTGGTCATTCTTATGCTGGCAAGTTGAAAGATGATGAGCAAAAAATTGTTGAACACTTGACAAAAAGCGGAGTAAAACCGAAAGAAGTTCTTACAACGCTAAAACAACGAAACAGAGAGAACAAGTCCACTATTTCTACCGTTTACAATGCACAGAGGAAATGTAGAAGTGCTAAAATAGAAGGAAGATATGCAATGCAACAAGTGATGAAGTTATTATTTGAAAATAATTATCTCGAATGGCATAATAGGGATAGCAAGACTGAGGGGAGGTATTCGATTTATTTTGGGCAAATCCAAAGTCAGTAAAGATTGCAAAATGTTTCATTCTGTCATGATGTTGGATTGTACATACAAAACTAATCGATTCAAGCGCCCATTATTTGAGATTATCGAAGCCACCTCCACAGCTAGAACAATTTGCGTTGGGTTTGCATTTTTGATGGCTGAGAAAGAAGAGAAGTATAATTGGGCCCTTTACAAGTGAAAGGATGTGTTTGATTCGTCTTGACTACCATCAGTCTTTGTTACAGATAGGGAGCTCGCATTAATAGGTGCTATTCATGTAGTCTTCCCAGGTGCAGTTCATCTATTATGTACTTGGCACATAACAAAGAATGTTACGGCACATTGCAAAAAGTCATTTGAAACTAATGCGGACTGGATTATATTTGAGCGTGAGGGGACAGGAATAGTTTATTCAACTACCGAGAAAGAGTATGTTGACCAATGGATTGCATTTGAAAAGAAATGGATGACACATGTACCACATTGCCTCCAATACATTCGAGACACTTGGCTGCCGTGGAAGGAACAATTTGTTTGTGCTTGGACCAATAAAGTAAAGCACTTTGGAAACACAACAACATCTCGAGTAGAGAGTGCACATTCAAGACTTAAGAAGTGCATAGGTTCCTCTCAAGGGAACTTCACTTCTTTATGTTATGCACTCCATCGTATGATTGTCGGGGAGATTACAGAAGTAGTGGAGTCACTTGAACATAGTTTGATTCGTGTTATGCATGCTAACCATTTGCTTGCTCTAAGGGACTTAAGAGGATACATCATCATGCGTTGGGCTTGATTTTGGAAGAAATTAAGAGGAGCAAAAGCATTGGCATTAGTGAGATAACTTGTGGGTGCATTCTTCGTATGACTCATGGTCCCCTATGTGCACATGAAATTGTGGATTTTGGTAGTTTGGGTGGTGAGACTATCCCTTTATTGGCATGCCATTCTCATTAGGCAAAACTCTCTATTGTGCCAAAGTTCGAAAATTACAATGATTTGGATTACGACTTGGAGATTGAAAGGTCAAAGAAATGAGTCCAAGAATGCAACTACGATCAATGCAAAGTTCTATTAAGGAAAATAAAAACCCAGAGACGACATGGTTGAATGAACCATTTGCTTCAAATGTTTTAAAGGGGCGACCTCGAAAATTGACAAAGAAACAAACAACAGCAGCTCGTAGCACTAAAAGACACCCTTCATGGTTGAGTATAGCAAGACCATCAAAGACCTACAATCGGTTAGTAAGCGAAAGAAGCTATCGTTGATAGATTTAACTGATGAGGACTTGATTGAACAAGTTATAGCTCTCTTCAATCCAAAAATTAAGGAGTATGTTGTCTGTTGGAATACATATTTATTATAGTAACTTATTCACGGACTGATTAGGAATAGATTGATTGTAATTTATTATAGTTGTCTATTTCCTTTTCTTTTCTTTCCTTCTTTCTTTTATTTCCTTTTTCTGTGTTTCCTAGCTTGTATATATACATACACATTGTGAATGAATAAAATAACAATTATTCTTCCATTTTTCTTCTTGGTATCGGAGCTACAACAACACACCAAACCCTTGCTTCCCACCACCAGCCGCCGCCACCCACAGCCTCTCCTAGGCTCGCCGCACCACCTCCCACCTCCAACCCACCTCGGCGCTGCCCTCCCACCTCCAGTCGAGGGTCCCACAAGCCCCCCAGGGCTCCAGCGCACCTCCCAGTTCACCACCGAGGCATTTATGCCTCTCCGACAGCCTCTGCGCTGTCCTCCGCCCCTCTGTGGGCCTTTTCTACATCCCTGTGATGCATTAGAGCCTTAGTGCTCCTTCTCATCTCACTTTCAGACCATTATTTGGTCACTGGTTGCCCCATCTGTGCTCCACTTGTTCTGGGCAGCCCTCCATCTTCTCGATTTTCCAAAATTGTGTTGGTTTTCTCTTGGGTCAGACACTCGGGTATGGCTCACGACGGAAAAAATATTGATCTTGTTCCAGCTATTCCTCCTGCTCGTCCAGACCTGTCTCTTTCTCAACACACCCCTGCTCAGCAGGTTACTAGTGTGTTGTTGAGTGGAAGGAACTTTGCCGCATGGTCCTGTTCTTTCCATCTCTATCTTGGAGGCAAAGGCAAAGGCAAATCTGGATGGATTCAAGGCACTGTACCCAAACCAACACTCTCTGATCCTACATTTGCTCAATGGGATATTGATAACTGCACCATTTTGGGGTGGTTATTTAACTCTATGGAAGATCGGATTAATCATATGTTCATGTTTGATGATACTGTTTCCAGCCTATTGACCTCTCTGACTCAAATGTATGCTCATGAGTGTAATGATTCTCGTATCTTTGAACTTTATCGGGATGTTGCAGAGGCTTCTCAGGCTACATTAGGTCTTTCAGTTGCTGATTATTTTGGCTACCTTTAGTCTCGTTAGGAGGAACTGGCTCAGTATGAGCCTCTTAGTGAATTTCCGCCCGAAGCAGCTACTATTGCTCTCTGACGTATCAATCGTCATCACACCTACCAGTTCTTGATGGATCTAAAACCTGAGTTCGAATCTCTCCGGACTCAGATTTAAACCCATCCCCTATGCCCTCTTTATTTGAGGCTTTTGCTACTATTGATGGAGATGAGAGACGTCGTCACTTGCTTCAACCTCCGACTTTACTTGAGCCAACTCAAGTGCCTGATCAGATGGCTCTTGCTGCCCCGTCGGGCCCATTCACTCGTCCTCTTGGATATAGTAACCGCCCTTTCTACACTTATTGTGGTAATCTTGGTCACGTCAAGGATTGCTGCTTCAAACTCCATCCTGAATTTCGTGAGAAAGGTGCCCGAAATAAAGGAAAGGGTCCATCCCGCACTGCTGCTATGGTTGAGACTACTCCTACTCTGGATCTTCTTTAACTCCCGACTCATATGGGCCACCTTCAATCTCAACTCGGGGCATTACTTCAGCAAGGTTCTCATTCTGGCACCACTCCCACTGCTACTTCGGCTTCAGGTACTCCTTCTACTGCACTCCATGTTGGGTCTAGCAACCCCTCGTGGATTCTGGATTCTGGTGCCAGTGATCATATGACTGGTAAGTTGCCCTTGTTTTCATCGTCTTTGGTTCCCATCTCCCAATCTGTGCGCATTGCGGACGGGTCCACACTATATATGTCAAAATTAAAGGCAATGTTTGCCTCTCCTAATATCTCTTTATCTTCTGTTCTTCATGTCCCTAGTTTTCCTTATAATCTTCTTTCAATTAGTCGTCTTGCAAAATCTCTTAATTGTGAAATTGTGTTCTTACCAGATTGTTGTCCTTTGCAGGACCGGATTTCGAAGAAGATTTTTGGCAAGGGATATGAGCGAGATAGCCTTTACTATTTTGGTGATCCTCCTAGCGGGAATTTAAGTTTGTCGTCTTCGGGTCTTCAGGCGTCTGTTTTGCCTGAATCTTCTAAGTCTTGTAGTTTTTCTTTAGAGTCAATAAAATTGTGGCACGCCCGCTTGGGCCATACAAACTTTTATTATCTTTGTCAACTTTTTCCATTATTAAATAAAGCCTAAAAGAAATTTAAATTCAATTGTGTGGTGTGTGAGTTATGTAAGCATACTCGTTCTCATTATATACCTCGCACGAATCGTGCACCATCTGCTTTTGATATTATCCATACTGATGTGTGGAGCCCTTCCCCAATTACTGTTATTTCTGGTTACCGTTATTATGTTACGTTCATTGATGATTACACTAGGTGTACATGGGTTTATTTGCTTAAAAAAAAATCATAAGTTTTCTCCTTGTTTTCTAACTTCTTACAAATGGTTAAGACCCAATTTAGTGCAGTTGTTTGTAATCTACGTTTTGATAATGGTCGTGAATACATTACTAATCTCCAGCAACTCACTTGTCCCTACACTCCAGAACAGAATGGTGCGGCGGAACGAAAAAACCGCTCCATCATGTCTATTGTTAGGTGTCTTTTGTGCGGAATGAATGTACACAAATACTTTTGGCATCTAACCGTTCTTACTGCCACTTTTCTTCTTAACCAGACTCCAAGTCGTGTTTTACAAGGAAAGGCACCTTTGCAACTTCTTCACCCCAACAAAACCCTCTTTCCTATCCTACCTCGGGTCTTTGGTTGTACATGCTTTGTCCAAGATCGCAGTCCAACTCGAACAAAATTAGATAACAAGGCTGTCCGCTGCATCTTCTTAGGTTATTCACCTATGTCAAAAGGTTACAGGTGTTATGATCCTACCACTCGTCATATGTATCATTCTTTGGATGTCACTTTTTTGGAAGATACTCCGTTTTTTGCAAGTCCTCGGTCTGTTTCACATCCTCCTTCTACCGAAGTCTCCGAGGATTCAAACTCTCCTCCGCGTCCTATTCCTCTGTTTGAGCAACCTCCGGAGACTTCTTCCAACCTTCCTCCGGTCATCACTACTACTCCTACTCAGGTGTACTTTCGTCGGCCTCCTGCTCAGACTCCACTTCCAATATCTTCACCGGAATCTGGTAATGTTTCTCCATCTTCACCTTCTGTTTCCTCTAGATATCCCTCTAGACTTTGTCATCCTCCTAATCGTTATGGTTTTTCTGTTAGTACTAATCACCCCATTGATAGTATGTTTCTTATCAGGGACTTTCAGATTCCTAAAGCTCTTTTCTTATTCAGGTTGACTCCACATCCATCCCTCGGTCTGTCTCTGAAACCCTCCAGGATCCACTGTGGGTGGCTGCCATGACCTTGGAAATGGAGGCCCTTCAACGTAATCAGACTTGGGAACTTGTGCCTCTCCCCCGAGGTGAGAAAACTGTTGGGTGTAAGTGGGTCTTCACTATTAAGTATCAGGCTAATGGTACTATCGAGCGATATAACGCCCGTCTAGTGGCCAAGGGCTTTAAACAAATCCCGGGAAAGGATTTTAGTGCTACCTTTGCTCCTGTAGCCAAATTGACATATGTTCGGCTTATAATCTCTTTGGCTGCATTTCTCAACTGGCCCTTGCATTAACTGGATGTTAAAGATGCCTTTGGGGATTTGGATGAGACTATTTATATAGATCCTCCTCCGGGTTTTCGGGCTGAGGGGGAGTATTCAGGGAAGGTACGTCGTCTTCAAAAATCTTTATACGGACTTAAGCAATCTCCCCGAGCTTGGTTCAACCGCTTTAGAGAGGTTATTTTATCTTTGGGCTTCACTCGATGCCACTTTGATCACACTTGTTTCACCCATCAGCGACCTGATGATCGGTCAGTTATTATTCTGGTATATGTTGATGATATCATTATTACATGGGATGATGCTCCAGGCATTACCAAAGTCAAGAAGGCTCTTAGTCAATCTTTTGATGTTCAGGACTTGGGGCCTTTCGGTACTTTCGCGGGATAGAAGTTGCTCGTTCTCGTCAAGGGATATCACTGTCTCAACGAAAATATACTCTGGATCTTCTGCAAGATACAGGTATGATGGGATGTCGTCCTGCCTCCACTCCTATGGATCCCAATCATTAGCTGTCTAATGAGTCTGGGGAACTTCTTCCTGATGCTTCAGTATATCAACGCCTTGTTGGCTATCTTATTTACTTGAACAACACTCGACCCGACATTACATTTACAGTCAGTGTTGTGAGTCAATTTATGCATGCTCCACGATCATCTCATCTTGATGCTGTTCATCAAATACTCTGGTATCTCAAGACTTGTCCGGGTCTTGGAATATTTTATTCTGCAAACACACAGTCTGGGGTGCTCTGCTTCACTGATGCTGATTATGCTGGGTCTAAGAGTGATCGTCGGTCCACATCCGGATTCTGCACTTTCTATGGGAATCACCTTCTCTCATGGAAAAGCAAGAAACAAGTTGTAGTTTCTCGTTCTTCCACTAAGGCAGAATATTGGGCAATGGCACAGGGAACATGTGAGCTTCTATGGGTACATTCTATTCTGAAAGAGTTGGGTTATCCGGTTAATAGCTCATCTACGTTGTTCTGTGACAACAAGTCTGCCCTTATGCTTGCTTCTGACTCGGTTCTCCATGAGCGTACTAAGCATATTGAAGTGGATGTTCATTTCATTAGAGAGAGAGAGAGTTATGGAATCATTGTCCCAGAGTTTGTGCCCTCTTCCAGTCAAGCTGCTGACAAGGATCAAAATTTCGTTTCGGTGTAGTGTTTCGGTGTTCCCGGAAACGGAAACATGTGGAAACACCGGAAAAAATTGGAAACACAAAGAAACTTGTGGAAACATAACTTTAAACTAAACTGTATACACATATAAAGCTTATAATTGATTAATTGAACCGTTAAGAGGTCTATACATGTAGTTATATCAATAATATATAGTTCAAATTGAAAATACATGATAATTTAGGCGTCAATCTACTGTCAAGCAGTTCATAGTATACAAAAAACATCATTCATAGAAAAGAAAAGTTACATATAAGCACATAAGAAGCTAATAAGATATCTCCAAAATACAAATAGTTGTTCATCCAACAATTTCACATCCAACCAATATCTCGTTGCCGTCTTTTTTTTTAATTGGTTGTGAAATGTCATCTTTATTTCTTTCTGCTACACAAAATACATAATACATAATATTTAATTTAATTTTTTTAATTTATAAGAATATTTATAAATTGGAATTAGTATACCATTCATAAAAAAGTATGACTAATTTTTTATATATTTATTTTGGGCTGAACAAAAATGCATTCATTTTAAAATTAATTTTTATATATTAATTTCGGGCTGAACAAAAATGCAATCATTTTAAAATTAATTTTGATCCTTGAATAGGACTAATAATATAAGTAATAATTACTAATAATATAACTTACAACTAATTTTTATATTTCTAAGAATATTTGCTAAATAACAAACTTATATTATAATTCTTACATAACTTTATAACAACTAATTAAATTTATTATAACTAATTTTTATAATATAAGTAATAAATTACAAGAAATACAAGTTATAAACTTATATACTATAACTAATAATTAGTAAAGTATTATTTTGTGATATAGTATTAAATATAGATATTGATATATACCTTATTCTGATTTAGGGCTCAACTCGATGAAAGGATTAGGCTCCAGCGGCTCTCTCCTCCAGAGGCGTAAGAAGAAGCAAAGAAGAAGAAGAAGATATCAACGAAGAAGAAGAAGAAGAAACCAGAAGAAGATGAAGATCGCAGAAGATAACAGCGAAGAAGAAGAAGAAGAAGAAAAAAAGAAAGAAGAGACCTGATAAAATTCTCGACCAAGTAAGTATTTGTACACAGATCTTTCCCCCAAATTGGTCTTCTTCAATTATTTCCCCCAGAATTTCTCTTCTTCAATTATTTCCCCCACAATTTCTCCTATTTCATCATTTCTCTACCTCACAGAGTCACAGTCAGTCATCACTGTTTCGTTCGAAACACTTGGAAACTTACAAATCTTGTCGAATCTCTGGAATTTCAAGATTCCCATGATGATTCGTGTCGGTGGGCCATGAAACCGAAAAGTTTCGGTCGTTTCGACCAAAAAGAAACGAAATTTAGTTCCTTGGCTGCTGATATGTTCACTAAGTCTGTTGGTCCCTCTCTCCTGAAGTCGTCTCTGATCAAGCTAGGTCTCATTGATATATTTGCTCCATCTCCAGCTTGAGGGGGAGTGTTGGAATATATATTTATTATAGTCAAACTTATTCACGGACTGATTAGGAATAGATTGATTGTAACTTATTATAGTTGTCTTTTTCCTTTTCTTTTATTTCCTTTTCTTTCTTTTATTTCCCTTTTCTGTGTCTCCTAGCTTGTATATATACATACACATTGTGAATAAATAAAATAACAATTATTCTTCCATCTTTCTTCTTTGTCCATGCATTAGAAAATGTTGCGCAGGATGGTCATTGTGGTTTTAGAGCTTGCGCCGAACTGTTGGATATGAGTAAAAAGGATGGATGGAAGGACATTAGGAATGCTATGTTGCAAGAATTATTGAACTATACACTTATCAATTGGGTGCTGAAAAAAATTACATGGAATTGGAGGAAAGGCTAAATTTTTTTAAGGACTATGGATGTAAAACAAAGTATTGGATGCACCTGCCGGATATGGGACCATTATTTGCCACCACCTTCAATTGTGTGTTTTGTGTTCTTTCACCCTTACAGTCATGCACATATTTACCTTTGAGGAATGGACCAATAAGTGACTTTCAAATTGTCCCTATTGTTTTGTTTGATGAGGTTCACTTCATGGGTCTTTCTAAAACAAGATGCACTGATTCCAAATGTTATGCCAGGGTGGGACGAAATTCGACATGGAGATGCAACAAGATGGGAACAATTGGTAAAACCCAAGATTGAAGACTGGAAAGCTCGTATTGGGTGTCCATAAGGTACATTTTTTTGTCCTCTCATAGAATGCATATGATGTCATTTGTCTTCCCTTGTAAATTTTAATATTAATTTATTCTTGTTGTTTTGTTTCCTAGTGCCATGTATCAGATCTATCTTATACTCTTCATAGTTGAGAGAAATGTTGAGAAAAGCAAATGGTGATGAGAAGGATCTGAATCTTTGCAAGCATGAAACGATCGCCACAATATTATTTGTTTTAGCTCTCTATAATTTATTTATTTTTATTTTATATTTTTATTCTATGTTCTAGTCAGTCCTGACTTTTAAGTTAATTCAAGTTATTAGAATACAATAACATTCAGTCTTCGTGCAGGTTCCAAGAGCTGGTGGTGTATTTTTGAATATCATACTATTGTTCAAGTTCTTTAGTGACGAATAATTGTCACTGAAAGTAAAAAAAAAAAATTGTCACAAAAAGTGTTTGAGGGACTAAAATGCCACACTTATGAAACTACAAGGACTAGAATGACACTTTCTTAACTACAGGGACCAAATTGACATATAGGGCAAACTAAGAGGGTGTAAAATACAGTCTAAGCCTATAATATATAGTAAAATAAGTGAGGTGCCTTTACTAATTAAAGTAAAAAGGTAAAAACTGATTTTTTTTACTTAAAACTAGGTGCCCTAATTAAAAATTGAATGTGCCTTTATCGCCAACCACTAGGATAATGTGAATGTTCTTCTTCAAGTCACCAAGTCATATTGGTGACATTTATCAAATATCACAGTTACCATCAACAATAAAACTCTAAAAGCTCACCTTCCACACATGAGTATCAATTGGAATCGAATGATGTTGATCTAGGGAGAAGAGAGCAATGCATGCTGCCACCTTGGGGCCCACACCAGGTAGAGTACAAAGAGCATCAACAACAACCGGAAGATCTAATTCCCGAAGAGAAACGAGCCACTCGATCCCTCCAAAGGGTTTTGATTGTAAAGCATCGACAGTGCGAACTATGTATTTGGCCCTGCCATTTTGTCAAGATGCGATCAAAATCTAGCGCACCGAAATTGAACCTGAATCTATACAGTTTAAAGTATCCAGTAGAAAGTGGAAAAGAATTACAAAGCCGGCTTGAACTAAAAAATAAAGCTAATAGTTTGACCTCTCTCTCGCAATCAACCTTTCATAAAAATAGATCTTTATTTACAGTGTGAGGGGGAAGAATTCAGTTGATATGGGGTTGTCGACACCCTGACAATGGTAACTGTGCTATGAAAGCAAAGAAAAACTTGCAACATTGGAATGTGTTATGGTTCGTTTGGATTGACATTTGCTGAAAGCATTCTCACCAATTATAAGTACATTGTCATCTTCATTTTCAACTTATTTAGAAGACGCATTCTAATACAGTCTTTGCTTTTTCAAAAAAGCAAGTCTTACTTACTTGCTTCAACTTTTAAGTACTTGCTTCTGCTTAACCTTTACAACAAAGAACTCTCACTCTATCATGTTGCCAACTTCATCTTACCCTTCTTTCATCTTTTTTTTTTCTCTCTCTCTCTCTATATATCCAAAGTACATAAGAAATGATACATGTGCTGCGGGGAAAAAAAGTTACTCAATTACCAAACACAACATTAGTTAGGTTGGGTAGTGTATACTTGCTAGTTGCCCCTAAGCCATCCAAATGCTACGTTTGGTATGATGAATGAAGGAAAGGGGGGAGGGGGAGAAAATCCCTGGTTCAGTTGTTTGGTAGAGTGGAAGATAGGAGGGAAGAGGCATCCTGCAGAGCACCATTTCTCATCTGTCAAAAATGAACGGGTTGGAAGAAGTAAGAGACTTCTTCACTTTTTTGACTGTTTTTTGTCCTAAGATTACTATCTTTTTGTTATGGGAGGGAAAATACATAATATTCCGCAGTTTCCTTCGTCTTTTCTTTCTTATATCAAACAAATTGACAAGAGACCCCCTTCGTTACCCTAGGGTACCTCTTTCCTCCCTTCTTCATTTCCTTCCACTATTTCGTCCCTCCTACCAAACATATTATAAATGTTAAGCCAGTGTAGATGCACAGAAATGATGTTGTATATATACAATACCATGTTCCGAAAGAAAAGAAGGGATATATCATGGTCATAAACTTACATGGTGGTATAAAAAAATAAAATAAACCAGTAACTAGGAGTCTCATAAGTACACCACATACAGCGAACGTCTCTGAATAAAGAGCAACCTACTCACCCAGAAATGGGTAATAACTACTTGCATAATTCACAGTTATGGAAACCACCTCTCTGTAGTTGTCAATGGGCAGCAAGCTATGCAGAAAAGATGAAGATTTCCAGAAAAGAAGGCAGTAAATTAGAGACGACACACAGTCTGGATTCTCTGGAAAGAGGCAAGACTTTTGAGAGAAGTTTGGAGATAACAAAACATTGAAGCAAAAACTGCAGATAAGTTCTCTGATTCTGGTATCACGATTAGGCTTCCATGGATTTAGTGAAGGAAAGGAAACGCAAACACGAAGCAAAAAACTTTTCTTTATTTGGTTAACAAGGAAAATATGAGAAAAACAGGAATAACACAAAAATGGGGTGAGAAAAAAAAAATAAGATTTTGAATTTTGTGAATCTCACTCTCCTTTGTCTTTTTCTTGAGTTCCTAATGTTTTAAAAGTTTTTAATTTCTAACGATACTTAAACATGGAGAAAAGCACTAAGAGAAAACACTAGGGTCTTGTGAATCACTTTCCTTAAAGTTCTCTATTTCCATTTACTTTTTTCTCTCAAACTCACTACGGAACTCTCAAAACTATCAAGCCATGAAAAAACACTAGTTCTTAATTTATGTCCACAAGGAAGCACAGGTCGGCAATCAAGCTAAAACTGCTACAGTTTGTTGTTCATGGAGAGTTACTCCCTCCGTCCCATTTTATGTGTCCCTCTTGGGGAATCCAACTATTTAAGGGGACAAAAAGAATCTACACATACTTTCCACAATTGCCCATAATCATTGCACTTTCTTTTTTGTTTTGTTTTGGTGTTGATTGCAAGGAAGGGTAGTTTGGGAAACTAAGTAAAATTTGCATACTAATTTAGGAAAGTGGACAACAATTTCGGGAGATCCCAAAAAGGAAAGGGTGATACATAAAATGGGACGGAGGGAGGACTAATCTATAGTATGAATAGATAATAAAGAGTGAATTTAACTCTTTCTTGGAAAAACAACCTGGTATTTCTGCAACAAGAGTTTCCTACTAACGAAAAAATTCATTTTGAGTCTTTCACTAATGATCTAGTTTTTGACTCGAGCCATGGTCTCGTCTAGAACAAAATAAACTATAAACATATCGAGTGTTCTATCTCTTTTCGCAAACCAGGCTTGAAGCGTTTGAGACATTTAAAGCAAAATTATTGAATTCTGTACTCACAGTTTGGAGTTTCTCACTCCTTCCGATTTGCTTCAGTAATTTAAAAAAACAAAACTCTAATCTTATGAATTCTCGTCGGGATAGCTGGATTTTAAAAAATAAAGCAAAGAAAATCAACAACTACAGATCAATAGCTATAAGGTGAGTCTTCTTCTACACTTGAAATACATACAACAGCTTCTCCAAAGCATTCACAACCTAAAGAATTTTTTATTTAAAGCATTCCAAGCCCAAAACAGGACCACACATGCTTCAAAGTGAATAAAATTCCAGTTGATGCAAATTACCCAATGCTTTCCCTTGCTAGTCTCGCCTGTTATGTGAGCTAACGGATAATCATCCAAGTAACTTCATTTCCACTAGGGGAGTTCAAAAAAACCACCAAACCGAACCGGCTGGCCGAAGCCGACAAAATTTGGTGGTTGTGGTCGCCTGGTCGGTTTATATCTGCCACAGTCGCTGTTCGGTGTTGAATTTTAGAGAATTTTAGTTTTCAGTTCGAAGCCGGCTTTTGTTCATTGAAAATCGAAAATAGCCAAACTGACCGAATATAAACACAGATAAAGTATTTGTATTTAATGTTCGACTCTTACATGTAAATTGTAATGAAGTTCTGATGACCCTACTTTTTGACAGCACGGTAAATCACTTTCCAAGATTGTCTTTTACATACATCTCATTATTTTATTCTCTCTCTTTCAGAAGACTCACAAAGGCAATACTTTCATCATGACCGTAGCTACAAACACTACCTGACAGGCTGACAGACTAGTGACTACTTCTTGGAGTATGCTGATCAACTTTCTATCTATTAATCTCTTCCTTTTCCTCCTTTTTTTTATTGTTCTCTCTCTCTCTCTCTCTCTCTCTCTCTCTCTCTCTCTCTCTCTCTCTACACACAAGCCTATTCTCTCTCTCCTCCGCAACTACACACATACACAGCTTCTCTCTCTTTTTTTGCTAAAATACACAGCTTTTCTCAATAACTGACTCATTTTCTCTCTCTCCCTCAAACCATGAAGGTTTTCATGGGAAAACTTGAACTCACAGGCTCCGTTCTAATGATCTCCGGCATGGTCTTCGGTCTCCGATCACAATCTCCGGTCATTATCTCAGTTTGTACTTTTTTCTTTACCCCCTCATCCCTTTTTCTCTTTCCTTGAATGTCACATTCATCACCCGCTAAAACAATAATTGTAAGTACCCTGAAAAATGTATAACTTCCCAAGTATAAATAGTAAGCTTCCATAACTTTCCATTTAGATCTTACACTCCCCTTTTTACTTTGACAAAAAATCTCTCAAAAGGTATTGTGATTTTGTAAAACCGATGCTACTGACCGAAACCGATTGAATCTGCAATGGTCGGTTTCACTATGTTCCGATGTCACTACAGTCGGAATCGGTTTTGACTTCTGTAAAACCGAATTGATCAGTTCCGTGGTAACATTGACGAAAAAGCCGACCGAAGCCTACCAAGAACAGGCCTAATTTCCACCGTGAGAAAATTCGCGCGGTGCTAGAGCATTTTGTGCCACTCAAAACAACAATGTCTGGCAAGAAATGAAGAAAATGTTACAGTAATCAACCGTCCACATTCTCATTATGTCATACGAACGGACTAACCTCATTCCTTTAGGCCTGTTTATGCGCGATTCAATGCAACAAAATCTAGCAGTTTCACTATAAAGACGATGATTGTGAATGGGTCCATTTAAAAATTATGCTCATTCAAAATAATGAGTAAAATCGTGTATTTTTCAATTTGAAAAAAAATTTGTGAGATACACATACAAAAGAAATATGATGAACTCTCCTACTAATCGAAATAAAATCATTCATGATGATGGATTTTACTATAAGATACGGTATGAATTATTCAATTAATTCATAAGGCTATCCAAACTCAAGTGACGACCTCACATGCGATTCAGCACTCATATGACATGACTACCTAGCTTGAAAAGAACGAATTGGGAAAAAAAAAATTGGTAGCATATTAAGTGGAAAAACAAATTCTCTATGTTTGTCCCTTGTTTTCAAATAAGATATCACTGTACAAACAATTATAAATCTGCAACATTAACTGTAGAAACATACACTTACCAATAGGAAAAATACAATAACTAAAGAAGAATTCAATAGAAAATAACCTGTAACCGAAACCCGCCTTTCTAAGTTCTTCCTCAGAAACTTGTGACAACCGATCCAAAGATGGGAATTCATAAAAATCAATATCTTCAACAGTCCCCAAACAATTCCCTAATGATGATAGATAATCAACCATTCCGGTAATTCTCCGAATATTATTGTTCGACGAACAAATGAACTGAAGGAGGCACTCGAGTGGGTCTTGCCTGAGCACTCTGGCACCACCCAAATGCCTCGCCAATTCAGCAAACCTCGAATCAGAATGTGAAAATGTCTTCCACAAATCACTCAAACAAACACCCACATTGAGAAAATCCAATAAGGCCAATCTAGCAGTAGTCTCACATGTGGGTTTATGAAAAGAATAAGCAACATCACCATTATCAAGCTGTTTGAGAGAAACTAAATGAGACCCAACAACACCTGAGTACTGATTAGGGCCTGTTTGTTTCCACCTGAACGTTTGGCCTGTGGGGAATGTGAGGGGCAAAAAGAGCTCGGATTTGCCAAGATTGAGGGGTACCCATTTGAGGGTTTGGTGATCTGGTGAGATTGGAGTAGTGGGTGGTGAAGATTTGATGGGTTTTGTGATCTGGGAGAGAATATTTTTGGATTTTTTGGAGGAGTATGAGATGGGTTTTAGGGTTTTTTTGGAATGGAGGGTTCTGTGGATGGTTTGTGGAGTTGGAGGAGTTGAAGGAGTGGTTGGAATGTTGGTAGATAGTGATGGAGTTGTGGGTCTCTGTCTCTTCATGGTTGATAGTGTTCGCAGAGATTGCATATGTTCGGTAGCAAGAATTTATTTAGAATTCTGATCTTCACCAGAGGCAGACACAACACAACGGTAAACTGAAAATCGGGTCGGATCGGGTCGGGGTCGATGCGAGTGCGGGGTGAAAATTGGAAGGGTAAATTGCACTTTTTACCCCCAAAAGTTTCGGTGGTTTGGCATTTTAGACCCTAAAGTTTTAAATGTGGCATTTTGCTCTCTAAAGTTTGGGATTAGTCACAATTTAAGTCCCTCGAAGACTTTTTGCAACGAAATTTTTACTTTGAATCAAGACATTATTCATCACTAAAGGGCTAATTAAACGACGAAATTATTCATCACTAAAGGATTTGTAGTTATGAAACTTTAGAGACTAAAATATCACATTTGAAACTTTAAGGTCTAAAGTGTCAAATCACCCAAACTTCAAGACAAGGGCGGAGCCAGGATTTTCTATTAGTGGGGACTGGGATTGGAGGGGTGTATATAGAGTGATGAAACTATGAGTAATTCTTTAGTGAGAACTTTTTTTTTTTTTTTTTTTTTTTTTGGTAATCGGGGGTGTCCGGGCCAGCTTGCGCGCACTTCGACTAATCCCCCGAGGCCTGGAGGCGCCGGGTTCTTTGGTGACAACTTTCATATAACTTTTCTAAAAAGATGTGTCTATCTCTCTTGTGAAGTCACTGGGCCCACAGTGACATAGGAAAGAGATAGACACATCTTTTAGGAGGTTGTATGAAAGTTATATTAAAGTTGTCCCCAAAGAATTACCCGAATATATACAGAGTTCGGGGGCAATGCCCCTAATGCTATTTTTTGGGGGTCTATTTGTGAGTAGAATTGGTTTTATATTATCCTTTTTGATAATTGAGATTCGTAGCTTGTTATAATTTGTTAAGTTTGACTGATAGTAAAATAATTTGGGTTAAACTAAATTGAAAAGTGATACGAAAAGGTAATTGAACAAATATACTAGGAGTGCTAAACTACATTTGGGACAAAAAATGCATATAATTTTTTTTTTTTCAAAATTTAGGGTGGAGAGCTAATTACATACATTACAAATATATATATATATATATATATATATTAACATGTAAAAATAATTTCTCCCAAAAAATGGCCCCACCTATTCTCCACTTCTGCTTCAAAGGTAAAAGTTATAATTTAATGAAAAGAGTAATTTCATAAATAGCAATAATTGGGACACACCTAAATACACAACTTTTGGGACACAATTCACGAGATTTGTCTATCTCTCTCCTATGTCACTGTGGGATCCAGTGACATCACAGTGTGTTTATATCTCTCCTGTGATATCACTGGATCCCACGATGACACAGGAGAGATAGATACATCTCTTGAGTTGTATCCCAAACGTTGTGTCTTTAGGTGTGTCTCAAGTATTACCCTTTCATAAACTCCAAGGACAATAACGAATTGGTTCTTTTACAAGAGTTTGTGCCTACATAGGGGTATAAATATAATCCATTCGTTTTGGTCGGTTTACACCCCCCAAGACAAACCAAACCGATAAAGTTGATTTTACATTTGGGACAAGTGTTCCCAAACAACCGAACCAAAAAGACAATTTCCACCTGTTCGGATCCATTCAAATTATGGTATGTTTGGGCTAGAGAGAGAGAGAGAGAGAGGCAAAGAGTTTGCTTCAAACAAAGATAAAAATAGGGGGCTTCAGCCATAAACCCCCTCAAATAAAATCCTTCCAAGCTAAAACTCATGCTACTTTTCTTTTAACTCATTGGGTACTTTTTATGTCTAAATAACTTCGAATTGCTATAATTTTTATTCTAAAAGTTCGTTTTTCATAAAATTTTATGTTTTAGAATCAACAAAATGAGATCTATCAACCAAGATCAACATTGACCATGAAATATTGGGAAAAAAAACATATAAAACTAAACAAATATGAAAATTTGTATTTTTTTTTTTTGCATAAATATAACAAAAGCATATTCTTTTTATAAAATTGGCACCATATATGCAAATATAACAAAAACATATTCTTTTTATAAAATTGGCACCATATATGCATAGATCTAAAAAAAAATACAAGGAATTAAAAAAAACCACTAAAAAATGCTTTAAAAAAATGAGTGAGTTATTGTGGTTTAAAGTTGACAGATAATATTACGTCAGAATTGATAATATCATATATTTTGATGGATAAAATCAAAAAATGAGGTTCTAAATTGTTAGAAAATCGTGTTCCCAGAATTCTTTGATAACGCTTATAAATTGGTACTGTAAAAATTCATGTGAAAGCTACAATAACCCTACAAGGGCGGAACTAGGGTTACCTTCAACTGCAAAAACATATTGATGTAGTAGACAAATCGAGAACACAGGCTCGATAACAGCTCACGATCTTCTACCGTATTCCTCCGTTGCTAGAATCTCGAACTGAGTGTGGGCTCGTTCGCAATCCCTTCCATTTTCTACTCTCTTATTCTACACTCTCTTTTCTATTCCAAGTTATAATACTCTATATGAAAAACGTACCTGAGAGGAGAGCCAATGGAGCATATTATAGGCTACGATAGGAACCATAAGATGTCAATAAGGAATAGGCTTCCTCTGGATTTAGGAAATCTTAACTCGAACTAAATCATATTCCTATTTTTATTAATTATAATTCATACCACTAAAGAGTTGTAATTGCACTCCCACCCTTATCTCAAAAATATATTTCGAGTTCCATGTTATTAAATGTTTATTGTCTCCTCATGTTAAGATTACAGATATCCATTAATTTAATAGAATTACTGATAATCATATTTAATTAATCGATAAATATTTTCTTGAGATACTTTGCTTAACTTATTTGATATGTCGGATACAAAATCCACCTGCAGGGTTTGATATAATCAAAACTTATAAGTTTCCTCAAAGAGCTATCATTAATCCCAAAAACTGAGAAGTTAATTAATATCCACCACACAATTAATATTGTGTCACAATCCAATAAAATATTGACTCATTTAAGGATCTTACCCTTTTAGGGATCAAAGTATAAATATCAAATGTACGTGTTTATAATAAATTACTTAGGATTTAGAGCATAACCATTCATAATAATCATGTGGCGTTAATATCTTATAAGTTAGTATAAAGATAATTACCCCAAATTGATCCCATTTTAATACACAAAGTGTATCAGCAAAGTGAGTTAAAACTATTGTTGGGATTGTGCCTTCAAACCATTACTTTATGTATGAGACATTAGCATTTTAATGTATGGATATCAGTTTTACATATGTTTCTTTCATGAGATGATTGTTAATCCTTATGTTTCATAGTAAGTAATTCGTGTATGTATGAGATGCATACAATGAGATACGAATTACTATTCTTTGATATTTAGAGCTTGTCACAGTGGATTATGAAACTAGATATCTCATCAGGTATACACTATAGCATGATTAACTACCATTGGATGGATTGATGAATCTCAATCACTAGAGTGTAACTCTTAGTTAATATGCTAGTGCTTGTAGTGCATTGACAGACCTGAGCTTTCCTATTGACACTCAAGACTGTCAAACAGTCGATAGGAACTCATAACTTGTATAAGGTACGTGTTCTCAATCTTGAGATGATTATGAACACAAACTGTGGATATGGATGCTTTGACTTACCAATTAGTGAGGTCTATAGAAGATCAGCACTTGGGTATCTTGGGTATGTCATGTTCATAGGGTTGTGAACATATATTGTCATGATAGAATCTACCCTCTGATTCAGAGTAAGCATTCCTTTGAGAATGTCACCAAGTTGATTACTGAGAACTTCAGTCTTGTTGATAAGTAGTTATCAACATGTTTGGTAATCATGAGAGGTGAATGAGACTCAAGGAATACAAGAAGTAATCATGATTCAAGTTGACAGTAACATTTATCCGACTACCTGAATATGATTATGAATGCTGAAGGTAGAGGGACATTAGTATACCATACAAGTCTAGTTATCGCTTCGGATAGGTTCTTTTGCGTTGGAGTTCAGTTATCGTTTTATAGTGGAGTAAACGTTAACTGATCAGTTGGTTAGTTTGCTGCTCAAAAAGTTTGGTCATGGGAATTAACAACTGGTCTGAACCAACAATAAAGAGCCTAGGAGGTCCCACTCTTAGCTCCGCCAAGATACTTGGAAAGGCACATGAGGATGATGCCAAGACAGGTTCGATTGATCGAAGTTGTCTCGATCGATTGAAGTCTGGATAGGTTTGATTGCTCGAAGGTGGTTCGATCAATCGAAGCCACTTCGATCGCTTAAACATTAGGTCAGTTCTGGGAATCTATAAATAGGCCAGCTACGTCCAAAAATTAGAGTTCGTCGTTTTTATACATCAAAAGCTGTAGAAACTGTTTTTAGAGCTCCCAAACCTCCTCCTTCCTCTCTATCAGGGTTCCCACCAACCCTAGTCCTTTCGGAAGGAATCCGTAGGAGTCATAAGAGTGAAGACCATCTAGTGGAGGATGCTAGAAGTTAGAGATTTTAGAATTGGGTTCAAGACACTAAGGTATAATTATTGTCCCCTCTCTTGTACGCATCTATAGAGTTAACTAGTAGTAGATCTGGGCTACCAATAAGTTTTTGAAACCTAATATTTCCACCGCGCGTTTAAAATTATTTTTAAACCATTTTTCCTTCAATTGGTATCAGAGCCTCGCTTGTTTGGATCTATAAATGCATTTTTAGAACACTAGTTTTGATTTACATGTTGATTTCAGAGCTGTTTTTGAAACTGCATCATCACAGATTTGTTTCTTAAGTGATTACGCAGCTGAATACAAATTTGTGATTGCATTGGATGCATGATGGATTCGATCGATCGAAGTAGTCTCGATCGATTGAACTTCATCTATTCTCAAGCGATCGAAAGGGTTTCGATCAATCGAGTTTTATTTTTGTTCGATCGATTGAATGGTTTTCGATCGATCGAGACTGCTTCTCTGTCCAAGTGTTCAGTTTACAGTTTTAAAGATTTTAAAATATTTACTTTAATTTTTTATTGTTCTGTAATATTTTCAAAACATTCTGTGAAACTGAAAGTTCAAGCAATTTTTTGATTGATCGAAGTGTGATAGAGAACTATGATGCTGTTTTAAGTTCTAATTCAGTATGTAAAGAGTTTATATACTGTGCGAATCAATTAGGGGTTCCAATAGTTACATATATTTGTTATATATGCGTGATTGTGCGTACAACTAACCCTTTGCAGCAAGATTAGTCCACTATCTCCCATGGCACCAAGAAGTTTGAATTCTGTATTTAAAAATGTTTGAGATTGGCGTATGTTGTATTCATTTTGGTTTGGTTTTAAGGCATGTGTAAAGGGCGCTACGACTTCAATCCAGCGCCTTCAATCCTAAGAAAAAGAAAGTCGCATCGGTTTTCCTAGCCTTTTTACTCTATTGTTGCTATTTCTTTTTCTAGATAAATTGTAAGCTTCAAAAGAAGCATAGGACCAATGTAATAGAATTAGAAAGTCCATGAAGATAGAGTTGGAGGCGATCAAACCAAAAAAGAAGTTCTATGGAGATAGAGCCATGGGAGATAGAGGCATATGAATGCCTTTATTTTCAATTTTAGTTTTGTGTTTTATGTGCTTGGTTTGTGATTGACATTTGATTATATTGTTACTACTTGCATGCATGTAAAACAAGTTTTCTAAAATAAAATTCAAAATCCATTTTCAACGCATTAGTAACCATTGTATGTTTATGGGTAATGTGTAGAAGCAATTTTCTAAAAAGCAAAATCCTTATTTATTAAAAATCTAGTGGGAGAGGGTCTTACTATAACACCCACGATCTTCCATTAATGGTTCACTGCAAGTTGCGTGGTGCATTATGTGTCACCTTGCCAGGGGTGATCATTCCATACAGAGGGTACACTACGCATTGGTTACTAGACGTGAACTTCCTTTGGATAGGATCAATCAGACATGTTAGAGGGTGACCACCACACGAACACACTACTTGAGGCGGTTGTAATTGGATCCTAGTTAATGGTATACACTAGCTAAGCTATGGATAAGGGATCCCACATGGGGCATTATTCAGAAACTTGGAGATCAAATAGGTTCGGGAGTTATGACTTATTTTTGCAAGAGTTTCATAGCAGATAAGTCATGATAAATTGAAAGATCGAACATTGACCACCACACGGAGGCTTTGTTCTTTCATTTCGATATTCCGACGACTTTATTTTTAAAATAAGAGTTTTAAGGATTCTTTTATTTCAAACTATCAAATTCTGATATCCATATTTATTTTGTCTTTTTGATTTTTCAGTAAATCATAGTGTCTGGATCTGCATTTAGTCCAATTGCCACTATACTCACTCAGAACAAGTTAACTGGAAATAACTACACAGAATAGAAACGAAACCTTGACATCGTATTAACTGCGGAGAATCACATATATGCCCTCACCACCCCATGCCCTGAAGAACCGGCGGTAAATGCTTCGGCAGCTGCCAGACGCGAGTTCGATAAATGGAAGAAGTGGAATGGGATGGCCCGTTGCTATATTCTGGCCTCAATGGCTGGTGTGTTGCAACACCAATTCCAATCGAATGATTCTGCCAGTGACATTATCACATCCCTGAAAAAGATGTTTGGGGAGCATGGTAGGCTTGCCCGACAGGTAGCTATGCAGAAGATAATGAGTGCAAAGATATCGGAAGAGGCTCTAGTCAAAGAGTATGTTTCAAAAACGATTGGTTATTTAAACGAACTGGAGACCTTGGGAGCCAATATTGATGCACAGACCCAAGTTGATAGGATCCTCAACTCGCTGTCACTTTTATTCACTCAATTTAAACTTAACTATAACATGAATCAAATGAATTTTTCAATGAGCGAATTGATGAGTTCTCTTTTGGCAGTAGAAGGGGTGATCAAGCTTGGGGTCAACGTTTTGAACATTGAGAAAAGCTCTTCCTCTTCCCGATCTACACCGAAAGGAAAAAAAGGGAAGATGAAGGCTGGCACTGGTGGTCCAAGTGTTGGACCGGTCCCAAAGATTGCAAAATCTAAGGGATAAGGTAAGGGAAAAGAGAAGGTGGGTGGCCAAGGTAAAGGAAAGTGTTTCCAATACAGTGAGAAGGGCCATTGGAAGAAGAACTGTCCAAAATTCTTAGCTACAAGAGTTCAAGGTAAGATTGAATCACATATGATTGAAGTAAGTTTTATTACGGAGACTTCAAACACTTGGTGCATTGATTCTGGTGCGACTAACCATATCAGTAATTCGTTGTAGGCGTTCAGATCAACCAGGAAATGCAGTAATGGGGAGATCATGCTGGCTCTGGGTTCTAGTGCAACCGTTTCTGCGGTTGTTATAGGAGTAGTAGTTTTAGAGTTTTTGAATAATAAGACAATAGTTTTATCAGATGTACTTTATGTCCCTTTAATGAGACGTAATTTAATTTCAGCTTCAAATTTATCGAATAATGGCTATTCTTGTTATTTTGGAACAGAAGTTGTCATTAAAAGAAATAGTTCTTTTATATGTTCTGGTGTTCAGACTAATGGCTTGTATGTGATTACTCTCAATATTTCTAAAGATTCTTGTATGGAACTTAATAACTCAGTGGTAACTGTACCATCTAAAGGAAAAGAACCTTCCACTAATCCAACAAGGCTTTGGAATATAAGGCTTGGCCATATCAATCTAAATACGATTGGCAGACTAGTCAAAGAAGGGGTCTTAGGCGATTTGGTTCTCGAACCAATAGAAGTCTGCGAGTCTTGTTTAGAGGGTAAGATGACCAAAAGGCCCTTTCCCGCGAAGGACAATAAGATCAATGCATTGTTGGAATTAGTTCATACTGATGTGTGTGGACTAATAAATATTATAGCTAGGGGTGGTTATGAGTATTTCATTATATTTACTAATGACCACTCCAGGTATGGATATGTGTACCTGATGTAGCATAAGTCTGAAGCCTTTGAAAAGTTCAAAAAGTTTAGGGCTGAAGTAGAGAAGCAATTGGGCACCCATATCAAGGCCATTCAATCTGATCAAGGTGACGAGTACCTCTCTAATGAGTTTATTGATCACCTCGTGCAGAATGGGATTCTGTCATAGTTGACTGCACTTGGTATGCGGTGTAGCGGAGAGAAGCAATCAGGCTCTTTTAGACATGACTAGGTCGATGATGAGTTATTCTGAGTTGCCATTATTCTTTTGGGGTTATACTTTGTAAACTGTTGCATACATACTAAATCTAGTACCAAGTAAATTTGTTCCCAGGACACCACGGGAGATGTGGATTGGGTGCAAGCCTTCTTTGCAACATCTCTAAATATGGGGGTTTCCAGCACATGTACTGAAAGGAAAAATGAGCAAATTGGATTCTAGATCGGACGTACATTATTTCGTAGGGTATTCAAAGGGTACTTATGGATGGTATTTTTATGATCCAAGAGAACGAAAAGTGTTTGTCAGTACAAATGCTATTTTCTTGGAAGATATTATATCATGTACCATAAACCTAAGGGAAGGATAGATCTTAGAGAGATAGAAGGAGAGCCCTCAGTCCAACCTGCAGTTAATAACAATGTAAATCAAGAAAATACCACTTCTTCATAGTGCACCGGTACCTCGTCGTAGTGGGAGGATTATCAGCCAGCCTAATAGATACATGTTCTTAGGAGAAGTTTTTTTAAGCTGTCTCCATAGAATATGAATATGATCCTACCACATATGAAGATGCAATGGCTGATGTAGACTCAGCTCATTGGGTTAGAGCTATAAAGGCTGAATTGGAATTTATGGATTCTAATCAGGTCTGGGATCTTGTAGAGTGACAAACATTGAATATTGCACATTCGTGTGCCAATATAATAGACATAATGCTCATTTAATCCCCCAAATTCCTAGTTTTACACGTATATTTGAATTAATATAATTTAACAGTGATGTCACTCAAATGCGTGTAAATATGTGTTTTTACATATTTTATATGATTAGGTAAAAATGAAGTGAAATAAAGGGAAGAAAAAGAGCAACAACCACATGGGATTATTTCCCATGTGGCTATTGTAATATACGCAGTCAAAACTTCCCTAACTAACATTCAAAAAACAAAAAAACAAAAAAAACAAAACGAAGACTTTTGAAACCAAAACTATCAAAG